>OZ020261.1:5530712-6177074 GCA_963971285.1 Astropecten irregularis | reverse complement strand
ATCAATTAATTATATCTATATAATTTGTGTCAGCTATTTTACTGATAGAAGTTCAGGATTGCAACATGCACAGCACACATGGACTGAGAACTGAGGGTCCAGGAGGGTATGCAGAATCCACGTCGGATGGTAGAGCTTGCCTTCAAGTTGCTGATTCCGTCTTCAACCTCTCCACGGCTTCCTTCTCCTTCTCATGCCTGGCCTTCAGCTCCTCCAGCCGGGCCATCTCCGAAGCCGCCCTCTCTTCATGCTCTGCCTCCTCCTGAGCCTGTTGCCGTGACGATGCGCCGTACAAGCGATCGTGGAGGACCTCGGGTGGAGTGGGCATGCGTGGCTTGGGGACCTTCTTAGCATACTCGATGCCCTGCAGCAATGGAAGTTTGATGCATGGATAGTTAGAATGAAACTGTCAAGTTTGCATCTTTAAATTGTGCACTGGTGCGTCTGGATTTCAATATGTTTCGGCCGTGAGGTGGCATCTCAGCAGTAACAAACTTCAGACTGGCTCCCTGAGGAAGGATTCCTGACTATAGGCCCCTTTCACCTGACCACAAGACTGGATAGCTCAGAAGGTTTCAGTCGTCGAAATCAGTGAAGTTGTTTGGGGTCAAAGGTTAAAATCCTACCAGTGTGTGTTTTGTTAAAATTGTTTTCCAATTTCCCAGGTGCTGCAGAGAGACAGTGGTGTATCAACACAAGGACAATAGGAAAACAAGAACAGAAGAGCAGGAAGAAAGAAGAGGAAAATAACGTGAATCTATTAAAAAGTGCAGAGGAGATTTTCAACCTCCAAAACGTGAGCAGAAATACCAGTGATATTATGGTTAGAGTTAACACAGCAAAATACATCAGGTTTAAGCAACAGAATTTTATACAGCATGCAGACTTTGCTATCAAGATGAAATCAGGGGTGGGTTCCACTCCAGCTAACTAAGCGCACGGCGCACAATGTGCGCCACCGTTTACAAACCGGAACGCGCTGTTCACCACAACGTTCGCCTAACATAGCTAACGGTGTAGAGGAGGTGTTTGCTAAGGTTGGCTAACTACATTGAATGAAAGATGAATGCAGAACGCAACACATGTTCACCATTTGTTGCGTATGCGTTCCACTACAAAATCCAAGCATAACGCAAACGGCGCAAACATGTTCGCGTATGTTCGCGCAAGCGGAACGCAACCCTGGTTGGTACCCAAAACCTCCATGTGAAATTTATGCTCGCCAAGAAATACCTGAATACCAGTCAACAGCAATAAACATCACATGAAAGTTTGGTTGGTAACCGTGTCTTTACTGAGGAAGACATTTTAAGCAAAGCTCAGTTGTTTACTTTTTTTACTCCCCAATTATTGGATCATGTACAGTATTAATTATTTGTGCATATTCGCCCAAGAATGAGACTAAATCCACTCTATGTACATGTAAGAGGCTACAAGACAAAAGGTAGAAATTCATATTCCTCTAATAAAATTATAACTTAAAACATTTCAAAGCACACAATTAGCATTGTCAGCATTTTGTATGCAATTGGGTTATGGGTGAGATGAAAATTGTGCATGGAAATCTTGGACGTTCAAATCAAACGCAAACGGACGTCACGTCCAAAAAAACTGACCAACGTTCTCGAATCTTTGGGCCAGTCCTCCCCGTCAGAAGGTGAATCGGGTCTGACCCTGGGCAAGGGCACCCCTTGGGAGTATGCCAGGGCCTGGCTGGGCAGGGGCAAGGGGGGTGGAAGACGAGGTACCAGACAAAAGCAAGGATTAGGGAGGAATAATGGATGGATGGATGTGGAAAGGGGGAACAATTGATAATGATTTTATGTGGAAAGATGAAATTGATGTATGTAAATTTATGCAGATTTATACAAACAGTTATAGAAAGATATAATATACAGATTGAGGTTGATTTACATAGTAAATCTGTATTAGTTTCAATAAGTAGTTGGGGCTTGATTTTAAGCTTAAATTTAATTCATGCAGATTTCTGGAGATATGATTTGCAAAGGATGTAATGATGAGGATGAAAATGATAAGATAAGAATGAAAATGAGTCCACTTCATATAAACTACAGATTTCAATTGAGAACTCAAGACCCAGATTATTCCTATAGAAATCCCCTTCATTATAAGAAAAAAAGCACCAACAATCCTATGGTCAAAATCTTGTGCCTGTTACAATCACCTTCTGAACATGGTGCATTACTGAACACAAAAGCAACTGTGCTTTTATAGCCAACAGGTTACCAACTAAAATTTCATGTGTTGAATACTGCTTTGTGATGGCAGGGTCCTATGATGGGCTAGACTTCCAAAGTGACGCCACCAGTCCTGATCAGTGCTGTGAGACTCGAGTCAAGTCTCGGAGTCAAGACCAATTTTGCCGGACTTGGTCTTGGACTCGGACTCAGAGGTTCATAACTCGGACTTGGTCTTTATCATGTATATTATGCATGCCGAACTCAGACTCTGTCTCGGACTCGGATGGACTCAGACTCAGATGTGTTGACTCGGTCTCCGTCTCTGACTCAATTGGACTGGATTCAGGCTCGGTCTGACCAGAGTCTGACACAGCATGCACTGGTCTTGATAGCAGCAGGTACTTACAATGTCTCTCTTGGAAGGCTTTTCCTCCTTGGGAAGGACAGCTTCATCGGGCCAGAGCCTCTTGGTCTGCTGCAGCTGTTTCTTGTTCTGCTGCATGACCTGCTTGGCGTAATCCCGCTGACGGATCACCTTCTCTTGCTGGAAATTAGAAACAACAACTTGTTCTTACTCACTCACAACTTTTGTGCTTTTCAGGAATGGTCTTGGTATTGCTTTTAAACTTGGTGTAAATGGCTTGTCCAGCTATTCAAGCTGTGGTTCTTCTTGGAATGTCAACTTTGACCCTGATCTCAACCAAAAAAATTAATATGAAAGCCTTTTAATAGCTGATAGAGTTGAACCAGGATAGACATGTTGGCATTTGCATTTCATCATGTCATGTTGCACGTATGCTGCTTTGTATAGCTGTATACATGTACATGTAGCTCCATTGCTCCATATACAGCTACATGTATTGGGCTGAGCATTTCAAGTTTCAATGGAGCCTGCCTTAAAAAATGTGTCTTTAATTTAATATGATAGTAAAGGTCTACAATCAAACAATCTCAATAATAGCGCACCGCACCAATGACGTCACACGAGTACAAAATCCCCGGATGTCAGACAAACTTCACTGCACAGAAGCACACCCGGCCTCTCGCGTACGTAAGTACGTTAACAATGTTTGTCTGAGATCCAGTGTGCTATTTTTAGCTCAAGTGCGGAGTGCTATTGAGAGTTCTCTATATGAAAATACCTTCTCTGCAACAAGATCTTGGTCTGGGCCCAGACCCCCGAGCCTCATGTCACTCTTAAGGTTGCGGTAGTCCCTCAGGGTGTACTCCTTGTACTGAGGAGGCTGTTTCTGCTTCAGGAGTCGGGCGGTGTAGCTGTCTGGATCGCTCTTACGGAGAGGTGATGTGCCATCTTGAAAAAAGAAACATCGGAACTTTGTAAGAGATAAATTCCTGCTGAACAATTATATTTATGACATAGCAGAACTCATGTAGTGTAAATAATTGAAATTTGATGACTTTAGTACAGAAATTGGTATTTTGGAATATTAAATTGTCACCTCGGCATTCTTTGTATGATACAACTTGTAGAGACATTTTTGCATAATGTGGATTTTGTCAATGAAAAAGGTTTCCCAGTGGATAAACAGAACCTGAGGTAAGAATGATCACGAGGACATATCTGAACAAATATGTGTAAACATTTGTGCTATATGGAAATGCGGAGGCATGGGCCTACTGCCTCTTTAAACTTTTTGGATAAACAAAGTTCTGAGGTGACACCGAGCAGATGTGGAAATGATGTTCTCACCTTTGTCATGCTGTCCTGGAATATCTGGTAGGATCTGGTATGGACTAGTCCTCTTAGCTGCATACTGGTATCCTGCACCGGTTCCCTCATTAGCAAATGTCATGGGGTTCATGTCGGAATCAAAGCTGTTACCGTATTCATCTGCAAAGGCCACCCGGGCTCTGGGTGGGCCACTCAACTGTGGACGAGCGTACCCGTTGTTTCGGGCGTATTGGGTGGCGTGGTCGGCTGAGTAGCTGTAGGGCTGGCCGCTCTGGTTGCGGGGAATCTGCGGTGGGTAAGTGCGGTTGTAACCTGGCTGGTAGTCCGGAGCATCGCTGTGATAGCCAGCCCCTGGGCCATCACTGTATCCAGGCATTGAGGATATGGGTGCACCTTGAGGAGGATAATAACCTTGTTGGACATGCGCTGGCTGTGGCTGCTGGACGTACAGGTTTGTGTCTGAATGTCCTCGCCTGAGGGGTAGATTCTGCTGATTGAGGATCAGCTGCCGTGTCCAATCTTCGTTAGCCCATGTTTGAGCACTTCCTGGGTTATCGGCATAGGGATCGTCGTACTGGGAGCTTTCGCGGGATATGTCAGGCAGGGGTTTCTTGGGGTTGATGCGGGTAGGAGTGGGAGCCTTCTTCTGCATTTCCCCATATTTCCTTCGTGGTGGACCACGGCTGAGGTTGACCTTGTTAATGTCAATGAAGTTTGGCTTCGGCTTGGGCGGAGCGCGCTGTCTTGGTTGGCTTTGCGGCTCATTCTGCATTGGTTGGTCTTGATTGGGATGGTATCCAGGATTTGGATGCATGCCTTGACCGGGGTGTGTTCTGTTCTGAGGTTGAACAGGACCTTGCAGGGAAGGATTGATGTAACCCTGAGGAGGGACTGCCTGCTGTGCTGGGTAATTCTGGTAACCTGAATCATAATGCTGCTGCTGATCATAGTAATGCTCCTGGTTGTGCTGTTGGAGGCTGGGTCTCTCCATCTGAGGGCCGTAACCTTGATGCGGCTGAATGTAATACCCTTCCTGAGGATCATGGCCTCCATGCTGGGGGTCATACTGTCCAGGAACAGGCTGGCCTGTGTAAAACTGCTGAGGCACTTGAGGTGGAGGGGCAGCATTCCAAGGCTGTCCTGGATGCTGCTGCTCCCAGTTTTGCTGCACTGGATGACCATCTTGATGGTACTGACTTGGTTGTGGTGGGCCTCCATGAAGTCCTGGTTGTGGATAGTAGCTGCTCGGTCCACTACTGTTAGGATGATACTGCTGCTGTTGGTTATCATAGTCATCTTGTTGGTGGCTTGGATACCCTTGCTGCTGTGGATTGTATGGTTGTGGAACTGCAGGATCATGCCTGTTCTGAGGTGTGGACGAAGCCTGAGGTAGCCTTCTCTGTCCTTCTTGTGGGGTGTACTGGATACCTCTGTCCTGGACACTGCTTCTTGAGGCACCTCTTGAGCCACGTGGATCCTCTGCTTGCTTGGTGAAGTCTTTCTTGTTGTAGGTGCCAGAGAGTGGCTTCTTTTGTGGTGGAGTACGGGTTTTTGCACTTTGGGGTCCTTCAGCTTCCAGATCTCTGTTGATGGCATCTTCGACGGCATTCTTGTTTTCTCTACCGTGCTCCTCAGCAGCATCTGCTTCAAACCTCAAGTCCCTGTAAGGGTCTTCTGAGATCACCGCCTCTGGTTTGGTCCTTCCACGGCCAATTGATTTCCCAGACATAACAGTACCAACACTACGTAGTCTGACCTCTCCAAAAGGTGTCCTAGATTTGGAAGCACTGCTGCCAGGGCTATCAATTTCCTCTTTCTGTGTAGCACGGTCTATTACCTGAGGTGGCAGGGTGGCATCATCAATCCCCTGTTTCTGAGCTGATGTTTTACGTATGATTGGTTCTTCAAGTGCATTTTGTTGCGGTGGCAGAGCACCTTCCAACGTTCCTGTTTGAACCGCTGTTGTTTTTTCAATAATCGGTTCATCCAAGAGGTCAGGCCTTGCCAAAGTGATCTTCCCAGAATGGGGTACCTTCCTTGCACTAGAATCCTCAGCTGACGTCCTCCTTGCATTGACAGTCTGCAGCTCGAGAGGACTCTTCTGCTTCGGTGGTGTTGGCTTGATCCGAAATTCAAACTTGGGCTCTTCGGGGGGCTTCTGTCTCCCATGGAGATCTTTGAAAAGAGGTTTTCCCGATTGGTCAACAGGACTTCCTTTCTCATCCACAAAGTGCTCCCCTTCATCTCCACTATCATCAGATATGTATGACACTCTGACTTCAGCGCCATCTTTCTTGATTATCTGAGAGTTTGACTGTTCAACTTTAGGCCGTCCGCTTGCAACATCTGATTTTGTTCTTGATCTCTTCAACAGCTCTTTAGCAGAGAGTTCATTGGCAGGGATGGGGGAGGTCTTTATCCTATTACTCAGACTTCTGACGCGGTTTTGGGTTGCTGACACTTGTGAGCTGTGCCTACTCTGCTCTTGACCTGATCCCACTTGCCGTTGGGAGTCTTGTCTCTGTGATCTTCCATCAGTACTCTTATCAGATCCTGCTGATCCTTTCTGATTTGCTGATCCCTGCCGCCTTGCCAGATTAGCATAGCCAGCACGATTGGAGCCCCTTGATCCCAAACCCCGACTTCCACTCCGGGAAGGAGGCTTTTGTCTTCCTTGTGGAGGAAGGCCTTGTACCCCTGCGGAACCTCTGATGCTTGGAGACTTGGGTGATCCAGACAGCTTCCTGGATCCTGCCGACGATCCATTGGGAAGCTCCCTGCTGGAATTGGCAGAGGAACTGTTACTGCTGGGGACGTCTTTCTGTATGTGGGTGACAGCAGCAACAGAAGGGCGCTGCTCACCTTGCCAGGTCTCCTGGGGTTTGTGCTCCTGCTTTGGAGGAGCATCAGGAACCCTACTGACGTCTTGAGGTGGGGTTTTATTAGAACCATGGTAAGGTTCCTCTTCATCTAAAGAATCATAAGGGGCAGAGTCTTCATGAGGATTATCCTGCGCACTGCCTACATGACTAGGATACGTTTGCTTAGGCACTGGCTCTGGATTTCCAAATTCTAAAGAGTCTTGGGGAAAATCATCAGGAGCCTCTTGGTGGTTGGGATAATTCTGAGTTACTGCAGTATTCTGCTGATCATCATAATGTGGCGAGTCATTTGTTGGGTAATTATTTGAGACAGCAGCAGGTTGATCGTAATCAAGCGAGTCTCTAGGTGTTTGGTCATATGGGTCATTATCCGGAGGTGTATGGTTAGTATGATTTCTGTCGTCATATTGGTCATTGTCACCTGGATAACCATGGTTGTCATACCTGCTGGGGTAACTATCCGTAGGATGGGCATCTGGAGTACCCTCTTTGGGATAATTGCTACCGTTAATGTCTGTTGGGTAAGCATTTTCTGGTGCTGGGTTCTCCCCATAAGCATCACCTTCAGGATAACCACCCTCATCAGGATAACCAGTGTCTCCTGCATAACCATCATTATCAGGATAACTGCTCCCTTCCGGGTAAGTATCCTGATTGGGATAATTGCCTCCAACTTGATCAACACTGGCAGGATTGTTGCCCTGGTCTTCATCAGCATATGGATCACTGTTTGTTGCTTCATGAGGAGTGCTTCCATAATTGTTATCTCCATATTGATTGGGATCAGGATAAGTTTCTGGGAAGCTTTGAGGTTCCCTGTGGTTTTGGAGGTGTTCATTGTCCACTGGGTGTCTCACTGGTGTGGCTCCACCATCATCTAAAGCAGTGTCATCTTGCTCACCTTCGTATCCCCCAACTGGATCATCATTTTGTGTCCCTTCATTGGGGTAACCGTGTGGTATACCTTCATTGGGGTATCCCCTTGGTGTCTGATCATCAGTTGGATCACCTTCATCGGGATATGCCTCATTCGGGTCATTGATCCCTGCTCCCCTGTCATCGGGGTATCCTTTGGGTGTGACGTTCCCTTGGAAAGTGTCTCCAGGATCAGGATAGGCATTCCCTGCTGGCTCATTTGCATATGCATCCTGCTCATCTCCATAATTTGCAGGTTCATCTGCATGAGCAGCTGGCTCATCTGCATAATTACGTTGATCATCTGCATAATTACGTGGATCATCTGCATAATTGTGTGGATCATCCGCATAGTTAGAAGGCTCACCTGCATAATTTGCAGCCTCATCTGCATAATTAGCAGGCTCATCTGCATAGTTAGCCTGCTGCTCATCTGCATAATTAGCCTGCTCATCTGCATATTCAGCAGGTTCATTGGCATGGTTGGGCGACTCATCTTCATAGCCATCTTCACTGGAATCTTGGGGTCCGCCCGCTGCATTGGATTTTGGAGCTGCCTGTCTATTCTTCTTTTTCCTTTTGGCACTTCTTCCTTCCTGGTCTTTCAGGACACCTTCTGGCTCCATGCCAAGGTCCTTGAACGACTGTCTGACCCTTTCCTTCAAATCGTCCTGATACTGCTTCTCAGCACTCAGAGTGCTCTTCGTGTCCTCAGGGTTGTCATCCACAGGTGAGTCGTCCAAACCTCGGCTGACGGCTGAGGAGTTGCTAGCAGGGCGTTCTTGGTCATCGAGCGAGTCTTTAAATTGATCTGGATACTCGGTGTCCCCGTTGGGCTGTGGGACACCTGGTGACTCCCCTCCCATGTTACCGCTTATCTCCATTGCACTCCTTCGATCCGACGGATCTCCGTTCCTACTGAAGGGCGGATTGTTGTTGTTGAGGACCTGCTGCTTGGAGGGGAAGCTTCCTGTCTCTTGGTCATCATAGCTGTCATTGAGGAGGTGGAGATTGTGGGGGATGATGCGACCGGAGGTTGGCTTGGCTGGAGGTGAGTCTGCAATGTCCATTCCTGCAGCAGCAGCATGGTGTTAGGAGCTACCACTGAGACACAGCAAAGACTCTCTCAAAGTACCTCAGCCAACAAATTCTGAAATCAAATCAAACAAGCAAACAGAGAAAATTACTAACTTAAAATAAAATTAATTCTGGTTCAGAGTCTGGAACAGTGTGTTAATTATGATGGGCTCTAAAGGCTGAATTATTAGTCTTTTTGCATGCATACACTTTGAAGAGCAGGTAGTTTATAGGACAGCAAACTGAAAAAAAATATCATCATTGTTTAGTTTGGTCTGAGCATGTCTGGTTCATGCTACAATGTATATTTACTGTCAAATGGGCAAAACCTGCAGTCAAGATTCACAAACTTTGATTATACTTAATATTAACACACTAGTCCCACATCCTGATTGTAAAGATACATAATCACATTACATGGACGGCATCAATAGAGGATTATTAAAACCTGTAGGTACTTTGGCTCATCATCACCTTTTATCTAAACTCCAGACTGGGCCCTTAATTACATCCTGCCTGATGATGTTAATACTTAAAAAATAATTGCATCTGATGATACTTAGTTGCTATGAAAGCTTTTCTTCTTTTTTTTTATTTTTTTATAAATGCACAGATTGGCTCTAGTTTATAGCCCCCAAGTATCTTTCTAATGTGTATGTTTTGATTACTGGTGGAACTGTAAGTTATTTATTCATCACACCAAACAGGCTGGCGAGGACTTTTTCCAGTAGCGTACTTAACTGCCCAATAAATACTAATGGGGTTACAGTAGTGTTCAGAACCAACTCCACGCCCAGCATGTATGTATACTATGTGCACACAGAATGATTTAGACTTAAAACCATACAGGCAGTTCCAAGGCAACTGTATTGATCTTCCGAGCCATTAACAAAGTGAAGGTATTCACAGGTTTAAAGACGGCAACACATATTAGTTAATAATTCATGAAGTCTCGAGGGTGGTCTCGATCAATACCCAAAGGCCCCTACCTCAGACTGGGGAAGGTGGAGGGGGATTAGGGGAAGGACTGTCACCATGGAAATGTTACGCATGAGTGACCACTCATGAATAATACATGAGCCAATAAAACGGTCATAAAAATAGTGTGGTACAAGCTTCAATTGATCTGCTAAGTACTGACAAAATTATAACCAGACTTGGGATTGATGTATTGTATTGTTATATATTTTTTTTTTTTAATAAGTGCTTAATTATTTTTACCAACTTTTTAATACCTCTGTATATTTGCTCATAATTTGTAGATGTGTTTAACTGTACAGCGCTTTGTGATGTCTGTGACACGGAAAGTGTTTTTTAAGTATTTATAATGATTATTTTTATTATTATTGTAGTCCACATTTTAGCCCATAAAGAAAATTTGAAATTGTGATAAAATCTGTTTGGATACACTACTTTTTGTAAATATATATATGCAAAGTAGGTTCTACTTTTTGGCAGATAATTGTTCATTTTTGGAATACTGCAACATGTAAAGGGGTGATAATATTAACCATTAGTCCCTAACCCTCCTACATTTAACACAGTTTACCACACATGGTTTGTCCTGAGGTGTAGGTCTGGCAATATCCTGAGTACATGCAAGCCTTGCATTTAATGGAGGCCACAGAGGCCATGGCCTTCATTGCCCTGGTTCTTGGCCTTGGTGCCCCCTTCAAATGTTTCCATCTACAGACATTAAATGATTTTCGAATGGAAGTGCCCCTTGCAATGGAAAAGTGGCCTTGCTCTTTCCTGAACCAAATTCAAGGCCTGTACATGTACCACAATTTACAGGTATTTAAGTAAGTCAGTTCCGACAGTCTAAGTCTTGTGTGGCAGGTGCAGAGGGTTATACATGTACATACAAGTAGGTGGCATGATGACCATGCTTAGTCATCCCGCTTTGTTTTGAAAAAGTAACTTAGGCAGTTAAATTAAATTTATTATTATAATACAAGTATTTCTCATTTAGTATGCAGGACAAATAAAATGTACAGGCTGTCTTAAAATGAATGTTTTGAAAAGGGCAAAGTTGTCCATCCATCTACATGTATGGCAAATATTTTGCAACATTTTACCGGTGAAACATGGTTTCCACACAGATTTTCACGCATTAACTCTTTTTCTGTTGGGTCTGGTACCAGACCAACCAGTCCGAAAAACGACTGACAGGCTGTTTAACTTGAAGTTCCTAACAACTAAACAAGTGGGTAAGAATATTTTTACACTGAAAAATTTAGTTTTAAAAAAGGACTCAGGAACATTTGTTAAAACTGAAAGTCACAAATCTTATTTTGGAACTGCGACTGTGGAACTTTCCCCTAGGCCTAATTGATGTGTTTTTCAGGTGTCCGAAACGATAGGAAACCCAACATTATTTTGTTAAACTTGAAAGGGATGGTACAGAACTGTTTTTTGCGGCAAAACCGTTGCCGACAGTGAGAGCACATTATGTAATCCATCATATACCTTAACTGACAAACCTGTAGAAGCTTGAGGTCAATCAGCCATCTGGGTCACGAGAAAATAGTGAAAACCCGTGTACAGAGAACTGTACACATTTCAACGAATGAATAAAAAGCTTCGAAGCAATTTATTCCGATCGGAAAATAGTTTCATTTATTTCTCAACGAATATGGCATTTCAGACAAAAACATTTCATAGGATGTTTTCTCCTATCATCACCATTATACTGTGTAAGTTTTATGTGAATCTGTGATCTTGAAGTGTATTTTGTCTTACCAATTCTGTACCATCCCTTTAAGTTCAACAAAAAGTTAAATTCAGCTGCTCAGACTCAGGTCTCTAGAGTTGTCTTGTCATATCTGCAGGCCTGGAATTTGGTTCTGAAAGGGGCAAGGGCACTTAAGGCCGGGGCACTTCCAAGTTCCATTGGAAAATCATAATGTCTAACATTATACTTATAGATGGAAACATTTGAAGGGGTGCCAGTCAACTCGGTCCGTGACCAACTCGGTCCGAGTCAACTCGGTCCATGACCAACTCGGTCCGACACCAACTCGGTCCGAAGCCAACTCGGTCCGTGACCAACTCGGTCCGTGGCCAACTCGGTCCGAGGCCAACTCGGTCCGTGACCAACTCAGTCCGTGACCAACTCGGTCCCTATGGGAAAACGTGCACAAGCAAGAATCCAGTGCAGAAACAGTGTATAACATGCAACATGCTACTTGCAACATGTTTTGCTTGTGGCTGAAACTGTGAAGAAATAAATTAGGCCTAGGGGCCGTCCATAAAGTACGTACGCACGAAGGGGGGGAGGGGGGGTTGTTACCGATGCGTACGCCATGCGTACAGGGGGGGGAGGGGGGGTTAAGGCCAATGCGTACCGTACGCAAACGAAAAAATTGCATAGCATTATCGCGCGAAAAAAGAGGTAAAAAACGTGAAAAAAGCACCGGGATTGTTTTTTTTTTCCCTTTTTTTCTTAAATCCATCTGTAAATGTACAAAAACCTGTTAAACTTTAGTCGTTCGTTTCAGAATTTTTAAGTGACGTCCCAATAACGGTACCGGCCCGGATTACGGTGACATTTGAATGATGCTAAAGCAAGGGACCACGAGAAGTGAAAAACCTAATGTGGAATGCGTATGCGTACAGGGGGGGAGGGGGGGGTTGGGACCACTGCGTACGCCATGCGTACAGAGGGGGAGGGGGGTCAAAAAAGTCGGCATTTCGTGCGTACGTACTTTATGGACGGCCCCCTATGTCTTATTATGCTGATACCATAATTATTTGATTAATGTTAAATGGCACAATACAATTTTAATTAAAATATCAATTAAATTATACACGAAGTCAAATGCCTTATGAAAACGTGCTTTTTATGTTTAAAATTAATAAATCAATTAATGAATAATAATGATGATTTTTTTTGTGTTTTTGGTTTTTATTTTTTAGCTCTGCTTTAATTAATCTGTGTATATACATATATAAGATTTATAATTGGCAGGTGTTTGGGAAGGCACGTCTTTTGATGACAGTTTTTTTTTGTTTTTTTTGTTTTTGTTTTTTTTTACTTTTTGTCATCCCTGGGCAGCACCTGCCAATGTATTTTTTATTCTTATAATGTTTTTAAGATAATAAATGAATGAATAAATAAATAGGCCTAAATAAATAGTTAAATTCACGCAATTCGCGAGACTACGTGCTCGTTTTGCTGCAACAAAATTACCAGAAGTTTTTGCGTGCATTTTCCCATAGGGACCGAGTTGGTCACGGACCGAGTTGGTCACGGACCGAGTTTGTTTACGGACCGAGTTGGCCTCGGACCGAGTTGGTTACGGACCGAGTTGGTCATGGACCGAGTTGGTTACGGACCGAGTTGGTCACGGACCGAGATGACTCGGACCGAGTTGGTTACGGACCGAGTTGACCTGAAACCATTTGAAGGGGGCACCAAGGCCAAGAACCAGGGCAACGAAGGCCATGGCCTCCGTGGCCTCCGTCAAATTCCAGGCTTGGTCTGTCAATGGCAATGAAGGCCTAGGGCCTAGGCTATAGGGGGCCCCTACAGTACTAACGTTAGGTTATAACAATTTAACATGATCAGCTTTGGTTTTTACTTTGGTTTGGGCCTACAAACTGACAAAAACATTCAAAATATGAACTGACATTTATTCTCAAACAGGTACAGCTAAATATAAAAACCGTGCACACAGCTATGTAAATTAATTTAGGCAGTGGCTATCGTTACGGCAGCCGTAACGATAGCCACTGCGATTAATTTAATGGGTAAATCATGGAGCTATCAAATCTGAAGGCGGATTTATTTTACTGAACAAGTTAAGCTTTTCTCACGCACAAACATTACAAATGGTGTGTCCGAAAACTGGGCAACAGTCAGTAACTTGTGAAAGTTTCAGATTAAGTGCACACGTACGTACCTTCCCAAACGAGCCTTAAAATCCTTGAAAAGCGTTCACGTTTTCGGCATAACACTGGCACATCATTACCAATGGAAGGAAGACATTTACTAGACGGAAACCAGGTTGAAAAAAGTTGTCAACGATCTAAAAACTTTACATCTTCGCTTATTCCTCTACACGATCACACACGTAAATATGGCGAGTCACCCATAATGCACTCCACTGTTTATCTTCATTTACATTTCGTCACCGTAGATATATGAATAAACATGAGATCAAATGCATATTCATTAGGTACTTTGACCTTCGACCTTTGAAAAGGTACAAGCACTAGCTCTTGGGGCGCACTTTACCGTGCCAGTTATTATTCACATGTGTGAAATGGTTTAGTTGCTGTATAATTTCCACTTTTATTTGATTATTTCTTCCTCTAAAACCAAGTAAAAATGCCAGTAACTAAAGACCTGATAAAGGGCCTGTATCGAGGGGCGAACAGGCACAAGGAGATGACCAGCAAACGTGGCAATAAGAATTTTAATCCAGGTAAGTAATTCGACATAGGGGCCTAATTACTAAATTAGGCCAGTAAGCCAGGCGGGTGCCAGTCAACTCGGTCCGTAACCAACTCGGTCCGAGTCAACTCGGTCCGTGACCAACTCGGTCCGAGACCAACTCGGTCCGAAGCCAACTCGGTCCGTGACCAACTCGGTCCGTGGCCAACTCGGTCCGAGGCCAACTCCGTCCGTGACCAACTCGGTCCGTGACCAACTCGGTCCGTGACCAACTCGGTCCCTATGGGAAAACGTACACAAACAAGAATCCATGAAGTTTGCAGCAGCAGTGTACAACATGTAGGCTATTTGCATTAATGTTTTTTAATGTCATCATGATAATATGTTTTGCTTGTGGCTGAAACCGTGAAGAAATAAATTATGGTGATACCATTATTATTAGATAAAATGGCACAATACAATTTTAATTAAAATATTAATTAAATTATACACGAAGTCAAATGCCTTATGAAAACGTGCTTTTTATGTTTAAAATTAATAAATCAATTAATAAATAATAATGATGATTGTTTTGTGTTTTTGTTTTTGATTTTTTAGCTTTGTTTTAATTAATCTGTGTATAAACATATAACATAATTTAATATAAGATTTATAATTGGCAGGTGTTTGGGAAGGCACGTCTTTTGATGACAGTTTTTTTTTTTTTTTTTTTTTAACTTTTTGTCAGGCCCATGGACCAATGTATTTTCCATTCTTTTAATGTTTTTAAGATAATAAATGAATAAATAAATAAATAGACCTAAATAAATAGTTAAATTCACGCAATTTGCGAGACTACGTACTCGTTTTGCTGCAACAAAATTACCAGACGTTTTTGCGTGCATTTTCCCATAGGGACCGAGTTGGTCACGGACCGAGTTGGTCACGGACCGAGCTGGTTACGGACCGAGTTGGCCTCGGACCGAGTTGGTTACGGACCGAGTTGGGCATGGACCGAGTTAGTTACGGACCGAGTTGGTCACGGACCGAGTTGACTCGGACCGAGTTGGTTACGGACCGAGTTGACCTGAAACCAGCCAGGCCCTAATTCAGTTAATTGGAAAAACTAAAACTTGCCACAAAAAAAATAAGGAAAGAATTCCACTGATGACCATTACGGAAAAAGGATTATATCCTCCAAGAGTTAACTTATTGGATACAAATTATGATGAACTTCAGTCTCAGGTGTGGAAAAATTGGGTAGCATATCTGAAAAGTGAATTTTACAGGGTTTTTTACCTTCAAATTGTACACTTCCAGACATTTTTCTCAAAACGCCCTCTGTTGGTTCACTAGAGTTGTGCTCAAATAATGGTCATCAGTGGAATTCTTTCCCTCAGGGAAATAACTTGACAACCGATGAAACCTAACATGTAGATGGCGCAAGCTACGGACAAATCACACACAAACCGTCCGTTGTCGAGAATTGTTTTCCAAATATTTTTGTCAAGAAGCAGAAATCGTGTTCTGTACGACTTTCATTTTCGAGTCGTAGTTTTTCCTCAGACAATAATCCTTCTTTTAAAGTAGGCCCTGTAATAAGATTAAACAATTCTCGCCGCTTTTTGTCTTAAAAACCATACAACTTCATCATATTTCATGCTTTGTTTTCATCGACTCCAAGGTCGGCGAGTTGGAATGACTTCACTCCGCGCTTATCTATAGGCCCTAAACAGGGTTTCAGGTCAACTCGGTCCGTAACCAACTCGGTCCGTGACCAACTCGGTCCATGACCAACTCGGTCCGTAACCAACTCGGTCCGAGGCCAACTCGGAAGGGCTAGGGTAACTTGCTTGCGATCATCGCAACTATTGGTGTTAATGTTGTAAACCAGCATTTTCATTTAAAAGATATTCTTTATAATTTCTTGCAGGTAGAGGGGCTCAAGCTACAGGAATACAAGTTGGAAGTAAGTCAAGCAGCACTGTGCATGGATGCTTGTAATCAAGACCCAGTGACTAGGGCGGTGAACTCCCTTTTTTAAATTTTGGGGATTGACGGTCGCTCTAGGGCCTAGCATAATTTTCATGATTGTAATGACAGCCAGTCAAGGAAGTAGCAACTTTCCCTTGGTTCCAGGCGCGGTTCTAGAGCCAAAATTTTGGGGGGCTAGAAGATCCATTATTTTTTTGGGGGGCTAGAAGGCCCAATATTTTGGGTTCTTCTAACACTCGATTTTGCTATGTCTCATTAGGGGTCGAAAAACATGCACATTATCGCCCTCACGGCGCGTTTTTTTTTTAATGTAATTGGCGCTTCATAACTGAAAAAAATCCAGTATTTTCAAGAATTTTGTTTTCCACTTTTGGGGGGCTAGACACAATTTTTGGGGGGCTACAGCCCCCAGTAGACCACCCCCACCCCCCCCCCCCCCCTAAGAACCGCGCCTGCTCGGTTCACTGAGCTGATTTCCTCTTTTTACACAAGTTCACTCTTATGCCATTGGAAAGTAAAAATCAAACCAAACAACAAAGTATGGTAAAGATTAGACTTTCCTGCTTATTTGTTATTATGTCCAAGTTGCATGCCTGTTAACAGGGTAAACAAATGTTGCTTTCTTAGCTGTGTTTCGGGTGTTAAATCTTATCCATCTTCTTGTTTTCTCTTTCAGTGAGATTCATGAATGTGAAGGAGATGATCCCTGAGATTGTTGTTCCTGATCTGGAAGGATTCAAGGTTAGAACAAAACTAAGGGGCAAGACTTCTGATGCTAAGCAGTTTACTGTTTGTACTAAGCAGCTTCGTGGCATTGACCTCTGACCCCTAGGAGAATGACCCCACCTTAAACTGGAGTATCACAATACCAGCATATGAAGACCAACCGGAATGTCAACCAGGCATCAAATGTGCACAAACAACCCAATGTGATCATGGTGAAAGACCAACCATACAGAGGCTTCATACGGGTTGAAGCACCAACCGGGCACACACAACCCAACACACAACCCAATGTAAAAGACCAACCATACAGAGGCTTCATACGGGTTGAAGCACCAACCAGGCACACACAACCCAACACACAACCCAATGTAAAAGACCAACCATACAGAGGCTTCATACGGGTTGAAGCACCAACCGGGCACACACAACCCAACACACAACCCAATGTAAAAGACCAACCATACAGAGGCTTCATACGGGTTGAAGCACCAACCAGGCACACACAACCCAACACACAACCCAATGTAAAAGACCAACCATACAGAGGCTTCATACGGGTTGAAGCACCAACCGGGCACACACAACCCAACACACAACCCAATGTAAAAGACCAACCATACAGAGGCTTCATACGGGTTGAAGCACCAACCAGGCACACACAACCCAACACACAACCCAATGTAAAAGACCAACCATACAGAGGCTTCATACGTATTGAAGCACCAACCAGGCACACACAACCCAACACACAACCCAATGTAAAAGACCAACCATACAGAGGCTTCATACGGGTTGAAACACTAACCGGGCACACACAACCCAACACACATCCCAATGTAAAAGACCAACCATGCATAGTCTTGGGTTGAAGCACCAACCAGGGGCCTATTTCATAGAGATGTGCACATGTATAAAACAAACCACCATTGAAAATGTAATATTCATGGTCAGCGAACAACAGCCAAAGAACAATCACAAGTGATACACAAAAAGTGAAAATTTGGTTGTTAATCCTCTTTTTATTAAGACAGAATTGTCATGCTTAGCGATTTGTTCATGCTAAGCAGCTCTATGAAATTGGCCCCTGCACTCACAACCCAATTGGGCTGGTTACCACTGACTAGGAAGTGGGAACCAGGAACCGGTAAAGAAAAACATGTGCCTGGTTGATCTTCATACGTTGGTACGGTTTTGTACTGTGTATCCAAAACAGAGCCTAAAATGTCCACACATTGAAATACATTGAGATGGAAATGAAACCACTAAATGGACCCTTTTCTGGCTGGAAGTTTGCAGTAAAGGTTTTACCTTTGCACTTACATTTCGTACACAAACTCTCATAGGATGGCTCTCTGTGAAAGCGTCTGCTATGGACAGTACAAACTTGAAACAGACATACTGGTATTGTGTAACAGCACCCTCTGTTGATGCCATG
This sequence comes from Astropecten irregularis, assembly GCA_963971285.1. Lineage (NCBI taxonomy): Eukaryota > Metazoa > Echinodermata > Asteroidea > Paxillosida > Astropectinidae > Astropecten > Astropecten irregularis. The sequence continues at coordinate 6,158,773 of OZ020261.1, read as the reverse complement.
AGAGCAATCCAAGCTCTTCCTTAGGAGCATGCCAGTTGTTCCACTCATCTAGTCCCAAATCGTTTGCTGGGATTCCAACCAAGGTCCCTTGGACTGACAAAGGAAATGTACCCAAATCGTTTGCTGGGATTCGAACCAGGGTCCCTTGGACTGACACAGGAAATGTACCCAAATCGTTTGCTGGGATTCGAACCAGGGTCCCTTGGACTGGCAAGGGAAATGTACCCAAATCGTTTGCTGGGGTTCGAACCAGGGTCCCTTGGACTGGCAAGGGTAATGTACTCAAATCGTTTGCTGGGGTTCGAACCAGGGTCCCTTGGACTGACAAAGGAAATGTCCCAACTTGACAAATTACCACTTGCCTTTCTTTCCTTTCATCCTCTGCTAGCTGAAGCCCTACGTCTCTCACAAGTGCCCGGACACGGTTCAGCCTCCGGTCACGGCCAGAGAGATTTTCGATGCCTGCATCGCCCCACAGGTCAAAGCAGACTTCAAGACCGGGAAGTATGCAGACAGGGTTGAGACAGCGAACGACGACGGGAAGATAAGAAATAGCTGATGACAAAGAATCTTAGCAGATTGTTCATATCGTGTGTAAATACAAATACAAATCCTCCATTGACATGAGGAAGGAAAGACTCAGAATTTCCGAATAAGCTTGATAGTTCTGATGTCTCTTAAAAAACTGGTATCTCATTTGCCATTGAGAGTATTGTATCCACTGATCTCTGTATAAAGAGTGGATAGCTCATTGGCCATTGAGAATATTCCATTAACTGATCTCTACATAAAGACTGGATAGCTCATTGGCCATTGAGAATATTCCATTAACTGATCTCTACATAGCTCATTGGCAATTGAAAGTATTGTATCCACTGATCTCTATAAAAAGACTGGATAGCTCATTGACCATCAACAATATTGTATCCACTGATCTCTGCATAAAGACTGGATAGCTCATTGGCCATTGAGAGTATTGTATCCACTGATCTCTCTATGAAGACTGGATAGCTCATTGGCCTTGAGAGTGCTGTATCCACTGATCTCTATATAAAGACTGGATAGCTCATTGGCCATTGAGAGTATTGTATCCACTGATCTCTCTATGAAGACTGGATAGCTCATTGGCCTTGAGAGTGCTGTATCCACTGATCTCTATATAAAGACTGGATAGCTCATTGGCCATTGAGAGTATTGTATCCACTGATCTCTCTATGAAGACTGGATAGCTCATTGGCCTTGAGAGTGCTGTATCCACTGATCTCTATATAAAGACTGGATGGCTCATTGGCCATTGAGAGTATTGTATCCACTGATCTCTGCATAAAGACTGGATATAGCTCATTGGCCATTGAGAGTATTGTATCCACTGATCTCTGTATAAAGACTGGATAGCTCATTGGCCATTGAGAGTATTGTATCCACTGATCTCTATATAAAGACTGGATAGCTCATTGGCCATTGAGAGTATTGTATCCACTGATCTCTGCATAAAGACTGGATATAGCTCATTGGCCATTGAGAGTATTGTATCCACTGATCTCTGTATAAAGACTGGATAGCTCATTTGCCATTGAGAGTATTGTATCCACTGATCTCTATATAAAGACTGGATAGCTCATTGGCCATTGAGAGTATTGTATCCACTGATCTCTGCATAAAGACTGGATATAGCTCATTGGCCATTGAGAGTATTGTATCCACTGATCTCTGTATAAAGACTGGATAGCTCATTGGCCATTGAGAGTATTGTATCCACTGATCTCGGTATAAAGACTGGATAGTTGTGGCCATTGAGAGTATTATATCTACTGATCTCTGAATAAAGACTGGATAGCTCATTGGCCATTGAGAGTATTGTATCCACTGATTTCGGTATAAAGACTGGATAGCTCATTGGCCATTGAGAGTACTGTATCCACTGATCTCTGTATAAAGTCTGCATAAACTCATTGGCCATTAAAACAATGGTTTCAGCTTTTTATGCAACAAGAATATGCACACGTTCCTGTTATATCATGGACATTGATTAATACAACAAATCAGGTGGTGCAATTTTCTTTTTTTATTTCATTCGCAATTATTAATATGATGTTTCAGCGAAAAACATTAAACAGATATATAGCTTCTTGTATGAAATTTATGAATACGTGTAGGAAAGCTTTCAGATTGAAACCAAACTGAAAGCAACACTTGTTAAGCTTTTGACTGCTGTATCAAAATAACAAAAATATTAATTAAAAAGCCGTATCCTCTTTGAGTGATCCCCCATGTGCCGTTCTCAGGTTGCAGCTTGCTGTGTGTATCATTGAAACGATCCCTGGGGCATGGCGGTGTGTGCGTGGTTTCATGGCTTCTGCCTGCCAAATGAACAAAGATAATTGACTATTGGGGTCACCACCAATGTAGGGCCGGATAGCTCAGATGGTAGAGCGCCTGTACGGTATTCAGGAGGTCACCGGTTCGAATCCCGCTCCAGTCAATTTTTCTTTGTTCACTTTTCAATGACTTTAAATTCAGTCGGTTTCCCTTGTGGTTATTTGATGATTATAAAAATAAAAATACTTCATGATGAAAAGTATGCCAATGGTTTAAAGATTTGCTTTATTCTGTGGTCACTTTAATCTGCAATGATTAATACTTGTATACAGAAATTTAAATTCTTTTCTTTAAAGGTAGTATCATACTTTGGTAGCATACCGAAACAGAAATCTCCACAGATTTACCTATAACTTACAGGGTGTAAAGATGGCGATAGTAGAAACATACCGATAACATTATTCTGCCTTAAATGCTGTAATTATAATCAAAAATAAAAGAGAAAAGACTTAAGAAATACTGTGGCCGTTTTTCACTTTTTTCTCAAAAAGTGGGCATCGTATGGGATTGAAATTTTCACAGATGACTGTTGCTGTATCTATCTTGATATTTTTGCCCATGAATCTGTAATTCTTTACAACAACCAAAGTATGATATAACCTTTAAAAGCAGCATGGGCTACATCATAAAGTTTTCAAAACACAGATAAGCAGCCATTTTTTTGCTCCTTACAAATCATTCTCTCGTTGCACCGCGGCTTGATTTTTGCAACAGTCTAGTTTCTTGTGGGCCTTCCAGCATCTTCAATCAACAGACAACTAAGATTAAAGGGATGGTACAGAACTGGTTTTTGCGACAAAACCGTTGCTGACAGCGAAAGCACATTATGTAATCCGTCATATACCTTAACTGACAAACCTGTAGAAGTTCGAGGTCAATCAGCCATCAGGGTCATGAGAAAATAGTGAAAACCCGTGTACAGAGAACTGTACACATTTCAAGGAATGAATAAAACGCTTCGAAGCGATTTATTCCAATCGGAAAGTATTTTCATTTATTTCTCAACAAATATGGTATTTCAGACAAAATCATTCCACGGGATATTTTCTCCTATCATCACCATTATACTGTGTAAGTTTTATGTTAATCTGTGATCATGAAGTTTTTTTGGTCTTACCAATTCTGTACCATCCCTTTAATCTTATGATGAGTTGTCGTCATAGTGATCACCATAGTGATGTGTATTGTGACATCTTGATCACACTTTGCTTCAGCAATTAAAGATTGATTCACAATTGAAGAAATAATCTTAGTGTTTGGTGAAAAAGACCCACGGACCTATAGACATGATAGATGAATTCTATATGTATTGCTCTAAGCAGAATTGGAACCAATGTACAATGCACTGCATTATAATGTACATGTGCTGAAAGATCACGACGTTAATTTAAAATTGCGTTTTGATTCCTAGTGGACAATGGCATTCATAAGACTTATACTTCATCCTGCTCACGGGCTATCTGGGGAAAATGGTGCCCGGTGGCAAAGCATTAAAATGTTGCCAGTAATTCCAACTTCTGATGCAAATGAAATACAAAAAAATCAGACGGTTTTGAAATTGGAATCTTTCTTTCTTTGTTCATCATGTTCATAGGATTAGATTTTCAATATTCTTCAAACAGAACATGTTTGGCTACAGGTATTTTTTTTCCTCTGTGTTTTTTGTTGCGCTTCCTAAAAATTGGTGCCGTGTGCAAGTTCCCTCCCCCAAGATATGCCACTGGCTTCAGAGCACCAACAATTTGCTAATTGTGAAGCGTCTCTGTGACAAAGACAGAATTCAGAAGAAAAAAAATTCACGTTATATAATGATACATGTACATTACTTTCAAGTTGTTATATGTTTATACCATTATGAGCAACAGGCTTAAAGGTAGTATCATACCTGGTTAAGAAACCAAAACAGAAATGTTCACAGATTTACGTATAACTTACAGTGTATGAAGATGGTGGTGGTAGAAACATACCGTTAAAATGTTTTCACCAGAAATGGTGTATTTATCCAGAAATTAGTAAAACAATGACCGAAAACCTTTTTGATCTTTTAAAAGATCAAAAATAAAAGAGAATCGACTTAAGAAATACTGTGGCCGTTTTTCACTGTTTTCTCAAAAAGTGGGCACCGTATGGGACTGAAATTTTCACAGATGACTGTTACTGTATCTTCCTTGATATTTGTACCCATGAATCTGCATATCTTTGACAAAAACCAAAGTATGATGCTACCTTTAACATACACACAGGATTTTCAACTCAATTTAAATTTATGGCAGCATTTACTTTCCCCGAGGAAATTATGAAATTATGAATGATTTCTCAGTGTTGGCAATTTGGTTTTAATTTTCCCAAGGCTTATAGATTGAGCAAATTTTGGTTCTTGAGTACATACCTCTGGGAAATGTTATTGCCCCTGGGTGATGGAAGCAAGATTTGTTTTGATCGTTTGTCCTATCGTTTCGAAAGCAAATTACTCTATGTATCAGGCTGTAGTGAATTTCAAAAAAATTTGAATTTGAAGTTTTGAATAGCCTAAAAGGATGTTCTGCATGGCAATATACTGACAAATGAAACCATCCCTGGGGAGTATAAAGCCATGGCTGCTGTAAGGCACACACACTCAGGCCAATCAAAGCCATCTCTACCCTCACAGGTACCCATTTACAACTGGGTGAAGAGGAGCAATATGTGACAAAGCATCTTGCCCAAGGAAGCAAGAACCACTAACTCATGGCTGGATTCGAACCCACAATCTGTAGATTGACCACAAGATCTTAAACACAACACACCAGACCACTAGGCCAACGCACCAGAATTCCAACAAAATTCCCCGAAGCAAAAAACAAAATGCCTTGCCAAATAACCTTAACCTTCACCCAATGTACATAAAATTATTACATTGAGCAAACAATATTAATGTTAAAAAACAAATCAAAAGGAAATCAACGTCACATGGAAATTGATTACTAGTAAAACTGATTTTATGTTGTTTTGTTTTTCTATGAGAGGAGACTCCATGCTGAGAAAAATTGTTTGATTATTGAGCAGGTCCTATAACTGCATGCCTATGAGGCCAGTCTGTCCGCGAATTGATTGAGTAACGTGTGTTATTATTGTTTATATAACACCTTAGTAGATCCTTGTCATTTGATTGGAGGATTGTATGTCACGTGATATTTGATAAATAGACCAATTCATGGCTTACGTCACAACCGTTGAAATTTGTACCATCCACCGTGCATTTTTAGTGCCATCCGATTTGTACCATTGCACGCCAGGGACTCTAGTACGTGATTGGTCAAGCGGCGTTCCATTTATTTGTCACTGCGTGCGCGCGTACGCGTTGGTGTGCAACGCGCCTTACTGTAATAAGAGCAATATAGTTTGCCAAGATTTTAAGCTTTTTTTGTCTCGCTAACTCTTAAAATGTTATCCTCCAATCAAAATCAAATGACAAAGATCTACTTAGATGTTATATAAAACAAATAATGAATGTTTCACATTCGTAGAATGGAAAAAATAATTTCATTCGGTGACAGATGGACTGTTCCATTCCACTCGGCTTCGCCTCGTGAAATGGAACAGTCCATCTGTCACCTCATGAAATTATTTTTACCATTCCACTCATAAACATTCATTATTTGTATACTGTCTGAATGAACCCATGTGCAGTGCCTTACGACGTTCCACATTTGTGTACAAACGCTTGCTGAGTCATCATATGAAGCAAGCAAAGAACCAGTCTCCTGACGAGCATAACAACGAAACAAATAAACAGACAATAATATAAATACAAAGATAATTGACTATTGGGGTCACCACTAATGTATAGGGCTGGATGGCTCAGTAGGGTAGAGCGCCTGCACGGTATTCAGAAGTTCGCCGGTTCAAATCCCGCTCCTGTCAATTTTTCTTTGTTCACTTTTCAATGACAGAAAATAATATAATAATATAAATAATATAAAAATAATAATAAAAATTGAAACACAAATCAAGAAAATACTAGTAAAAGAATGATTTTCATGAACATTAATGGCAGATGGGACCACGCCTTTTAATCAATGAGTACAATGTACAAACCTTTATACATCTCTATAACATTATTTAACTTAGCCCCCCCCCCCCCCCCCCCCGATATACAATGGAATTGTCCAAACCTTTAAATTAACAACAGTCTGCTCCCTTTTGCCAGCAATGGTAAGACAGAGGCAGGAATAAGACCCAAATCAAATCTTGGGTCGTTCTATTTCTTATCTTAATAGGTAGGGCAGGTTTTTATTATGTGCAAGTACTTCATACTTTTTTTTTTTAATTTTTAGAAAATAGCTTTAAAACTTGATTAAAAATGAATCTTGTCAAATTGGAAGATGCCACATCAAGCTTCTTAAAACATTTCTTAAAATCCTCAAACATGTCCGCATAATCCTCAAACATATTCAGTATATGTACAAATTCTATCCATACCATACACGCTGATGCTCCTATACAGTAGTAGCAAGGACCTTAAAAACCGTTGAAATTCAACAACCATCACTTTCTTTTTACCCTCTCAAATTTTCTGCAGTAATTTATTGTAAACAACAATTCAGAATTATGTTTTTCTCTGCAAATATACAGTCTATTTTTCACTTCCATTCGCAAATTATTGATTTAAAATAAAAACCCAATACACATACTGGTATGCCAATACATTTGCTATTATAAATTAAATACTCAATATTTACTCTGAAATATGATATTTTTTTTTCTCCATAAAATTTTTCGCTTTGTGAATATATCTGTAATCATCACTCTTCCGTGAAACACTCTCACCCCAACAAAAAAATCTCACATAATTTTTTTTCCCATTTGAAATGATTTGAGTTTTAACGTCACCATGGCAACAAGCTTGACTCAAATTGGTTATTATCTCGCATTTCTCCGCGTTCAACGGAACGGCAGCTGGGGCCCAGCTGCATCCCACTCTAATCACTTTGCACATTGTGCATGTTGCCAGGGCAACGGATGACATCAATGGGTGGCCATGTTTTTCATTGCACACGGTTGCTAAGTAACACCCACTTCAAGAATGTGGGTGCTGTTAGGATAGATACCGTCTGCTTATTCGTTTCTGAATGTCAAACGAGTGGGCACGCATAGCAACCGACCAGCCAACCCACTGATGCAAATTAAAAAAAAAAAACACCAGGAATTGAAGAAATGACTTCAGAATATCGCGTCTATATTCCCAGGCAAATTTGTGCGGCAAACTGCGTCAGAATTTCTTGTTTTCTTACCGAAATAATTTCAGTATACAAAGAATGTGAAACAGTCAGCAATATGCATATAAAGCCGCATGACTACATTGAATGTCAAGTCATTATTTTCTTTTCATTTTTCTTGGTCGTTTTTCATTGTCTTCCATATTAACTGTTGCAAGAATTTTACAGCTTTTTTGGTTTTTCTGGGATCGCGTCTGAATCATTTCTTCCAATTAACACTGCAATTATAACGAGAAAAAAAATTCCTTTACATTCTTTTAATTGATAGATATCATACATTTGTCTCATGAACTTAACATATTGCATGAAACAAATTACACAGTAACATTCCTCGCTTGAATATTTTACGCTTCTTTGGCCTGGTCAATAAAAAAGAAAATCAAGTCCTACGCCGTTGTGCACAAAAAATTCCATTCCAGCACAAAGCCCATGTCTATACACAACCCATCAAAAGATTTACGTCCCATTCTGACAATGTCCCATCGCTTCTACCATCTTATAAACCTACTACATTATAATCCTCCAGCTACGCTGCTGACCAAAGCTCCTATCACGTACTGCTATACGACAGACTGACACCACTTTACTATAGAAACTATAAACGATTACCAGTCGTTTCTCTAACTGATGATCCAATGGGCCAGCCCATTTTTTGTTTTCATTAAAACACTTCAAATTATTCTTAGTTTATACTTTAATTCAATATTTTTTAATACCCTTCCAGAAAAGTCGTTCCCATTATTTAAACCTTCTTGGCGCAAAATTGTCCAGGTTTCATGACCTAAATCTTTGTATAAGCTACAATAAGCTGTGTGTCATCAAAAATATTATCCTACATTCACTGCTAAGTCAGTTTGTATTGTAATATCTATTAATTATTTAATTTACAGATGTGCCAAGTCGTTACATGTAATGTTAGTCAACAATTTTTGTGCACACTCAATTGAAATAAGCTACAATTGAGTCTCATAAAATTATCTCAAATTGTCTGCTTATAATAACTACTCAGGTGTAGAAAATGTGGTATACACAATTGCTCTATAAGCAATTGATCATCTCTAAAAGGTAGTATCATACTTTGGTAAGAGACCAAAAACAGAAATGTTCACAGATTTACCTATAACTTACAGGGTATAAAGATTGTGATAGTAGAAACATACTGTTAAAATTGTTCTGCCAGAAATGCTGTATTTATCCAGAAAAGAGTAAAACCAGTGACCACGATTATTTGTTATCTTTTAAAGATCAAAAATAAAAGAGAAAAGAAGTAACTGAGAAATTCTAGTGGCTGTTTTTCACTGTTTTCTCAAAAAGTGGGCAAGGTATATGGGACTAAAATTTTCACAGACTGTTACTGTATCTTCCCTGATATTTTTTCCCATGAATCTGTATTTCTTTGACAACAAACCAAAGTATGATATTACCTTTAACTGACATTTCAGTGGCAAATCTAGTGCAGTGCAGATGTGTTTCACTATATTAGAGCAGTATATGGCTGGTGACTTGTGTAGGAGTAAGCCAATGGGATGGGATAAATGAAATCATCTTTTGACAAGCAAAAGTATTTTGAAAGAACGCTCGATACGGTGAACACAGTGCCTTTACTATTTTTCACCATTTAAATAAGTCAATAGTTTCTAGGTGACTATCAAGCACGCAGGACCTGAATTAACCTTCAGATAAGTCACAAAATCACATTGGTAACCAGTGCCGGGTACCACTTGAAGACATAACTGGTACCCACCATCCTCATACTCAACACCATTAAGGTGCATGATCTCAGACAGCTTTTAATTCAGGGTTACCAGTTCACAAGTGCACCTGTATAGGTTTGACTCTTAGAAGGAGGTATATGTTTCATTTTCAGCCACATACTGATGCTCATATCAATCTTCCTCGCAAGCGACCAATCATGATATGTGACACGAATAAGGAGTTACCTGATTGGCTAAAGCTTTTCAAATTTAATCAAATTCTCACCAAATATTCAATACGCAGAATTGCTGAATACCACAAACATCAACCTTGTCCCAAATATTATATCTCACTGTAAAGAAAAGAGTTGCTTTATAAAACAGATCTTAAACTTGATCTTAATTTATAACCACTACATACTGAGTTGAGCTTTGTTTTTGAACATAGAACATGTTTGCTGCCTGTACTTTATTTTGTGTATAAAAGGTAGTATCATACTTTGGTTTTTGTCAAAGAAGTACAGATTCATGGGCAGTCATCTGTGAAAATTTCAGTCCCATACGGTGCCCACTTTTTGAGAAAACTGAAAAACATCCACAGTATTTCTTAAGTCTTTTTCTCTTTTATTGTTGATCTTTTAAAAGATCAAAAAGATTTTTGGTCGTTGTTTTACTAATTTCTGGATAAATACACCATTTCAGGCAGAACAATTTTAACAGTATGTTTCTACCACCACCATTTTCATATACCCTGAAAGTTATACGTAAATCTGTGAACATTTCTGTTTTGGTGTCTTACCAAAGTAATGATACTACCTTTAAACCACCGATGTGCTTGTGCAATTTCTAAAAACAACAAGCTGTACCAATTAAAAACTGGATAATTTGCTAAAAATGCCACCCAAAAAAGTGAACAAAAACTGAAAAAATTCCTTCGAAATTTTTGGTTCACCTTTTCAAGTTTCTTTTTAAATGTTGCCAAGGCAACAATGTTTCCTTGGCAACTGAAAAGAAATTGAAAGGTGAAACAATGATCATCTCTGGTGAGAAATTAAGCAGCATTCAAGGTTGAGCACCATAAGTCAAAAACAAAAAGCAAACAAATCTATCGCCGTTTGGGAACAAGGTTAATGTTTTTTTGAAAACGTTCTCCAAAGTTCCTCTCGACTGTCACCTTAACAATGCCTGCCTGCCATTATTACATTTTGTACACCATTATTACACCATCGCTACTACAAAAGAAACCCACAATAATTATGCATAATTTAATCAACCAAATGATTTTTTTTTTTTTTTTTTTTGGTTTTCAGTTTTTAGTTTTTGCAAAAATATACAAGTTTGTCATCAAGATTTACAATACAACTTTACAATAGATGCCCGTAATTTTCCAAAAATAAATTGGAAGTATCATCTTCTTGGCATCAGTCAATGTGTTAACACTGGAAATAAATATAGGTTGCTTAAAGCAACTGAGATTTAAGAAAACAAAATTATACACCATAGATATTTCGTCTGCTTTTCAACGTCATTATGAGTTGTTTGTCTTACAAAATAAACCAATTCATCATCAGTAAAGTTTATTGTATTAGTACAAATTTATGCACACAAATAAATTATCAATCCAAAGAGTTGTTGGTTGGCAACAATGTCACCAAGTTATATACTCCTATATACTCATATAAGAGGTCAACCCAGGTCACTATGAGGTCACGGTGAGGTCAATGACATGTCAAGCATGTGGAGTTTGTTTTGGCTTGCTACCAAATATGATTGACACATGAAAAAAAAAAAAGAGATTGGGATACTTGGTGCAATTTTTGCACAAACGATCATATTTCTCAATCATTCAACCATAAGGGCGCCCCTTTTTATTACTGTGGTTCTCAATTCCGACCGACCCATATATTTTGGGCTCCGACCGAAGAAAAAAAATTCCTGTTTTTTTGGTCGCCGACCCTGTCCAGAATGACATAATATAAATTCAAGAAAAAAGAAGAAGAAATTTCCAGAATTTCTGGCGAAAAATGTTGCCAATAGGCCTACATTTTTATACTTTCTATCACAGAAATAATAATAAAAAATATTCAAACGAGATTACAGTGAATACAATGAACATTTCTCATCATTTTCTTAAGTTTTTGTGTATTCAGTCAGATTTTTTTTCCACCCAACTTTTTTTTTGTCCGACCGACCGACCCTCCCTCAAGTTGAAAAAGAAATGAGAACCACAGTTATAAATAAAAAGGGGCGCCCTGATACAAAATAATTATTTTGGATGCTGGTCATTACTAAATACGTCCCTACAACGGCAAACGGTTGGATTATTACACAAAGGCAAATTGTATTCACTGGGTTTAGTTCAAAGCACTACTCCAGAACTCTTAAAAAAAAGGAAAGATCCCGGACAAGAGAGACTTTCAAAGATTTTCAAGGCCCATACAAGTTCTTATTTAGCCACTCCATATAATTACCCCTCATAATAGGTACTTAGGCAAGAACCGTAATTAAGCCAACTTTAAAATACCACACCAACTTGCACAAAATGTTTTTGATTGAGATTTTCATACACACAAAGTCAATTTATGTTGAGAAGCGTTTTCCATCTAAAAAATACATTTCATTCCTTGGAAAATGAAAACCAATGTCCTCAACAACAACACGTTTGGTTGTCACACACGTTTTAATAGTTGGTTGTACGGCAGTACAAAATCTAACGGGAGTATAAAACTACCATTTTGCTTTATGGAGCAAAATTAACTTGTGGTATCACACAACATTTTAAAGAGAAAAAACGCCAACACCGGATATGAGGCCTGTAATTCAAATCTTTGCGTTGCAAAATAGACCAATTCGTAGAATTCGTATAAATTTAGTCACACAAATTGCTCTTCGCCATGGAAACACGTATTAATTAAGCCACCAATAAAAAAAGATGGTAATTAATAACACGTCACACTCTGACATATGAATATAAATTTGGTATAATAATATATAAAAATGGAGCGTGATTGTTGGCTTGTTGTCAAACTGATACGTCTCATTGTGAATTGTCAAAAGTCATAAAATCGTTTTTCTTTGTTTTGAAATAGTTTCGAGCAACTTACTTCATAAACTTATATAATAAGTTACTCGATTGAAATTTGTCAAGTAAACAGAAAACGGCACTGTGCTACTAGTTAGGGTTTGGTTTCAAAATGGCCGTGATATTACATGTAGCTATATCAAGGCAGGGTATGGTGTCTGGCATCCTGTACCGCAGTGCACTAAATACACAGTTGTTCAGGCTGTCCACACGGCACCTGAATTCACCGTGGTATTTCGCAGTGTGCAAACTACATGTACTTCTGAGCAGTGTAATTGTGTATAAATAAAAAAAATACAGAATGTACAATGTAACAACCACCGGCGCACCCAGGATTTTGTCTTGGGGGGGGCTCAAAGAAAAAATTTTCCCCACAAAACATTTTGTGACTCCCCCCCCCCTTCCTCCTCTGCCTTTCCCTCTCCCCCCTTTTTTTTCGTTTTTTTTTCTTCTTTTTTTTTCCTTTTTTTTTTTCAGGGACCCTCTTGGGGGGGGCTCAAGCCCCCCGAGCCCCCCCCCTGGGTGCGCCACTGGTAACAACGCATGGATGCCAGATTTATGCGGATAATTCTACACTGTTTATGGTAACAGCTAGTGAGATACAAAACAATGCCACGTACAGTGGTGAATATGAAACACTGATAATAGAAATATGTGTGGCTCTTTAAGATACCATTATGTCGCTCGTTTTCCTGAAGTAAATTTTATACTCGACACACAACTTCATTGATTGCAGTTCTTGTGCTTGTACAATGACCAAAACTCAAAGTACATGTTGTACATAATGCTAACAACCGCACAAACTACACAATTTATAAACCTACTAGCTGTAACTAGAGAACAAAAGGTGGTAACCGGATAATCGCTGGTACCAGTTTATACAGTTATTTAATACCATTTCTGAACAGTTACCAGTCAAGACATCACATAATGGATATATATGCTTGTTAACTGGTGTTCCGTCAGCCAAGATTTGCTAACCGATTTGATTTTGTGACTTGCAGACACTGCGGCCACACACAAAATGTTTACCAACCAAATTAATTAGCATTCTAAATGTTTCTCAGGTAAATTATGAACAGGTCAATATATAGGGATAGCGACTTTTCTGTCAGGCTAAAACCGGCCCATTTGTAAAAACAGAAAATGTACCGTACTAAAAAAACCCAGGTATTTCCAGTGAACATTACTTCCTTATCTGGCCAACATTAGGCCACCATTGGAACAATGCAAATCACTGCATGACCGGATTGTATGCACTTGTACATGTTCTAAAGTTTCTAAAAAACTAACCAAATGACCATTCTGCTTGAATGATAATGGGGAAGATGTACAAAATGACCTTTTTTCTAGTAGGAAACGCGAAAGAGTACATTACTTTATAGTCTGAAGGTTGAATTTCAAACCAGCAGGGCTAGCTAGCTACACATAAGCACATTTTTTTTTCAAATTCACCGTCGAACCCCAAATCATTTTGAAGATCACACTTCATGGGGTTCTTGCTTAAACGTAAAGGTCACTTTTTATAAATTTTCTCGTTATTTATTTGTACACCTATCTGGCGTTCATAATGTTTTGTGATCCAAACATGTATTTTCCAATGGCCACAATGGTCATACGGGTTTCAAAAGATATACTGATGTACTCTGCACTGAAACTTTCTCCACACGTCGTGGAATTGAAAAGAACGGCAGAACAGCAGTATTCAAGAAAAAGGAATTTACTTCAAAGAGGACCACGACGTGACTGGATCCGTACCAAGTCACAAGTACAAATCGAGAATCAAAACATTATAGTAATAACATCTGTTTTGAATAAACAGCATTCTGCGAAATAAGCCATTCTGCTCATGCTCGGAGTTGAATTTTGCGATCAAATTGAATACAAGTATTTCCAAAATAATCTCTGGTTCACAAACGTTATGCAAAATTTGTTTACTTTTTTTTTGCTCCTTAAAAAATACACCCATTAAAATGAATGATTTTAAAAGCACATTTGTTTGTTTTGTGTTTTGAATTACATGTAGTTAAAATCTTACTGCGATCTTCAATCGTGTGTAGAAAGATTTGGCAAGTGTTTTCTTTTTTTTTGGTTGCTATGGCAAATTTAGCATGGAGTGTCCGAGAAGCCCGATTGGCTGTTGGGAGCTTCAGACGTGTCCATGCATTCAAATTGTGAGTTGTCAAAGCTATGGTGCATCATCGGTAAGCCAAAGTGAAGTTTGGAGGCATCCCTGCTGCTATGGTGACTGGACTCCTGGGAGAAGGTACCAGGTGGTGTGATGCTACGGATGGGCTCTTCTTTCATGGAAAACTGGGGGAGTACCGGATGCTGTTGAGCTTGTTTGTAAGAGTCTGCTCGATTTGGGGGCGGTGGCCGGCCGTCAAAGCTTGGCTGCCGTTCCAGGTGGAGCTGTTGGAACTGCTGGCTGAGCTGCGACTGCTTGTGGAGCTGCTGCCGCTTCTGCATGAGTCGCTGCTGCATGAGGTGATGCTGCAGGCTCCGTGCGGGCGTCACGCCGCGGGAGAGCTCGTCGAAACTGCAGCCGGTGCCCTGCGCCGGCTCGGTGTGCATGGTGTGCTTCATGGCGTGGAAGTGATTCTGTCGCTGGTTCAGCTGGACCTGGGCGGGGAACCGCCGCCACGTGACCGGCTGCTGCCCCACCTGGCACTGCGAATACGATCCGCTGTCTGTGGATTGCACTGAGTCCATGTGCTGCAGCATGCGAGCCTGATGCTGCTGCTGTTGCTGCTGCTGCTGTAACTGCTGCTGCTTGGCTTGCTCTGCAATAACCTTGCAGTCAGAGTAATCGCCTTGTGGCTGATCCAACCTGGCGTGGAGTTCATTCATTCCTTGAGTGCGTGCCAGATTCTTGTGCTGCCTGTTCACAGAATCCTGCAGTAGGAGGCCGTCGGAGGCCCGACGGCCTTCCCTGAAGCTAGTTGGGGACTGGCTCCCAGTACGTAACAGAGTCTCCGTCATGCCTTGCCCCATCGGCTGTCCGCCAATAATATGCTTCTCTTGCATGGTAGGAGAAAGGTCGGGAGAATTGCACTGGCTACCGGATCCAAGCTGAAACATTCCCTGTCCTAGACCCTGAGCAAAACCCTGTGATATCTGAGCGATCTCCATCTCTTCCTGAGAATCAAACGAGGCTGATAGGTCCTGAGGCTCGATGCCAAAGTCTGAAAGGGTCGGCTCCATAGTAGGTGGGAGCTCAAAGTTCTCCCCTAAAGTATGTCTGCGTTGAGCCATCAGCTGCTCGCTGGACGTTTTGTCCATTTCGCCTTCACTCTCGGGCATGTCCACTTCGACTCCCTCGTCGATGGACTTAACGACCATGTGATTTGGTGACATCGATCTGACCTTCCTGAAGTTCATGCGGGGAAGAGGTTCTAGAAGGGTCCCGCTGACCACCTGAGGGACGGTCACCACGTCCCCTTCATTGAATATACATGTAGACGGTTGTAGAATCGGCTCCTTGCGCTTACGTTGCAACGCTGCGTGAGCTGCTTCCTGTTTTCCAGCCTGCTGCGATGCCGGCTGCACTGGTCTGAATCCCAGGATCGGCGGCTGCTGGCTCGGATGGCTCCCCAACGAGTGCTGCTTGATCGGACTGCGACACTGCTGGGTGCCTGGGACCACGTGCGGCATGTGGGTCCCCGTTCCGACGACCTGATTGCGTAGGATGGCGTGGTCGGAGATGGAGCTGGGGCGTCGCGACCGGCTGTCCACCCTGCCCTCGACGGGGAAGCTGCAGCGGTGGAGTTTGAGTCTTTCGACGAGGAGGTAGTAAATAGCGGTGTAGTGATCGTAACCGTCTCTTCGCAGCGACTGAAAGAGATTCATATGGCAAACATAAGTACACCATGGCAGACCAAATTTTTTTGAATCCATGCAGATGGTGCTTGCATGCAAAATGGTGGCATCTTGTCCAGTTGACATGAGTGGGTTACATACTTACATGTCTTAGGCAGTTGTCTTCGCATACTTCTCTGAAGAATGGATCTTCTTCAGCACAGCATTTGTATTCAGTTGTTTTTTTTAGGACAATTAGAATTTTTTTGGGGCATTTCGTCGAATCGGGGACAATTTTTCATCGGGGACGGCACTGTCAAATCGGGGACTGCTGGTCACCTTATCAAATTCATAACCAATTACCAAGCTAAAAAGAAAGAGATCCTCATTTAAGTGAGGTATGGACAACAGGAGATGCATACCTCGATTGTTCTTTGCTGGTCAATGCCTAAGCTCTGCATGAGACGGAGCGCTTGCTCATTGAACTCTCCGACGGGTTTGGGAATGTCGGACATCGGACTTGAGACGGGCGAGGGCTCCCCTCCGTCCATCTGCATCCACTTGTGGTTCTTAATCTGCTCGATGGTGTATCGCTTAGCTGCGTCAATAACAAGCATCTTCCGGATCAGCTGCTCGCATTCTGCAATTCATTCAGAGTGGAAAATGTTAGTCGCCGAAGGAAGATAGACTGCTCGGTTTATACTAACAAAAATTATTTAAAGGTAGTATCATACTTTGGTTTATATCAAAGAAATACAGATTCATGGGCAAAAATATCAAGACAGTCATCAGTGAAAATTTCAGTCCCATACGGTGCCCACTTTTTGAGAAAACAGTGAAAAACAGCCACAGTATTTCTTAAGCCTTTTCTCTTTTATTTTTGGTCTTTTAAAAGATCAAAAAGATTTTCGGTCGTTGATTTACTAATTTCTGGATAAATACACCATTTCAAGCGGAAAGATTTTAACGGTATGTTTCTACCACCACCGTCTTTATACCCTGTAAGTTAAAGGTAAATCTGTGAACATTTTTGTTTTGGTTTCTTACCAAAGTATGATACTACCCTTGAAAGAAAATCGTCTTAATTTTCAGAATAAGTTTTGTTTGGTCTCTTACCGGTAGACATGAAGAAGGGTATTCTGAATCGGCCGGCCAGGACACGCTCCTTCAACTGGGGCAGAGTGTTCGCATCAAATGGCAGAGCACCGCACACAAGGACATACAGAACAACTCCAAGACTCTGTTAAAGACACAAAACAAAAAGAAGAGGAAATTAATCAATTTGAGTGCAAATTAGTTCAAAGAGAAATCTGTCCGATAACACCAAAATAAAGGCTGAAATTTAAAAGTTCCTATACCTTTGTACAGAGGAGGTGTACACAAGTTAAAATCTCCACAACAAAAACTTAGAATTCAGATTAAAATCTGAAATTAAAATCTCATCCCTGCTAAGAAAGGATTCTGAGCTATCCTGCCCTATGATGAGAGTAATCACAACCAAAATGTAAAATTGTTGTCAGACGCCTGTGGCCGCTTTCACTAACGCTTTACGATCATCAGTAAAGCCCAAATCCATTGCTTAAAGGTAGTATCATACTTTGGTAAGAGTAAGACAACGACTGAAAATCTTTTTGATCTTTTACAAGATCAAAAATAAAAGAGAAAAGAATTTAAAAATACTGTGGCCGTTTTTCACTGTTTTCTCAAAAAGTGGGCACCGTGGGGGACTAAAATTTTCACAGATGACTTTTTCTGTATCGTCCTTGATATTTTTGCCCATGAATCTGAATTTCTTTGACAAAAACCAAAGTATGATACTACCTTTAACAAAAAATTGGGCTTTCCTTTAGCGATGATCGCAAAGCATTGATAGAATCGGTCACTGTTCCTCAAATGATCGCCACCCATCTCGCATCTCACATCTTTCTATTCGTTTTGCATCCATACGCAGTTACAGTACCTCAAGCCCATACTGTGAGGTACTCGATCTTCCAGTAAATCTTCCCGTGCACTGCCTCACAATTGGAACTCTTTACCTGCAACCTGTTCCCCACATACCAATGACATGTACCTCAGTTTAAATGTTACGTAAACACTCATCTGTCTTTTCCAAGGATAGGAGGATAGAAGGTTGGAAAGATCATGGTTTTATTGCGATTTCCTACATGCCGTCAAAATGAGACACATATATACAGGGTGTCCCCCCCAAAAAAACGCAACACTTGTGTCGAGAACTTTTATATGAAAATTAAACTGTTTGTCACTTCAATATTCAGATATGTGATACAGCCATGTCTTCGCTATCACCATGTAGAATTTGAGCAAAATAGGACAACAATTTAGTGAAAAAACTAAGACTGAATTACCCAACCTCAAAACCCGATTTTCATTTTCTTTCATACACATTATGTGTGTATTGACCACTATGCATGTTATCCTTGCAAATTTGTTTTGAAGGAGTAGCTGTTTCAATTGGTCATATTTTCGCCAATTTCAGCCCCAATATGCTTAAATTCTACGTGGTGATAGCCAAGACATGGTTGTATCACATATCTGAATCTTGAAGTGATAAACAGTTTAATTTTAACATGTGTCCTGACACAGTGTTGCGTTTTTTCTGGGATACCCTGTATGTACTGTACATGTACATCTCATGTCCCATAAAATACACGCTCAGCATACATGTATGTGCTGTGTACCATTTTTTAATTTGCAACACGTCCCCTTCGTAAGAGCCTGGTCACACTCACTATGTGTAACAGCTAGCCCCCTCCCCCAGCTAGCAATGGCAAGGTCATTATACCATAATACATGTACAGTGTACACTGTCCATTATACATGTACATCTCACCGGCCTGGAAAATAGAGACGGTGGATTTACGATTTAAAGGGAGCATATAGGATTTGCAAAGATATGCGTTTTGGCTGAATTTGGTACTTAAACAGAAGTGAAGGTTTTAAACTTCCTTACAGATGTTGCTTCATGTACCTTTTTAAGCTTTGTTCATCTGAATAGCAGAAATACGGCCGAAATAATCTTGCCCCCTCCAAATCCTTCACGGTTACACCATACGCTTTCGAAATGTTACTAAATCGTTCGGACAAACGATCTTTTTAAATGACACTAAATCTTGAAAAACCCATCAATCTATCATATACCTGTACATGTACCTTAACTGACAAACCTGTAGAAGTTTGAGGTCAATCAGCCATCTGGGTCACGAGAAAATAGTAAAAACCCGTTTACACATTTCAACGATATTATGCGTTTATAATAAAATGCTTTGAAGTGATTTATTCCAATCGGAATATAGTTTCATTTATTTCTCAACGAATATGGCATTTCAGACAAAAACATTTCATGGGATGTTTTCTCCTATCATCATCATTATACTGTGTTAGTTTATGTGAATCTGTGATCTTGAAGTGTATTTTGTCTTACCAATTCTGTACCATCCCTTTAAGCAAACATACATGTATATAGAAAAAAAGGCTACATGTATATTGATAATTCACAAGACATATATACATGTTCATTATAACAAACCGTATGGAATTTATACTGGTTGGGCGATTGAAATGCTGAGTCAGTCTTTTATCAATTTTTGTTCTTATAAAATTTGAATCAATCTTAATCCCTACATGTCAACAAAGTGTGATGTCACAATACAAATCACTATGGTGATAGTGGCAACTCAAAGTTATGATTAAATCTTAGTGTTTTATGAAAAAAAAAACATAATTTTGCTCAGCGTGATAAACATCATGTTTATTTACTTGGTCAAAAATTGAATTGTTTGCCAGCCTAAAAATCTTTTCTGCCTTAAACAAATTGTGCACTGCAGCTAAGCACTATAATATAAGCCCACACTTTTCTTTGGTTCGCGAGGAGACAGCATTTTCTCCACGAACGAGCCCGAAGATAACGATGTCGAGTAAATGTCAAGTATTTGGCATTTGGGTTAACGGCTAGCTGCTCCGACGGCGACACAGAGCTAGAGGTTGGAATTAAAGACAAATGACACGCTGAGATGGAAGACTATACAAGGACGGGAGACCTTTTTTATCCCAAATGAACTTGTGATTTTGGAGGACAAAATCATTACAGCTGAATGGACGGCAACCTTGTAAATGTAGCTGGTTCACACTTTACATTATATCCGTGCTTTCAGAAATTCATTCATTCACTTGCATATTATTCCACAAAGTAACTGCCGGCAAGACACCAGAAATAATTACACTACAGAAAAGGCTAACGCAAACAAATCAGTTTATAGAAATAAAGACTGAGAGCGGGTCTTGTCATGTTTTCCCAGACCCAAAGGTTTGACGCGTTAATTAAAAAAAAATGTCAGCATACAAATGACCAAACAGACACAATAGGACAGAACCAATAATAACTTTGCCGGGTAAAATGTGGAGGCTGGATAAAAATAGTAAAGGCCTAAGTGCATAAAATGGCACTTCTGATTGTTTGTTTCAATCAACACATTTGTTTTTTGCGTTGTTTTGTTATATTACTATCACGAAAAAGAAATTCTCGACAAAAGTGATCGTCATGAAACAGAATTTCATCCATACCCACAAAATGCCCCGCATACATGTACGTCATGCACGTGTGGGTGTACTACATGTAGTAGACGTATCATTTGGTGAACGATGTTTGGCTCATTCCCAGCATGCCTTGCGGTCATGCAAGTAGATACGTGCAGTGCCTGGCCGATCCATAGGAACGCAGAGAGACACACTACTCAAACTGATTTCAGATTACACTAACCAATAAACTGACGACACTAAAAAACAAAACAAAATCCCCAAACCAACTGATGCCCATTAGATAATAAGATGGCACTATCGAAAAAGAAAACATATAGCAAGTTTCCATGGCAACGAATAATAGGCCATATATAGGACAAAGATGGAAAGATATGATGTAGAGATTTTAAAAGTGACTTTTTCTTGGCATTTCTAGTTTCTTGTAGTCGCCACGTATCAAATTACAACAAAAAACTAGTCATTTTCATGGCAACAAATATCATAGGCCATTCTTTGAAGAAAGATGGAAAGGTATATTGTTTAAGTTATTATTTTGTAGGGATATGTATTAATGAAAACTTTAAATTATTACATGTATTATGTAATAAGGGACTGTGCACGCGATCACGGCAGCATGCATGAGCACCGGCATGTTTATACATGTACCTGTTTTAAATGATAATAATTACTTTTGGAACAAAAGAATAATAATAAGAGAAGTGGATAAAAAGAGATTAAATGCTAAGATAAGAGATAGTTGGAAATTGTTCAGTTCGGGATAGAGGGAAGTGACTGCTGAATAGCGCTCTGCACTTGTGCTAAAAATAGCACCGGATCTCAGACAAACATTGCAACCATGCAAACGTGTGTGGGTGTGCGCGTGCATGTACACTACGTGTGTGATCAATGTTTGTCTGACATCCGGGAATTTTGTGACGTCATTAGTGCGGAGCGCTATTTACAGCAGGTTGAATTAAATTCACGAAGTGTGTTCATAATTTAAATGATTCCGTTGTTCATTGCCTCTTTCTTACTTTCTTCGGCTCAATTGAAACCCAGACTTCGCATAGCCCCAAGTCTCGCAAGAGATTACATAATTTTACAATTTGTTGTCATCGTTAGTTCCATATAATGGCCATCACAATATAACTTTGATATGAGCATATGAAATACTTATTAAACTGTGTGTAAAAAATTTACACTGTTTCTGCAGAGCTTTGAATTTGTTGTCATTGTGTACAATACATGTAGCGCTCCGCACTTGCGCTAAAAATAGCACCTGATCTCAGACAAACATTGCAACCATACAAACGTGTGTGGGTGTGCGCGTCCATGTACACTACATGTGTGAGTCAATGTTTGTGTGACTTTCGGGGATTTTGTGACGTCATTAGTGCGGAGCGCTATTAGGTCTATCGGTCATTCAATCATAAATTATGACAAAAGTTTCAAAGATAATCTATTTCTTGTGAAATATCAAATACCACTGCAATGTTTGTTGCAAGCTAACTGTGCACTGACATTTGGCTATACCATTTGTTTAAGTTTTTATCTGTGCCTTTTAAAACCATTTTTGTGAGGCCATGTCACAAATCATATGTCATGTTCATGTACATCATTTTACATGCGTCTGTCTGGTTCAGGAGCACATACTGTATAGGTACACTGGCTTGGATGTAATTTGTCGTGCTATTTAGCACAGCTGAGAATGCACATTAGCATCGCAGTCGGTCTTTGTCTCTCGTTACACGACTGCTCGACCTTTTATCTCCTCCGTCAAAATCAAGAGGGGCTTGCGCCGGGGATGGCGTCGCTGACAAGAAACACCCCCCTCCGATCCCTCCAGTCCTCCCCCTTGAACAGCACATGCCTTGAACATAATCCACAACATTCCACGGAAACAAAATATCGGTGAACTTTAAAACGTTGTGTAAGAGGACGGCCGGGAACTGGTCCGTCTCGGCTGCGACCAAAAATACTGTACTTTTATCCCTCTCCGGACTGAACGCGTGGGAGTCAAATGTATAATTTCAATAATAATGTCCATGGTTTCAATTCCCCTTGTATTTTATATCTTTCCACGGCAAATCCTAATTGTGGCGACCGATATAGATGCCTCGTTCTTTTTCAATCGTCGAGGGGGGGGAAACGAAATGAATAAGACTGACAAAATTTGTCACTTCGGGATAAAAATACCCTGTTTTTGTTGCTCTGGGAATTCACGATTGTTATGGATGTTTCGTGTTACACAGTGTCTGTGATGATGTTTATGGTCTGGCTTCCGATATAGACATAAGAGGGAATGGAAATTGAAAAAAAAAGTGTGAAAAGGTTAGATCTTTAGAGAATTCATGTTTATTTCTTTTAACCTGAGCCTGATCGTATTATACATTGCTATTTTCAAGGACTTTGGATAAAAGACCCGAGATGCAATTGGCTTTCTTATCAAGACGATCCAGCGATTAATGTGCCCGTCTTCGTTTACGGGCCTGTTTGTTTAATGCACAGGATCACGAATCTTGCGGATCCGGATCCCATTTTACCTGCATAATACCCTGCATAGGAGGTGGATCATTAAATCTGGGATCCTTTGCATTAAACAAACAAGCTCTAACTCTTGTCATACTGCGCAATGTTGGACTTTGGCAGATTCAGGAAGGTTCCTACATGTATATAGACAAAATGCCCTAGTGGGTTAGGGTTACAGAATGTGCCATAGGGATACTGCACAGTGTTGGACTTTGGCAGATTCAGAAGGTTCCTAGACAAAATGCCCTAGTGGGTTAGGGTTACAGAATGTGCCATAGGGATACTGCACAGTGATGGACTTTGGCAGATTCAGGAAGGTTCCTAGCCAAAATGCCCAGAGGGTTAGGGTTACAGTATGTGCCATAGGGATACTGCACAGTGATGGACTTTGGCAGATTCAGGAAGGTTCCTAGCCAAAATGCCCAGAGGGTTAGGGTTACAGAATGTGCCATAGGGATACTGCACAGTGATGGACTTTGGCAGATTCAGGAAGGTTCCTAGCCAAAATGCCCAGAGGGTTAGGGTTACAGAATGTGCCATAGGGATACTGCACAGTGATGGACTTTGGCAGATTCAGGACGGTTCCAAGCCAAAATGCCCAGAGGGTTAGGGTTACAGAGTGTGCCATAGGGATACTGCACAGTGATGGACTTTGGCAGATTCAGGAAGGTTCCTAGCCAAAATGCCCAGAGGGTTAGGGTTACAGAATGTGCCATAGGGATACTGCACAGTGATGGACTTTGGCAGATTCAGGACGGTTCCAAGCCAAAATGCCCAGAGGGTTAGGGTTACAGAGTGTGCCATAGGGATACTACACAGTGTAGGACTTTGGCAGATTCAGAAGGTTCCTAGCCAAAATGCCCGGGGGTTAGAATTACAGAATAGGGATACTGCAAAAGTGTCATGAGTGTTAGACTTCACACTGCACCAGACCTTTACATGCACAAAGAACATACATGTAAATGTATGTATGCATGTACATGTATATACAGTATGCATAATCTTAATCCATTGGGAAATGGCTAGGATCATCTCCATAAGTCAGAGGACCTTTTTGATTTGTTTGTTCATTCGGAAAAAGCTGAAGATAAAGGTGCATTTCCCTGTTCAAAAAAAGACTTAGTTGAAGCCATAGCCATAATATATAAGTCTCTCCCTGATAGCCATCGCTTAAAATGAATGCACACATTGCATGAATGGCAAAGCCATAGCTAGAGCCGCAGCAAAAGCTCAAGTAGCAATTCGGAAATATGTTATAATGAACAGGCATATACAGTGTACGTACATGTAGTTTGTAGAGTACATGACTACATGTACATAATTTTGGCAATAGGGCTTCGCGCTTGTGACGTCACTTTCAGATGTTCGGACAAACAAATCGCACGTTGCCCAATTAACTGACACGTAAACGTAGTGCTATTTGTCCGAACATCCAGGTACATGTAGTTGTTGTTGATATAAAGGGCTTATTCTATAAATAGCTCGAGCAAGGAGCCCTATTGAATTCAAATAGCCAAGAAAATTTTCCTTTTTTACCAAGATTATTTTGATTGCGTGCAAAGCTCATGTGCATGTACCTGTACATACATGTACCAGTCATAAGGTTGTACATATGTACATGTATGTGGCAGACATGTTTAAACCTTGTTAAGTGTTGTCAATTTACTGAATCAATACGCAGCGCTCGCACCGGCGAAAAATAATTGATTTTCAAAGGTTTTTCAATTTGTTGCGTCGAGATGAAAGTGGCGCAAACTAAATGTATGTCTGCCAAGATTTTCACCCAATTTATGGATCGATAAAAATTGTTCATTAACATTTGGGCTCACTTTATTTCCACTTGTAAGATATGATGTGAATTTTTTTCATATTATTTTGTGTTAAGTAATAGGTTTGCGGTAACACCATGTGACACATATATGTATATTATCTTTTTTATGTCACATCGTGTTACTATGTGCACACGCCATGCACAGCCTCAAATCTATTAGTTAATTTGTGTGTTGCGGTTTTACGTAAGACTCACGTTGGGCTTAATTGTCTTTGCGATCCTCGACAATCGAGAACCAGGCGCAGTTCTAGAGCCAACATTTTTTTTGGGGGGCTAGAAGAGCCATTATTTTTTGGGGGCTAGAAGACCTGATATTTTGGGTTCTTCTAACACTCGCTTCTGCTATGTCTTATTAAGGGTCGAAAAAAATGCACATTATAGCCCACACAACGCGTTTTTTATGTAATTGGCGCTTAATACAGTGTGTAACTGAAAAAATCCAGTATTTTCAAGAATTTTTTTTTCACTTTTTTTTTTTTGGGGGGGGGGGCTAGACAAAATGTTTTGGGGGCTACACTCGCCCCCCTAGCCCCCCCCGTAGAACCGCGCCTGTCGAGAACATTTACTACATGATATTTAGGACCGAATTTGCTTGCGCAAATGAAGACATGTTTTGAGTCCCATCTGACGATTGCCAAGGCATGAAGTGCACGCTTTAATTGTATCAATGCTGCTGATAATCTTGCAATTATACCAGTCAGCGTAAGATATGCGTTGCCGGGGTGATGGTGATGTCATCAGCTTCTACTTATCCGCGTTTTTTTTTTTTTTTTTTTCCTCAAATGCAGACGGTTCAGTGTGAAACATGTGTCTGTCGGTCGATTACTTCAAGTGGTTTCTCTTCCTGTTTGTTGTTGGGTTTCGAAATCTTATATACTTCTAAGTCTTGGACGACGTACGTACATGTACATGTACGGACCATAATATACAATGTACGCACATGTATGTATGTACAACACAATACAACTTAATACAAGGCCACGATGACGTCTTGTTTTTTGAGGGGAGCAAAATAAAGTCATTATCTCCCATTAATTTTGTTTGTCAGATATTTTGTTGCTTGTTTTCTGACGAAAGAGAATTACGGCAAAGTTGATGACGTTTGTATCTGCAATTGCCTCCAGGGGTGCATAATGAAAATCCTCGATGATACATAACAGACTCGGAAAAAACTTTAAAAAATGAAAAAAATACTCTTCATTTCAGTCCAGCGGTTCAAAAGGACAGGTCAATGGACAAATATTTGGAGAATGTTTTTCAGTGAGCCGCGGACGAAATGTTTATTGGTGACGTTTGCAAAGACGCATATACGCACGTCAAAGCAATTAGGTGATTGTTTTTATAGATTGAACAGGGATGGAGGCAATCGGACGGATTCTTTCACAACCCGATGGGACTGGCTGGAATTCTTTGACATCAATCTTTTAAGTGCAGCAGGCACTTAAAGAGATTTTGGGCCGTGCTGCATTTTGGCTTTCACAGACTTTTATAGGTGGTCGAAAATGAATTCAAATAAATTTGCTGTGATGAGAAAAGGTTACGAGACTTCGATTGTAGGAGCCATTGAATTCAATTCCCTTTGACTTGAAATGAAGTCAAATGGAGCGGCTTATTAATTTGCTGGATGACAAAGGTTTACAAGCCTTCCATTGTAGGAGTCGGTAAATGCAAAAGTCATTCAACTTGACAACATGTAAGGCCAATTAACAGACCTGGGGCCTTTCTCAAAGCTCCGCTCCGGCTCAGGCTCTGGCTTCTGCTCCGTCTCAGTCATCCATATGCTGAAAATATAGGTTGTGGATTTTCATTGAAAGTGAAGCTCTGTTTTCTTGTTCAAAGCATAGAATGTACTTCCGAATTGCAGCCAAAAACATCTATTTCAATACCTGTTATTTTAGAATGGATTCTCGAAATGGAGCCAGAGAGCCGGAGCCGGAGCCGGAGCCAGAGCCTGAGCCTGAGCCTGAGCCGAGCTTTGAGAAAGGCCTCTTATTCAGTTCACGGTGCATCCATGCATCCTCATTCAAAGCAGTGCAATCAAACTGAGGCTTGGATTTGAAAAAGTCTGGTACCCATTTTCTTTTCAGAATTGGAATTTTCCAACGGGTATATACAAGGAACTAATTAGAAGGTGACAAAAATGGATGCGACGTCAATAAGGCATATGGTTTCTGCCGGAATGGCACCCTGGGTATTTGTTTAACAACAGAAGCTTTCCTTTAATTGGAAAATCCTGAATCCGTTGATGATGACAGCAAGTGTTTTCCAAAACAGCAAAGAGATTAATTGTCCAACAGGTACCCAATGGCTTTTATTCTGTCAATGGTTACTTTCAAGGAACATGACCAACCAGTAAAATTGTAAATAAAACAACAACCCAGTTTCACTTCCAAGAAATAAATCAGGTCATCGTTGTGATCACTGTGCAGCCCTGGATGAAAGGAGAGCATTTTTAAAGGTAGTATCATACTTTGGTTTTTATCAAAGAAATGCAGATTCATGGGCAAAAATATCATGACAGATACAGTGACATTCATCTGTGAAAATTTCAGTCCCATATGTTGCCCGCTTTTCGAGAAAACAGTGAAAAACAGCCACAGTATTTCTTAAGTCTTTTCTCTTTTATTTTTGATCTTTCAAAAGATTAAAAAGATTTTTGGTCGTTGTTTTACTAATTTCTGGATAAATACACCATTTCAGGCGAAAAAACTTTAACGGTATGTTTCTACCACCACAATCTTCATACCCTGTAAGTTATACGTAAATCTGTGCACATTTCTGTTTTGGTCTCTTACCAAAGTACGATGCTACCTTTAATGTATTATTTGGTACATTTTAGAATTCAAAATTGACATGGCTACGTAACCATCCCTTCGGAAAAAAAATACTCCACACAAAAAGAGCACAAATACAAAACAAAACCAAGGTGAAAAAAATGATGTTCACATTTTTGAGCAATGTGTGAGATAAATTCACAGTGCAGTGTTTTCAGGTTGAATCATTATAAGAAATGTTTAATATCCAAAATGAATTTAGCTTCAAACAGAAAATTTGCAAATTCCTGAACCCCGGGTCTCCACGGTGATTTCCACGATGCTCTGCATCTTTTCCACTCTTAAGAGGCTCCCAGTCGGTTGCCGCGGCAACCCTTCACCAGGGTGCGGGGATGTGATTGGGAGAGCTACAGACTATGGACATCATCTGAGAAAACATAAATTGGGAACCCGTTGCCATGGAGGGACGGCCATGTTTTTCTTAGCCAGCCAATAACAAAGGGCAATGACGTCAATGGGTGGCATGGGCCTTGTGGGTGATTCCATTACGAGGCGGGGGATGCATGATCGGACCACTGTTATAGTACACGTATTATACGGCTCTATATTACATGTACACAGGATAATGGGCAGCTGACCAGCAATTATAATAATGTGTGTATATACATACATGTTCAGAAAAGGCTACACAAGGTACAATGTATTTAATTTTGTGCAGATTTGTGCACCAATGCAGATGCACAAATTAATTTACACAGGTACATATACATTCATGTGTATACATTTACATATTGTACATTGTACATGTATGTACTTGCTTGGATCAAACTGTTAATTATGCACTTCATTATTGATTTCAATTCTTTGACTTTCGCTCGTGTAATTACAATTTTCTATCTAATATAAGTTACTAACCATGAATCTTCAAATCATACAGGACAGATTTTGACTCTGATCATTGAGATATCCCTAGAATTATTTTCCTTTGTAAATTTACATTCACTCTTAAACAGTTCGTAATGAAAAAAATATGGCATGAAAATTCCGACTCTTACTGTACTTTCCTAATGACTTCCTGTCAAATAAATACACAAGGATTCCATTCATAAACCTACATGAACGTACAGTGCAATATCTGACAACATTTCCCTATGAACAAATACAAGGATTCCGTCCCTCTGGAAAACATGCAAGTTCTGATGGAAACCTAAGAATTCCCAATGGAAAACATGCAAGTTCTGATGGAAACCCAAGAATTTCCTCTGGAAAACATGCAAGTTCTGATGGAAACCTAAGAATTCCCAATGGAAAACATGCAAATTCTGATGGAAACCTAAGAATTCCCTCTGGAAAACATGCAAGTTCCGATGGAAACCCAAGAATTCCCTCTGGAAAACAAGCAAGTTCTGATGGAAACCTTAGAATTCCCAATGGAAAACATGCAAATTCTGATGGAAACCCAAGAATTCCCTCTGGAATACGGGGAAGTTCTAATGGAAACCTAAGAATTCTCTCTGGAAAAGAAGCAAATTCTGATGGAAACTAAGTTTGCATAAGTTGGAAGACCCGGGCTGTGGAAAACCTACAAGTGTTCTCGTGATGGAAACTTAAGAATTCCCTCTGGAAAAGCATCTAGTTTTGTACAGAATCTTTATATTTCCATGTGGTAAACTGACAGGTTCTCGTGGAAACCTATTTAGTCCACAGGAAAACCAACAAGTTTTTTATGGAAAACCAAAACTTCCTCGTGGAAAACGTGTGGTTCTCTCTTTTTAATAGGAAAACCAACAAGATTTTACACATTCTCACTACTTCATGTCTTGAAATCAAGTCCAGCCAATTCCCACTTTTGGCTCAAATTCAAACATTTGACGACGGTTGTAGCTAGCCGACGACTTGACTTACATGTGCCTGACTTTTTAACCCGACCCACATCTGTACTTGATCTGCATTATTCATTACCGATTCATCCTACGTATGTACACTGTCATGACTGTATGTACATAATAATGCTCACTTGACTGGAAATGCAAAGCGCGTGTCCGTGACATAAATTGAGATCCGACTTCCATCCAAAAATAGTGATTGTTACTTTTTTAAATACTTGACGACAGTGATTGAGATTTTAAAAACAGACGTCACAAATTTACATTGAAAAACGGATAAACAGGAAAAATTCCTTCAAAAGCCGCAGCACTACAGATAATTCCTTGTTTTTTCCGTCCCACGGATACACGGAGCCGTTTGAGGTAAAAAACCAAAACACAAAAACAAATTATCAAACTGTATACATCTACATATGAAATTTTTTCATCATCAAGCAATCGTGCAATTTCATTTCATTAAAATATTCATAATTTCCTATAAACTCAGAGAGAGAGAGAAAATAAATGGCTTTTTATCCTTGAAACATGTTGTGGAGTCACCCAGCGTGTACGGTACACCCACTCTTCATTCCACCCACACGTTTTTATTGGTTTCTTCGCGGCGCCAACGTCCGTCCCCCCCCTCTCATCTCGGCTCCATCGCAGTTCTCCCTGCTGAACGAGCACCCACGACAACCTAAGATGTCAGAGCATGGATCCCATCTACAGCCTCCCCCCCCCCCAACATCGTTCGATCGAACACGCTGCAAAATGTCAACGGTTCATTCTGGGTATATGTCCAGGTGTATGAATTTGTTGGTGACACGGCTAGTATCCCCCGAACAAGTGCTGTGCGATATATGCCCCAACCTTTAGACCGCATGTCAATTATCGTTCCTCACAACAACAACTCAAAAGCACTGAGCAATTTGCAGTGCTGATATACTTTCTGTATTAGAAGGGAACACATGTATGAAAGTCTGATTTAAATATTATTATTTATTATTATTATTATTTATTTCTGGTAATGACACCAAGGATTCATCATCAAAAGTGCCCTTAGCACTGTAGCTCGAAAACCGGATGAAACCTTTTTTATGGAAAGATGATGAGAAGAAGATACAGTTTTAGAGGTGGAAGGAAAACCCCAGAGTAATATTCTGGGTAAAACCCACAGAATCAGGCAGGGACTAAAAACCCAATCCACTTGTGGACCGAACTGGACTTGAACCCAGTCCACAGAGGTAAATGTGAGGAAAGAACCGCTACACCAACCTGACTCCCAAAAATAACCCCCCTTTTGCAAATATACATATAAATACGTCAGCAAAAATCAAAACAAAAAAACAACCAAGATAAGATGGGTTGTTTTTCTTAGTCAGACAATTTTAATACAAGCCATAATATGCACATCTGGAGAAAAATATAGCACGTACACGTAGTTTAAGTAATATGCATTTATCCACGTAATTCTGCACGCAAGATCATGAATATGCATGACCAGGTACTGTAGTACAATGGAAGGCACTATATAACGAACATGCCAGGATGCACAGAGATTGTTTGTTATATTGGTCGTTCATTATAATGAACAATGTTCAGCAGCCCTATACTGCCATTGTACACAAAAATTGGGAGCCAAGGATGATGTTCGGTATAGCCAAAATGTTTGGTATAGACAAAATGTTTGGTATACAAGGCTTGAATTTAACGGAGGCCATGGCCTTCGTTGCTCTTGTTCTTGGCCTTCGTGCCCCCTTCAAATGTTTCCATAGACATTATGATTTTCCGATGGAAGTGCCTTGGCCTTGCCCCTTTCAGAACCAAATTCAAGCCCAGGTATAACAGTGTTTGTTATAGTGGCGTTCTAGTGTATTTTAATTTGATCCCCCTCAGTTTAATAGCTCATTACAAAAACAATCACTGGACTATGACATGCATGTATACATATGTGATTACCGTAATGGATAAAATTATTGTGATGCAATATATGCTACCTATTACAACTGCAATAAATTGGCATGTACAGTAAAGTGGCATAGTTCACCAAAAGGTCTTCCACACCAACATCTGGGGGGATTTAATGCCCTTTTCAATGAATCGTAATAAATATGCACAGTGATCAAATAACGTAAATTAAGATATACTGTCCCTATCGTTCTAGGGTATTAAAAAGGGCTTGCCTTTGACACATTTCGGGTTTATCGCCCAGAATACAAAATGATGATAAATCACCGTTTTCCCAAATTCTTTGAGCTAATCGGCTTTCATTTCAGATCCCCATGGAAACGTATGAAATTACATTCATCACTGAAAGAATGAATATGAAAAGTCAATTCTGATTCATTGTCAGGAAAAAGAGTAAATGATTCAATCACAGTATGTTTGGGTGTTCACGCACACATGTACGTTAAGGTCAAAGGTTATTCAAGATCAATTAAAGGTCAATTAACAAAGGAATATGGGGTTAAAAATGAGTGGTCCTTAGTAAATTCAAAGCTTAGTGTTGCGATTCAGAATTGATTTGACAATGTATGTAAACTGAAAACTAAAGAAATTGATAAAAAAAAAATATACTTTTATCCTCTCAAAGAAGTCCATTTCCAAATAAAACTGTCAAACTTTAATAACGAAAGAAAATTTGCACTTACATTCCAAATTATAAGGTAAATGCAAATCTACATACAAGTCAATGATACTTATGAACTTCTTACCAAATTTTGCAAGGTTAGGCAACTTTAGAAATAATTTTTTGATTTCCGAACTAATGTAAAAAA
Source organism: Astropecten irregularis (assembly GCA_963971285.1). NCBI lineage: Eukaryota > Metazoa > Echinodermata > Asteroidea > Paxillosida > Astropectinidae > Astropecten > Astropecten irregularis. The sequence goes on along the minus strand of OZ020261.1, from coordinate 6,126,250 downwards.
AAAAATAATAAGAGAGAAAAAAACAGGATCTTTGTCTAAGGCACTTCCATGGTTATGGCATTAGTCAAGTGCAAGTGGACTTTATTCGTAAATACCAAAGTTGAACCGATCACAGTCGAATGATTTTGCCTTTTGATCGAAATCAAGGGCCTTATCAAAATATTCCCAGGCATAACGCACCGAAACAGCCTAGCGACGAGACGGTGTTTCTATGTATGGAACCCGGTATCCAAGGAACCTTCATGCTCCCGTCAACATGTGCCACTAAGAGTGGCTATACATAAACATTGTTCAAAAATATCGAGCCATCTACCAAAAAAATGAACTTTCTGTATTAGTTGTTTTTTTACATGACTAAGAACACACAATGTAAATTTTTAGGGGTACTCACTACTGTACCTATGGAAAAAAGCCCCCCCCCCCTTCATGACAAAAAAAAACCTTGCGATGTGTTATTTTAAGGGATTTGCCCTACGTTGCCTACGTGCAAAATTATCAATATCATCGACAATTGTGATGATCATGCGCGCCACTGGCCCTGGCTCCCGCATGGATTGGGCATACTCAGCGGAATCAATACGGAGTAAATTTTTATGAAGGGTTTGACATTTAGGTGCACCTAGGTATATAATGTGTTCTGAGCGCACAAACACTTATACCAGGGACGTACATGTACGTGAGCTTGGATAGCCTTGGGGTGCCTAATTGCAGCATAAGCCAAGACTGTAATGTGCATGCTTTTCGTCGAATAATATAAAATATGTGGATTCTTTGGGTGTTGGTTTGCAATTGGGTACTTTCAATTTTGTTTGTGTCGTAAATTTTGCAAAGCTAAGAATTCAGCAATTGCATGTTTTTGCACGAATAATATAAATTGGGAATGAAAAAAAGGAGGCCGTTCTGCATTGGGCATCTGGGGCCAGCTTCTCAAAGCTTGGCTCCTGCTCAGGCTCCGGCTCCATTTCATGAATTCATCCGTTTTGTAATTACGGGTATCAAAATAGAGACTTTTGGCTGCAGGTCGGGAGTAGATTCTCTGATTTGAAAAACAAAACAGAGCTTCAGCTTCAATGAAAAACCACAACCTATATTTCGGCATATGGATTACAGAGACGAAGCCAGAGCCTGAGCTGGAGCCGAGCTTTGAGAAAGGCTCCTTATCAAAAACATACTGGAAAATTTTCTTTTGTAGGTTTAGTGTTTTTACTGAGAAATTGTCAAAGATGTTTTTAAATAGCATCATACTTTGGTAAGAAACCAAAACAGACATGTTCCCAGATTTACGTATACTTTACAGGGTATGAAAATGGTGATGGTAGAAACATATCGTTACAATTTTTCTGCCTGAAATGGTGTATTTATCCAGGAATTAGTAAAACAACGACCGAAAATCGTTTTGATCTTTTAAAAGATCAAATATAAAAGAAAAAAGACAATGCTGTGGCTGTTTTTCACACTTTTCTCAAAAAGTAGGTACCGTATGGGACTGACATTTTCACAGATGACTGTTACTGTATCTGTCTTGATATTTTTGCCCGTGAATCTGTATTTCTTTGTTAAAAACCAAAGTATGATTTTACCTTTAAGAACAGACCTCAGCAGGTGGAAAAGTCACATACATGTAGATTCAGAAAAAGAGATCATACAATGGCAGAATTGAGACAGAAAGGAACGATTCTGAAAGCTGTGTGACACACAGGGTGCTATCTTCCTCTGTCTGTTGAAACCTGAGACCAGTCAGATTTGAATGGGATACTGTGAGTCAACAAAACAAGGCCTATATGAATAGCTAGCTGGACAGGCTGATGACACCCGGTGACTTTCGACAAAATAATTTATTCTGTGATACCTTTTCCCCCCACTCCTTCAGTCTGTTCGCAAGCGTTAAAAAAAAAATCAAATTAAAATTCCATTTTGAACAATAATAACCAGTTAAAGATATTGTTCTTATTCCTTACAAAAAGCCTACAGTTAATGAAATTGTATTTTTGTTATGTCAGTCCACTATAATATGCCTACATGTATTGCATTTTCACAGTACAAGGATGCTCTACAGTGTATAAGTACATGTATGCAGAATGCATCATAGAGGCAATGTTACCACTTTGCAGATTCAGGAAGTCTCTTTACACAATTAATGCCTAGGGAATTAATGTTACAGAATGTGCCATAGGGACACCACACAGTTTTGGACTTTGGCAGATTCAGGAAGGTTCCTAGCCAAAATGCCCAGGGGTTAGGGTTACAGAATGTGCCATAACAATACTGCACAGTGTTGGACTTTGGCAGATTCAGAAAGGTTCCTAATCAAATGCCAAGAGGGTTATTAGGGTTACAGAATGTGTCGTAGGGATACTGCACAATGTTGAAAGTTGGAAGATTCAGGAAGGTTCCTAGCCAAAATACCCAGGGGGTTATTAGGGTTACAATGTGCCGTAGGGATACTGCACAATGTTGTACGTTGGAAGATTCAGGAATGAGGTTCATAGCCAAAATGCCAAGAGGGTTAGGGTTACAGAATGTGGGAGGAAGACTGTATAAATGTTATAGGGAGACTGTACAATGTACTTCAGTGCAGGCAGGAAGATTCATAGCCCAAAACCCCTTGGCTAAAGAAATGATTGAAGGTCAGCTTGAAATTAATTAACTACTCACCCAAATATCAAGCTGAGGACCGCTGTACTTCTGCCCTTCAAAGACTTCAGGAGCGGCATAAGGTGGACTCCCGCACCACGTGGCCAGCTGATCCCCAGGCGTGAAGAAATTACTGAACCCAAAGTCGGCAATCTTGATGTTCATGTTGGCGTCGAGGAGAAGGTTTTCCGCCTAAAAACAGAAGTTTGTGGAGGATGAATAGAGGTGTTTTGGTCAGTCAGTGCACAGGAGTGGCATACATACTAGGCATGTTCTCACACACCAAAAAGCGCGACTATTTGGGTTGTGCTCCAAATCGCACTAATAGTCGCGATTATTTGTGTCCCCACACAAATAAGCGCGACTATTTGGGTCGCGCTGCAAATTGCAACCCAAATAGTCACGCTTTTTTGGTGTGTGAGAACGTGCCTAATGTGGACCTCAATACAAAGGACGTCCACATAATGCAGGATCCCAAGACGTTATGTGGTCTCGCACACGTCCACATAATGTTTTCATGCCAACGAAAACGCCAAAAAGAGACATTTTCAATGTGTCTTTATCTGTCGCAAATTGAAGTTTATCATTAAAGGAATATTCAGTCCAAATTCCATCATGAAAAAATGGGTACAGTTTTAAAACCAATGGTTTGAAGTTGTCCATTGTGAGGACAGAACATGAGAACAAAGGGAAGTCCATATAAGCTACATGTATGTATAAAACAAACAATGGTTGTCTCAGTGAGGAGTAAGCTGGGGTCGGTGCAAAGTGGACGAGAGGTTTCAAGGAGGTGAAGCTGAATTAGCTCTTGATCCTGGGCACAAGAAACTCGATGCATCTTTATAAATTTCAGGTCATTAATTTGGCTGATGAGCAGTTTGCAACAGTTCTTGTATACTTCAATACTTATATCAATGAACAAATAACATTGAAAAGTGAACAAATAAAACATTTACTTGAGCGGGCTTCGAACTACCGACCTCCTGAATAACGTACAGGCGCTCTACCAACTGAGTTATCCAGCCTTAAGTTGGTGGTGTCCCCAATAGTCAATTATCTTTGTTCGTTTGGCAGTCAGAAGCCATGAAACCATGCACAAAACATAATACACACATATGTAATAGAATTACTGTACAAGTACTGCTCGATATGCATTTTGCAAAGTTTTAAAGATGAAATGTTAATTTCTTTTTTGACCTCAAACTTGTTTTTGCCGAGGAATGCTAACGATCTCATAAACAAATCCCGGGGTAACCCCTTCCACATCGCACAGAGCAATCAACATCTGTAAAAATTTGCTTGTCTGCGTGATCTATCGTAACCACCACATTCCGACAGCTCCAAGTGCAGCTAACGTTGTTGGGTCAGAATGAAATTTACTGGGTTATTTCCGTCCAACTTGACGTCATGTCAGGACTATTTATGTTCCCTTCCGGGAATTCTTCGATACCACAAAGTCTCGTTGCTCTGCGGAATGGCAGGGCATAGCTGTCGAGTGCCCGTAAAAAAAAAGGAAAAAAAAAGAAGAAAAAAGCAGCGGGGAATTGACAAGATTAACGACTCTGAGCCAGAGAATAGGCTTGTCTGGTTTCAGTGATGCGCAACGGTATATTATGCGGCTCATCGACATGTACAGTGATTTAAGTATTAATGCAGGCTGTCCGGTTCAAAACCGGATGTTTGTCGTTAGTTTTCAATACATTTGTTCAGATTCCTTTTGGATTAAATGAATAGCTTGCATTCAGTTTAATTATGGAGTTGAGCAGCGGAGTTTGTATGGTTCTTAAAGGGAGCGTATAGGATGTGCAAGGCCTCCAAAAATGTTTTCATCGAGTTTGATACAGAAAATGGACTCAACAGTTTGTAAACAGTGCAAACAGTCACCATGAAAAATCTTGGTTCATCAGATGCTGGGTTTTTCAAGGAAATCAAGTTTTAGTGTCTTTTCCAAAGATCGTTCGTCCGAACGATTCTTGGAACAAACATAAAGGACACCCTCACTTGTTTTACTTGTTGTTTTAGTTACGGTATCCTCTTTCACTCAAGATATGAAGAGAGTGCTGGTAGAAACATACCGTTAAAATATTTCCACCTGACATGCTGTATTTATCCAGAAATTAGTAAAACAAAGACCGAAAACAGTTTTGATCTCTGGGTAAGATCAAAACCATTCTTCATGTTTTAAACTGACCTTGAGATCCCGATGGACGACCCTCATCTCGTGGCAGTACTGAACGGCATTGATGATCTGCCAAAACTTCTTCCGGGCCTCCTTCTCGGTCATGCGGCCGTGGTTGGCAAGGTAATCTGTCATGGAGTCAAATAATAGGAAAGATATGGTTAACAAAATGACAATTTTCTAAGGCTGTCCGAACTGGCTCACTGAACTGGTTGTCACCTGTGGCTCTGTCTCAGTCAATGATATTGATGTAGGGGTTATTATTTTCTACACAGCCTCGAACCTCTAAAATCATCCCAAAATATTGACCACCCCCACATACCCCTTTGTCCCCTTCCCCTTCTCACAGCTACCCACCTCTGTCCTCTCTTCAAGGTTTCGATATCCCCATTGTCCATGGCCCCCTTTAATTTTGATCCTCTCATCCATCTGTGTGTGTGTGTGTATTTCTACATGTTATACATGTTGTTGTCCTCTTATCATTTTAGCCTAGCTTTGAGAAAGGTCGTCAAAATATCAGGCCCTCCTAACTCCAAACATTTTAGTTATTTGGTAGACCTTCATCAGACATGTCAGAGTGTTTTGTAGGCTGCCAGGCGCAGTTCTAGAGCCAAAATTCTTTTGGGGGGCTAGAAGAGCCATTATTTTTTTTTTTGGGGGGGGGGGGCTAGAAGACCCAATATTTTGGGTTCTTCAAACACTCGCTTCTGCTGTCTTATTAAGGGGTCGGAAAACAAGCCTACACAATGCGTTTTTTATGTAACTGGCTCTTTATAACTGAAAAAATCCAGTATTTTCAAGAATTTTTTTTTCAATTGCACTTTTTTTTTTGGGGGGGGGATAGACAGCCCCCACTAGACCCACGTCCCCCACCCACCCGTAGAACCGCGCCTGTTAGCTGCAGATGTCAATTCACAAGAGTACATGCTACAAATATTCCCACCCCACAATAATGTTCTTTTTTTTCAGAAACGGCAAAACTGGTCAATATTCACTCAATACTATGAATTCCATTACTGTTGTTAACGGCAGCGCTAGCATTCCCAACCTGGTTTAAAAATATTTCCCCATCAGTACGAAAAGAAACGAACGTTCTATTTTTAAATGTTTTATTTCTCCCAGTTGTAGTATAGACAAGGACTTTAGGAAGTATTTTGGTGCATTCCTGAACAAATTACAGTCCAGATTCCAGTCATTCCGCTAAGCCCCGGCGGATTGTCTGCCTTCTAAGCAATGAACACATGCACATGTACAATGTATGCACTCCGTCCCACTATAAATCCCTTACAGAACATGGATAAAACATGTGGACAAGAATAACCATATCTGGTCGGCAGTATAATGTGGAAGTGGAAGCTATAAACCAAGATGGGAAAAAAAATGTTCGGCATTCTTGAGGGAAACTTGCAGGTTTAAGTTCAGAAACAGAATATTGAAATAGAGAAGGTGACTATATGGTGACTATGTTGACTTGGTGCACCATGGTGGTGCTTAGGGAGACATTTGGAGGCCGCCTTAACATCCTAGCTACCTTTTAAAGACACTTTTTACTGTGCAAATTTGTAAAGTAGACCGAGAATGCTCCCAATGTGAACAGATTTCAAATTCAAGTTCATTGGTTTGGAGGATGCTTAAAGTAAAGTTTTGTGCACAATAGAAATGTCATACTACAGTACATGTACATGTGCATTACACAATATATACAGTATCATAAGTATGTATGCATTTATTTAGCATACAGTACATGTATGTCTGTAAATGTATATGTGCAGAGGTTATTGTATCAAACTGAAAAATAACGGAATCCATTTTAGTCATTTCAATGTGGTCCATCAATGACGACTCTCAATTGGCTTCTGAACCGAATGCTGAGATGTACAATGATGTACAATGTAGCTGTCCAGGGCCCAATTTCATGGAATCCGTTACGGCCTATTTTTGTGCTAACGGGCACTACTACGCATGAAATCTATTTCATGGAATCCGTAAGCAAGACTCTCGGTTAGCGAAGAATTTCTAGGGTAGCCGTGATCATTTTCTGCTAAATGAGCTGTCGCATTCATTCTGCACAAATTCCTTGCTTATACCGTTACCAAAAAGGAAACTCTTCCGTGAAATATGCTAACTAAAATAAACCAATATTCGTGAAATAACCACAAGGGAAACTGACTGAATTATTTTAAGTCATTGAAAAGTGAACAAAGAAAAATTGACTGGAGCGGGATTCGAACCGGCGACCTCCTGAATACCGTACAGGCGCTCTACCAACTGAGCCATCCAGCCCTTATGTTGGTGGTGACCCCAATAGTCAACTATAGTTGACTATTGGGGTCACCACCAACATAAGGGCTGGATGGCTCAGTTGGTAGAGCGCCTGTACGGTATTCAGGAGGTCGCCGGTTCGAATCCCGCTCCAGTCAATTTTTCTTTGTTCACTTTAAAATAAACCAAAATAAAATTCTGCTACCGTAAGTGAAGAATTTTTGCTAACGGTAACGGATTCCACGAAATTGGGCCCTGATTACAATGTACATTTATTTGTAGGCCTATTTATTCTAGATTCATTTATTAAAAGAGTAATATTCATGAACAAAAACACAATCATTTACAATTAACTAGCCGATGATACTTTAGCTGGAATTATTACCAGGGCTTCTGAGAATCGCCTTAAATAAATGAATCTTGTCAGACTTAGAAAGATCAACAACTTTGCCAAGCCATGCTGTACATGTACATGTACTTCGAGGATACACTGTATGTTACGAACAGCTTCTCGATAACAGAGACACGCATGTCACATGACATTAACGAGATCCGCCAGAATGCCCTCGCTGGCAATTCACTGGCAAATGGAAGCGATAATTCAATTTGCGTGGTGGCCACGTCGCAAAATATGAATAAAATTCCCCCCTGTCCAAGCACCTTTCAACATTTTGGAGAATGTCACATTATGGGATGATCTGCGAGGTATGTAAACCTCACATGTAGTCAAGTCCATGAGAATTTACAAAATGGAGACAGAGGTTCAAGCTCCGGCTCCGATTCTGTCATCCATATGCTGAAAATATGGGTTGTGGTTTTGTATTGAAGCTGTGAAGCTCTATTTTTCTTTTCAAACCAGAGAATCTACTTCCGAATCGTAGCCCAAAGACTCTTTTTTAATACCCGTTTTTTAGAATGGATTGACGAAATGAAGCCGGAGCCTGAGCCTCCATTTTGTAAATGCCCTAGGTTATTTGTTACTGAAAGCCCAATAAAATAGATCTATGGGCGTTTTCGAAACGGAGGCTCAGGCTCCGTTTCAGGCTCAGGCTCCATTTCGTGAATCCATTCTAAAACAACGGGCATCAAAATAGAGACTTTTGGCTGCGGTTCTGAAGTAGATTCTCTAGTTTGAATAGGAAAACAGAGTTTCAGCTTCAATGAAAAACCACAACCTATATTTTCAGCATATGGATGTCAGAGCTGGAGCCTGAGCCTGAGCATAAGCCTCCGTTTCGAAAACGCCCTATATAAATTTTATCCAAAAGAATAAAGTTGGTTTTTTTTTTTTATATTAAAAATGTACATAAAGTGGACTTGCTTGACACAAAAAATGCTGTCTTGTTTAGGACAATACTCCACTAAAGTATCAAAATCAAGAACACCAATTTTGAAAATAATTTTGCAAAAATTTACTCTTTTTTTTACAAGAGGATGGATTGGATATTAAATTTATCTTTATGAATTCTAGCAATTTAAAAAAAAAAATTTCATCCTTAAAATCAATAAAAGCACTGATATAGTACATAATATTTGGTCAGTCTCCAAAATGAATGTTAAAAAAGGAACCATTTTTGCTTACCGAACATTTCTCCATTACTGGCGTACTCAGAGACTAAATATAGCATGCTCTTCGTTTCCATGACCTGTTGGCAAAGTAAATGTAAATGTTAATATAGTAACTAAGGCTGCATTTTGTATCCGGCTTTAACCGGTTAACCGACCGTTCAAAAGGGTCCCCGGTTACATTTTCCCAATAGGTTAATCGAAAAGTATCTTTTTAATGGCATCTTCTTTTTGAAACATAGACACTTCTAGAGTTCACAAAGAAAAAAATGTCAATGATCTTTTGAAAATTGGACCAGCAGGCTTTTGCAAAGCAAAGGTCAAACATTTTGTTATGTCTACCACTGCCAAATGTTGAGACAAAAGACCCAAACTTAATATTTCTTTGTTTTTCTTTGTTTTCTTTGTCATACGGGTAATCGTAACCGTAACCGAAAAACAGAAGGGTAACCGGTTACAAAATTAAATTAAATTAAACTTACAGCCCTACCACCTACATGTATGCTATGTGTGATTATGATACATGTTGGAAAGCCTGACGTTCTAATACTAGCACGATCTGTCTCCAAGGCATTTCTTAGCCTTTAGGAAAGACCGTCGTACTGTCGTAGCCTTTGAGAAAGATCCTGCGAGGATTGAAATGTCAAGCATCCTAAAATTCAATGCATTCTTCTTCCATCTTCTATGGCTCAGAGAAAGATCGAACCACGATAGGATCAAAATGTCATGCCATCTTAAAGGTACAGGATTGGTAACATAATATCCAAACAGAAATGTTCACAGATTCACATATAACTTTCAGGATATAAAGATGGTGCTGTATGACATGCTGTACTTATCCAGAAATTAGTAAATGCAAAACAACGAAAACAGTTTTCATCTTGGGGCAAAGAAGATCAAAAACCCTCTTATGATTTATAAGAAAAATTGAGATGGGTTTTGGCTATTTTCTTGTGACTCAGATGTCCGATTGACCTCAAATTTTCACAGGTTTATTATTTATGTTTATGCGCGTGGTTTCATGGCTTCTGACTGCCAAACAAACAAAGACAATTGACTATTGGGGTCACCACCAACTGGATGGATGGCTCAGTTGGTAGAGCGCCTGTACAGTATTCAGGAGGTCGCCGGTTCGAATCCCGCTCCGGTCGATTTTTCTTTGTTTACTTTTCAACGACTTTAAAATTCAGTCAGTTTCCCTTGTGGTTATTTGATGATTAGGTTTATTATTTTACGTGCATGTTGGATCAGACAAAATGGACGACGGAGGATGGCAGGTCATTGGTCGCTCTGTTGAGCAGTATCCATGCGCTGCTCATCACTTAAAGGTACAATACATGATTAGTAAAGGTCACAGGACTGCACTCATACTTTGTCTGATAAAACATGTACATGAAATAATAAACCTGTGAAAATTTGAGCTCCATCGGACATCTGAGTCACAAGAAAATACCGAAAAACCCGACTCGATTTTTCTTATAAAACGTGAAAAATAGTTTACTTTATGTTTGTTTCAAAAATCGTTCGGACAAACGATCTTTGGAAAAGACACTAAATCTTGATTTGCTTGAAAAACCCAGCACCTGATGAACCAAGATATCCCATGGTGACTGTTTGCACTGTTTACCAACTGTTGAGTCCATTTTCTGTCTCAAACTCAATACATTTTTTTGGGAGGCCTTGCAAATCCTATATGCTCCCTTTAATACTTGACATTATTCCAAAAATCAGGCCTTCATTTTAATAAAAATGAGGAGAGCTGCAAATCACTCTCCTTAAATCAACGTAGAGAATTTAGGAGAGTGATTTGCTCTCAGTAACAAAAGTCAAGTTTGAGCTGCAAATTCAACTCCTTAAATCAACATACCTGGCCTATTCATAACAGTAAACTAAGAGAGCAGTTTGCTCTCGCTTAACCACGTGTTCGCATGTGTTCGATGTAAACAAAAAAAGATGCAAAATTGTGATTGTCCTCTTGAAAAAGATTATAACAAATATAAACATTTTTGTATTTTCCATAAAGGGTATAGAATGTCAGCTGATGTTTTGAAAAAGGCAGCTCTCCTTAAATTGTTAAGGAGCTCTTTTTTTTTCACTCTCCTTGGAAAACTTTAAGGAGAGCGGAGGAGAGTGATCACTCTCACTCTCCTTAAAAATTAAGGCCTGAACAATTTTAGACTTGTCAAAGTCCCTTACCTGATAGAGTTTAATGATATGTGGATTGTGTAGCATCTTCATGATGGCAACTTCCCTGTAGACCTTCTGTAGGTTGGCTTCGTCTAACCTCGACTTGTCTATTATTTTGATAGCAACCTGTTTTCCAAGAAAGAAGAATGTATGATTGATTAAAATATAATTGGCAATGACAAATCTAGATTTGATAAGACTGGTAGGTGACAATGGCAATTTTCCACTCATTCTGTGATGCCATGTCACATGATGGTGGCACATTCTGACTTTACCTACTGACAAGAATGTTGCCTTTGAATAGCTGGACAGGCTGATGACACGTACTGGTGACTTTCCACTCATTCTGGGATGCCACGTCACATGATGGCGGCACATTTCTGACTTAACCTACAGACCAGAATATTGCCTTTGAATAGCTGGACAGGCTGATGACATCTGGTGACTTGCCACTCATTCTGTGATGCCACGTCACATGATGGTGGCACATTCTGACTTTACCTACAGACCAGAATGTTGCCTTGGAATAGCTGGACAGGCTGATGACACCTGGCGACTTTCCACTCATTCTGTGATGCCACGTCACATGATGGTGGCACATTCTGACTTTACCTACTGACAAGAATGTTGCCTTTGAATGGCTGGACAGGCTGATGACACCTGGTGACTTGCCACTCATTCTGTGATGCCACGTAATAATAATAATAATTTGGGCATTTCTACAGCATTTTTACACACAAGAAGGGTATCACAACGCTTTATACATTATTATTATCCCTGGTCATCGGGCCCATTGACATTCCTGAAACAATCTCAGCTCCCTCGGGAGTATATACATGTACAACCCGCAGCTGCCTGCAAGGTGCGCAGGGCTAATCAAACAAACAACTAGCCATCTCTACCCTCACATACAGGTACCCATTTACATCTGGGTGAAGAGGAGCAATGTGTGATAAAGCGTCCTGCCCAAGGACGCAAGCACCATAAGCCCATGGCTGGATTCGAACCCACAATCTGTAGATTGACCACAAGATCTTGAGTACGACACCAGACCACTAGGCTACAGTACCCCACGTCACACAAGAGACAAAACAAACCAGTGCTCCATAAAAAATAAAATAAAAAAACCTTCATTTCCACATGATTGATCACTGTCTCCTACAAACCGTACACATGTAACAGAACCATGATTGAAAAAACGACCGGTACAATAACTCATAACCTCAAATTGCCGATTTCTGAAAAGGAGTTAGGGGGTGATACTGTCCATGAATTTGTTTGCCAAATTTCAGGCGTGCAAATTCATCATCTGCAAAAGTTTCACTAACTAATCTGTCCAAAGGGGAAAAAAGAAAAACCATTTTGGACAGACAGGAATTTTTCTGGCTTCCAAATAAAAAGTGAACTTTGGCTGGTTTTTTTTGGTTTACAATTTGTTTTGACCATACACTTACAGTGCAAAAATGAGTAACTTCACTTGGATTTGTATTTGTTCAGTTTCTCATGCAACGAATATCAATTTACATTGTGCATCTATGGGTACTATTATCATTATTATTATTATTTATTTCTGCTAATGACACCAAGGATTCCTCAAAAGCGCCCTAGCCACTGTAGCTCGAAAGCCTGATGAAACCTTTTTATGGAAAGATGATGAGAAGAAGATACAGTTTTAGAGGTGGGAGGAAAACCCCAGAGTAATATTCTGGGTAAAACCCATGGAATCAGGCAGGGACTGAAAACCCAATCCACTTGTGAACCGAGCCGGACTTGAACCCGGTCTGCAGAGGTGGAAGGCGAGGAAAGAACTGCTATGCCAACCTGACTCCCCTACAGTTGAATCTTATTAATAAGCATTCCTTGGAAATTTACAGGAGCCTTGTTACATGTATAACAGGATTACTGAGATTTACACTGGAATAACACTATAATGAACATGCCGGAATGCACAGAGATTGTTCATTATAGTGGTCGTTCGTCAATGGGAGACTTTGGAGAACCGGTCTTCAAGTCAACAGCGCACGCGCACGCACGCGCAAAACAATGCGCGCACGCTCACAATTGCGCAAGCATGGTTTGCGCGTGCGCTGTTGACTCAAGACCGATTCTCCAAAAGTCTCCCATTAGTGAACAATGTTCAGCACCCTGAAGCAAAATAAGGAGCCAAGGATGATGTTCAGTATCGCTGCGATATTTTTTAGCGGCGTTCCTGTAATGCAGTAAATATACATGTGTATTTTAAGACTAATTATTAACCTTAATGTGTATTTCAAGCATGCAACTCGGACATGACAAAAAACGAGGAAATTTCAATCTTTACAAGATTTTTGTGCAGTGTTTTTCTATTTTCAATGGCATAAGATTGAAGTGAAAAAGAGGAAATCAGATGGACCAGAGGAAAAGTTGCATGCCTGGTATTTGCGGCCAGCTCATTTATTCTATTGTAATGAGCAATTTATCAAGCATTTATTTAACTTGTATTGCACAAGTGCATGTTAATCCATATAAAACTACAGGTTGAAGTGAACCTTGCCTGTCTGTTACTCCATTTTACACAAGTTTGCAATTTTGTCTGGAGAGGCGTTTTTGTAATCATTTGCCGGAAAAACCGACTGGAAAAAAATGTCCAGTCCAAGCACGATGTACCGATAGATTGAGACCCTGCCACCAGTTCGAGTCGCGACGTCACTGAGTGATATGACTGATGCGCACAGACTGAATTGCTCTCACGCTCTTTTTTTTTTTTTTCGCCGTGCGGACGCTTCCGATCGAGTTACGGTTGTGCCGAAGTAAGCGGGACGATGACGACAATTCCTACGAAGGGAATATATCAACCTCAAGGCTACAATATACAGGTGCAGAGACCAGAGACAGAGGGGGTGGGGGGGGGGGGGGGTAAGGGTAGGGGGGAGGGGGAGAGGAATTCCAAGAACTTGATCAGCTGAGGATACTTAAATACGTGAACCACCGACGTGATCGACCCAATCCATTATTCCATGAATATAGACGAATGTGGGTCACTCCACAGGCTGGGTCAAGATTCAAGAAATCTTGATAGCATCTAATACACAGGTATAGGCTTACCTACATGTATTAGTATCATCCTTTTTCTATAAAGCAGTCGTTCTTACATGTAATTAAAGGACCATGTTGTTATCATGTTGTTTATCTAGACTTGAAAATAAAGTTCATTATTCAAACCATTTAAAGGGCAAAAAATCAAAAATAGGGTGAAAAATATTAATTTTTTTAAATTTCCAATTAAACTGTAGAGATGTGAGTGGCCACACACAAAAATCTGAAAACACCCAGGAAAAAGCTGAAAATTCCTGAAATCTAAACGTTACTACTGTATACTTTTGTACAGAGCAGGTGTACAAAAAGAGCAGAAACTCAGAATCTTAATAAAAAAAATCTAAATTCAGATTAAAATCTGAAGTTTCACATCCCTGATTATCATAATCGAAAAAGTTACATTTCTGCTAAGGGTGTATGAAAACTGAAAACTACAAGGGCATGAAATAAGGTGACCAAGGTACTCAACACAAGTGTAGTCAGATACAGTTTTTGTGAATGAGTTGTGTCGACTCATGCGTGAAAGTATTCCTTCAAAGGGTTGTCTGGTTAATAACATTTTATACTGTGGGGTGGAAGTCGTTCAGTGCATATAATGTACACAGTCATGGGTCATTTAACCCACTTCAAGTGTCCTTTAGTATTGTAAATATATAATTGCTTTTTATTATGATTTCAAACTAACACCGTACATGGCTCAATTCACTAATTTCTAATGATGAGTTTTGCCAAATTGTTTTGGAGTGCGGTAAGTTAATGTAATAGGGTTTACATGTAGGATTATACATATACACATCGGCTGCTATTAAATTTGAAATATTAGGACATTTTGATCCAACTGTCTCAAAGGACTCTCTCATTAAAGGTAATATCATACTTTGGTTTTTATCAAAGAAATACAGATTCATGGGCAAAAATAACAAGACAGATACAGTAACAGTCATCTGTGAAAATTTCAGTCCCATACGGAGCCCACTTTTTGAGAAAACAGTGAAAAATGGCCACAGTATTTCTTAAGTCTTTTCTCTTTTATTTTTGATCTTTTAAAAGATCAAAAATATTTTCGGTCGTTGTTTTACTATTTTCTGCATAAATACACCATTTCAGGCGGAAAGATTTTAACGGTAGGTTTCTACTAGCATCATGTTCATACCTTGAAAGTTATACGTAAATCAGTGAACATTTCGGTTTTGGTCTCTTACCAAAGTATGATACTACCTTTAAGCCTTTGAGAATTAAAGCTAGGATCGAAACGTCAGGACTTCCGGACCCCAGGCATTTTTTTTATTGATTCCAGGTCAATACTTTACTTTGTTGAGCAGTTTGTTACCAGTACTTGCACATTAAAAAAGTACAGAAATTTACAAAGTTGCTGGTAGAGAACCTGTCGGTCAACAACACATCCGATCCGGAAGATCAATACTTCACACGCATTGTTTTTGACAAGCAACATCACTAGCAATCCTGTTTATCGGGAAGCTCAGTTGGACTTTAGCCCTTCATCGTTCCATTGTTAATTGTACAGATTCTAACCCAATGCCCACCCTCCCCCTCGCTGCTGCAAACAAACAAAATAATATCCGTAATTGCAACGGACTGAAGTCCTTCCATTTGGAAATGTCAAGAGTTAAGTTGCTTACTGAGTAAGCCTACTTAATTTCAAAGGTATAATACATGATTGGTAAAGGTCAAAGGACAGCACTCACACTTTGTCTGATCAAAATATGTACATGAAATAATAAACCTGTAAAAATTTGAGCACAATCATTGAGCTCAATCTGAGTTGAGAAAATAGAAAAAACCCGACTAATTTTTTCTTATGAAACTTAAATAATGGTTTTGATCTTACCCCGAGATCAAAACTGTTTTACTTCTTTGTTTTACAAATTTCTGGATAAATACACCACTTTGGGCGAAAATACATACATGGTATGTTTCTTCCAGCACCATCTTCATACCCTGAAAGTTATACGTAAATCTGTGAACATTTCTGTAGGGTATGTTACCAATCCTGTACTGTACCTAAAGTTACTTGTTTTACAAGGTGTTAGTCATGCTAGTGAACATTTACATAAAATACAGGTAAACTGTGCTTTTTCTTTTGTGCAAAACAGCCAAATATCAACACATGGTGAACTTCTTCACATTTTACACTTCCCTTAAAGGTATTGGTAACATACCCAAACAGAAATGTTCACAGATTTACCTATAACTTTCAGGGTATGAAGATGGTGCAGTTAGAATCATGCCGTTAAAATATTTCCGCCTGAAATGGTATAATTATTCAGAAATTAGTACAACAACAGTTTTGATCTTGGGGTAAAAAAGATCAAAACCATTCTTAATGTTTTATGAGAAGAAATTAGTCCGTTTTTTCGCTATTTTCTCGGGACTCAGGTGTCCGATTGAGCTCAAATTTTTACAGGTTTATTATTTCATTAACACATGTACATAATGCTGGATCAGACAAAGTGTGAGTGCTGCGCTGTGACCTTTACCAATCATAAAGTATACATTATTAAAAATGGTTTTCTTTGTGGTCTAACTATTGTCTTCTCTCATGTATTGTTTTTTAATCTTGTCTACATGCAAGATTTTGCTATTCCCCGTCCACTCACAACATCAAACACATTATGTGGCATTCAATACAAAAGAGAAGACAATACATTGTACAAAAAATCCTTTCCATCCTACTATTAATCAGAACGGCAATCACAACGAAGTTGGTCTTGAACCAGAATTCTGAGTAATCAAAAAATCTTTTATTTATATTTTGGTTGGCATTATCCAGCGATTCACCGGAATCTCCGTTTGATTATTAATGCGAGATGATCAGAACTCGAGTATGATACGCAGTTCCAATGATGTCATACGGAGGTCGGCCCACACACGGACTGCGACAGGAGGGGAGGAAAGGGGGAGGGGTCTGGGGGAGGGGACTATGGGAGCTAGGGGTCCCCCTGGAGAGTGCAGACAATGGATCAACATAATCCTCCGCATTGACTAGCCGGCCGTTGCATTGCGGTTTTTACGATGATCATTATGACGATGAATTTTGCATACATGAACCCGCGATGACGGTATATACTCCATTCATTGATTTACGACTATACATACAGGTACGTGTGGGATTACGTACAACATTGAACATACCACCTACGACTGAGATTTCAAGTGACCCGAACGATAATAAATGTCATATCTGCCGTGTAAATCGTGTACACGTACACGTAGCTGACGTACGTACATCACAATATAATAACAATTTTTTGTATTGCAGTACACATACACGCATAGCAGAGTACAAAATGAACACCAGAGCACTTAAGTTTCATCTAGCCTTGTGAATTGGTTCATGGCCTATGGCCTTTTGTTGTGCTATATGCCAACCTTTATAAAGTTGCCTTGAGCAAACTTTTAGCTGAACACAACAGAAGTTTTACTACATAATGCATCCATGGGCTATTTCTTTTCTCATACCTTCGGTTCAATTTTCAGCTTTGGCTTCCACTCCGAAACTGTTTTGTGATTAGGAAATTATGTGTGCCAGCCCTGCTTATGAATTCTTAAAGGTATTATCATACTTTGGTAAGAAACCAAAACAGAAATGTTCACAGATTTACGTATAACTTTCAGGGTATGAAGATGATGCTGGTAGAAACATACCGTTAAAATGTTTCCGTCTGAAATGGTGTATTTATCCAGAAATTAGTTAAACAACGACCAAAAATCTTTTTGATCTTTTAAAAGATCAAAAATAAAAGAGAAGACTTAAGAAATACTGTGGCAGCTTTTCACTGTTTTCTCAAAAAGTGGGCACTGTATGGAACTGACATTTTCACAGATGACTGTGACTGTATCTGTCTTGATATTTTTGCCCATGAATCTGCATTTCTTTGACAAAAACCAAAGTATGATATTACTGTTAAAGGCATGAACAAATCTTCTTTGATCAAACAGGGTTATCAACCAATTTTTCATGTTACATGTACATGTATGTTTACTGTTTTTGACTTGTATTCGGCCATTTGTGAGCATAACATCCACAAGGAGTTTTGGATGGCATACTGATTTTTGTTACCAAGGTTTTTGGTGCTTAAGCAGCTCTATGAAATTGGTCCCAGGTCAACCTTTTTGCTTTTTAGTATTATTAATGGCATTACAATTCTCAAATATCTTGTTCAGCAAATAATTTGGGGGTACGATTCAGGTTGACATGTACTGCAGTCCTGCCCAAAAAACAAGGGCATCTTGAGGACCCTGCAAACGTAGGAAATTCCATTAAAAGCATCCTATGTACGGTAATACAGTAATATGTCACGATGCGTAATGCAGAGTTCACAATCTTTTCGAGATGTGTGACTCACTTAGTCCAGTTGCGTCATAATTTAGCGCAGAGCCTGAAATAGCCATCCCCCCAAAGCCACCCCCCCCCCCTACCACCCCACTCCCCCCACCCTGGGGCACACTTTTGTTATTAGTCCCCGGATCCACGCTGACGCTCGGCTCTCAATAGTATGACACATCGTACAAACTCTCAGTCCACACATGTACATGAAGTACAGTCCCCCTCCCCCCCTCCCCTATATTCGATGCGATGCCAGACCTATGATGTCACTGAACTACCGTAATTTCCACAACGAGTCATCCCCCCACTCCCCCCCCCCCCCCTTCCCAAACACCACATGCACGCACGCACGTGCCTGCCAGGCACTTTTTTTTTATCAGATGGCTCGTTTCCCTAAACCACACGTCAAACTGCTGATGACTGAGGAAATAGGGGAAACGGGTCGGATTTTTGGAATTCCTGATTTGGCGCCCCCGCGTGTTAAGTCATTTAGGGTAGGGGGGACGAGAGAGGGATGTACAAGTTGCGTGAGTATAGGACATTTTGGAGGTTGGATTTGGGTAACTCAGGTTCTGTGATTTCAGCAACTGTATGCTGTCTGACGAACGAACTTACAGGCGTCTTTTCTTCCTTCAAACACTCATGTCAAAATAGTATCACCATACTTACATACATGTACTAAGCAAAGTTCCTGACAGTCTGATACGTGTACACAAACAAGACAGGAGTAATTTCAATTTTTGAACCCTGTTTTTATGTCTGTTTGAGCAACATTAAAGGTAATCATCATCAAATAATCACAAGGCAAACTGACTGAATACAAAGTCATTGAAAAGTGAACAAAGAAAAATTGACTGGAGCGGGATTCGAACCGCCCACTTCCTGAACACCTTACAGGCTCTCTACCAACTGAGCTATCCAGCCCTACATTGGTGGTGACCCCAATAGTCAATTATCTATTCAACATTTAAGGTAATTATATCATACTTTGGTTTTCATAAAAAAAACCACAGATTCATGGTCAAAAATATCAAGACAGATACAGTAACAGTCATCTGTGAAAATTTCAGTCGCATACGGTGCCCACTTTTTGAGAATTTGACAGTGAAAAACAGCCACAGTATTTCTTAAGTCTTTCCTCTTTTATTTTTGATCTTTTAAAAGATCAAAATGATTTTCGGTCGTTGTTTTACTAATTTCTGGATGAATACACCATTTCAGATGGAGTAATTTTAATGTTTCCAGCACCACCATCTTCATACCCTGTAAGTTAAACATGTACGTAAATCTGTGAATTAACATTTCTGTTTTGGTTTCTTACCAAAGTATGATAACTACATGTACCTTCAAACAATTGACGGTCCATGTAATGGGTCATGATTGACTGGTATCACTTGTATTTTTAGGACTACGGCCGGCAGTGCTCAGAGATACAGCCCTCTGACCCCAAACCTGACATTTTGGCCGTAAACCCCCTGACCTTTGCAGGGGGTCCAGAAATAGAATCTCAGTCTATAAATGGGTCCATTTGATCTTTTCTGTCAATCAAAAAAACTGGTGGCGACGTTGGAGTCCAAAAGATAACCACACGGCTACTTGTGAAAGTCGGTTTTAATACGGCAACTTACGTCAGAGAAACAAAAATAATTGGAAGAAAAAGAGGAAATCAATTTTGCCCAACAATGGTTTTTTTTTTTTAACCGCCAGCCCATTCCACTAATTCTCATATGGGAGAGCATTAGGCCGAACAAAAAAAAATTGTTGTGTTGCCCTCAAGTGGTACATGTTTTTTACTGCTAAATAAATCTTACATTTTCTGTCAAAAATGGTGAGTTTTTATACTTTAGGACTAAGAGAAAAAAAAAAAAAAAAAAAAATCCCGACCCAAAGTTTTGGCATTTTACGGTTGGTCGCTGAGGGAAAAACACGACATTTTTTTGTTTAGTCCTTATGACGACCTGTTATGGAAAGCGGACACAATGGCTTTTAGAAGTCATAGATGTCATGTTCTTGTTCTTCGATTTTCAATAAAATCATTTCATCTCAGCTTATACAGGAGAGCATTATTTAGGGGTCAGAATTAAGTATAAAATACCTGGGAACACTTTGATGATAGAACTGCTTTCTTTCAAAAACTTTGTATCTTAGTTCAGTATGCTTGAACATGTTGGAAAGTAAATTTGTGTTCTTCAATGGTAAAGTTAACAAATGCTCGGAAGTTCAACTAAACAACGAAGGAAAAAGTTTTAGAAGCTGCAAACATTGTTTCCCAAAGTTACACCTCATATTAATGTTGCTCAAACAGACATAAAAACAGGGCTCACAAATTGAAATTACTCCTGACTCTGTATTTCTTTAATAAAAACCTTTGATAAAGTATGATATTACCTTTAAAGACCTATGTACTTGTACATGGCCTACATTGTAAGTGTTACAATATTCAGCTAATAAAACTGTGCCACTGTTTTCCATTTGGCAGCGAGCCAAATTATGCGCAAAACCATGGAAACTGAGCCTCGTCGTTGTCCAGAGACCTAAGTAATTAACAAACAAAACCTTTATCCCGGGCAACTTGAACCTAGCCATGGCAGCCGGCGCGGGAAATTCCAGTGATGCCATATCGAACAACACATGGTAATAATTAATTGTTAAAATTTGGGAGATAATTTTTATGTTGCTCAGGTCATGGAGTTCAGATCTGGGGCCATTTCATTTCATAGAGCTGCATAAGCACCAAAATATGCTTAAGGCTTAAGCACCAAAAACCTTAGTAAATAAAATCAGTATTGCCAGCCAAAACTCCTTGTGAATGTTATGCTCAGCAAACAATGGCTGAATACAAGTCAAAAGCAGTAGACATCACATGAAAATTTGGTTGGTATAAATCCTGTTTGATCAAGGAAGACTTTTCATGCTTAAATAAGCAATTTTTTGGCTTAAAGGGAGCATATAGGATTTGCAAGGCCTCCAAAAAAAATTATTGAGTTTGAGACAGAAAATGGACTCTACAGTTCGTAAACAGTGCAAACAGTCACCATGGGAAATCTTGGTTCATCAGATGCTGGGTTTTTCAAGCAAATCAAGATTTAGCGTCTTTTCCAAAGATCGTTCGTCCAAACGATTTTTGGAACAAACATAAAGTAAACTATTCTTCATGTTTTATAAGAAAAATTGAGTCGGGTTTTCGCTATTTTCTTGTGACTCAGATGTCCGATTGAGCTCAAATTTTCAAAGGTTTATTATTTCATATACATGTTTGATCAGACAAAGTATGAGTGCAGTCCTGTGACCTTTACCAATCATGTATTGTACCTTTATGCAGCTCTATGAAATTGACTCACTGGTTAGTCACAATCCAGCATGTTGACTTTGGGTTCTGAACTTTGTTTGATCGTTGTGTTATCAATGAGTTGATGAATGGAGGAACTATTTTCAACGATTTGAAATAACAATAATTGGGCAGCAATGATATAAATGCATATATTGATTATTTGGGTTAACATCACTGCTTGTGAAGTCTATATGGAAACAGCAATGGGCGTTTACGAAACAGAGGCTCAGGCTCCAGCTCAGGCTCCGGCTCCACCTCTGACATCCATAATGCTGAAAATATACATGTAGGTTGTGGTTTTTCATTGAAGCTGAAGCTCTGTTTTCCTTTTCAAACCAGAGAATCTACTTCCGAACCGCAGCCAAAAAGCGTCTATTTTGATACCTGTTATTTTAATCACGAAATGGAGCCAGAGCCCCCGTTTCGTAAATGCCCATAGTTAAGTTAAGTTGGCGGAGATGGGCTAAATCCATGCAGAATTGGGAAAAAAACTGTTTCAATGACAAAAAAAAGAAAAAAAAAGTGCTCAACAAAGAAAAAATAAATAAAAGCTTAGCCTTTGAAAAAGATCCTGCTAGGATGGAAACGTCAAGCCTTTCTACATGTACATGTACACGAACTCCAAGCATTTTATATACATTTCAGGTAATTATTTTGGTTGAATGGTGATCAGTTTGCAGCAGTGTATTACTTATTATATTTCCTTTTCATACCTGTTTACAAATATCATTTTCCACGGGACAAAATGTTAATTAATCTATAAAATTTGGTGAGTTACGACCCAGCTACCAAAAAAAATATGGAGGAAATAAAAAAAAAATATCCTTTGAAGTCAGTGCAATTCTCATCAAATTGCGGCAATTTTATGTGTCCTACTTTTATAAATGTGAATTACAAGTACGTTATCACTTGATTTGAAAGAAAATGTTAGATTTGGTAAGAAAAATTGTAAAATGAAAAGAAAATTCATTCACAAAACAGCTTACCCATATTTCTAAAAAGACAACCTCCCATGAAATCCACTTACAGTAATGGTAATACTGTTGGTACATGTAATTGAATTAGTGATTATTAAGTTAATTTTGTTAATTTTGTCTGTAGTTGCAAGGACAGAGTAAGCCATACAGTACATGAAGGTACTGAACGTGTACACGTATACACAACTTAACCTAAAAATATTGCAAATGGTTACGTACCTTAAAGGTAGTATTACACTTTGGTAGTGTAACAAAACAGAAATATTCACAGATTTACCTATAACTTACAGGGTATAAAGATGGTGGTGGAAGAAACGTACCAGTTTTACCTGAAATGCTGTATTTATCCAGAAAAGAGCAAAACCAGAGACCTAAATGATTTTTGATTTTTAAAGATCAAAAATAAAAGAGAAAAGACCTAACAAATACATGTACATGTACACTGTACCATGGCAGTCTTTTGTTTTCTCCAAAAGTGGGCACCGTATGGGACTGAAATTTTCACAGATGACTGTTGCTCTACCATCCTTGATATTTTTGCCCATGAATCTGTAGGCCCCATTTCTTTCATAAAACCAAAGTATGTTATTACATTTACACTACACTATGACATTATATCATAAAATCCTGTTTTGATATAGAGAAAGCAATAGGCACATGTTGTACATGTAGGCCTATAGCATTCTAAGAGAGCACTTTATACTGACCAAGGTCATATCTATAAAAACAAATTTGCTGGAAAGTGCAATTCTGGCTTCAATTTGCACAAAGCCTTGAATGAGGTGGGCAATATTATTTTGGATTTGATTTTAAAATATGTCAAAATCTGATACAGTACAAATCTGATAGAATTGTAATTTCCTATGTGTGGGTGGGATTTTTATGGAAATTTTGTCAAATTTATTATTTTTTATTACAGCAAGACCTGTCCAGTATTTCAAAAATGTAATTACATGTACATAAAATTAATTACATGTACATGAACATGCATGTCATATATTAATATTGCAAACCTTTAATATGTATGTGGGTATTTTTGGTACATGACATGTACAGTACCAAAAATACCAAAATACATGGTTTGCAATATTGATATGGCATGCTTGTTCATGTACATGTCATTAATTTTACTTATGTACTCCATGTAAATAAAATTAATGACATGTATTATGTGTACATGAACATGCATGTCATGTATTTTGGTATTTTTGGTACTTGTACATAGAATTAATTACATGTACATGAAAAAAGCATGTCATATCAATATTGCAAACCTTTAATATGTATTTTGGTATTTTTGGTACAAAATTAATTACATACATGTACATGAACATGCATGTCATATTAATATTGCAAACCTTTAATATGTATTTTGGTACTGTTGGTACAAAATTAATTACAAAAAAAAAGTATGTACATGAACATGCATGTCATATTAATATTGCAAATCTTTACTATTTTGATTTTCATGTATACATACAAACATGCACATATGTATACAATGTATTAATTTGTATTTAATTGTATTAATTTCATATCTTCTGGTACTTTTCTGTGTGGGAGGAGGGGGGTGCCTACACATAATGTACATGTACATTGAGACATCATAGAGAACATAATTTCTCAAAATTCTTGCAATGGGACACCACCAATGTAGGGCTGGGAAAGCTCAGTTGGTAGAGCGCCTGTAACGGTATTCAGGAGGTCACCGGTTCGAGTCCTACCCCAGTCAATTTTTCTTTGTTCACTTTTCACTGACTTTAATTTCAGTCAGTTTCCCTTATGGTTATTTGATACTTCTTGCATTAATTAGCAAATGTAAGGTATAATGATTAACTGTTAATTGGTAAAAAGGAATATAAAAACTTAAAAACTGCACATTATGTAAACAGTAACAGTAGGCATACTAAGTTACCATAAATATGTACACTGTATGGTAATACATGTATGCTCAGTGTATAGTAATAGGCCCCTATTATTAATGAAATGAAATTATTACAGATTTCATGAAATGATTTGGAAGATTCCATGACACAGCTGACAATAAAATATTAAAAGCCATGTTAATATTTGTAATGCATACTGTATGGAATTTGATGTTTAACTTAAATTTAATCTATTTTAAAGAAAAAAAAATCTTTAAAAGCATTCTTCGGTTCAGTCCCATAGGGTTTGTGCACAGGATGTCAAGTATTGGTTAGGTATGGAAATCTTTGCATGATTTTGTTTGGGGAGCGGGTAGGGGGAGGGGGGAGTCTGTGCTGGGTCAGATCAATGAAAATGATTTTGAAGATGGGATATGGGGAAGGGGTGGACATTTTGAAACGGTCAACATGGTCAAGTTGGGAACAATTAGCCTCTCACCTGTGATTTTGTGATGCGGTGTTTGGCCAGCTTGACCACGGCAAAATTGCCTTTCCCGATGGTCTTGTCGATGTCATAGAACCCCACTCGGATGTGACCTCGGCGAGGCTTTCCCTGTGTCTCCGTCGCCATAACGACCATTTTCTGTTCCTTGTCTGTTCCGCAGGATAACTAGTCAATCTTTCCAATTCTTTCCAGCGATAAACGGTTCTTTGTTTTTCCTCTAGCGAGCAAAATCAGCGAAGTGCAGTGGGCGCAAGGAGGAATTATTTAATTAAAGAGAATTATTTTGGGTTTTTGTTGTTGAAAAGAGGTAGGGTATCACTTTAGAACAGCTCAGCAGGGGGCAAGTGATGATGATAAATCAGGTAAAATAAATAAATAAAGATAAGATAACGTAATAATGGTCATGATATTTGCTCATTAGTGTTTATACACGGTGCAGTTACTACAGTATGTAGTGTTATGCTTGGTCTTATTACACACAAATGAATGGCATTCGACCCAGTCATGCTCACGACTGCAACAACTCGTACATACACAATGTACGTTAACCAAAATATTTATAGCATTTTTTTGTCGTTTCCTATCTCTTTTCCCCACTTCCGGCTATTTGGATTATCACTATTTCCACGTCAGTACGTCAATGTGATGTTGTTATACGCCCTCGTTGTTTTGCCTGGAAAAGTCTGCGTTCAGAGTGTCCCCGATGTTAAAAAGACCATCGGTTACGAAGCAGCTGCTGATGATGATGATGATGCGGTGACCGGCACACGCACAAAGAAACCTACCGTGGACTGAGTCATTTCCACGGCCGACATCTACCGTCGATTCACGCTGCTCTCTCCACAAACAATAGCCCCTGGTCCCGTTGATCGCAGCACTCACTCCAAACACACACAGACGGTGATGATGAATATTACAAATCACCGATGCGTCGC
Organism: Astropecten irregularis; assembly: GCA_963971285.1. Taxonomy (NCBI): domain Eukaryota; kingdom Metazoa; phylum Echinodermata; class Asteroidea; order Paxillosida; family Astropectinidae; genus Astropecten; species Astropecten irregularis. Next base: position 6,100,386 of record OZ020261.1, on the reverse strand, counting down.
CATCCCATCGGGGGCCTTTATAGCGTTTTTTCTTTGCGTCCAGTCCACTCCTCTCGTGGTGGGAATACAGCCCCCTAATTTCCACACTGATGACGGCCAGCCCCTGGAAGTGAACGATCGGTCCGTTAGGCTTTCTGTCCAGCCAAAAAAGGGCTGTAGATTAGATGAACTCGTTCTACTGACAGCAGCCAGTACCACATTTTTTCCTCAGTCACCGGTGTGGCATATATTTTTTTTGTTAATCCATACACACAGCATCACGATCACATACTAGGCATCTATATATTGCTTACGTTGATTGTGTTTTCACCATACACACAGCGTATAACATGCACAGCACCATGCATATAGCATAACACACGCGCGGTTTGCATCCATCCAATATACAAGTCGCGGGAGTTTTTTCGCGGACGTCAATTTATGACGTCATTCCAGGCTTCGAGGGGGGCGCGGCCGTGCCTCGAGACTCCCTATTAGTTGCCCTGGCAACGTCCCGGGCTGCGATGACGCAAATTGCCCGGCCTAGGTACGCACAATTTTTTTTTTTCATAGCGGTTTTATCACCACAACGCGATGGAGCTGCGGTTGTGATATTATGCTTGGTATACGGTTTAAGCAAACCCCGTACATGTACACAATCAGGTGCATACAGTTAACAAATCACGGTGTATGCACTTTAATGATTTTTTTTCTCTCTCAAAGCACCTGGTTTAATATCTCTCTTACAAGCCTTTAGCCAAATTACGACAAGACTAAAAATAACATCATACGCCCAACATAAATTTCCATTGATAAAAAAAGGCAATCGCGTTAAAAATAGCAAATAACTTCACAAACATTTTTTGGTGACATGTTATTGTGTATATTTTTTTTTATTTTATGTCCGCGCTCCAGTTCGTTTTTATTTTTAGCTAAAGGCTGAATAAACAAACAAGTCATTACATGCAGTAGAATAACAAGTGACAAAATCCAGCGACGAAAAATACTGATATTGCTTACGCAAATACTTTATTTTAAGAAATGTCTTTATTTCCCAGTCAACAACAAGCCTTTCGACTGTACTTTCAGAGAAACTACTTGGCGACTGTTTTTGAACATATTAAGAGCGAAACTCATTCTGATTGGCTATTTGGAGTAGGCTGAGGATCGGAACCGTCAACTGTTACGTAATCCATTGATTAATCGGGTGTCCTGCGTGCTGCGGCGGCTGTCAGACTTGATTAAAATCTTAAAGGGATATGAAACAATATTGAGAAGTGAGAAGACAAAAACAACCTATTACGGTCACATGCAGCCATTATACAAAGACGGTGATTTAAAGGTAGTATCATACTTTGGTAAGAGACCGTATAACTTACAGGGTATGAAGATGGTGGTGGTAGAAACATACCATTAAAATCTTTCCGCCTGAAATGGTGTATTTATCCAGAAATTAGTTAAACAATGACCAAAAATCTTTTTGATCTTTTTAAGATAAAAAATAAAAGAGAAAAGATGACATTTCCACAGATGACTGTTACTGTATCTGTCTTGGTATTTTTGCCCATGAATCTGCATTTCTTTGATAAAAACCAAAGTACCTTTAAAAACCTCCCCTTCGAAAATGGCGTCCTGAAAGGCTAAACTTTTGGAGAAAAATACTAACATGGTTAAAGATTCAGGGAGATCAGATGTATTTCCTATTTTCTTTTCTTTCTTTTTTTTGGTTATATTATTTTATTTGAAAAATACTTTCGGAGGTATTCTCATCCTATTTTCTTCGTGAATCCTAATAGGAATACCGTTATTCGATTCCGTTCCTTTTTTCTTGTCAGTATTCTTTTTCGTGTAACTAAAGTCTCCACAACAGGCTGAAGCACTGAACCCCCAGGTTGTGATAACCCGACGCGTCCTAATTACACAATATATTAATTGCACGACACCCTAAATATATTTTAAAAACATTTGATGATAATCAGCTAGGCCCATTGATTTTTGAGCTATTTAGTGTGGTGCACCTCTCGCGCCGATCACACAGACCTATAATCCCTCTATAGGTTTCGACAAGGATTAAATTATATAATTCCAAGACATGGACCGATTATCATCATGTATAATCTAATGGCATACGACGTGAATTTACTGTCATTCATATCACTCACTCTCTTGCACAAATAAAAGGTTGACTTTACAATAATAAGAGGTCATTAACCTTTGTGCAAAGTGATAATCTTTTCATAACTTCTGAATTGGCACTAAACGCCAAATTCTGTTAAAAGCCTTAATTTTGGTTACTTAAAGGTAGTATTATACTTTGGTTTTTGTCGGAGAAATACAGATTCATGGGCAAAAATATCAAGACAGATACAGTAACAGTCATCATTCTGTGAAAATTTCAGTCCCATACGGTGCCCACTTTTTGAGAAAACAGTGAAGAACAGCCACAGTATATTTCTTAAGTCTTTCCTCTTTTATTTTTGATCTTTTAAAAGATCAAAAAGATTTGTGGTCGTTGTTTTACTCATTTCTGGATAAATACACCATTTCAGACGGAAAAATGTTAACGGTATGTTTCTACCAGCACCATCTTTATACCCTGTATTAAAGTTATATGTAAATCTGTGAACATTTCTATTTTGGTTTCAGGCTTACCAAAGTATGATACTACCCTTAAACATAGAGGTAGAAACATACTATTTCTACCTCCATGCTTTAAAGAAATGAAAATGGCAATTTTGTTCGGATTCGCAATGTTACAAACATGCAGTTGACATGTTCAATATAGTGTGGGGGAAAATGAATACCGACATCGGCTGGTCCTTGAAACTGCACCTGAGAGATAAATTATCATAGAGGGCGCTGTTTCTGAAATTGATGCCGTCTGCGCCTGATCTTTGCGCGGTATTTTGAGTGTTTTGTTTTTAAGGTGCCAGTTCGTTTACCTTCCACGGGGCAGTCCTAACCTGGAAATGGTGGTGTATGCTACGCAAAACAAGCGAGAGGGTATAGTGACGAGGTTAATTGGTGTCGACTCGTGAAAGCTAGACGAACGCACCCATTGGCCTCTTCGTATGATGACGTCACTCTGTGGCTCGAGTGGTATTCGAATCGGAGAGCCTTTGGAATTCGCCCTTTAACAATGTATGGCACATAAAGGACGTCTTATGGTGGTATGTGTCACACGGACGAGGAGGTTGGAGGTGGGGGGGGGGGCAATCCAACCAGCAACCAATTCATTATAAGCATGCACACCCACACAGTCCGGCACTCTCTCTCTCCTGAAGATGTCCAGAGCACACTGATCGAAACGTCGATACTATTATTTTCTCCCACTGGTCCTTCTCAGGACCACGTACACAACTTCCGAAAAGAGTGTACATGGTGTCTCCGCAAGCCTTACCTATAGTTCAATTCGAGTTAGATTTCGTAAAGCTGCAAGCAGTTAAGAAAAAGTTGATTGGCATGTTTTCACGGTAAGCTAAAAATCAGCCGAAATAGTAAAAGCAATCAGCAGTAGTATGTGAGTGGTTTCATGGCTTCTGACTGCCAAACAAGCAAAAGATAATTGACTATTAAGGACACCACCAAGTAGGGTATGGCTCAGTTGGTAGAGCACCTGTAGGGTATTTAGGAGGTCGCCGGTTCGAATCCTGCTCCAGTCAAATTTTCTTTGTTCACCTTTCAATGAAAAGATGAAAAAGTTAGACTACGTGCACGAGATTTGCGCTGCTATCCGTGTGTCCGTATATGCTGACTAAGACAAATAATACCCGTTTAGCACAAACGTTTGGCTTAGAAGCAGCTCTACGAAATTGGTACAATTAAGTTATGGAGAAAGTAGCCTATAAGCCACATATTCCCCGCAGAATATCTTACTAAATTTTCGCATAATATTAACGTTAATGTCCTTTGGAGCATGGTTTTTTGCGCAGAATGTTGTCACATAAAAACTACAACTATAGCTGAAAACAGCCTTGCTGGACTCAAAGGTAATATCATATTTTGATTTTATCAAAGAAATACAGATTCACGGGCAACAATATACAGCAGATACAGTAACAGTCATCTGTGAAAATTTCAGTCCAATACAAGTGCCCACCTTTGAGAAAACAGTGAAAAACGGCCACAGTATTTCTTAAGTCTTTTCTGTTGTATTTTTGATCTTTAAGATCAAAAAGATTTTCGGTCGTTGTTTGGCTAATTTCTGGATAAATACACCATTTCAGGTGGAACATGTTTATGTTTCTATACCACCATCTGCATACCATGTAAGTTGTGCGTAAATTTGTGAACATTTCTGTTTTGGTTTCTTACCAAAGTATGATACTACCTTTAATTCCCTATCAAACAAACCCACTGTGACGTCATACTGGCCCATGCAGACGACCGGCTGGAAGTGGTTGATAGAAAATTTGTTTTGCATCGCGAACTTGGTGGCACTTGTCCCGATAAAACGACGGAAATTGACGGTCAATGTACGTGCCACATTTCCCATGTCAGGCTTGAGGATTAAGCGGTCAACCCAAATGGATGACAACTAATGAAAAACAACCGGCAGTGAATATGGAGAGTGTTGTTAAGTCTAGCTCCTTCAAGTTTTCTGAAAACACCTTCAAATGCAAGCCCATGATTTGTTCTTGTTTGTTGTTGTTGCAGTGTTGCTGCTGCTATGTTGTTGCTGCTGCTGTTGTTGCAGTGTAGTTGTTGCTGTTGTTGCTTGCTTGTTGTTGCAGTGTAGTTGTTGCTGTTGTTGCTTGCTTGTTGTTGCAGTGTTGTTGTTGTTGTTGTTGCTTGCTTGACGTTGCTGTTGTTGGTGTTGTTATTGTTGCTGCTGATGTTGGTTGTTGTTGTTGCTCTTGTTGTTTTTACTGCTGTTGCTGCTACTGTTGTTGTTGCATTGTTGTTGTTGCTGTTATTGCTTGCTTGCTGCCGCCGCTGCTGTTGCTGCTGCTGCTGCTGGTGTTGGTGTTGTTGTTGCTGTTGTTGTCACGGTTGTTGTTGCTGCTGCTGCTGCTGTTTCAGTGTTGTTGTTGCTTATGATGTTGTTTAGGGTAATGATCATAGTTACACAGCATTTGGGAAATACCCAAGTAGGCCTAAAGTATCCTTAGTTTGTCTTATCCACCCAAGAAAACTTCAGTAATAATCCGCAAAATATCCGGATCGTAAGCAATAATAAAAATGACAAACCCATGCATCTTCCTTCAACAGCGATTTGGTACCGGTATTTACCGTATACAGTTCCCATATGACCAACGGTCAAAATCTGCTGAGTTAGCCAAAAAACAAACAAAAAGACAGTCAATCCGAAATGTGACACTCAAAATCTTCCATTGTAATGTTTTATCACTGCATTTTTTTCACCCACGTAAGTTTTAGACAAAATTATGTGGATTGACGTTAATTCCCATTTGTGGAGGATTTTCACCGTGTGCGACCGTCACGGCTTTTAGGTTGCCGCTACATGCCCACTATAATGACAGCATGGTAATTCAATTGCGTGGATCACGCCACATTTTCTTGTTTTTGTGACATTTTGAAGATGCTACAAAAAATCTTCTCGGGGGAGGGGCGGAGGATGAGGATGGGGGGGGGGGGGGGGGGGGGGAGGGTTAGCTGCGTGCATCATGCCCGGAGGACAATGGCATCCTGGCGTGGGTTTTGAGCGCGTGCGTCATATCAATTGCTTCAATTCATTATTCATGAAAACATTCATGTCTATCTACCGACGTTATCAAGAACTTGGTGTCATTTCTCAGCTTACCATTTCTGTAGTTCTGAAAAAAAAATAACAATCGTGCATTGATTGTTTTAAAGGTTGCGCTAATGTGCTTAAATAGTATCATAATTTGGTAGCTTACCGAAACTGTTCTGCCTGAAATACTGTATGTATCCAGAAAAGGGTAAAACCAGAGACCAAAATAATTTTTGAACTTTTAAAGATCATAAATAAAAGGGAAAAGACTTACGAAATACTCTGACAGTTTTTCATTGTTTTCTCAAAAAGTGGCCACTGTATGGAACTGAAATTTTCACAGATGACTGTAACTGTATTTTCCTTGGTATTTTTGCCCGTGCATCTGTATTTCGTTGATAAACAACCAAAGTATGATAAAAAATATTACAAGAAATAAACTGCTGCAAATTGTTCATCAACCAAAATAAAGACTTGTAATATATAGGCTTCAAACTGCTTGGAGTTAGGAGGGCCTGACGATTCGATCCGCTGTAGAAGGATCTTTCTCGAAGGCTAAATACCAGTCATAAACTGCCGCAAACTGTTCATCAACCAAAATAATAATGGGAGACTTTGGAGAAATGGTCTTGAGTCAACAGCGCACGCGCAAACCATGCTTGCGCAATACACGTGTTTACACTTCGAAAAGTGCGCATGCGTGTGAAAGTGCCTCGTTTTGAAGTTGCAATCAAAACCGCCGAAGTGTAAACCCGTGTATTGTAATTTCTCAATACACGGGTTTACACTTCGAAAAGTGCGCATGCTTGAAAGTGCCTAATTGTTTTGAAGTTGCGATCAAAAGCTAAAATGGCCGCCGAAGTGTAAACCCGTGTATTGTGAGCATGCGCGCGTTGTTTTGCGCGTGCGTGCGCGTGCGCTGTTGACTTGAAGACCGGTTCTCCAAAGTCTCCCATTAAGGTGCCTTTCCATATGTGCGTTTTTTCATCCGCTGCGTATACGTTGCGTGTACGTTGCGTGTGCGTTAAAATTGCCCATTAAAAAGACGCACGCGACCTTTTCAAACGCACGCGCACATATGGAAAGGGTCGCTTGTTTTTTTATAATGATCAATTTTTTTGCAACGCTACGGACACGCAACGTATACGCAGCGGATGAAAAAACGCGCATATGGAAAGGCGCCTTTACTTAGCGATAGGAGGGACTCAATCCTATCAGGATCGTTTCAGCCAAGGCTAAAGACGGTAAGTACATGTATTACGTATGCCGTGACGCATGGAAAGTCCGCCAGAACAAAATAGGTCTGAAACGTGTGAAAACGAGGACGATAATTCAGCACAAACAAAGAGATGATTTGGAAGGCCGGAGGCTAGTATTGAGAGGATAACAAGGGAAAACAACAAAACGTCAAGGACGCCGGGAGGATGACCAATAATTAATGGAACTTACCGGTCATATAATATACATCAAAGATGATTCACAATAATGATTGACAGTATGGCAGTTCATTACGCCAGTTGCCATATAGACAGATCATTAATTACAGCTTTAACCTTGTGTATCCATCCGGTGAAAACCTATGAATTACATCGCGATAATGGCCCCACTGAAGAAAAAAACCCCCACGTAATCATAACTATTAACTGGACTGTCCTCGAAATGTAAGCTTTGGCCACATGCGTTGACACGTGGGCTGTAAGCTGACCTTCATTATAAACTGGACGCAGGTGAGACCAGGGGCCAATTTCATAAAACTGTTAAGCACAAAAATTTGCTAAGCAGGACATTTCTGTCTTACTAAAAACAGGGTTAACAACCAAATTTCCACATGTTGTGTATCACTTGTGATTGTTCTTTGGCTGTTGTTTGCTGACCATGAATATCAAATGGAATTTTCAACGGTGGTTTGGTTTATTGGGCGAGACATTTTTGTGCTAAGCACATTTTTTGTGCTTAACAGTTTTAAGAAATTGGTCCCTGAGCCCAATTTCATGGAATCCGTTACAGCCTATTTTTGTGCTAACTGGCACTGCTACGCGTGAAATCTATTTCATGGAATCCGTAAGCAAGACTCTCTGTTAGCAAATAATTTATAGGGTAACCGTGATCATGTTCTGCTAACGCGCTGTCGTATGCATTCTGCACAACAGCCAATGACCAAAAAAAAAAAAAACCCGAGTGATACACAACACATGGAAATTTGATTGTTAACCCTGTTTTTATGAAGACAGAAAATGTCATGCTTAGCAAATTGTTGAGCCATACATGTATAAGCAGCTTTATGAATTTGGCCCCATGAGGCTAGACTACCACCACCCGACGGCAATGACGTCAGAATCAAACCACCAATCGCTGCTGGGGTTGTTCCTTTTCATTGTATCGCGTCACGAGTGACATTTGAACATGATTTCTTTGTATCTATGTTGTATGGACGCCTGGTTATTAACAAATGATGACATGATCTTCACCCCGAGAAAAACAAAACTTACTTTTCACGTTGTGACATTTCGACAGACGCACTGCCAACAGAAAACAATACAAACACGACGCACGGCACTTCAATCTCTGAAATACGTCCATGTGGCACGCAGCCATGCGATAAATACTGACTTTTAAAGGTAGTATCGTACTTTGGTTTTAATCAAAGAAATACAGATTCATGTGCAAAAATATCAAGACAGATACAGTAACAGTCATTTTAGAACATTTCAGTCCCAGACGGTGCCCACTTTTTGAGAAAAAAAAGTGAAAACCGCCACAGTATTTTCTTAAAGGTAATATCAAAATACTTTGGTTTTTATCAAAGAAATACAGATTCATGGGCAAATATTTCAAGACAGATACAGTAACAGTCATCTGTGAAAATTTCAGTCCCATACGGTGACTACTTTTTGAGAAAACAGTGAAAAGTCTTTTCTCTTTAATCTTTTAAAAGATCAAAAAGATGTTCGGTCGTTGTTTTACTAATTTCTTGATAAATACACCATTTCGGGCGGAAAATGTTTTAACGGCATGTTTCTACCACTACAATCTTGATACCCTGTAAGTTATACGTACATTTGTTTTGGCCTCTTACCAAAGTATGATACTTCCTTTGAAAACTCATCTTAAATTGTTTGTATATAGTGTGTTGTAAAATCGGCTCAGGGTCATGGAGCATTATAACCATCGAGAAGTGGAATAACGGAGAATTTGATGGGAATAATAGCAATCTGCATTGTATATAATGCGGAGGCCTATATTGGTCTGGCGTGTCGGACTCAAGATCTTGTGGTTAATCTACAGATTGTGGGTTCGAGTCCAGCCATGGGTTAGTGGTGCTTGCATCCTTGGGCAAGAGGCTTTGTCACATATTGCTCCTCTTCACCAAGGTGTAAATGGGTACCTGTGAGGGTAGAGTTTGTGTGTTTATTAGCCTTCGTGCGCTTATATCAGCCGGGGCTGTATACTCCCCAAGGAGTTGAGATGGTTTCAAGAATGTTTAATAATGTATCCCAATGACAATAATAATAATCTGCGTCTTAGAATGGAACTTTCAAGATACTTTATGCAACATAAAAGCTCTGATATTGTTATTATTATTATTAATAATAATACATGCATAGGCCTACACGTTCAAAGTAAACATCAAGAGAAAATGTCAGCTTGTATAACGTAAACGTAAATGACCAGCGGCAAACAATAATTGATGACAACGTTTTTTTTTTAATTGTCCACGTAACAGCCTGTGCCACGGCGTGGCATCTGTGGAGTGTTGGGCAACGACGTTCTTTCAAAGAACATAAACAAATTACGCAGAAATGACGGGTGACGGAAGAGTAAGGAAAGTCTAGATTGATGACGAAACATCGGCATTTGTCTGCTGCCACCAATATTAAAGACATTCAAAAGCTTTTCCTCTAAACAATTGCTTAGGTACGTAGTCCCGACGTTTCGATCCCGGCGCATGTTCATCTAAGGCTGTTTAGAGTTAGGAGGGCCTGGCGTTTCGGTCCTAGCAGGATCTTTCTCAAAATTGTTAAGAGTTAGGAGGGCCTGACATTTCGATCCATAGCAGGATCTTTCTCAAAGATTGTTCAGAGTTAGGAGGGCTTGACGTTTCGGTCCTAGCATGATCTTTCTCTAAGCCTGTTCAGAGTTGGGAGGGCCTGACGTTTCGGTCCTATAGCAGGATCTTTCTCAAAGCCTGTTCAGAGTTTGGAGGGCCTGGCGTTTTGGTCCTAGCAGGATCTTTCTCTAAGCCTGTTCAGTGTTTGGAGGGCCTGGCGTTTCAGTTCTAGCAGGATCTTTTTCTAAGCATGTTCAGAGTTGGGAGGGCCTGACGTTTCGGTCCTAGCAGGATCTTTCTCAAAGCCTCTCTAATTTATAACCTAGATCCTGCTATAGGATCGAAACGTCAGACCCTTCTAACTCCAAGCATTACTAATTTCAGGTCATTATTTTGGCTGATGAGCAGTTTGAAGCAGTTTATGACTTATAGGCATATCCAAAAAAAAAAAAATTGTCAACAGAAATAGAAGTGAAGAGCTAGCTTCTCTTTCCATGCTGGTGACGCGGTCTGAATCACCCACGAAGCTGCAAACTTTATGATTCAGACTTTATGTTCACAGTGCGAAATGGCTACAAACTCGAACGAGAAAAATACCCAACAGATAAACAAAAGAACATACGGTCAACATCAACACCAGCATTTTACCAGAAAAAAAACCCCATATCGCACAAACAACACACCAACACGTACACGCGCCAGCACAGTGCCCATAAACGCAAAATTGAAATACGGGCTGGGTGACGTCATCCAATAATTCTCTGACGTCATCCAGGGGGACGTAAATAGACGTGGGATGCGATTGTCAGATGCATGGAGGCGGGTAGCGTGTACTGCTGCTGTGAGGTCGAGGATTATAGGGATATTAAACATTGATGATGCGGTTCACAGTTCACTAATGGTGGGGGAAATGTTCCGTTTTCACGGCCAGTTTATCCCGGGGGCAAGTACACCATCTATACGAACAATTTTGTTTGACATTACAGTACCAGTACTTTGTTCTCGAGTATACTTGCACCAACAAATTATGTTTAATAATAATAATAATTATAATAACGGGCATTTATAAAGCCCCTTTCCAAGAAGATCAAAGCGCTGTACATTATTACCATCTCTGGTCATCGGGCAATAATTTACATTCCTGAAACCATCTCAACTCCCTGGGGAGCGTACAGCCCCATACTGGCAACCATAGGGCTCACAGAGGCTAATCAAACCACAAAGCCATCTCTACCCTCGCAGGTACTACCATTTACACCTGGGTGAAGAGGAGCAATATGTGACAAAGCGTCTTGCCCAAGGACGCAAGCACCACTATTCCATGGATGGATTCGAACCCACAATCTGCAGATTGACTTCAGGATCTTGAGTTCGACACGCCAGACCACTCGGCCACAGTACCCCACACGTTTTGACATGTTTTGACATTATTTTTTAGTCAAGCTGCAATTTCGACCCAGTTTCTCTCGAATGACACAATTGCATTCTGTAACGATAGATCAAACATTGACTAATTGATGAGCAAACTGTTCGTATTTCGTGAAAACATTCCGCGGACTTGTGCGAGTCCACACAATGATGCGAGAACACCGGATATGACGTCCGCAATAAGTATGTACTCTAATGCACATCGCCAAAAGTGTTTGTTTTATATAATACGTTGTACAAACAAATTGTCGTCATTTCTTTTCTTTGGTAAATTAAACAACCATTAGATAATTACGCCCATTTCAAATGAATACAGTTTGAAGTACAGTATGACCATTTCTTTGTTATCCTATTAAAATAGGAGCATTCTTTGAATGAAATTTCCGTCCGATATACAAAATAGTACACGCTACATGCATGTGGGGAAAATTATACAGGTAGATTTCCTGGGTGACATATTTACATGTACCTAGATAAATCTGTCCGCATGCAGGCGCGGTCACAACCTTTAAAAAGTATACGCATTCTGATCTGTCCGCCCAGACACATTTACAAGGGGGACAGTATTACCCTTTACACCGGCTGCGTCCTTCGCTTGAATTCTTCCATCCAGTTTGAAATATTTCGCTGAAGATAAACAGCTTGAGAAAGGAAAACAGAGTGCAACTTGAAGGTCAAGTACGCCGCAAGCCATATCTCTGCGATTTCAGCTTATGGATGACGTAGACGAAGCCTGAGCCAAAGCCTAACCCGAGGAGTCGTAAAGAGCTTATGCACCCACATAGCAAAAAAAGACATAGGTCAGTGGCTACGTCCTTTGACCTTTTATAGCCGAGGGCGTCCTTCTCAGATGACGTCATCTACGTACGTCTGACGTCATCTACACCAGCTCTCATAAATAATCATGTCATGGTTCGCGCGCAAACACGCGGGCCACCTACACACGCGCTATATGCATACCAAAAAAAATCATCATCAACATAATAAAAGAACGTGATTCAATTTTCCCAGGCTGGTTTGTTTGGTTAATTTACTGTTTAATTGAATTGATTTGTTTTTGCCGCGTGGTTTGGTCCGGTAACATCTCATAATCATTTCCTATAAATTCTTGGGGTGAGTTACCGGTGTATAGGTTTAGGAGTGCCGTGTCAGCGATATTTTAGGGCCCCGGGGGTCGATTTCACGAAGCCCAACGATCGATCGTGACTAGAGTTACGAAGGATAACCCATCGTATCCTATATGAGCCTGCAGTGCATCATAAGTCCTACGATTGATGAGTTTGGTGAAATCGACCCTAAATGAGAATAGGACTCCCGCAGATTATGAGTCATCATAATTACAGGCCAGTGATCGTTACAGGAACATGACAGTATATTATCCCCTATACTACAATGTATAATAAAAACATCATCATCATAATGTAACCGAGGATGGGACCCTATAGGGAGACTTTCCCATAGGGTCGTGCACAAAATTTACTTTACTTTACTTACCCATTTCTAAACATCCTATTATTATTATTATTATTATTATTTATTTCTGGTAATGACACCAAGGATTCCTCAAAAGTACCCAAGGCACTGTAGCTCGCAAGCCTGATGAAACCTGCTTATGGAAAGAAGATGAGAAGAAGATACAGTTTTAGAGGTGGAAGGAAAACCCCAGAGTAATATTCTGGGTAAAACCCACGGAATCAGGCAGGGACTGAAAACCCAATCAACTTGTGGACCGAGCCGGACTTGAACCCGGTCCACAGAGGTGAAATGCGAGGAAAGAACCGCTACGCCAACCTGACTCCCCAAACCAATGAACTTGAAATTGTAATATGTTCATATTGAGAGCATTCTCTGTCTTCTATTAAAATATGGACTGTAAAAATATGTCTTTAAAAGGTAGATGGTACCTTAGGGAGACATCGAAATGTCTCCCTAAATCCCGATGTTTCCCTAATGTTCACTTTTAGATGCTAACGTGTCTCCCTTATACTCCATTTGAAATTATAAATCACAGAGCGCAGAAACTAAGTGTATAGTGTAGGCCTATACCATAGAAGCCCTTCATTTCATTTAGGACACAAAATGGAGGTTGCATAATAAATCCCAAGCCTCAGCCTCAAGCCTCAGTTCATAGGTCCTTTACGAAACCTGGTTTGAGGCTATAGGCTTGGTACTTATTGATGACTCCTCTATTATTACATAAAAACTCGAATGGAATTTTTTTTATCAGTTGTCTTGCAGAATAAAATACACACAGTATTGCAAGTGCATCATGTAACGACCAAGCGTGTTTCTAGCCACATTTGTGTCACGTTCAAATTTGAAAGGTTTCCTTGAAAACAAAATCTCAGTCTATTAACAACGCGGTCATTGTGTAGCGACAACCCCGCCTTTGCATTTTTCGTTTAACACATTTTCCATTTTGTATATGTTTTTTTTGGTCTAATATTGTCGTTGCTCCAGAAATCGGAAAATGTCAAGTTCACCGTTTGCAATTCTTGTTAAGACATTTTAGTGAAACACGGCGGCATGGCTGCTCGAGATTACAAGCATTGTCCGTGACCGATTTCGTGATTGTAAGAACGTAGAAATCATGCTTCACTCACTATACCCGGCCGTTCGACTTTACAACCCAGTTTACAAAATGAAGTCTTTCCTTGTTTAATCCATCCGTAACTGGGTTAAATCGATAAAGTGGTCGAACCGCATTTCCCCAAGGTTGATTCGATTACGTTCCACGAAGTGGAGACATTTTTCTTTTATAATTATTACTGTCTCGTTGTGAAGGTTTCTTTTTGTTTTGTGAGGGATTTGTTTTTTTCGGTGGTCGAAATGTTATAGGAAAATAAGAGTAATGTCGTGGTTTTAGGCGGGGATATTTTGGCGAGGAAAATCTTTAATTCCATTGTGAGCGATGAGAGAGAAAGAGGGAGGGGAGGGGCTAGGAGGGGGGAGGAGGGGGCATTATAAAGACGAATAAAGGCCAATATCAAAAGCAGAGACAATGATACTCCTTATACAAACGCTAGTGTTAACACAAGAACAATAGTACCATACAGGCCTAAAGCTTTCACGGTAATACGTTGGTAAGAAACCGAAACAGAAATGTTCACAGATTTACATATAACTTACAGGGTATGAAAATGGTGGTGGTAGAAACATACCGTTAAAGTATTTCCGCCTGAAATGGTGTATTTATCCAGAAATGAGTAAAACAACGACTGAGAATCTGTTTGATCTTTTAAAAGATCCAAAATAAAAGAGAAAAGACTTAAGAAATACTGTGACGGTTTTTTCAGGCTCTTTTCTCAGAAAAATTGGGCACCGTATGGGACTGAAATTTTCACAGATGACTGTTACTGTATCTGTCTTGATATATTTGCCCATGGATCTGTATTTCTTTGATAAAAACCAAAGTTAGCATGAAAAGTATTCTTTGAATTTGAGTATACTGCTTTTGGCCTATACTCAGCTTGGCATTCCACTACATGGCAATATGACCTTACAATAGCAAATTGGCATTTGTATCAAATTGTAATTTTACAAGTAAAACAATTCTGCAAACTGCAGCTTATCAGCCAAAATAATGACCTGAATTTTATAAAATGCTTGGGTCACAGGAGGGCCTAACGCGCGGTTTCGATCCTATCGAAGGTTAAATGACAAGAGGACAAGAACATGCATGTAAAGACACATATAAATGGATGAGAGGATCAGAACAAAGTTAGGGGGTCGGGATGACCAGGGGCCAATTCCATAAAACTGTTAAGCACAAAAGGTTGCTTAGCACAAAAATGTCTCGCCCAATAAAACAAACCACCATTGAAAATTCCATTTGATATTCATGGTCAGCGAACAACAGCCAAAGAACAATCACAAGTGATACACAGCACATGGACATTTGGATGTTAACCCTATTTTTATTAAGACAGAAATGTCATGATAAGCAAATGTTTGTGCTTAACAGTTTTATGAAATTGGCCCCAGGGAATTTTAATTTTGGCGGTGCAGCAGGAACTAAATGAAAATGGCTTTAGATTGGCTGCTGGTTTGATAGAGTTGTACCAACGAGGAATAAGAAGGGTTCCACCACAGTGTGGTACAACCATAGAGCTATATTAAAATTACTAGAGCGCTAGCACCACGGTTCTCCGTGCGTAGACGCTTTGAAGCCGTCCAGGGCGCAGCCATTTTGAATAATTTTGAAATTACTAGAGCGCTAGCACCACGGTTCTCCGTGCGTAGACGCTTTGAAGCCGTCCAGGGCGCAGCCATTTTGAATTTGAGTGCGTGTCTGTGGAACAAGAAATCTTTGACTGGAATGCCTTTCGAAGAGTGCACTCTATGGGTACAACATAATCACACGGCCGAGGTATCCAATAGCTTGATCATCAGCATCGCCAATCAATAAGCGTGGGCTTCAAAGTACAGGATTGAAATGTGCAAACCAACTATAGCGAGGAGAAAGACAGCCAGGAAGACCGAGAAAACAGCTGGCATTGGGCGGTGATTGCAGCGATCGCTATACCGTAGAACGGTGAATCTTCCCCGGGGCGCTATACTCGAGTGCCCTGGTCAGGATCAGATGTACCGGTGTCGCCGTGGCCCAATTTCCCTGTATAAGAACGAAGGGAAGCCACACTTTATACGTGGTTAAAATTAAAGGTAGTATCATACATTGGTGGGAAACCGAAACAGAAATATTCACAAATTTACCTATAAATAAAAGGGTATGAAGATGGTGCTGGTAGTACCGTCAAAATTATTCTGCCTGAAATGGTGTATACTTATCCATGCAGATATTAGTAAAACAATTCGACCAAAAATATTTTTGGTCTTTAAAAGATAAACAATAACGGGTGAAGATTAAAGATTAAAGAAATTCCGTGGGCGTTTTTCACTGTTTTCTCAAAAATGGTCGGCCCCGTATGGGACTGAGAATTTCACAGATTACTGAATCTGTCTTTATATTTTTGCCCATGAACCTGTATTTCATTTAGTATGATATTACCTTTAAAGGTAGTATAATACTTTGGTAAGAAGCCAAAGAGAAATGTTCACAGATTTACGTATAACTTACAGGGTATGAAGATGGTGGTGGTAGAAACATACCGTTAAAATTTGTCTGCCTGAACTGCTGTATTTATCCAGAAAAGAGTAAAACAACGACCGAAAATCTTTATGATCTTTTAAAAGATCAAAAAATATAAGAGAAAAGACTTAAGAAATACTGTGGTCGTTTTTCACTATTTTCTCAAAACGTGGGCACCGTATGGGACTGAAATGTTCACAGATGACTTTTACTGTATCTGTCTTGGTATTTTTGCCCATGAATCTGTATTTCTTTGATAAAAACCAAAGTATGATATTACCTTTAAAACAAAATGGAAAGAAGGGCAAGGTTATCAACTTCCATTTCAACACATGGACAGAAATAATTTGGCATGGTATAGTACACGTGGAAATTATTAACTGGGCTGTGACGGTCTAATTATTACACGGTGTCAAGTGATAAGCTGTTTTATGAGTGTAAGCGAACCGTATCTGACGTCGACGCGATAAAAAAAAGCCCTGGAGTGACGTCATTGACACGGGGTCAATGACATGTACTGCGTAGAATGCTGGTACGTAGACAACTCGAAAACGGCACCAACGATCTTCTATTCCATGGCTTGTGTGTACATAGCACTTAGTCCCACTTAGATCAGCACCCTGACACTGTAAGGGTGAGGATGTGTTTGTATCTCTATGATTGAACTGACACGATGCTTGACTTGGACGAGAGTTGAGGAGGGAATTTAGCCCACTATCGAAATGATCGCCCACGGGCTGTCACACGAAATAATAAGTTAAAAAACAACAACAACAACAACAACAACAACAACAACAACAACAACAACAACAACAACAACAACAACAACAACAACAACAACAACAACAACAACAACAACAACAACAACAACAACAACAACAACAACAACAACAACAACAACAACAACAACAACAACAACAACAACAACAACAACAACAACAACAACAACAACAACAACAACAACAACAACAACAACAACAACAACAACAACAACAACAACACCACCACCACCACCACCACCAACAACAAAACAACGACAAATATTTACAACTATCTACGGCCCATTTACGTCAAAACTGAGGCTCCCAGTCATTGGCTAGTCAGGCGCGGTTCTGGAGTCAAAGATTTGGGGGGGGGGGGGGCTAGAAGACCCAATAGTTTGGGTTCTTCTAACACTCGCTTCTGCTATGTCTTATTAGGGGTCGAAAAACATGCACATTATAGCCCACACAACGCGGTTTTTTTTTTATGTAATTGGCGCTTAATAACTGAAAAAATCCAGTATTTTCTAGAATTTTTTTTCCACTTGCATTATTTGGGGGGGGGGGGGGCGCTACAGCCCCCCCCCCACTAGCCCCCCGTAGAACCGCGCCTGTGGCTAGTTTAAAGATGATTCTCAACACTCGCTTTATTATCTTTAAATCACTTGA
Organism: Astropecten irregularis; assembly: GCA_963971285.1. Classification (NCBI taxonomy): domain Eukaryota; kingdom Metazoa; phylum Echinodermata; class Asteroidea; order Paxillosida; family Astropectinidae; genus Astropecten; species Astropecten irregularis. The sequence continues at coordinate 6,082,717 of OZ020261.1, read as the reverse complement.
CATTATGAGAAAACAATATTTATCTCACATCACTGACCACAGAAAGAGAGTGTTTTTTGATGATTTTTCTCTAAACATGCTCAACCCGCAAGCTTCCCATAATTAAGATTGTCCGAATTTCGTCAATAGGGGCAGCAGACAAATCTGTGTGATTTCATGACGTCAGATATGGGAGCCTTTGCATTACTGAAAGAAAATCATCAAAAAGGACTCCCTTTTTGTGTTACGAGTTACGATCAATCGTAGGGCTTCGTGAAATCGACCCCAGGCGTTGATTTCACGAATTGCCCTGCGATCGATCGTAACTCGAGCTACGAAGGATAACCTATCGTATCATACAATACGGCTGCAATACATCACAAGTCCTACGATTGATAGTAAGTTACGAAGAGTTTAGTGATATATCTACCCCTAGCGCTAGCCTATGCCAGCAATGGTGATAGTAAATTGTACATTTATTTGTTGGTGTATTACTGGGCTGCTATGGTCAATATAACAAGCCATCTCCTTTTCCGAGCATAGCATTGAGAATATAATACAGAATTTTTTTTCCAAATTTTGACATCACCATAAATTTTCTTCGACCTAAAGCACACCCAATCACCACCATTATACTGCTGCAGATGTGAAATTAGCTTCGCTATTGATTTTAATGAAGGTCCATGAGATGTTCCTGCGATGGTATAACCCGGCCAGGATCAAACATAATTATCCTATATAAATCGCAAGGACGTGGTAGCAGCTATGACGTAGATAACACGTCATCACCCATTTACGGACTATAGTCTCCACTTACAGTGAGCGCTGATAAGCTACACGCGTAATTATTTACTGGGAAACAGATAAACGAGCTGTGTGGACGATGACGCTCAAAGCTTATAGTGTCGGTATGTGGCCCAGTTGTTTTTTGGCGCCGAAAGAAATGATGTAAAAAAAAATGCCCTACAGATATTGGTTTTTCGGACGTCAGTTTGAGTAGAGTGTTAGCTAAGAGTGTTTAAAAATAATTAAAAAAATGATTATTTAATTCCAGTCAGTTTCCCTTGTGGTTATATTGATTAAAAGCCGCATCCTGTTTGAGTGATCCCCCATCATACTGTTTCTCAGGTTGCAGCATTGCTATAATGTCCGTATCTTAAAGGTAGTATCATACTTTGGTAAGAAACCAAAACAGAAATGTTCACAAATTTGTGTATAACTTACAGGGTATGAAGATGGTGATGGTAAAAACATACCGTTAAATTAATTTGTCCGCCTGAAATGTTGTATTTCTCAAGAAATTAGTAAAACAAAGACCGAAAATCTTTTTGATCTTTGATAAAAAATAAAAGAGAAAATACTTAAGAAATACTGTGACTACTTTTTAAAGCCGCATCCTGTTTGAGGGATCCCCATGTACTGTTTCTCAGATTGCAGCATTGCTATATGATGTACGTATCTTAAATGATCCTTGGGATATAGCGGTATGCGAGTGTTTCATGGCTTCTGACTGCTGAATGAACAAAGCTAATTTTTTTTACTCATTTAGGGACACTATACCAACATACTAATAGACTGGATGGTTCAGTTGGTAGAGCGCCGGTATGGCATTCCGGGGGTCGCAGGCTCGAACTCCGCTCCTGAGTCAAATTTCCTTGGTTCACTTTTCAAATACAGCTTAGGGCCTATGTTATGTAGGTATATGCGTCACCGGGGTATTTTGGAGGGACGTGATGTCCAACTCAATGGGGCGGTTTTTTACTTGGAGCAATTATCAACAAGTCTGAGAGGCTGCCCCCCAAAAATTGAAAATATTTTTTTAGATGAGGGTTTAAACTACCAATTTCAGTATTGCAGTAAACACTGAGAGACTCCTGGATGGGGTTTCCTGAACTGTGAAGTTGAGGTATTTTACACGAATTGGGAGTTTACATGTGTTTCTCATTCAACTGTGCTTCTTATAAAGCGCCCTCTGCTGTCCGCATAATGTCCATTCTTTCCGAAACACAGTTGATTGGCACAAACGTTCAAGTGAGGGCGCCCAACGACGATCCAAAATAACCCGGGTGTTCACCAACATTGATAAAAGTCTGATTTTGGGTCAGGGCGGTTTGACAATACATGGTTTACAGGACTAGCAATAAACATTCACCAAACAGGGAGACACCAACATGTTATTTGGCGTTTTCACATATTTCTGTTCTCTTTTTTTGGAACTCGATTTATTATTTTTTGTAAATGTCGCAACACCCCCTAATTATTTTCTCAACGGTAGCCTAAAACCTTTGTCAGTAAGCTGAGGGGTTCTAACACTGGGGAATGTTTTTTTGTGTGTGTACAAGCCTTATGATTGTTATAATTTGCGATATGCCCAGTGGCTCCGGATAACTGCAGCGGATTTCACGAAACTTCAAATGTTGCGTAACTTACGCAACATTTTCCTGCCTTAGTTGCACAAGTTATGGCCGTTTCACTAAACTTACGCAACATTGGTACGTAATTGCTTAAGTTACGCAACATTTCGTGAAATCGACTGCTGATCTGTAGACTTGTGTTGGGGTCTTTTATTACGAATCCAGGCTTGAGGGAATAGGCTTGGGACCGTACTTCGCTACATTTTAAGGACTACAAAACGGAATGAACTGATTTGGCCACATGACGAAGCCGAAGAAAGGCTCCAGCTTTGCCATCTCAAGCCCTTCAGTTAATTAATTAGGACACAAAATGGCCGTAGCAACAACTAGCAAAACAAATGCCTAATCTCGCGGCCTTGTTTCGTAAAGACTCTATAATGTCCCATGGCGCATAGAGGAGAATTGATGGTTAATATATTGGCGTTCGGCGTTTGGGCGACTTCTCCGGACGTTCTGCTCCAATGACGTCATTGGTTCAACCGAACGAGAACCGAGCGAGGTGATTGGTTAACGGCCAGCCCAACATGGCGGAAAGGTACCGTAAGCTACCCGTGGGCACGACTTCTAGGGCGTTTACGAAACGGCGGTTCCGATCTCCGTCTCTGAGGCTACGGCTCATTTCGTGAATCCATTCTGAAATAACAGGTTTCAAAAAAGAGGCTTTTGGCTGCGGTTCTGAGGTAGATTCTCTTGCTTGAAAAGGAAAACAGAGTTTCAGCTTCAATGAAAAACCACAACCTAAAATTTCCAGCACTAAAATAATGGATGTCAGAGCTGGACCCTGAGCCTGAGCCTAAGCCTCCGTTTCGTAAACGCCCTGGCTTAATTTCGTCATGTCCGCCGCCATTTTTGTTTACATTTTGCAAAAGCGTTAATTTGGGCGCCCTCCGCCAACTATGGTTTCTGTCCTTACGAGTGACGACAGAAACAATGGTCACGTCAGCCAAAACACGCCCCAAACACTGCGAGAAAGCCTGGGTCTTCTAACACGACCCGGCCCTGCGTATATGGCCCACACGCAACTTCAACAGCTCACGTACGTACATTTTCCAACTCCGCCCGGTGGCTTATCAATGCTGGGCCTTTTAGACGTTTTATTACCAACGTGACGCCCATCATAAAGTGATATAATATTTTATGAGAGTCGCAGTTATGATTACTGGTATGCCTTTCCATGTGTTTTACGTAACTGCATGGAAATCATACGTGTTTAATACGTACGTTATCATGTGCATCCGTGATGTGAAGCGAGGATTGTGCTTACTGACTTTCACTGTATGGAAACTAAATTGAAGCAACAATAATATTTTGTTTGTTGTTTACATAATTGATTTTTTTTAAGATTGTGTATTTCTTTCAGATGCTACAACCTGAGAACAGTACATGAGTGTTATCAGGTTGCAACATTGCTGCGAGTATCCATTAATGATCCTTGGGTTATAGCAGTATGTGCGTGGTTTCATCAAGGCTTATCTAACTGCCAAACGAACAAAGATAATTGACTATTAGGGACACCACCAACGTAGGGCTGGATAGCTCAGTTGGTAGAGCGCCTGTACGGTATTCAGGAGGTCGCCGGTTCGAGTCTCCCTCCAGTCATAATTACCTTTCAATTGGTTCTAATCACATAATGCCGTTTGTTGAGTTATAGCTGTATGTGCGTGGTTTCATCATGGCTTATCTGACTGCCAAATTCAAACGAACAAAAATATTTAACTTAGGGACACCACCAACGTATAGCTCAATTGTTAGAGCGCATGTACGGTATTCAGGAGGTCGCCGGTTCGAGTCTCCCTCCAGTCATAATTACCTTTCAATACACGGGCTTACACCTTGGCAGCCATCTTAGATTTTGATGGCAGACGGGCTGTTTTGAAGTTCGCAACCGTAAGCGCGTAAGAAAATTGTATTTGTACACCGAAATGTTGCACAGATTTCTTCACTGTAGGGTTTTAAGGACTCGGGAACATTTGCTGAAAGTCAAAAATATCATTTTGGAACAGTAAAAGCTGTGAAGTTGTTTTATTTCCTTTTTAGCTACCGTACCCTACAGACATGGGCGGAAATCCCTCCTCGATCATGGGGGGGACATCAATTTACACTTCATAAGATGGTAACTTTCAGTATACAGTGCCATGCCTATGGCCTAGCATACGCTTGCATGTGTGGTAGGTGTGCCGATCACGAGTGTTCTCCAGCTTTTAAAAATAAAACTTAGATATGAGGCTTTGCATGGTAGAAGTACAGGTTTTTTGGTAAGACCATGTGACACTCTTGTGTGAGTATGGGGTGGCTGACCGTGGCTCTGAAAAGAGCTGGTGAAGTCGATGTTCCTACCACCAGTGTGCTTAAGTTGCCAGCAAACCGAAATTTTTTTGTAAAGAAATAAAGTTACGGCGTGGGGTCCGGGGCCCGCTTAAGGGCCCCAGGAAAATTTTGATTCTAGATGCTCTGTAGTGCATTTTAAGACAATTCCTGGCCACTTTCCTCAGACTTTTTTAGCGAAAGTTTAAAAGATTTTAATCAGACTTGCATGGTAGAAGTACATAATATAGGCTTTTTGGTAACACGATGTGACACTCTTGTGTGAGTACGTTTTTGGTCTGAAAAGAGCTGGATGTTCCGACCAGTATGCTCGGGTCGCTCGCAAACCTATGACTTTTTTAAGGCAAGTAAAGTTACGGCGTGGGGTTCGGGGCCCGCTTAAGGGCCCCGGGAAAATTTTGATTCTAGATGCTCTGTGGTGCATTCTAAGGCAATTCCCGGCCACTTTTTCCTCAGACTTGTTTAGCGAAAGTTCTGCGAAAGTTTAGCAATTGTTCTGCCTGAAATGGTGTACTTTATCAAGAAATGAGTAAAACAACGACACAAAACATTTTCGATCTTAGAAAGATCCTGTGAGGTCGCAGATTTGAATTGAAAAATATGTCTATGGTGAAGCAAAAAATGTAAACCTCAAAATGAGACACATATTTTGAATGAAGAAAATGCAAATGTTTTGCTTCAGCTGAAGACAATACTTGGGTGAACCAGTTAAGTTTTTAATTGAAGACGCTGTGTTTTATGGGCCTAGGTAGACTTCTATACTGTACTCTATTGTACTCAAATTCTGTACTTCCACAGAAAAATCATGAGAACTTTACATTCATTACAAACGTAATGACAGATGACAAATAATAAATATAAATGTACCTTAATATTTCCAAATATGGCACCTTGTGTTTTGTTATGGATGTACGAGAATTCTTCGGAAATATAGTTTGAATAAAGCAACCTCATTCAAAACGCAGTATCATGTGAAGAATAACTGAAGAAGTTTCGCGAAACTCCGACGACGAACGAGATTAAATCCGTCATGAGTCAGTGGAAAATCGATGGATTTGAGCATGGTGCTCTAGGGAAAAAATGGTTTTAAGTGGATCGATTCGAACGGGAGATGCCTAACCAGATTTATTATACAAAAATGTATACGTATGCAGACTGTATGCGGTTAAAGTCGATTGCAGTGCAGTAAACGTTACGTGTATGTATGCGGGCCGGCCATGCAGGGGCATCTCAACTGCACGTCGTCGATTTGAGTCGCATGGCAAACACGACAGTTCACAAAATTCGCCCATGGGAATGAGCAAGCGGTCAGTGCGCAGTCGACAAAAAAGTTGCTCATGGTAAAGGGTTAAAACATGGAGGGGACAATCGACATTATGTCCCCCACTTCCAAAATCATGGGGGGGACGTGTCCCCCCTGTCCCCCCGGGATTTCCGCCCATGCCTACAGATAATGCTTAAACTTTTTTCCTACCCACAATTTTTGTTTTTGGGGGGCACGCAGAATTTGTGCCTCCCCCCCGTAGCTACGTCCCTGAGAAACTACCAGCAAAGTTGCTTGCATTGTTGTGTAGTTTCAATTGGTTGCATCCGAGTTGCCTCGCGTGGCATGTCCATGCACGCTAGGTTTATTGACATTGTGGTTTGATGTTTCTCCCAAAATGAAGAAAATATACCCGCGCAATTTTGTTGGTCCTTAATTTGCATATAGTGTACACGATCTATCTATTTATGAGAGTGTTATTTTCACGATTAATTGTGAGGTTAGAAATGTCGGGGTCTCATAAACGACTACAGGCCTTATATTTGCCTAGTCATTTGTGGCATAAAAGGGCGCATAAAGGATTTGAATAGATGCGCGTTTTGGCTGAATTTGGTACTTATTCAGAAGTGAAGGTCTTAAAGGGTCTCTGCAATATAGGAATATTATGGCTTGAACATGTGCCCAAATGAAATTGTTATATGGGGCCTGTGATTTTACCCACTTCCTCACACTGTTTCAGGGTTAAAATAGGTGTTTTTTTTATGCTAATTAGAATTTCCATATTCATGAGCAAAACTGTGATGTCATCTGGGGAACTGAGAGCAGTAACCCAATTGAATTGTGCACAAAAAGTCGCGGTTGTTTTATATGTTTTCTGACAGACCTTCTCCTCCTCAATGGGTTTTATTTTGCCAAATATGTTCCTTTCAGTCAACTGGTGGTGTAAATTTTTTACCAAACCATTTCTGTAGGTCAAGTTTGCTTCTTCCTTTTGTATTGTTTTTTCATTATATTTTTGCTGTTGGTTCCCTACATGAGTATGCGTTAAAATCCCGCGTTTTACAAAGCCATTCAAAGGAAAACCAAATGCTGGTTTGAAACTAAAATAAGACTTGCCATTCATTATATGTCACTATATTCTCTGTATGAAGGCAATAAAATAACCTGACTGAAAAAAAGCACTGCAGGAACCCTTTAAGTTTACTTTTTTGCAATCCTGCAGGGGTGCTAGATTAAACAGTTGACTGCCCAGGTAGACCCACTAGATTGTAATGTGACCAGACCAGTGAAATCTGATAGCTGGTGGTACTAATAAGCCAAGCCTGTTTGGGGGTTTTGTGGTTGTTACAGAGAATACACATCTTAGGTTGTTCAAGTACAGTGTACATGTACAATCAAATCGTTTTCTTTAGCAGAGGAAGCGAAACCTTCAAGAGTCGCTGAAAAATCATAATGCGGGTCGTAGATAAAATGGTACCAGAGTCTATGGAAAAATTCCTCCTCAACCGGGGATTCATTCTTCTGGCAGAAAATAATGCTGGTCGTAGAGAAACTGGGACATAATTATAGTCTTTGGGGAAAATTATTTTCTTAGCCCTCAAATATATTCTCTATCTCTGATAAAAAATAATAGGCCCATATCGACAAACCCTCAAAATTGGTCGCCTGAAAATGTCACAGATGTCTGTTGCTGTATCTTCCTTGATTTTTTTTGCCCATAAATCTGTATTTCTTTGACAAAAAAACAAAGTATAATATTACCTTTAAAAACTTTATACTGAAAGCGTTTTTCACTATTTTTCTTAAACAGTGGACACAGTATGAGCCTGAAATGATCACAGATGATTGTTACCGTATCTTCCTTGATACAAAAACCAAAGTATGATAAACCTTTTAACTATTAAGTACGTTTGCAGATGAAAATATGCACAAATTGGTATGATTTGATTTTTTTTGCAGAATCCCTTCCTTAAATATTGTCCTATTATGTATGCTTAATTTATTCAAGTTACATGCAGGCGACTCCCTGACCTCTCTCCATTCGTGTGTGTGGGTCAGTGTGCTGTTTATTGACTTTTTAATTGATGGTATGGCTTAATACACATATAAGTCAGAATCACTGTACATCCATATATATATTTATTGATTCGTGCAGAGATTTGTAAGAGGCGAGACCCCATTAAAAAACCCGAACTTATGCTGGTAATTAGAAAATGCTGAAACACGGTTAACCACCGGATGACCCAAAAATATGGCATAATGACCAGCTATCGCCAACATTTGCATCGGGTGAACCTTCGTCTGGGTAAGACACAATTCAATCCGACCTTTTCGCTGTTTTGCGGTTTTTTGTTAATGTAATTAATTTAGTATCGGTATTACTTTACCATTCAAGGTAGCATGTAGGATTGATACAAGGTAAATTAACCATCTTTAGTGTCATACTTTGGTAAGACACCAAAACAGAAATGTTCACAGATTTACGTATAACTAGTAATTACAGGGTATGGAGATGGTGGTGGTAGAAACATACCGTTAAAATTTGTCCGCCTGAAATGCTGTGTTTATCCAGAAATCAGTAGTAACTAAAACAACGACCGAAAATCTGTTTGATCTTTTAAAAGATCAAAAATAAAGAAAAAAGACTTAAGAAATACTGTGGCCGTTGTTCACTGTTTTCTCAAAAAGTAGGCACCGTATGGGACTGAAATTTTCACATATGACTGTTCATGTATCTGTCTTGATATTTATGCATATGAATCTGCATTTCTTTGACAACAACCAAAGTATGATAGTACCTTTAAGTTGTTGGCAATCAAGCTAATACGTTCTAGCTTATAACTATTGACGTTTATTGTGTATTATCGATTCTGCTGCGACTGCATATTAGCCAAAATAATGACCTGAAATTGACAAAATGCTTGGATTTACGAGGGCCTGACGCGTTTCGAATTAGTAGGATCAAACCTTCGATAAAGATCCAAGGGTCGAAACGCGTCAGACCCTCCTAATTCTAAGTGTTTTGTATTATAATAATTCCAATTCCGTCATCCCTATGATTTTAAGTATTAGAACGATGCTTTTTTTTAATTTATAAGTTCCGTATGGGTCCATTCACTCACTGTTTTCCTGATTTCTATAAACCAGGTGCACTTCATAGAGCTGCTTAAGCACAAAACATTGCTTAAGCATGAAAAGTCATCCTTGATGAAACAGGATTACCAACCAAATTTTCATGCGATGTTTACTGCTTTGGACTTGTTTTCCGCCATTGTTTCCTGAGCATAACATTCACAGGCTGGTTTTATTTAGCAAGGATTTTGTTGTCTTAAGCAAATTTTGGTGCTTCAAGGTAATATCATACTTTGGTTTTTGTCTAAGAAATAGAGATTCATGTGCACAAATATCAAGGAAGAATACAATAACAGTCACCTGTGAAAATTTCAGTCCCATACGGTGCCCACTTTTTTGGAGAAAACAGTGAAAAACAGCCACAGTATTTCTTAAGTCTTTTCTCTATTAATGTTGATCTTTTAAAAGATCCAAAAGATTTTCTGTCGTTGTCTTACTCTTTTCTGGATAAATACAGCATTTCAGGCGGACACATTTTAATGGTATGTTTCTACCACCACCGTCTTCATACACGTAACTACGTACGTAAATATGTGAACATTTCTGTTTTGGTGTTTTACCAAAGTATGATACTACCTTTAAGCAAATGTTGGTGCCTAAGCAGCTGTATGAAATTATTGGTCCCAGGTATACACCACGGTCAACATGATGGCCAGTCACGCCACTAATGTCCAGCGAGTCGTAGCCATTCTCTTCCTTGTGCTAAGCGTGCACACCGGGCAATGCGAAGGGAAGGATGACTCCAAAAAGCCCCTGAAGCTTCTCTACTACACCGCCTCGGACGACGGTAGCCATCACTCCACCAATATCAAGATCGCAGAGGCCTTGGTCAGGAGAGGTCATGACGTCACCTTCCTCCTCAGCAACAGCTACACAAGATGGCGGTACATCCAGGGAGCCGAGATGTTCACGTTCGCCGTCCACCAGTCCAAGTACACTCTGGAGGACCGGCAGCGGAATCTACGGAAGTTATCCCGAATCGGGCTCCGTGGGGGATTCCAGGGCGTCTGGTCTGCCACCAAACTGTCGATGGAGGAGAAGTTCTCGTCAGACCAGGAAGCCGGTAAGGGAGGACTTTTCAGTTTCCACAGTGACGAGTGCGACAGCCTCCTCGGTGATAACGAGACCATCCAGGCACTACGGGAGAGGGAATTCGACTTGCTGATCGGTGAGGATCTGAGCAGCTGCCACCCGCTGCTCGCTGAAATGCTTGGCATCAGATTCGCCCTCGTCAGTGGAACAAGTATCGTTCCATCCAAAGGAACTTGGTGGGTACAATAACTAATAATTATTGCGATCCTGCTGATTGTTGAGTGGACAATGGTTTATCATTCTTGTGATGTTCGGTCTCCTCTCCAGGTACGGCATACCACACCACCCGGCCTACATCCCTGGACGCCATTCAGGTCTAACGGACACGATGACCCTCAAGCAGAGAGTGACCAACACTTACCTGTCCCTTCTCTACGGGGTGTCCAGGCGGGCTTTCGCTTTTCCCTTCTCGCGTCTGCAGCGCAAGTACAACCTGAGTCCGGCCGAGCCAGTCCCGACGATGATGGCCAGAGCAGAGCTGTGGCTGTTCTACGGGGAGTTCGGCATGGAGTTTGCCCGTCCATTGCAGCCCAACGTGGTGCTCATCAAGTCACCGATGCTGGGGTTACCCTTGAATGAAGAAGTAAGTCAAGAACGATTACTCAAAGATAATTGTATACGCCCACCACATGCAGTCTGGCTATGATATGGACACACAGTATTAAACGCCGTTTAAAGGTTTACTGTAAACAAAACACATATGAATTTAAATACATTTGTATTGTTATAAAACTCAAGATGTCTATCATTGTTTGTGCTAACAAATATTGTATATAGAAAACGGAGGTATTTTAGGTCCATAATTTAGCACCCCACTTTTCGTGACGAAAAACCTTGCTTACGTCACATGCATAACGCCACGCAGTAAACTGTGTGGCGAGCCTATACTAGTTCTGTACGTGACGTCACTTGCTTAGTTATTAATTATGTATTAAGCAATAATTTTAAAGCACTTTCACCACTTTCCCAATTTTGATTACAGTAAACTTTTAAATGTTGTTAACAAAATGACTTGTATGGCGCACGTCCGTTACTATTAAAGAGAATGTCAAGTCAATTATTTTGTGCACTTTTTGTTGCACAAATTGTATAGTTGAATCTCTAACCTAGAACTACGATTCAAATCATGCATATACCATTCTTAAAACAGAAGCAATACGGGCGTTTACAAATAAATAGTGCGCCATCAAGAGTTTGCAATGCGTTGGCCAATCACAATTTGTCGACCCAATGCGCGTTTTGTTTCCTCGCACTGGGATTGGCCAAGGCGTTGCAAACTCTTATTTGAAAACTCTTTTTGGATTCGCCCGTGTTAACAGTTGTGCATTTTACGACAGATACCCAAGGATCAACAGGAATTCATTGACGCCGCCGATGAGGGCGTAGTCCTGTTCACTCTGGGTGGTCACGTGAACGAGATGGAAGCCGCGCAGGCGCAGATGTTCGCCAACGGATTGACCAAGCTGCGGCAGCGCGTCATCTGGCAGTTCAATGGCGACGGCGTGTCGGAATTACGCCTGGGAAACAACACGATGGTCGTACCTTGGATGCCTCAGAAGAAACTCATGGGTAAAGCTCTCTACTGCCCTCTATCGACACATGGCTAGAAAACTTTTTTTTTTCAATTGATGTTAACAACTTTCAAGTCCTCCTAAAGTCCATTCAGGGAAGTGCATTTTGTGCTGATTGAAACTAGACAATAGGAAACAAATGAAAACCCTTCTTCAGGATTAAAACTAATCGTTATTCTGAGCATTAACATGCAGTAAATTTGTCAACATCAGCACTGGGCCTACATAACTTTAAAAATGGAGTTAGGCTATGAAATAACAATACCCTAGATATTGTGGTAAAGCCTACCCGCCGCGAAATTGGATTCAATTTAGTGACCCCAGCTAGCTCACGGTGGCCTAGCGCTTTGGCATGGCTGCACCAGTAAGCAGGATGGGTTCGAATCCCACCTGAGCCAGAGCATGATTTTGTCCACCACTCTGAGTATGCAGTGCTCACCCACGTCGGTGAAAGGCAAGTCTAATTTGCATATAATAATACCCTAGATTGTAACCACTCTTTGGAACCAACAAGTATTTTGTTTCATTGAAAAGTGATCAAAGAACAATTGACTGGAGCGAGATTCAAACCGGCGACCTCCTTAACGCCGTACAGGCGCTCTACCAACTGAGTCATCCAGCCCTTGGTGGTGACCCCTGCCTACGAACAAAGATAATTGACTATTGGGGTCACCACCAACGTAGGCCTGGATGGCTCAGTTGGTAGAGCGCCTATACGGTGTTCAGTAGGTCGCCGGTTCGAATCCCGCTACAGTCAATTTTTCTTTGTTCACTTTTCAATGACTTAAAAATTCAGTCAGTTTCCCTTGTGGTCATTTGATGATTAAACTATTTTGTTTGTAATTTTGGGATCCAATTCTTAGAGCATCCGAACACCAAGGCGCTCCTGAGTCACGGCGGGCTAAACGGCATGTTCGAAGCTCTGTGGTACGGCCTCCCAGTGGTCGGAATGCCGCTGTTCGGTGACCACTTCGACAACATGGACCGGGCCGTGGCCAAGGGCTTCGGGATACGTCTGGAGATAGCCACGCTGACGGAGGATCAAGTTTACCAAGCGGTCACTCGAGTCATCGATGACCCAAGGTAGGCCTATTAATGGGAGATTTGGAGAGTCGGTCTTGTGAGTCAACAGCGCACGCGCACGCACGCGCAATACAACGCGCGCATGCTCACAATTGCGCAAGCATGGTTTGCGCGTGCGCTGTTGACCCAAGACCGACTCTCCAAAAGTCTCCCATTAGCATGATTATGCCTATAGGCCAAGACACATATTAAACATGTTAAAGGTAATATCATAGGCCTATGTAGATTCATGGGAAACAATATGAAAGGTACAGTAACAGTCAGCTGTGAAATTTCCAGCCCCATATACGGTGCCCGACTTATTGGGGGAAAAAAAGCAGTGAAAAACGCCTATACAGTACATGTATTTCTAAAACTGTTGACATGATTTTATATCTTCCAAAAATTAAAACTGTTTTCATTTTACTCTTTCTGTATAAGTATACACAGCTGCATTTCAGGCAGAATATAATGGGGTTCCTGAAGTTTAGTACACTCAGGTTAGCTGGTACCCAGCTTCTACTCACCTTAAATCTAGGTGAGTAGAAGCTGGGTACCAGCTAACCTGAGTGTACTTAACTTCAGGAACCCCAATGAAATAACGTTTAAGGCTATATTTCTTCCATAATCGTGACCCTGTGAGTTATAGGTAAATCTGTGAAGATTTCTGTTTCGGTAGTACCCCCAAGTAATATCATGCAGGTAGGTCACACCTCCTGTTTTTATTAAAACTGTGTATATAGGCTGCTAATCGCATGTCTTAATCCTGTTAGTTTCAATCTTCACTTACAGTTTTCGCCAGAGGGCTCAGCACATATCTCGGATATTTCGCGACGATCCTGTAATCCCCTCGGAAAAGGCGGCCTTTTGGATCAGCCACGTGGGGCGGTTCGGAGGCAAACACCTACGACCCCGCGCCGCCGACCTCACCTGGATCGAGAACAACCTCGTGGACGTGTACGCGTTCTTCGCCGCCATTTTGCTGGGAGTGCTGGGTATGCTCTATCTGGTCTGCAGGGGCTGCCTTTGGCTGGTGTGCGCGTGCCGCGGCACGAAACGCAAGTTGAAAACGAATTAAGATCCGGATACCAGTTTGAGACTAAGGGCGTTTACGAAACGGAGGCTCAGGCTCCGGTCACATTTTCATGAATCCCTTCTAAAATAACTGTTTTCAAAATAGAGACTTTTGGCTGCGGTTCTGAAGAGATTCTCTGGTTTGATGCCTGAGCCCCTGTTTCGCAAACGCCCTATTAAAAACCTTTCATTTGCAACGTCACAGGGTCCCAAGTTTTTGTCAACAAACATGGCGGAAACTATGGCGAGCTGTCAAAGTCAGGCATAAAAAATAACCACAATTTGTTCCCAATTTGTACGACATTTAGGTTTCATAAAGTACACTGAAATATATTGCTAAATGTAATGGAAACAACACATTCAGCAATGATGGTATGTATTTTGTATAACACCTATGGAAAGTTTGCAAAACGGTTGAAGTTGGTCACGCCGTCTGTCAAGAAGATGAAATGATTGGCAACATAGTGGCCGCCCATGCAAAGTAATGCCAATCAGAATGTCAATATAAACAATATAAAGGTCTATAGTTGTGGACTTAGTCGGCTACGGCTCATCAGGCTCCAGCTCCATTTCATGAATCCATTCCAAAATAACGGGTATTAAAATAGAGGCTTTTGGTTGCGGTTCAGAAGTAGATTCTCTGGTTTAGAAAAAGAAACAGAGCTTGAAAATCCACAACCTATATTTTCAGCATGTGGATGACAGAGCCGGAGCCTGAGCCTTGTTGATATTAATTCATCGGTTATTATATACAGTATGCACATATACTAAAATTTCCCTTAAAAATGTTCTGCAACTCAAGTATGAGGGATCATATCTTGTTTGTTACTGCAGTGAAACTGGTATCATTGGAAAGCTTCATTATTCCTCTTTACAGCGATGTGCCATTATGCTGTAATAATGTAATCATGGAATATGCATTTTGTCTGAATATTGGGCTAAGTCAGAAGTTAAATGTTACAAAATACATTGTGAATACTGCAGTATGTGTGGACTTTCACGCATCAGCGCATAAACACCATTCAAACTCAGTACATTCTCAAAACTATTGGGAAATCACTATACTGAAAACAACGAATTTTGCAACATTTCATTTTTGGACATTGCTGCATATTATCAATGCTGTGCATTTCATGATTATATTAGCACAGCAAATGACACAATCACACTTTCCAATGATAATGATATTCACATATGACAATGGAGCAATAAGAAATGTTAGTCTGGTTCCCGGACCCCAAAAGCGCCAGACTATTGTCTGTCAAATATAGGGTCCGGTATCGGCTACGTGTACTGGAGGGTCACGTGACCAAAAAGACCAAGTTTTGGTCTTTTACGGAAAATTCCGAATGATTACGAACTCGTTTTCGTTCAACTTCGGATAGTAACGTTGACTTTCGGCTATTTCCGACAGGTCACGCGAGGTCACGTAGTTCAGGAAAAGACACGTCATGTAAATATGTTTCATTCCGGCTACAGTTAGCCCAAATAGAGCATAATTATTGTTCACATACAACAGAGCACTTTTCCTATTATGCAATTTTGAGGAGTTTGTTGTATGGTTTTTTTCCCACTCTTTGATTTCTTATTCTGTCCAGATAAAATTGCATGTGCTTACAAAAGTGCAAATATGAATGCTAAAATTGATTCTCGGTAAACGCTAAAACTAGCTTCCGCGCCTGCGCAGACATGACAGCTGTGTCATGTTCTATTTTTAACCGTAGCCGATACCTGACCTAAGATTTTTAATAAGAGTCGTCAGGGAATCTTTGGGCAGGGAACCAGACTATAAGAAATGTATTACCCCTCAAATTTGAGTGGCACAACTTTTTTTGTTTAGTTTATAAACATTTTTCGCTGCAAGAGCTCAAACGTTGGTACATGCTCAAAAGAGTTTTTAATTTTGATTGAAGTTTATCTTATTTCGTGTGTCTTAGTTTTTAAATATGGTGTATTTTCTAGAATTATCACACCTCGTAAAAATTCATTAGACAGCCGTGACATTTCATTGGTCCGTTGATAGTGTGATGTGATAGTTACAATAAAATATGCATATAGTGAATAATATCACACGTCTTTGAACTTTAAAATTTGTTCACGTTAGTTTTTATTCAAAAACTAAACAATGCGTGACAATGACAGGTACGAGAGTGAACAGAGGTGATGCCAATATGTTAGACCACGTATGGTGATTGTTACACAAATATTCGAAAAATACATTAATGTTATAATATTGATTATCTTTCTTCATACACTTTGCATCAAATGTCGTATTTGTTGGGGAAAAGGACAAAATGTCCGCATGACCATTTTACCTAAATGACTGGAGTTCGTTAAATAAATAATTATGGTCTTGTTGTGATTTGAAACAGACTTTGCCTTTTCTTTTTCAATAAATAATAAATATTTTATAAGAGAACATTAACAACATAACGAGATTATATAGCGCCTTCTGAAAACAGTTACAGATTAATTTTTTAATCGAAATCCACACTAGTGGATCAAACATGGCGGAGCATGATAATATGGACCAAAAATGGCCACCACTTATTCTTCCAAAAATGAACCTCACAATAAACATGATAAATTACCCCTGGGTCATTTTAGCCAGGAACCTTCCCCCCAGTGGCGTCGCCAAGGGGGGGGGGGGGGGGGGGCACGTGCCCCCCTGGAAAACCTCGTGCCCCCCCATTTGAGATTTGGGTTGGTGAAAAAAAATATAATATATATTGTAGTGCCCCCTAACAATTGCTTGTGCCCCCCAGACTCAAAAGTCTGGTGACGCCACTGCTTCCCCCAAAAACTCCTATGTCCAATACTGTACAGCATCTAGCTGCACATTTGTCGGCCGTTTCACCATACGAATTATAAATACAAATGGGGTATTAGGGAGACACATAAGTGTCTAAAAGTGGACATTATGAAGACATCGGGACTTAAGGTACCAGCTACCTTTTAAAGACATATTTTTACCGTCCATATTTTAATAGAAGACAGAGAATGCTCTCAATATGAACATATGTCCAATTCAAGTTCACTGGTTGGGAGGATGTTTAGAAATAGGCAAGTAAAGTTTAGAGCACACCCCTATGGGAAAGCCTCCCTAAGGTCCCATTCTCGGTTATTATTATTATAATAACTGTTATTAAATACAATAAATATTACTTTTACAAAAGTATATTTGCACAACAGCAAAAACAAATTACAAAACTATCTGCATGAAAAATACAGTTTCTAAAACTTACAAAATATACATCTACAATTCTACATGTACAAAGAATCAAATAAATTGCATAATATTAATAATAGTACCACGAAATGTACAAATACTACATACCTACTTTTCAGCACAGCTGAGGCATCAAATAACTTTTAAAAAGTTTCCACTCTAGAGAAATAAAATGCACATTCGGTTTTTTACATAATTTATGGTGTATAAAAATAGACAGATTACACTAAGACACGTGTGTGGATCTATTTCATGGTTCAAGTAAAATACCAGAGGTAATAATTAGTTCTGCTTCAATATAAGGCTGCATTTTGTATCCGGTTAACCGACCGTTCAAATGGTACCCGGATACATTTTCCCAGTGAGGTTAATCGAAAAGTATCTTTTTAATGGCCTCTTCTTTTTGAAACATAGATACTTCTAGAGTTCACAAAGAAAAGATGTCAATGATCTTATGAAAATTGGACCAGCAGGCTTTTGCAAAGCAAAGGCCAAACATTTTGCTATGTCTACCACTGCCAAATGTTGAGACAAAAGAATGTTGTCAACCAAGTTCCTAAAAAACCCAAACTTACTATTTCTTTGTTTTTCTTTGTTACCTTTGTTATACGGGTAATCGTAACCGTAACCGAAAAACAGACGGGTAACCGGTTACAAAATTATTTGTAAACTTACAGCACCTACTTCAATAGCATGCTTAGTGTTTGTAAGCAGTTTTTTAAGCAGTAATATTACCCTGACCCTCTGCACATACCACACAAGAGGGGAGCTGCTTACCACACATTACCACATTGTCCACATGGAGACTGGATCATAAACCACGTATTACCACACAAACCACACTGTGATGTGTTGTGGTATGCAGGATACCCACACCTAAACCACATGATAAACCATATGTGTTAAACTGTAGTAAGCAGGTGGGTTAGGGTTAATAAACACATTTGTTTTGGTCAAATTGTGCAATACATGTATGTGGATTGTGTAACAGAGTCAAATCTGAGGCAATTGAATAAATAACAAATGTACATTAAAAAAGTAACAAATAATGTACAAGTTAATAATTAATCGTAAGGCACATTATTGTCCGACATGCCCGGTGAGTAAAAGTGACATATAGCCAATGTCCAAAGAAATCCAATAATCTACATATAAATAAATAGTTGAACAAAATTGCATACACATGAGAAAATAAATTGCATACATCCACACTGACAACACAATGTTTTGGTATTTAAAGGCACACAATGTTTACTTTGATTCTCAACCAACCCACGGCCCTTTTCCAAACCTGTGGCTGTCATCCATGCTGAAAATGTAGGTTGTGGCTTTTTATTGAAGCTCAATTTCTGTTTTCTTATTCAAAATAGAGTACGGTATTCAATTCCAAACCGCAGCCAAAAGCCTCTATTTTGATACCCATTATTTTGAAAATGGAGTCACGAAATGGAGCCGAAGCCGGAGCCTGAGCCGGAGCCGAGGTTTGAAAAAGGCCCCAAGTTTGCCTGACCGACAAATTTGTATACTTATTGATGCGATTAAGAATTGACAGATAAAAAATGACAAAATGATACTGATCAATGTTAAACCGTGGCCGAATATTGGTGCAACAGGGACAGATAGGCATAAAAAAATGAAAAAAAATGTGCCACATGGACACGCATGGACAAATTTCACTAAAGGTTTGCAATCATCGCAAAGCCTAAATCCATCGCTAAACTGAAAATTGCTACGCAAATTAGCGATAGATTTTCTGTTAGCGATGGATTTGGGCTTTAGCGATGATCGCAAAGAGTTAGTGAAATCGACCCCATGTGTTATAAAATACCATTCAAATTGAGTGACCACTATAAAATTGCTGAAACAAATTCATAAATAACACAAAATAATTTGTTTTATAACATACCATTCAAATTGAGTGACCACTATAAAATTGCAGTTCAATTGCATTTTTAAAATGTATTTTACATAAAGGCCATCGTACAGTTGAATAGAATTAGTTCAAAAATAGATAGAAAAATAGCCTTAGCTATAAATTATGTATAGCCTTAGCATGTTCAACAGAAAAATACCAGAAAGTGCATTACGCATCATACCAGCATATAATAGGCCTTATATAATAAGTCGTAGTCAAAGTGGCAAAGTTTGCTGACACAAACATGTACATGTTACATGAACACAATGTATTATTCGACAATCCTAATGGAATGCACCACACACAAAGTAATGCTCAAAGGTAGTATCATACATTTGGTAGGAAACCAAAACAGACATGTCCACAGATTTACCAATAACTTACTTGGTATAAAGATGGTGATGGTAGTAACATACCGTGAAAGCATTTTTTTGCCTGAAATGTTGCATTTTTTCAAAAATGAGTAAAGTAAAATACCGAAAACACTTCTTGATCTCAAGATGAAAACCTCACAATTTTTCGCAACAATTGCAATGGTTTTTCACTGTTTTCTACTGTTTCCAATGATCAATTGAGCTAAACATTTCACAGGTTTGTTTTTATTCCATGATAAATCAAATTATGAACAGACTTGCAGCTGCTGTTCTATCAACTTTACCAAAGTATGATAGTACCTTTAAAATGCATTTGTACATGTAGTAAATGTAAATTAAATGTTAGCCTTTGTTTTGAAATGCTGTAAAATGTTATAAAATACAAATCACGGAGAGATACAAAATACACATACACAAATTTACTTTAAGTTAAAATAACATATAATTTGAGCACAAAAATGTCCACATTGGGCATTCTATTCATAGATATAAAAAAAAACTAGATGACGCACCCGTGCACAAGCCAATGGGAGCTATATTCGTCATGACGGCGGCCATTTTAGGTAGGACAAAAATGAACCTAAACATTATAACGATCGCATAAGCTGCGCGGTACGCGGTGCCGGCAGTTACGCGGTACGCGATGCACCAGAAACATGATGGAACGGATTTGAAACTTCCATCTTAAATTGCACTGTTAAAGAGGCAGCCACGAGCAGCCAATGCGTCATCTAGTTTTTTATATATCTATGATTTTATTGGCCAATGGATCCATGTCTTCCTATTATGCATAACAATAGATAGAAAAAGCCCTTTAATAGCCATTTTACAAAACTGTACCCTTCAATGCCAACAGAGGGCGCTATAAGAAATTGATGGACCAGCATCATATCTTGCCCATGCAGGTGGTTTTGATCAGTGCATCCTCCGGGTTGTATTTCAATCTTAATAGACTGATCCAACGGCACGATATACAGTCCGCCATTACTGCAGTGTCCCTGCCTGCCTTTTGTCCCATAGGGGTCATACACCCTGCAATATAGAGTGTGGCGGATGTAAATTCTTTTGTTGCCGGAGAAAACACAAGCGGGGACACTGCAGTAATGGCGGGTGTTTCCTACCTCCAAGATCGCGCCGTCCAATCGGTGTATAGCCAGCCAAGCCTTCACAAAAACTCTACTTTGTCTGTCAATAGAGGGCGCCCTTTGGGGTGACCGGACGTCATATATTACCCACGCCGGTGGTTTTGATGGTAGCGTCTTGCTGGCTGTGTTTCATCTTCACTAGTTTCTGGATGGTCACGTTACGATGTCTGACCTCTTGACCCAGGTCATCTCTCTCCTGAAGAAGGTCAACCAGCTGAGCTGAGATGCCTGATGGGATCAAACAAAAATGAATATTCATGAAAAATAATTGAATAAATGAATACAAATGAATATTCATGTAAATAATCAATACAAGTAATAAACCACTGCAAGCTGCTCATCGGCCAATATAATGACCTAAAATTTATCAAATGGTTGGAATTGGGAAGGCCTGGCATGTTTCGATCCTAGCGAAATCTTGTATATGTACATGTATATTGAAGCCTTCAACGCATTTCAATCCTAGCAGGAGCTTCTTCAAGGCAAATTAAACTGTCTTGTTTATTCATACAGGTACTGAGCATACAAACTGAGTCAATAGATCATTAGATTCAGCAATTAGGAAAAAAGAAAATTAATGACGCGCCGTTTTGAGCACAGCCTGAGAAAAACAGGAAGTCAAGGTGTTCTCTTAGTGACAATAATCACACATGCGTACACACAAACAAGAATATGTATCCTTCTATGGGGACATACAGGCTTTGTTGTCTTGGACAATGGACATACTGTACATACTAAATGAACACTCCACGAAGAGCAGAATTGAAATTGTTCCAATTTGAAGCCGAATCACTTTCCTGGGTTGAAATTTCTAGCAAATGTACATGTATACATGTGTATGACCTGTATATATATTAAGTACATGTAGGCCCTATAGTGCTTATCTATGTCGTTGAAGGGCAATAAATTGTTTGCATTATTTCTCCTCGACAAATAAATCAATTACATGTATAACAGGTTTAAGTACTGTACATTTGAGTTTATTCCAAATATCAGTTTCGTTTCGAAAACCTGACCTGGAGACCTATAGATACACCTTTAGAATTTCCCTGTGGACACACATTTTGTTGCACCAGATATAGATTCATGCATGAAATGGTGTATTATCCAGAATTAAATGAGTCAAACAAAGACCGAAAACAGTTTTGATCTAGGGGTAAGATCAAAACCATTCTTTATGTTTCATAAGAAAAACAGTTGGGTTTTCGCTGATTCCTTGTGAATGGCCGATTGAGCTCAAATTTTCACAGAGATTATTTCCTGCACATATATACACGTGTACATGTAGGCCTATTGGGTCAGACAAAGGGCGAGTGCTGTTCTGTGAGTTTACCAATCATATATTATATAACTTTAAAAATAACCAACGACCACTGTAATGGACAAGATCTGTGGAGTCTGCCATATTCATTACAGCAGCATTTCACTGCACCAAACTACCAATAACAATATTGTGGAGGGAGTGCTTAGAGCACCTAGATATTATTTTTTTACACTCCCAAGCTACCTGTACAAATTGGCCTAGGTCCGTTTCACAGAATCAATCAATGGATAATCGTTAACACGGTGATGTGAAGCCCATTATTGCACTGTGTGACGCAAGCACACACAGCAGGGATAGGCTTTAATGATATACACTGTACATGGACTCACTCACAATCACTGATGAAAACGTATCTATCATCCCATCAGGGGCCAATTTCATGTCCCTGCTTAGCACAAAAGTGTGCTTTAAAGGTACAATACGTGTACATGATTGGTCTGAAAAAACTGTACTTTGTCTGAACAAACATGAACATGAAATAATAAACCTGTGAACATTTGAGCTCAATCGGACATCTGAGTCCCGAGAAAATAGCGAAAACCTGACTCGATTTTTCTTATAAAACATGAAGAATAGTTTACTTTATGTTTGTTCCAAAATCGTTCGGACGAACATTCTTTGGAAAAGACACTAAATCTTGATTTCCTTGAAAAACCCAGCATCTCATGAACCCAGATTTCCCATGGTGACTGTTTGCACTGTTTATGAACTGTTGAGTCCATTTTATGTCTCAAACTCAATAACAATTTTTTGGAGGCCTTGCAAATCCTATATGCTCCCTTTAACTATGAAATTTCTGTCTTAACAAAAACAGGATCAACGACCAAATTTCCATGTGATTGCGATTGTTCTTTGGCTGTCGTTTGCTGACCAGGTATGTCAAATGGAATTTTTTAATGGTGGTTTGTTTTAGTAAGCAAGACCTTTTGTGCTAAGCAAATTTTGTGTGATTAATAGCTCCATGAAAATGGCCCTGATGTTGAAAAAGTTTGAATTGTGTATGAAGTAATATAGGTTGCTAAAAGTCCAACACAATTTCGTAATGCTTGGAATTAGGATGGCCTGTAGGACGTTTTGATCCTAGCAGGATCTTTATCTAACGCTTAAAGTTAGGAGGGCCTGACGCATTTCGATCCTAGCAGGACTGGATGGAGGCTAAAATGACTGGAGGACAAAGTCGATGGTCATTATTGATCTACCAACTAAACCTGGGCTAATTAATGTCCGGTCTTTAATTGTTTTATGCAGGCTTTCATTATGTATGCAATGTCGAAATAAAGATTGATTTTGTGCATTTGGACATGTACTGTAGGGCCTAACAAACCTTTTAGAATCTACCAATGTCCAACACTGCATGCTATGTACTTGTATGTATGAATTCAATCTGCTTTATTTCCCCCCTAGAAGATAATGCATGAGTGAATCCTACTTTATACATTATATTCCTAATAATGAATTTACCATCCTACATGTAATTCACATGTCCATCTAATACATGGTAATTAATTCCCTGTGTGATTAATTTTTGAGAGTCAACTTCCTCCGTGTTCAATATTCAATAAAAAATGATGCGTAGATTGCGTACTGTCATAGTGCATTTATGTTAAATTAGTACAACCATGGAGGAGTTTTCCTTTCTCCATGGTAAAATGTACACCATGTACATACATGTACACGTGTACATAGGCCTACATCCCATGGAAGGAAGTTGTGTCATTTCTGGGTTGGTACTGTCAATGTCATATTTAAGATTTGAGGCTTTGAGCTCAATGATGCAATATTCTGTCATATTGGCCCTGGTTATTATTGTTCAATTGGTGACCCTTGTCTAAGTTGCCTTGGTGCCCATGGTCAATGCCTTGGTGCCTCTGGTCATTGCCTTGATGCCTCTGGTCATTGCCTTGATGCCTCTGGTCATTGCTTTGATGCTCCTGGTCAATGCCTTGGTGCCTCTGGTCATTGCCTTGATGCCTCTGGTCATTGCCTTGATGCCTCTGGTCATTGTCTTGGCGCCTCTGGTCATTGCCTTGATGCCTCTGGTCATTGCCTTGATGCCTCTGGTCATTGCTTTGATGCCCCTGGTCATTGCCTTGGTGCCCCTGGTCATTGCATTGGTGCCTCTGGTCACTGACTAGTTGGTCCCTGGTCATTGCCATGCAGCCCCTGGTCATTGCATTGGTGCCCTGGTCACATACATGTATTGCTGCCCTTGGTCACTGCCTTGGTGTTTCTGGTAGGCCTAATTGCCTAGCTTGCTTCAACTAGTCTTGCCCCTGGTCACTGACTATAGGTGGCCCATGGTCATTGCCATGCAGCCCTTGGTTATACCTCCATGTTTATTGACAGTCATAGAGCCCGTGGTCATTGTATCGGTGCCCCTAGTCTTTGATAGCTAGGGTGCCCCTTTAAATGTCCTTCCATTTCCAGTTCCTCTCAGGAAGCTTATGCCTAGTTCACACCAACGGCGCATGCCGCGCTTTAAATCGGCAAGCAAAGCGCCGTCATTTTGTTTTACTTTTCCAAAAATATCACGATCTCCTAAGTAATGTTACGCTCTGATAAGCTCTGATACGAACTGGTTGCCGCTTTGGGGACGAATTATTTCCCGACTTGTTACGATTCCTCACGCTTTGATCCCGCTTTGATACGCTTTCAATCACGCCTTGATAAGCTTTGATAAACTTTATTACGCTTTATTTCGCTTTGATGCGATTATGACGCTTTAAATCAGGCTCTGATACGATTGTCAAGCTCTGTTGTGCATTGTTACGCTCTGTTAAGCTCTGTTACGCATCGGAAAATGTCGAGATCACCGATTTCATGCCGTTTTTGATCCAGAGCCTATATAAAGTTGCAGCATATCCACACAATCATTGCATCTTTGACTCCAGAACACGATGGCAGAACAACAAGATCCAGAAGTTCCAGATGTACCAGAGCAAATCTTGAGACATGTTAACGAAGCGTGTCAAGTGGTGACAGAACATGAAGACTGGGGTCCCCGCTTTGAACCAAGCTCTGTTAAGCTTTCGTACGCTTTGAGTCAAGCTTTGCTGAGCTTTGTTACGCTTTGTTAAGCTTTGATACGCCCTCGGCGCTTTAATCAATTCGTGACAGAGCGCCCCAAATTTTTAAACAGTTAAAAAAATTTTGGCGCTCTTGCCGAATGTCCCGCTTTACTCCAAGCTTTCCCACGATCTATTGCGTTAACCAAGCTTTGTCACGCTTTAATGCCGCTTTGCACGCCGCTTTAAAGCGCCATCAAAGCGCCATCAAAGCGCCGTTGGTGTGAACCATACATTAGGGCAACAATGATACAAAACCTGTTTCACATCCTGGATGAGTGATTGGTTTTAAAGGTAATAACATACTTTGGTTTGTATCAAAGAAATACAGATTCATGGGCAAAAATATCAAGGAAGATACAGCAACAGTCATCTGTGAAAATTTCAGCCCCATACGGTGCCCACTTTTTGAGAAAACAGTGAAAAACTGCCAGTGCAGTATTTCTTAAGTCTTTTCTCTTTTATTTTTCATCTTTTAAAAGATCAAAGATTTTCGGTCGTTGTTTTACTAATTTCTGGATAAATACACCATTTCAGGTGAAAAAATGTTAACGGTATGTTTCTACCACCACCATCTTCATTCCCTGTAAGTTAGACGTAAATCTGTGAACATTTGTGTTAAATGGTTTGTTACCAAAGTATGATACTACATACGTGTACCTTTAAACTATGTACCAACACAAGGACAGCACTCATATAACAGTTTAATAATCGCTCACACTTTATGACTACCCATATCCCCCATGAACAGGGTTTGGGGCTTGTATTATGGGAAATAGCCCTGGTTACCACGTATAAAACTCGGCTGAGCGGAAAAATTCTATGAAGGGTGTGTGTGGAACGAAATGTGTGTGTGTGTGTTCAGCGAAGCGTTAAGAAAGTACTGAACACAATCAAACAAAACAACAAAGGAGGCCGAACTTGAATGAAACTTGGGTGTGGTCACAAAGTACACAGGAATCATTTGTAAAGCTTTTCACAATTTGTACTTTTTGTGCACTGTAAGCTTTCGAGTGAAGGCAACAATCAGTGTACTAGACCAATAATTGGCACTGGAACAAGACTGATGATCTCTTTTTGAAGAAAAAACATGGGAAGTGGTACTAATTAAAGGGAGCATGTATAGGATTTGCGAGGCCTCCAAAAAAAGATTATTGAGTTTGAGACAGAAAATGGACTTAACAGTTCGTAAACAGTGCAAACAGTCACCATGGGAAATTTTGGTTCATCAGATGCTGGGTTTTTCAAGGAAATCAAGATTTAGTGTCTTTTCCAAAGGTCGGATCGTCCGAATATATATAATATAATTATAGCGCATCATTTTGACCCAACAATAATTGGGCATTTGGGCCCGACATCCCAATTCGGGCCGCGCTAACTCCACTACATGTATGTATCTCCGAGCTCCTTGCACGTGCACGAACACACACCGTACCCAGGGCAAGGAAAGCCTTCTACATGTTATAATTATGGATATCGTGCTGCCAGATACCGCGCTTACGATTTGTTCGAGGTTGTGCGATTTCATCGACGAAAAGGTGAATTTATTCAATTTTTTTATCGGAAATTATCGAGTACTGGGATCGAGTACCGAGTAGGCCTACTTAATGTACGTCCAAAATTCAAGTACATGTACATTGGATCGAGTATGGGCCAAGTACATTTTGTTTTCGAGTACTTTTAATTGAGTACGGGCCAAGTACTTTTGTGGACTCGAGTTGTACTCGAGTACGAGTACGAGTACTACAACACTGCGTATTTACAACATACATACATGTACAATGCACCGTGTGGTCACAAACTAGCTTCGCCCGATGGCCTGAGTGGAGGGGGATAACTAAAACAACTCAAGTGAGGGTGTCCTTTATGTTTGTTCCAAAAATCGTTCAGACAAACGATCTTTGAAAAAAACACACTAAATCTTGATTTCCTTGAAAAACCTAGCATCTGATGAACCAAGATTTCCCATGGTGACTCTTTGCACTGTATACGAACTGTTAAGTCCATTTCCTGTCTCAAACTCAATAACTTTTTTGGGAGGACTTGCAGACTGATGGTCTCTTCAGAGTGTACAGTATTATTATGTACAGTGTACCTCGTACACAAAGTACACAATTAGGGGGTGAATGAGGTAACATGCCCCACCCCTAGATGCTGTTGAGAAGCCAGCTTTTAACATTGACACAAGGCAGGTGGTTTATTTACTGTGTAAACAGGGCTGAAAGGGGAAAGTTCTGTGCACAAGCCCTCGTGTGAGGAAACACCCATTGATGTGTGAGGAAACACCCATTGATGTTTCTCACATCCCGTAGTCCAAATAGAACTTCAGAATCTACATAATATTTGTAAGTGGCTGGCCCATGTTTAACCAGTTAAAGGTAGTATCATACTTTGTTAAGAAACCAAAACAGAAATGTTCACGTACGTATAACTTATGAAAAAGGTATGAAAATGGTGGTGGTAGAAACATTCCGCTAACATTTTTCTGCCTGAAATGGTGTATTTATCCAGAAATTACTCGTCAAACATTGACCGAAAATCTTTTTTGATCTTTTAAAAGATCAAAAATAAAAGAGAAAAGACTTGAGAAATACTGTGGCTGTTTTTCACTGTTTTCTCAAAAAGTGGGCACTGTATGGGACAAGTTTACATTGTACATTTTCAAAGATGACTGTTATTGTATCTTCCTTGATATTTTTGCCCGTGAATCTGCATTTCTTTGACAAAAAACAAAGTATGATATTACCTTTAATACATTTTCAAAGAATATACTCACCCTTTATCATGCTCTCTAAACTGGAAACCACTTTCTTTACTTCAGCTGCACTCATCTTGTTCACTGGAAAAGACAAAAATTGAGAATTTAGTCTACAAAAAAGGAAATAATTACTTGGATTGGTGGCATACCGAAACAGATCTTCACAGGTTTACCCCTAGAGATAAGGCCACATAAAAAAAAAAAAAGGTTTAGCGTCCACCTCTTCCAAATTTTCTAGGTAGGGAGGGAGGTTTTTATTTTTATTTTTTATTTTAAGGATAGAATGGCAACATGCCTGTGGAAGAAAAGATACATGGTATTCATGGTCAGAAAACATGTTAGGAAGATACTGAAGACCATAGAAGCTTTCAAGCTACATGTAGATACATCTGACCATTGGAAATTTCAGTAGACTAGAGAAACCTAAGTAAAAGTGTAGACTTGACTCAAGTCGGGTTACGGTAGTTCTAGTCATGCGCTCGGCTGATACTCCTTCAGTCCCCCACATCGGTACAAATTTCCGGAACGTTGATTATCAAATGTCCCTTCCGCTTAAATTTGTACATTTTTCGCATGCTGCGGCTTCTACCCCAGGTGGCCTTCATGATGTTTAGTCCGAAAATTACGGTAGATATTAGCGCACACTGCTTTTACATACAAGAAATAATTGTTTCCCCCAATATTTATTTTTTTTGAGACAAATAAACAAAAAAATAAAATACAGGTCGGGCTCATATCGGAGGTCGGGCGGGGACACTAAACAAGTAATTTTTTTTATGTGGCCTAACTTACAGGGTATAAAGATGGTGATGGTAGAAACATACCTGATATGTAAAACCAATGACCAAAAGCAATTTTGATCTTTGGAACTTTGGATCAAAAATAATGGTGAAATGATTTTAAAAGTATTGCGGGTGTTTTTCACCGTTTTCTCATAAAGTGGGAATCGCATGCGACTGGGAATTTCACAGATGGCTGTTACTGTATCTTTCTTGATATTTTTGCCCATGAATCTCCAATTCTTTGACAAAACCCTAAGTATGAAAATAATTATCTTTAAAGTCTTTTGAATGAATTAAGGCCTTTTTTGACAGACCCCTTGTGTTGTTGCTTTAAATGACAATTTTGAAAACCCTTTATCTGATTTAAACATTACAATAGGGAATTCTTAACCAAATTATATGCACTAGAAAATCACAATCATTGAACAGTTTTGGCAAGCTACTTACAATATTCTATGTCTATCTTCTCCTTGTTGCTCCAAAGCTGGCTATCGGTCTTCTTGCCCTCTTTAGGAGAGCTGACCGGCTTCTTTGAGTCTCTGGACAGAGTGGTCTTCTTCTTGTTGTCCTCTGCATCCAAGCTTCTCTGTTTGGTGTAAGTCTCCCAACTCGGCACTCCGGTGTCTAGGAGACAGGACTGAGATCCGTCACTGTCAGAATCGTCAATGATGCTGAGGTTTGGATTGGAATGGTGGAGTCTGACGCTCTCATCACTAAGAGACTTTGGGACTTTATTGCCGTACAGGTACTTGGCATAGCTCCTCCTCAGCTCCATGTAGCTGGGGTCCTTGAGGTTGTTCTCACTGTTCCGCCTCAGTAGGGCTTCTTCCGTCCACGCCCGGAAGATGTCTGGGCTGCTGGAGCGAGTGGAGGGACTGCTGTGGACCTGCAAGCGGTTCTGTCGGTTCTTGATGCTCTCATTCCGTGCGTGGTTGATCATCCAGTTCTTCAGTTTGTCAGAGTTTGTCGGCGAGTCCGGCTTCGAGGACAGCTTGACGTCGTTGGGTACGCTTATGCCTCGTCGGTGGAGTAACGGGCTGTGAAACGAGTGGCGGGTTTGCTTGAGGGCCTGATGGGAATCGGCCAGGCAGCTCTCGTGCGCCACCATCCCAGAATGAGGCATATCGGGCACCCGATTGAACCCCTTCTGGAAGGGTCCTTGGGTGGACTTTCGGATGCACAGTTGACAGGATTTCACCAGAGGCTCACCAGTGTCTAAACCACAGAGCCCGCACGACTCGCAGGGCTCCAGACTAATGGACACAAAGCAGTCTTCTCCCACTTCCTCCATCTTCTGTTTGTGTGACGGTGGTCAGAAACTCAAAGAGGTGTATCGAAACCAGCGATACAAGACTCGGATTATTCTGTAAAAGTGAAGAAAAACAAACAGCAAATTAGAAATAGAAATAAATCTTTGGATCATTTTCAGGCAAGAGGGCCAATTTCAATTCTGAAGAGATCTTGTCTGTATTCTGGAGCCATGTGCGAAGATCAAGATGTATAAAACCTCCTCTATGCTATTCGTAATTTGTGCATTATTGATGAAGTCTCCCACACGTACCTCCATGGTCATTTCATGGAAAAGAGAGTCATGAACATTTTTTCAATCAACATCTTGGCTTCCTGAGGTTTAGTACACTCGGGTTAGCTGGTAGTGGTACTGCCCATGGCCCAATTATAGATGAAGAGTCCTATTTAGGTGAGTAGAAGCTGGGTACCAGCTAACCTGAGTGTACTAAACCTCAGGAACCCAAATAGGGCCTTTCTCTCTAACACTTAACGGGGTTGGTGTCTTTTACGCCACCCATATTATTTTCAGTAAATATTTAGCTTCTTCTGTTCCAAAATGAGATTTGTTACTTAAAGCAAATTTATTCATGGGTCCAGTAAACCCTCAAATGAACATATATTTCGGCAATATTTCAGTGAAAACAAAACTAGTTTCTTACCCAAATAAATACTGAAAATACTACAAAATAATATGGGTGGCGTAAAAGACACTAATGCCCACTTAACACTAACACTTACACTGTAGTACTAGGCCTAACATGTAAACAGTAACACAATTCTTGGAGATGGATTTAAGACTCGATCAGGCCTGACATTTCAATCCTAGCACTTTCTTAAAGGCATGTTCTTTGAAAAGTCTCGGATTCATGCAGGAATTGACAACTGTTCAGTTATTTTTCTACAGAAAAAAGCAGCATTGCTCTAAATCAATTACTAGGTTAGTTGCGATGATCGTAACCCTAAGGTCCCTGTCCCCATGTCAGACCTAGGGTTACGATCATCGCAACTATTACTAGGTCTACTCACTAGAAAATCCAGTCTAAGCCCGCCACGTTACACAAAAAGCATTCGACGCGTTGAGACAACAAAAGACGAACATCGAATCAATTTTAGAGGGAGAAAGAAGACAATTTTCGTCCACATTTTTACTCACCAAGATTGACGACCACTAAATCTTCCACACCATGGCACTTATTTGGTCTGGATTCGACAGGATTTCACTCAGACAAGCGAAATTCTAACGCAGTTTTCGTGCTCACTTCCACAAAGATTCTCTATGCCCAGCATGTGATCCTTGGCGTCGCGCGCACGTCACACAACCACAATGTTTTGGTCTTGATGGTTACAAGAAAACAATTTACAACGTGCAGTTCATGACTTGATTGGATTTGACATCACCCCGCAATAATTAGTCAGTTTTGTCACCCACTGTAGTCATTTCCTGGGAATAGATTTCATCTGACAACAGTCCCAAGTTGTGTTTTCAGTAATTTTAGTCAGGACGTGCCAGTCTTGTTAATTTATTGTTTACATGACGCGAAATGCTTGATAGAAATTAATTATAACGTGACGTCATCAGGGCGTGCTGTCAAATCAATCAATTAGTCGGTCAACATAGCGACAGGTGTAACGTCATGAATACATACAGGATAGAGGGCGGATTTCCCAGTTTTGTTGACATAACCTGATGGGATAACAGTTGTGGTTACTTCTGAGGGGAAATGAATCAAATAAATAGGGTCTCTCCCTCGTCCCACCTAAAAGTTCACAAGTTTCTCTATGGCAACCTTGAATACCGGATATCACAATGGAAATGATGTGTTCATTTAGTCAACTGACTTGAAATGAAAAACTTGTTTGCGGCATCGCCCTAATGAACGATTTTCGGCACGTACACATGAAATACCCTATTATTTATTAATGCATTGTACATTGTAGTTAAAGGTTATCATTACTTTGGTAAGAAACCAAAACAGAAATGTTCACAGATTTGCATGATAACTTTCAGGGTATGAAGATGCTGCTGGTAGAAAATACCTACCGTTACAATTTTCCCGCCTGAAATGGTGTATTTATCCAGAAATTAGTAAAACAACGACCGAAAATATTTTTGATCTTTTAAAAGGTAAAACATTATAGAGAAAAGACTTTAAAAAATACTGTATGGCTGTTTTTCACTGTTTTCTCAAAAAGTGGGCAACGTATTGAACTGAAATTTTCACAGATGACTGTTACTGTATCTGTCTTGGTATTTTTGCCCATGAATCTGTATTTCTTTGATAAAAACCAGTATGATACTAAGGGAACTGACTGAGTTAAAGTAATTAAAAAGTGAATAAAGAAAAATTGACTGGAGTGGGATTCGAACCGGCGACCTCCAGAATACTGCAGGCGCCCTATATACCAACTGGTCGAGCTATCAGTATCAAGCGCCTGTATGGTATTCAGGAGATCGCCGGTTGGAATCCCGCTCCAGTCAATTCTTTCTTCACTTTTCAATGACTAACAATTAATTATTAACTCTTCAGGAAAATAGTTTTGTCTTTATGCAGTCTCAGTATATTTATCAAGGGTCATAATCTCACCATTAATATTGAATTAAATAATAATACAGGGGCGGAGCCAGGATTTTCCGGGGGAGGGGCTTTCAAATCAAATGTAATAAGATTTCACATTTTGGTGGTTATTTATATTTTTCTGGTATTATGTCTTTATCAAATGAATTATGCCCTAAGTTGTTTATGACCTTGTCTCGATCCTGAAATGACGTCTCATTGCTAAAAAGAGGCGATATAATTTATTTAATAAATATATATTATTTTAATAAAATGACATGGTTAGATTTTTAAATTTTCTATTTTGAAATATGACGTTTCAATCCTGGCACAAGCTTGCTCTCTCAATCTAAAACATTTTCTTTTGATACTTTTTTATTCATACGAAGCGGTTTGCGGTACATGAAATACCTTTCATTTTCATTTCTTCCACAGGTGCTCTATAATCCCTCCTGCTTTTTGCAGTCTACTTCTCCATCTTGATCTCTAACCTTCTAATTACCTTCTTTGTTAAGCCATATATCGCCCAGCCCCATTCTTCCCCACCCACACCTTTGTAGTCTGTTACCTTTGATCTTGCCTACCTGACCCCTCTGTGTGTGACCAATCCCATCTCCCATTGTCCTGATTCCCTCATCCCACTGGAGGAAAGAACGTGTTCTTTCCTCCACGCTCATCCATACATTTGTGTTCCATTTACTTCTATGTTCTTGTCCTTCTGTCAGTTTGCCATTGAGAAAGATCCTGTTAGCAGGATCGAAACAAGTCAGGTCCTCCCAACTTTAAACCTTTCATATTGGGGTTATGGAGGGTCTCGGATGTTCCTAGCACTATGATCTTTCCCAAATGCTAATTGAGAACGCGACGAGGAAAAAGTAAACAACTAACCTGACTTATAAAAATAATACAAAAATGTATATTTATTACTTTAATATTTACTATCATTTTCTTTCTAGTATAATAAAACGTTTCAGGTTCAAAAGCGCCCCAGACACGGCTATCGAAAGCTTGACGAAACCTTCAAAATACATTAGCTTGTTCTACAATGATGAACAAGGGGAACGGGTGTAACAAGAGGGCGCCCTTTCCAATTCACGGATGCATTAATTTTCCAGCTGCAGGCGAGGTCACTTCCGCAATGGCCCCTTTTCATGTGTGCCTCGCCGTAAGATACAGTGATGGCTCATTTCTGACCGCACATCACGAGTTCACCCGTCACGCACGCACGCTTCACTGCTCACTGGAATCCAGAAAATAATTATGAAAACCTTGGCCTCCGAAAATTAATAATGATCATGAAAACTCATCAATCAATTATTAGACCTACTTCTATCTGAAGGTTGACAAAAATGAAGGTTAGAAATAATCAGTAAACGTCGAGACAAGAAAAAAGTGCAAATGCCTAGAGAACCGCATGAAGTTAATTCACACATAACATTTTGTTGTCAGAGTTTTTAATTAAAAAGATAATTTTCAAACTTTACACCTTGAATAAATTCGTGGCAGAATTATTTTTACTCACCGTATACCCGCCTGACTCACATAAAAGGGTTTATTTCTAGCAATTAAAATACTTTATGAACGATATTTAAAAAAAAGAAAAAGAAAGCTAGATTGTATTTTCAAAATTATAATTGGAAACTCATATAGGAAATAAATGAAAAGTAATCAGTGGAAATAAAGACAATAATGGTAAACTGACGGATGAATAAATGAAAAATTAATAATTACAACTTCAAAGCTTTTTACTCCTAATTAAGTTGTGAACTGACTTTCTCGTTTACCGCCATGAGTGATGCTGTCTGAAATTGCTTTGATAAATAATTGCTAAAACCTTGGCCTGGTCTTCAACCGTAATTTTTGTGCCCATCATTCATTCCGTTACCATGGGAGACGGTAATAATAATTTCTGTCCAAGGTTTTTGCCTTAGTCCATCAGCTTTTTGCAGCCGGCTGCGCATTCTTGAATTGACACGACGAGCAGACGACACGACATGGCTGAAATAAAAATGAACCAATCAGAGGGCAGAGTAGTCTTGTCCAAGACGTTATTTATGCGCGAGCCCCTCCAAACAATTACCCATTACAGGCTTGTGTGTGTGGCGTAGACGTTATTTCGGGTCGTTGGTTGTGTTGACACGTACACGTACGTGCGGTCTGTTGGCCAGGTACAACTACGTAATACCGTCTTGAACAAGACTAAGGGCAGAGTTGATCCGGAGCGATGTCTGTCCCTAAGCAAATAACACTTCCTGTTTCACACACGTACACACACGGCGTGTTTACATATGAATTGACTGAAACTTGAGCGCACATCCCCTTTTTTAGTTACAAATTTATTTCCCCTTTGCTGGCAGACAGGAGAAATTCGGGAAATGAAAAGATGGCGAGTGCGGCTGGGATCATCAACCATCGTCGGACCATTCGGCAGGCCAGTTTAAAGTCTGCAGCCAGCGCTATGGACATTCTTATGAGCATGGGATTTCCTAAGCATCGTGTGTGAGTTATTAAACTGACCTTTATGTGCATTTTGTGTATAGCATTAGCAGCCACTACTAGTGCTATAGTGATACATAGGCCTATTGAATCAATATACAACTACTGTACAACTAGTACTACTTGTAGTAGAGTACTTGTAGTAGAGTACAAGTAGTAGTGTAGGCCTCTGAATGTTGTAAATATTGGTCACGTTACAGTGCTGATCTCCCTTTTTTAAATTTTGGGGTTGACAAACTTGACGGACGGTCTAGTACCCCAGACCGACGAACACATAGGATTAGGCCTAAATGTGTTGTACACGATAAAAAAGATGAAGTTTGTGTACGTCACGGTACTTGCGCGGAAAATGTCCCCAAATGACAACAAAGATATCACAGGTTTGAAAATCGCTGAATCTCTTCTCCAATTGTCAGGGATGAAAATAATTATAAATTTTGTAAATCGATGTTTTCAGACAGAAAACTAGACGATCACAATCGGACGGCGGCCATCTTGTGTGGCTCAGCTCCACACATTTTTGCCGGCCGGGTGTGTGAAAACAGGGAAGTATTTACCATGTTAAAATGCAGAAAACAAAGAATCCTTCAGTTCAGTCCCATTGAGAGTTTGAGTTTGTCAAGTGCTGTCCATGTACATTTATACATGTACTGTAGGCCTACACTGGTATGTATACACATGTGCATGTACATGTATGGAAATCTTCCTGATCTTGAAGTTGAGTGTTGATTTTAAAACAGAAACTAATAAATTAGTAATGAGGAACGATCGTGTGAAATATGTTTTAAAAGAAAATAAGTGTGTTAGGGGGGTCTAGGGACTGCAATTGCAAACATGTTTTGAATTTTGAAAGCAAACAAGTGAGCACTTTAAAAATGTGTGTGACTTCCCATAGACCCATGTCCATGTTGAAAAACCTTGATGTTTTCTGAGGAACTGTTTCCGTCTTTCATTAACAAATTTCAACTTGGAGCTTCTAAATTACATTTTGAAAGACATGTTGACAAGATACACATGGCATGTGATGTATCACACCTGCTAAGTTTGACTGCTGAAGTTAGTCATAATTTTTTTTATAAGGGAGAGGGGGGGGGGGGGGGGGGGCGTGAGTTTATAGAATTGCAGTTTTGAAATTCATGAGCATCTTGTTTCCCCCTTGGCCTGCCAAATTATATTTTGATCCCCCTAAATGTATAAGAGACGTTAGTTTTGGAGCATCGTTAGAATAATTTTGCTAGTATGTAGACTTGTGTATACAGTAGTGGAACGCCACTAAAGGAAGACCGCTATACTGAACGTTTGGCTAGATACAGAACATCAACCTTGAACTCCCATTTTTGTGTACAATACCGAATATGGTTCTTTAAATCACTATATAATGAATGACCACTATAACTGACAAAATCTGTGAATCCCGCAATGTTCGTTACATCAGCGTTCCACTGTACTACAGAATTAGGCTATTGGTATCTTGGTGATCTGTGACAAATTTCTGATGATTTCTGAATTGGTTTACAACGTAATTCTCAAAATAGATGTTGTCTTGGCCAAATGTTGAAATTGTTAAGAACGTCTGATCCTTGCAGGATGTTTCTACATAGCTACATGTACATAGGCCTGTACATGGTACATGTATGTACTAAAATATATGTGTATGACAAGTGGAGAAGAACACGTATTGTGAGGATACTAAAAACAAAATGATGCTCCTGAATAAAGGGAGACCAGGGCAAACCAGTTGTTTTGGTTCTTGTCTGATCATTGTACAAAATATTGTACTTAAAGGTAGTATCATACTTTTTTTTGTCAAAGAAAAACAGATTCATGGGCAAAAATATCAAGACAGATACAATAACAGTCATCTGTGAAAATTTCAGTCCCATACGATGCCCACTTTTTGAGAAAACAGGGAAAAACGGCCACAGTATTTCTTAAGTCTTTTCTCTTTTATTTTTGATCTTTTAAAAGATCAAAAAGATTTTTGGTCATTGTTCTTCTAATTTCTGGATTAATGCACCATTTCAGGCGGAAAGATTTTAACGGTAGGTTTCTAAAAGCATCATCTCCATACCCTGAAAGTTATATGTAAATCTGTGAAAATTTCTGTTTTGGTCTCTTACAAAAGTATCATACTACCTTTAAAGTAGATTTCGTAGAATACTTTGGCTTAATTTTGCACGGCTTGTACAATTTGACAAAATGTTGTTCACTATCGTGAAAAATAGAAACTTATGTTCACCTGTGTCATAATGCAAGTTCTATAAATAGATAGATAGTCACAGTAATTTTGTGAACCAAAAACCATACACAGCAGCCATCCGCCTACGTAAACTTGGTGGGCTTTGTTAAAAATTTTATTGAGGAGCTAGTTCAAGGAAACAAATTCACTCACTCAATAGTAAGTGTGTACAGATTCCAGCGTGTGCATTGTTGGTTTGTACTTTAGGTTCATCCATGCAGTTAACCGACTCGGAGTACTGGTGGATTAACTGTACATTGTAGGCCATGTGCATGTATGTGGGTCACTTTTAACTAGGATGTTTATTTTGAACAGTATTTCTTGGCTTAATTTCCCGCTACAACCATTAAAATGGACATTCGCTCGAAAATTCAACACAGGAAAATGATTCTGGTTCAAATGGGAGCAATTTCAATTCTGCTCTATACAGCTACACTTGTACGTACTGTACATAGGCTATCTCGGAGATCAATATGTTCATAAACTGGCATGACTAGAGTAGTTAGTACTAATACACAAGAAGATAGCCATGTCTCTGTTACGTCCCAACTGTGTCTCTGTCCCAAGTGTGTTCGGAGCATGCCCAACTGTGACGGACACAGTTGGGCATACCCAACTTTATAAGTTGGGCACAAACGTACACTTCCTCTGCAGTGAATCAGTATATAACCCCCAAACACTACGTTTTTGATATGTTCAGAGAGCAAACTTTGCTAGGTAGACATATCTATTTTATAGGCCTATCTAATGTTTGTGTTTGGCCAAACAAAATGTAGACATTGAAGATGAATTGTGTTTATTATCGTGAGATCCCCGTTGTATGCATGCCAAATAAAATCAGATGCCCAGAAAACATGTTTTTATCCAGCACTTTTCCATTTTCAAAAATGAATGAGGATTGGTATTAATGCTAGGAGTCCACTGGGCCGGCGCCAGTTGGTGCCAGTTCGCGCCAAAGATTATGTGATTGGCGCGTAGTGGTGCAACTTGGGGCGCGCCATTACATTCCAGTGTATTCCAATAGGCGGATTATGCGCCATTTGGTGCCACTTGGTGGATACTTCGCGCTGGTTGCTCGATGCAAGTGGCGCGACGAAAATTTCAAACATTTTGAAATTTTCTTGCCGCCAAATTCAATTTTTGGCGCCGTTACGGGCCACCACGAGCCAATTGGGAGGCAGTTTGAGCCACTGCAGGCCACTAGGCACCTTATTGGCGACACTAGGCGCCACAGCAAATTGCATTGGCGCGAACTGGCACCAACTGGTGCCGGCCCAGTGGACTCCTAGCATAAGATAGAAAATTATTTAAGACCCTCCCACACCTGCATCGTTTTTGCCCAACTTAACATGCTTTAAAAGTTGGGTATGCCCAACTGTGCTGACACAGTTCAGCATGCCCTGAACACAGTTGGGGCATTAGCCACAGTTGGGATGTAATGTATCTCCACAGCGCTACAAATGTGGTACATGCATGGATACACAGTACATAATATGCAAGTGTGATATGTACTGTTTCCATTGATGCAGGTGCATGTGAAATATTCCATACATGTAGGTTAATCAGTGTAGGAGGGTTGATATATCTGGTCTGATTTCGGTCTCCATCTGTCATCACTGTGCTATATAAGCTGGGTGATGATGAAAGACCCCAGACCAGGGAAGGATTTGGCTGGTTTGTTACACTTTCATGACCTAGGCATGCAGTATTCAAAGTCTAAACATATCCCATCACACGTACAATGTGTTGTTCCTTTTGAAAATAAAATATTAAAACAATTTTTTTTGGGGGGGGGGGGGTGGCTAGGGGTAGGGCCTACAATGAACATGATGTACTTAAGGTTGGACATGTTGAAATGGGATTGTGCAGTATGTATAGTGTAAGTTGGAAAATCTTATCTCTGGTCATGCTTAAATTAATTCTCAATTCTCGTAGTCGCGGAGTCACATTGAGGTAACAAAGCGTGGCTTTATATCTAGAATCTCTTCCACCTACAATGGACTCCATGGGAAATGTGACGTGTTTGGTGTCGCAAGCCTTGGAAGTTTCCATGGCCAAGTTTATCGTGCAATATCTACCCTGTCAGCTTGAATGTACTGTCATCTATTCACACATATTTAATTATTTATATATTATTCTAATGTTGTTATTTTGATTAATTATTATTATTATTATTTAGATTTCTTATTTTTCTTGTATTTTTCTAGTATTTAATTGTTTATTTATTTGTTTTTATCCAATAAACAGAGAATAACTCCAAAGATTCCAATTTCATATTGCCTTTTTCATTTTTCATTGGCATCAGAAGTTAGAATTAGGGGGCACATCAATTTTAGCATTTGCCCCGGGTGCCATTTTCCCTAGATGTACACTGTATGCCACTGTGAGCACTACTACACTGTGCATTAATTATTGTGCGCTATTCAGACCTGTGGATTTTGTTTCCAAATCTTGCTTTGGACGTTGGAATGGATTTATCGTAAATTTTTATTGGTAATTTTTGGTTTGTTTTCATGCAGAGAGAAAGCTTTGGCTGCTACTGGACATCAGGACATTCAACTAGCATCAGATTGGTAGGTAGAATTAATAAACTGTAAAAAGTAATATCATAATTTGGTATTTATTAAAGAAATACAAATTCATGGGCAAAAATGTCATCTGTAAAAATTTCAGTCCCATACGGTGCCCACTTTTTTAGAAAACAGTGAAAAACAGCTATTTCTTAAAGGTAGTATCATACTTTGGTTTTTATCAAAGAAATGCAAATTCATGGGCAAAAATATCAAGACAGATACAGTAACAGTCATCTGTAAAAATTTCAGTCCCATACAGTGCCCACTTTTTTAGAAAACAGTGAAAAACAGCCACAGTATTTCTTAAGTCTTTTCTCTTTTATTTTTGATCTTTTAAAAGATCAAAAAGATTTTCGCTTGTTGTTTTACTAATATCTGGATAAATACACGATTTCAGGCGGAAACATTTTTAATGGTATGTTTCTACCACCACCATCTTCATACTCTGTAAGTTATACGTAAATTTGTGAACATTTCTGTTTTGGTTTCTTACTAAAGTATGATACTACCTTTAAAGAAACAGTATAGGATTGGTAATGTAACATGCCCAAACAGGTTTACAGATTTACGTATAACTTTCAGAATATGAAGATGGTGATGGTAGAAACATACCATTAAAATATTTCCGGATGAAATGCTGCATTCATCCAGAAATTAATAGAACAAAGACTGAAAAAAGTTTCGGTCTCGGGGTAAGATCAAAACCATTCTTTATGTTTTATAAGAAAATTTGAGTTTTGGCCATTTTCTCGTGACTCAGGTGTCCGATTGAGCTCAAATTTTCACAGGTTTACTTTATACATGTTTCATCAAACAAAGGGTAAACTTCTGTGACCTTTACCAATCATGTATTATACTTTTAAAGGTAGTATCATACTGTGGTAGCATACCAAAATAGAAATTTTCACAAATTTACATACTTGTACATGATATAAAGATGGTGATGGTAGAAACATACCGTTGAAATATTTCTGCTGGAAATGCTGTATTTATCCCGAAAAAGAGAAAAACCAGTGACCAAAATTATCTTTTAAAGATCAAAAATGAAAGAGAAAAGATTTAAGAAATACTGTGGTCGTTTTTCACTGTTTTCTCAAAAAGTGAGCACCACGTACATGTACATGGGACAGTAATTTTCCCAGATGACTGTTACTGTATCTTCCTTGATATTGTTGCCCATGAATCTGTATTTTTTTGACAAAAACCAAAGTATGATATTTAACAAGGTTATCTTCTAAAGTTCAATGCAAATTTCAGAAACACCTTTTCCTTGGTACTGTAACATCATTTTTGTAATTTTGACTGCTGTCCAATTACTGACATTGTGGAGATTGGTAATAAGCTGATACACGTGCCTTTTGTCCCAGTGATCGGATAAGGTTATCACTTAGGAACACCGGATCTTGTAGTGGACATCCTATAATGTCAGTTACTGTACATCCCTTATTATCAAACATCCTGTATTTTATTATAAAGGGTAAAGCAGGGCCCATAGATCTGTTGTAGCAGCTTTTTTGCACATTGTGGCTTGTTTTCAAGGTGTTTCCTGGTTTGCACCAGGACACTGTGTCGATATTTATCAGCAGTTATTGATAAACATGATAAAAGTCTGACCTAAAGTTAATAGTAATTCCTGTTTTATGTGTAGATGTAGGAGGGATGGGATTGAATGATTTTTTTTAAAGTTATCTGATAATTTAATATTAATGCATCCTTTACTTCCTGCATGCTGTCTGTGACCTGTTAATAACGTGGGCTGTTTAAAGGTAGTATCATACTTTGGTAAGAAACAAAAACAGAAATGTTCACAGATTTACCTATAACTTACAGGGTATGAAGATGGTGGTGGTAGAAACATACCGTTAAAGTTGTTCTGCCTAAAATGGTGTATTAAAACAACGACCAGAAATCTTTTTGATCTTTTAAAAGATCAAAAATAAAAGAGAAAAGACTTAAGAAATACTGTGGCCGGATTTCACTGTTTTCTCAAAAAGTGGGCACCGGATGGGACTGAAATTTTCACAGATGAATGTTACTGAATCTGTCTTGATATTTTTGCCCATAAATCTGTATTCATTTGATAAAAACCAAAGTATGATATTACCTTTAATGCACTGCTTGACTACAAGTACATTTTGCATTGATCAGCATTGGGCCCATGTCACACAAGGCAATTTCTTCAGGCTAGTTTGAGGCAAGCAACTACCGTACACCACAAGAAAAATTACAGTTGCACAAAAGTAAATTTTTGGCAGCAGTTTCTCCCTATCTCCAATAAAATGTATTAAATATGGTCAATACAAGTATTGAGGAAGGAAGTACAAGTAATAAACTGCTGCAAACTGCTCATCAGCCAAAATTACCTGTATTATATCAAATGCTTGGAGTAAGGAGGGCCTGAAGCGTCTGCGTTTCAATCCTACACATTTTGTCTGACAAAATGTTCTGAATTTTGTACTCTTTACAACACACTTTTCGTTGAGTTCACTTTTGTTTTGTATGTGTACAAGGCGATTCTTTGACAAACCCAAGTTTTGTTCTTAGCCATGGTCAAGTGGTGTTTATATTTTCATTATATTCCTGACTCTTGATGCCCTGGCTGAGAGGAAATGTACATTTTTGGCATTTTGTAAAACCAAAGTCCAATGGAGAGAAGTGCTTTCGGTGGTTGAGAGTGTCATGTGTGGGTGATCGTGACACGTTGTGTGCGTGCGCGTGTGCGTTGTTGCTTGGACGTTGCTATGGTGGGCGTGGCCTACTGGATCGGTGTATTTGAGCCCTGATTTGCCCATTATGGCATGCTTGGAAGCATTTTTCCTTGTCCATTGTCTTTGTTCATGGACCCAAAGATATATATGTTAAAGGTATAGGCCTATCATACTTTGGTTTTTATCAAAGAAATACAGATTCATGGGCAAAATTATAAAGGAAGATACAGTAACAGTCATCTGTTAAAATCTCAGCCCCATACAGTGCCCACCTTTTGAGAAAACAGTGAAAAACAGCCACAGTATTCCTTAAGTCTTTTCTCTTTTAAAAGATCAAAAAGATTCCGGTCGTTGTTTTACTAATTTCTGGGTAAATACACCATTTCAGGTGGAAAAATTTCAACGGTAGGTTTCTACCACCACCATCTTCATACCCTGAAAGTTATACGTAAATCTGTGAGCATTTCTGTTTTGGTCTCTTATCAAAGTATGATACTACATGTACCTTTAAGAGTACAAAAGTGTTCCGCTTTATCACTTAACGACTCGTCATCAAATGAATATAACCTCTTCATGGTATATCGTTGTGTCCATCGTATGATATTTCCTCTTTCTATTTGATTGTGTGCACGCAGAGCTTAATGGATGACAGCATTTAATTAAATATTTCATTTAATTGAATTAGACTGAACAGGAAATTGAATTAATTGAAATCCTTGAGTATGTTGCAGGTTAATTAATTTGACCACATGTGATTTATTATCATGGAGTGGTAACTGAAATTATTATTATTTATTTCTGGTAATGACACCAAGGATTTCTCGAAAGTGCCCTGGGCACTGTACACACATGGTACATGTAGCTCGAATGCCTGATGAAACCTTTTTTATGGAAAGATGATGAGAAGAAGATACAACAACCGTAAAAATCTTTTTGATCTTTTAAAAGATCAAAAATAAAAGAGAAAAGACTTAAGAAATACTGTGGCTGTTTTTCACTGTTTTCTCAAAAAGTGGGCACCGTATGGGACTGAAATGTTCACAGATGACTGTTACTGTATCTGTCTTGGTAATTTTGCCCATGAATCTGTATTTTTTTGACAAAAACCAAAGTATGATATTACATGTACCTTTAACTTATGGTAAGCAGAGCCATGAAATTGGGGCTAAGTCAGCTCTACAAAACCCTCTATTAATTGTTAAGCCTGCTGTTGTATTACACGTAGGCTTCTTGACCATGTGGATGACCCTCTGCTGGACGATTCGGTGCCTAGGGAGTACGTCCTCTACGCCTGTCCGGTCGGACCGCTAGGCGAGGAACTGGACGAGTTCTGGACCAAGTCCCTGCAGAATTGTGGGAGGAATGGCGCCCACAGTCTGTTACCACACGTCACACTCTGCTCATTCTTCCCTGTGAGTAAACATACATTATCCTTTCCTCATGGCGAGTACAGTAACTTATGAAGAGCAATATATGTGAGTCTATGAGTTTCATGGTGAGTTATGCTGAGGTTTAATGATTTGTATTGTGTTGTGTTGAGTTTTATTGATTTGTGTTTAGCTGTATCTGGTGAGTTATCTTGAGTGATTTATGGGGAGTCATGGTGAGTTTCAGTGATTTGTGGTGAGGTAGTCACTTTCCGTTCATCAGTGAAAGTTATGGTGAGTTATTGTGAGTTATAGTGGATTATGGTTAATAATGGTGAGTTATGGTTAATAATGGTGAGTCAATGCGAGTTTCAGTGATCTGTGGTGAGGTAGTCATTGTTGCTTCATCATTGTAAGTTATGGTGAGTTATAGTGGGTTAGGGTTAATAATGGTGAGTTATGGTTAATAATGGTGAGTCAAGGTGAGTTTCAGTGATTTGTGGTGAGGTAGTCGTTTTTGGTTCATCAGTTCAAGTCACGGTGAGTTATGGTGGGTTCTTGGGGCCGATTTCATGAAGCACTA
Organism: Astropecten irregularis; assembly: GCA_963971285.1. NCBI lineage: Eukaryota > Metazoa > Echinodermata > Asteroidea > Paxillosida > Astropectinidae > Astropecten > Astropecten irregularis. Next base: position 6,038,401 of record OZ020261.1, on the reverse strand, counting down.
AGACTGGCCTTAAGTGCGTGATCAAACCCTATTGTTAAGCACAGTGTGATGTCACAATACACATAGACATCATAGGTGATACTGACAACTCATCTTAACGACTATAAATCCAGCCCTGGTGAGTTATGGTGGGTCAGTGTGAGTCAGGTTGAGTCATTGTAATTAAGAATGAGTCAGGATTTCTAGTGAGTTGGTAAGTAGTGGTAAGTCATGATACACGGAAGTCACTACTGATCAGAATGAGTAGTGTTGAGTAATATGAGTTTTGAGTTTGTGAGTCACTGTAGCTATGTAAGTATGTACGTTATGTTTCTAGTCAAGGAAACTAATATGCTTACAATCACTTTGCACCCAATGCTGTCAACAGTGCGATGACAGTAAAGTAGAGACTCTTACAGTGGCTCTACAAGCTGCCGTGGAGAAGCTTGAAGACATGGCACCAGAGACAGTCACCCTAGAGCATTACTCCTCAGCTAACTTCATCGGCCTGTTTGTAGAGGAGACACATGCTGAGTTTATGCGCACCTTGACCAACGAATTCAAAATAGAAGCACTCAGGAAATCAGGTGAGTAGAGAGAGAGAGAGACAGACAAACAAACAAACAAGCAAGCAGCAAGGTAGGTGCATTTGATGCCATGTCTGACTGAAGTTTGCAACCACCTTACAGAACAGACAAACAAGCAGACAAATGTAGAAGGTGGTGGCAGTGCCATGTCAGACTGAGGTGAGCAACCACCAGACAGAACAGATAAACAAGCAGACAAATGTAGAAGGTGGTGGCAATGCCATGTCTGACTGAGGTGAGCAACCACCTGACAGAACCGACAAACAAGCAGACAAATGTAGAAGGTTGCGGCAATGCCATGTCTGACTGAGGTAAGCGACCACCTGACAGAACAGACAAAGAAGCAGACAAATGTAGAAGGTGGTGTCAATGCTATGTCTGACTGAGGTGAGCAACCACCTTACAGAACAGACAAACAAGCAGACAAATGTAGAAGGTGGTGGCAATGCCATGTCTGACTGAGGTGAGCAAGCACCCGACAGCAGACAAACAAGCAGACAAATGCAGAAGGTGGTGGCAATGCCATGTCTAGGTGAGCATCCACCCGACAGAACAGGCAAACAAGCAGACAAATGTAGAAGGTGGTGTCAATGCCATGTCTGACTGAGGTGAGCAAGCACCCGACAGCAGACAAACAAGCAGACAAATGCAGAAGGTGGTGGCAATGCCATGTCTAGGTGAGCATCCACCCGACAGAACAGGCAAACAAGCAGACAAATGTAGAAGATGGTGGCAATGCCATGTGTGACTGAGGTTACAAACCCGATGACCGTTTCTCCTCTGGTATCAGGAGTGAAGATTGACCCTCACAAGAAGCAGCTGCACATGACGCTGGGCTACCAGTTCAACGCCTCACACCACGACGTCCTGGAGAAGCTCTCTAAAGAGGTCAACATCGAAGCAGCCGCACGTTGGGAGCTGAGGTTATACTCCAGGGACCCTCGAGCAGCTAAGGCAGAGGTAGGACCACAGACATAGGGGAAGCTGCTGCTTCACAAGGTTCCCATGATTCAAAAAAATACCTGAGGCCTAATTTTGCAGAGCTTGCTTAAGCACCGAAAACTGCTCAGTTAAACACAAGAAAACTTTGCTGAATAAAGGGCTGTTGTATGTGTGCTCCTTGCTTCTTTCAGTGAAAGTTCTCCATTATCTTCTTTATACTCTCATGATCAGTCTTGACTCCATTTCGTTCTTCCTTATGAAGTTATGATGTGATCAGGGGCCAATTTCATAGAGCTGCTTAGTACAAAAATTCGCTAAGCATGACATTTCTGTCTTAGTGAAAACAGGATTAACAACCACATTTCCTTGTGTTGTGTATCACGTGCCATTGTTCTTTGGCTGTTGTTCACTGACCATGAATATCAAATGGAATTTTCAATGGTGGTTTGTTTTATTGGGCAAACTATTTTTGTGCTAAGCAATTTTTTGTGCTAAGCAGCTCTATGAAATTGGCCCCAGGTGTAAGAGCTGACTTTAACACTTTGTCTCCCTCCGCCATTCAGGGGCCAATTTCATAGAGATGCTTAAGCACCAAATTTTGCTTAAGCACCAAAAACCTTGGTAAATAAAATCAGTATGCCAGCCAAAATCCATGTGAATGTTATGCTAAACAAACAATGGCAGAATACAAGTTAAAGCAGTAAACATCACATGGAAATTTGGTTGGTAATCCTGTTTGATCAAGGAAGACTTTTCAACCTTAAGCAAATTTTGTGCTTAAGCAGCTCTATGAAATTGGCCCCTGCTTAAAGGCAGTATCATACTTTGGTAAGACACCAAAACAGAAATGTTCACAGATTTACGTATAACTTACAGGGTATGAAGATGGTGGTGGTAGAAACATAACAGTAACATTTTTCCGCCTGAAATGGTAACTGTATTTATCTAGAAATTAGTAAAACAATGACCGAAAGTCTTTTTGATCTTTTAAAAGATCAAAAATAAAGGAAAAAATACTTAAGAAAGACTGTGGCTGTTTTTCACTGTTTTCTCAAAAAGTTGGCACCGTACGGGACTGAAATTTTCACAGATGACTGTTGCTGTATCTGTCTTGATATTTTTGCTCACGTATTTGCATTTCTTTGCCAAAAACCAAAGTATGATATTACCTTTAAGTTGTGGACGACCTTATGATGTGTAAACAGGCTGACTTTCTCTTTTTTTGGCAATTTGGAGCTCAAAATAAACTGAATCATTTGAATGGTGAGCACTGCTTCTTGGCAAACATTTGCTGTTACGAGGATTGTTTCATCAGAGCCAGATGAACTCCTCTATGGCACGTGATCCAGTTCAAGAAGAGGCTGACTTGATTTGTCTTCTTCCGCATCCAACAGGTCCTGAGGGTCTTGTATTCGCACACACCCAGAGCCAATGATGAGCTGGAACTCATCCCAGACGACTACATCATGATGTCCGGGTCTGACCACAGAGGGGGTAATGACGATGGCTGGTACAAAGGAACCTCCCATCAGACTGGGCTGACTGGAATGTTTCCCGGGAACTACACGGAGAAGGCGCCGGAGTCGGACACGTGGACCATACACAGGTATGGGAACATTGAACCTCTAATGTCCATCTTGAGGCTAATTATTATAAACTGATCCAACAGGGGAGTCAAACCTAAGACTTGTCTTGATTTGCAGTCAAGCCTCGAGTAATTTTTTTGTCAAGTCAAGTCAAGTCTCAAGTCTGAAAAACAGCGACTCAAGTCTGACTCAGGTCTGACTCAAGTCCGAGTCAGCAACTCGAGTCAACAACACTGTCAAACTCCCCCAGAATGTTCTGGGGAAGACGTTAGTTAGAGGAAAATTTCCCTGGGAAGAAGCCTCACAGGAGCTATGGAGACAATTGCCTTGGTGCCACTGATTATTGCTGTTACTCCCTTGTTTTGTCTTACATGTATGGTACCAAAGAGAATATGGTTTAGTGCAAGTCACTATTAAAGGCTTTTTCCCACTAGAGCGCTCATCTCCGGGGCAAACTCACCCTGAAGCCGCCCCATCCCAAGGGGCAATCTCGGGGGTGTCTCAGGGGTGGCTCGGGGTGACGATGGAGGGGTGAACATTTCAAGTGGGAATCGTGGCTTATTTTCACCCCTGCGTCACCTTGGGGCCACCCCCGAGATTGGTCAAGTGGTAAAAGGCCTCAAGTCTCTTAATGGGTAAAGCAGTCACATGACATGACAAACACTGATTGTGTGACCTGTGTTTACATGCCATCATGTGACCTTCATGTATAGTGGATATTTCTACATCTCATTTGGCACAGAGCAGCAGTTCAAACATGCACAGATGAATGTGGATGATATGATAGTCTTCTTTTACTTGTTTCCACCGCTATCTCCTGATGATGACTTGAGCAGGATAGTCGAAACATTGAGACCTTACGAGAGGTGCGAGCGAAATAAGAAGTGCGAAAGTACGAACGATTCTTACATGGTGTTTCCATAACCCGATCCATATTTCACTGCTGTTCTGCACCAGATGAGATGACAAAATGCTCACTGTACGCCACGTGATGTCATGTAAACATTGGTTACGCAATCAGTCTCTTGGTCCATGGGCCATTTCGTTATGTCTATATGGTACATGTGTACATCAGGTGGTATTCACTTGCAATAGACTTATACTGGTCCACCAGAACTTGTACTGGGGCCAATTTCACGGCACTGCTTAGCACGCACAAATATTTGCTAAGTATGACATTTCAGTCTTAATAAGAACAGGGTTAGCAACCAAATGTCCATGTTTTGCGTATCGCTTGTGATTGTTCTTTGGCTGTTGTTGACTGACCATGAACATCAAATGAATTTTTGAACTGTGGTTTGTTTTATTGGGCAAGACATTTTTGTGCTAAGCAAATTTGTGTGCTGAGCAGCGTTGTGAAATTGGCCCCTGGTAATCCAGCACCAGGCAAGATGTTGGCATCAAAGTGTTGACTGCCAACCATCTCTGATTCTATCTCCCCTGACTGTGCCGTTTCTTCTCTACCTCCATAACTCCAGAGTTATTCCCCTGACCAAGTCGCTGGGTACCAATCCGGCCCTGATCAGCCTCGACGAGAAAGTCCCCAGCCCCCCTACCCCACTCGGAGCAGACGAGCGCCGGTCCAGCCAGTACAAGACACCGGAGGGCTTGCTGAAACAGTCTGAGGAGGAGGAGTCTAAATATGCAAATGTGAGTGATGAATATTGAGATTAATTATGCAAATGATTCTAATAGATTAATCTGGTGATCACCTCTGTTAAAACTGAAGAGGAGTCCAAGTAAGCAAATGAGAGTGATGAATATTCAGATTGATTATGTAAATGATTCTCATAGATAAATTTGGTGATTACCTGTGGTAAAGCCGAGGGGGAGTCCAAGTATGCAAATGTGAGTGATGAATATTTAGGTTGATTATGCAAATGATTTCTAGATTAATCTGGTGATCACCCCTGTTAAAGCTGAGGAAGAGGTGTCCCCCAAGTATGCAAATGAGAGTGATGAATATTCAATGGAAATACCATTTGTATGGATTTGTGCAGTATGTTGGATATAGGGTAAGGTGACAAGACGTCCCCGATTTCCGGGGACAGTCCCCGATTTGACAGTGCCGTCCCCGATGAAAAATTGTCCCTGAAAATGTCCCCGATTCGACGAAATTCCCCCGAAAATTCAAATTGTCATAAATAAAAACAAAACTGAACACAAATGCTGTGCTGAAGAAGATCCATTCTTCAGAGAAGTATGCGAAGACAACCGCCTAAAACATGTATAGTATGTAACCTACTCATGTCAACTGGACAAGATGTCCATAGATGCCACCATTTTGCATGTAGGCACCATCTGGATTCAATTTTTTTTCAAAATTACACCCCTCCCCAAGGCTCGGATTTCGTGAAAAAGGGCACTGGACAGTAGGTCTAGTAACTGAAGCATTTTACTAGACCTAAACTTTTTTCACCAGACCTGCGGCATTCATGTACATAGGAAAACTGTAATTGTATGCTATATTGTGTCAACAATCATCAATTTAGGCACCATTTCAATTGTGCAAGGAAAACAAAATCACTTGACAGCCGGACTAGTGCAGTACACACTTTACTAGACCGACACTGAAATCACTAGACTTGGTCCACGGTCTAGTGGATATTTCAACCCCTGCCTCCCCCGGATCACTGTCCCCGGATCATCTCAACAAAATATGGTCACCTTAATATAGGGGCCAAGTGTGTCTGATTGTTTGAGACTGAAACAAACTACTGTATGTGAATGTGCGCTCATTGAGATATGGAGGCTAAATATTTTCAAGATAAATGCTTGTCAATGAAGCTGTCTGCCTCTGATGTTTGCTCTGTTTGCAGCTCTTTAAGTTGACCAAGACCCCAGCGAGAACGGACAGCATACCCTTCGGCACGACCAACGATCTCATCAAGAAACCCAGACGGCTCTTCGTCATACGCCACGCGGAGAGAGTGGACATTACCTTCGGTCAGCAGTGGCTGCAGCACTCCTTCGATCCTGACGGTATGGTCATCTGTCGTGAATCGACGTCCTTTTTGTTTGTACGCGATTCAGGGTGCTATTTGCTTAAAGTATTTGATTGCTGTACCGTAATCTGTCAAGAATTTACATCCCTGCGATTCCGTGCGTACATGGTAGAGGGCGCTATTTGCTGAAGTTGTTCATTGCTAAGGAAAAAAGGTGATCAAAGTCATGCGATGTAGTGTTGCTTGTAGCGACGTTTCGGCTGCTGGTACTACTAGCCTTCATCAGGCAACTGAAGAACTGGATGCTGCGGAGTCCGTTCTATCCTGTAGGGAGGGATTTGTGTTCATAATGCCGTGATCAGTGAACTGTGGACGGGTTACTCCAGCGGACGTCATACGGCTCACTCTGTGGTCGGCTGGGGGCGTGTCCTCGGTATTCAGCGCTGTACACGTCTTAGGACAACAGGAAACTGAATTGTAAATGTTCAAGAATTTCTGACTTGAGTTGATAAGAAACGAGGACCAATTCTCCCTCCTTTTTTTGGTTTTGTGCAGGAAAGTACCTCAGGAAAAACCTGAACATGCCAAAGAAGGTACCGACGAGGGTCGGAGGGGTCCAGGCTTTCAGTAAAGACTCCCCTATCACAGAAGTTGGAAAGTTCCAGGCCAGACTAACAGGTTAGTATTATTGTATGATTTTGTAATGCTACGTGGGTCAATCCATTACACAAATTAGGTACTACTATGAGATTTGAAGGATTGTTTGATGGGTTCAGGAGGTGGGATTTTTGTGTTGATATTATGTAATGATACAATGCGTGTCTCTTGATGACGGTCAGAGCTCACACTTGCGGAAACGTTGTGTTATTTATGCGAGGAGTGCACTGGGCTGGAGCCAGTTGGTGCCAGTTCGCGCCAAAGATTATGTGATTGGCGCGTAGTGGCTTGCTGTGGTGCACGCCATTACATTCCAGTGGATTTCAATAGGTGGATTGTTTGTGCCATTTGGTGCCACTTGGTGGACACTTCGCGCTGATTGCTCGATGCATGTGGCGCGACAAAAATTTCAAACATTTTGAAATTTTCTTGCTGCCAAATTCAATTGTTGGCGCCGTTACGGGCCACCACGAGCCAGTTGGGAGGCAGTTTGAGCCACTGCACGCCACTAGGCACCTTATTGGCGACACTAGGCGCCACATCAAATTGCATTGGCGCGAACTGGCACCAACTGGCGCCGGCCCAGGCAGTGGACTCCTAGCATTACCGGCTCTTCTTAGAGCCACAGTACGCTCATGTACATGTATCACCATAAATATCCCACAAGATATTGCTTTGTGCACCGGCTGAACACTAAGCCTGTGACAAACTGGTTGTCTAACTAGTCAGTGGCAGGATTTGTATGGTGTCCATGGTGGAATGGCATGACCTATAATAGAGGTTATTTGGTTATTTATTGGGGGCATAGGTGGCAAGTGCGCCTCTCACCAATGTGGCCCGGGTTTGAATCCGGCCTGGGTCATATGTGAGTAGAGTTGTGCGTTGGTTCTCTCCTATATGCTACTCGATCACATTGTAGTCGCATCCTTCGCAATTCAGCACGCCAGCTGCGAGTAAGGATGATTAGCCTCCCAAATTATATATTATTATTATTATTATTCACGCAACGTCATTGGCCGTCAATAACAAACAATACGCTTCAGTGCACACGCAACGCACAGTGTCCTACGGGTAACCATGGACAACATAGAAAAGCTTGATGGCCAATCACGTGATTTTATGACGTCGGTGAATGACCTCTATAGAGTTGTACCCATCAATTTAAGGTCATTTTAACCTTTGAGAGTGCCATCCATTCTATATTTCAGGTCATTATTTTGGTTGATGAGCAGTTTGCACCACTTTATTACCAGTATTCCCAGCATATTGTAAATAGAAGTATTTGACATTGGTGTGAAGCAGCTGAATATGAAAACGGCGATTACTTACCTACTTTTGCAAGTATCACACACATCACTCATTATCATCTCCGATATACCTACAGACATTATTCCCATTATTCAGGCATTATTCCCAGCATTATTAGGGTAGATTGACCTTTGACCTCTGGTACGTGAGTATTTTGTGTTTTGAATGACGCACCCGATCTTATTCGTGTTTGTTGTGTTTATCCTACAGGTGAAGGTATGAGAGAGAATGGAGTGAAGATATCTCATGTTTATTCATCACCGGCGCTGAGATGCGTGGAGACTGCCCAGGCTATAATGGAAGGTGGGTTGCTTTGAGATAAGCCCTGTCCGCACTGGGCTTTTTTTGGGCTAAGTTACCGAGTCGCTGGGTACCAGTGCGGACCTCTCAGGAAGTTTTCCCCTCAGTCACTTTTCCCGACCCGCATGGGCATTTCTACCGGCCATTTTCTGCCCAGGAAGAATTCCTGACGGACACTTTACCCGAGACGAAAAGTCCAGTGCGGAGAGTTTGAGAGTGTGAGTCGGGTACCCTCATGAGCCTAGTATTGTCAGCTCGGTAATTCTTCCATGCGTGCAAGGTTAAAGTTACCCAAGTCAAAAGTCATCCTAGTGCGGACAGCGGTATTATTTACCCATTTTATCATTTACCAATCGGCTCGGTTGAAATTCCTGGGAAAAAAATTCCAGTACGGACAGGGCAAGGAGGGCCTTTGAGAAAGATCCTGCTAGGATTAAAACACATCAGGCCCTCCTAACTCCAAGCATTTGATATTATTTCAGGTCATTATTTGGGTTGATGAGCAATTTGCAGCAGTTTTATCACTTGGGTTGTTACAATCAAAGAAAAAAAGGAAATGGCAGCCAGATATTTGTGGACTGAATTCATAAAATAAGCATCAGCATCTGTCATGCTATTTGAAGTTTGCGTGACATTCTTGGTTTTAAATTCTTGGTTCAATTTGAAATCCACAGAATGTTATTTTTTTGTGGGGAAGGGGTGGGGTGCCGTGGTCTAGTGGTCTGGCGTGTCCAACACAAGATCCTGTGGTCAATCTACAGATCGTGGGTTCGAATCCAGCCATTGGCTTGTGGTGCTTGTGTCCTTGGGCAGGACACTTTGTCACATATTGCTCCTCTTCACCCAGGTGTAAATGGGTACCTGCAAGGGTAGTGATGGATTTGTGGTTTGATTAGCCTCTGTGTGCCCTATGGTTGCCAGACCTGTATACTCCCCAGGGAGTTGAGATGGTTTCAGGAATGTTAATTATGGCCCAATGACCAGGGATGATATTTATGTACAATGCTTTGATCTTCTTGGAAAGGCACTTTGTAAATGCTCGTTATTATTATTATTATTATTAAGGAGCATTAAAGACCATTGACTGCCCAACTTGATGGCTGTCATGCCTAAAGAACATGTTCTGGAAGCCCGAAGCTGAATTGGCCTTTAAAGAATTGGGTACTCATTTTTTTGTGTTTTGTTCTTGATGGTGTTTCTGTATAAATCTTTAACACAGGCCTGAACTCCTTGGAGCCTCTCAAAATCAAAGTGGACACGTCTCTCTTTGAGTGGCTGGCCTGGTGCAAGGGTGCCCTCCCAAAGTGGATGACTCTCGGAGAGCTAGAAGCCCACGGGCTCCATGTGGACCCCAGCTACAAGGAGCTGATCTCCTCATCCGACCTCAGTCTTCAGGAGAACTGCCAGTCCTACTACAAGAGGGGAGACGCACTGTTGAGGCGAGAAATCAAGGAACATCCGGAGGGTAGGTCATAGGTCGGGTCAGATGTCGGGTCAAAGGTCATAATCATTTCATGCCAGAGGTCGGATGAAAGATGTTGACATACCAGAATGGGTGGAAAGTCACCAGGTGTCATCAGCCTGTCCAGCTATTCAAAGGTTCTGGTCTGTAGGTAAAGTCAGAATGTGCCACCATCATGTGACGTGGCATCACAGAATGAGTGGAAAGTCACCAGGTGTCATCAGCCTGTCCAGCTATTCAAAGGTTCTGGTCTGTAGGTAAAGTCAGAATGTGCCGCCATCATGTGACGTGGCATCACAGAATGAGTGGAAAGTCACCAGGTGTCATCAGCCTGTCCAGCTATTCAAAGGTTCTGGTCTGTAGGTAAAGTCAGAATGTGCCACCATCATGTGACGTGGCATCACAGAATGAGTGGCAAGTCACCAGGTGTCATCAGCTTGTCCAGCTATTCAAAGGCAACATTCTGGTCTGTAGGTAAAGTCAGAATGTGCCACCATCATGTGACATAGCATCACAGAATGAGTGGAAAGTCACCAGGTGGTATAAGTTTGTGCGCTAATTCATTCATTCAGTTGACTTTATATTCCATTCAAATCTCCTGAATGTTCTCAGGTTTACTTTCATCACACGTAGCAAGTCTCAAGTGTCGCACACTATTTGGATGCTCTTTTTCCAGCTAATACTTCAAAGGTTTATAATACATCGTGGCAGTTAACAACCCTTTGTACACTCAGCAGTTTCTGTGGGCGTTGAAAAACACTTTCTAGCAGTATTTGCTCAGATGTTTAATCTGTGTTTTGAACGAGTTTGCGGACTGCGAAGGGAGCTTGTTCGTGATTCCCTTTAGGTCCGACCAACCTGTAAACTCCTATTGACCTTTTGAAGCCGACGGAGGTGAACTACGGGAGTAAATAGTGTGTTGGACCATGGTCTGTTTGGTCTGTTAACAAGAAAAACAGCATGGATTGTCTGGAAATGTTTCCTGGGACTTTTGATTGTAAACGGAGAGTCTATTTTGAGCCCTTTACATTTTCTCCGTAGGTGATATCTTGATTGTGGGTCATGCTAGCAGTCTTGATGGATGCACACGTTACCTGCAAGGATTGTCGGCCAGACCGGCTCTGGAATTCTCCAAAATCGTGCAGAAAGTAAGTCAACCCAAGCCTCTTAAAGGCATTGCATACGTTTGGTAATGACTCTGAAAATGTATGGCAATAAAAACTTACTTGGTGAGAAGTACAGCTGCTTTGGATAGTATAAAGGCATTGCATACGTTTGGTAATGACTCTGAAAATGTATGGCAATAAAAACTTACTTGGTGAGAAGTACAGCTGCTTTGGATAGTATAAAGGCATTGCATACGTTTGGTAATGACTCTGAAAATTTATGGCAATAAAAACTTACTTGGTGAGAAGTACGGCTGCTTTGGATAGTATAAAGGCATTGCATACGTTTGGTAATGACTCTGAAAATTTATGGCAATAAAAACTTACTTGGTGAGAAGTACGGCTGCTTTGGATAGTATAAAGGCATTGCATACGTTTGGTAATGACTCTGAAAATTGATGGCAATAAAAACTTACTTGGTGAGAAGTACGGCTGCTTTGGATAGTATAAAGGCATTGCATACGTTTGGTAATGACTCTGAAAATTTATGGCAATAAAAACTTACTTGGTGAGAAGTACGGCTGCTTTGGATAGTATAAAGGCATTGCATACGTTTGGTAATGACTCTGAAAATTGATGGCAATAAAAACTTACTTGGTGAGAAGTACGGCTGCTTTGGATAGTATAAAGGCATTGCATACGTTTGGTAATGACTCTGAAAATTGATGGCAATAAAAACTTACTTGGTGAGAAGTACGGCTGCTTTGGATAGTATAAAGGCATTGCATACGTTTGGTAATGACTCTGAAAATTTATGGCAATAAAAACTTACTTGGTGAGAAGTACGGCTGCTTTGGATAGTATAAAGGCATTGCATACGTTTGGTAATGACTCTGAAAATTGATGGCAATAAAAACTTACTTGGTGAGAAGTACGGCTGCTTTGGATAGTATAAAGGCATTGCATACGTTTGGTAATGACTCTGAAAATTGATGGCAATAAAAACTTACTTGGTGAGAAGTACGGCTGCTTTGGATAGTATAAAGGCATTGCATACGTTTGGTAATGACTCTGAAAATTGATGGCAATAAAAACTTACTTGGTGAGAAGTACGGCTGCTTTGGATAGTATAAAGGCATTGCATACGTTTGGTAATGACTCTGAAAATTGATGGCAATAAAAACTTACTTGGTGAGAAGTACGGCTGCTTTGGATAGTATAAAGGCATTGCATACGTTTGGTAATGACTCTGAAAATTTATGGCAATAAAAACTTACTTGGTGAGAAGTACGGCTGCTTTGGATAGTATAAAGGCATTGCATACGTTTGGTAATGACTCTGAAAATTTATGGCAATAAAAACTTACTTGGTGAGAAGTACGGCTGCTTTGGATAGTATAAAGGCATTGCATACGTTTGGTAATGACTCTGAAAATTGATGGCAATAAAAACTTACTTGGTGAGAAGTACGGCTGCTTTGGATAGTATAAAGGCATTGCATACGTTTGGTAATGACTCTGAAAATTTATGGCAATAAAAACTTACTTGGTGAGAAGTACGGCTGCTTTGGATAGTATAAAGGCATTGCATACGTTTGGTAATGACTCTGAAAATTGATGGCAATAAAAACTTACTTGGTGAGAAGTACGGCTGCTTTGGATAGTATAAAGGCATTGCATACGTTTGGTAATGACTCTGAAAATTGATGGCAATAAAAACTTACTTGGTGAGAAGTACGGCTGCTTTGGATAGTATAAAGGCATTGCATACGTTTGGTAATGACTCTGAAAATTGATGGCAATAAAAACTTACTTGGTGAGAAGTACGGCTGCTTTGGATAGTATAAAGGCATTGCATACGTTTGGTAATGACTCTGAAAATTGATGGCGATAAAAACTTACTTGGTGAGAAGTACAGCTGCTTTGGATAGTATAAAGGCATTGCATACGTTTGGTAATGACTCTGAAAATTTATGGCAATAAAAACTTACTTGGTGAGAAGTACAGCTGCTTTGGATAGTATAAAGGCATTGCATACGTTTGGTAATGACTCTGAAAATTTATGGCAATAAAAACTTACTTGGTGAGAAGTACGGCTGCTTTGGATAGTATAAAGGCATTGCATACGTTTGGTAATGACTCTGAAAATTTATGGCAATAAAAACTTACTTGGTGAGAAGTACGGCTGCTTTGGATAGTATAAAGGCATTGCATACGTTTGGTAATGACTCTGAAAATTGATGGCAATAAAAACTTACTTGGTGAGAAGTACGGCTGCTTTGAATAGTATAAAGGCATTGCATACGTTTGGTAATGACTCTGAAAATTTATGGCAATAAAAACTTACTTGGTGAGAAGTACGGCTGCTTTGGATAGTATAAAGGCATTGCATACGTTTGGTAATGACTCTGAAAATTGATGGCAATAAAAACTTACTTGGTGAGAAGTACGGCTGCTTTGGATAGTATAAAGGCATTGCATACGTTTGGTAATGACTCTGAAAATTGATGGCAATAAAAACTTACTTGGTGAGAAGTACGGCTGCTTTGGATAGTATAAAGGCATTGCATACGTTTGGTAATGACTCTGAAAATTTATGGCAATAAAAACTTACTTGGTGAGAAGTACGGCTGCTTTGGATAGTATAAAGGCATTGCATACGTTTGGTAATGACTCTGAAAATTTATGGCAATAAAAACTTACTTGGTGAGAAGTACGGCTGCTTTGGATAGTATAAAGGCATTGCATACGTTTGGTAATGACTCTGAAAATTTATGGCAATAAAAACTTACTTGGTGAGAAGTACGGCTGCTTTGGATAGTATAAAGGCATTGCATACGTTTGGTAATGACTCTGAAAATGTATGGCAATAAAAACTTACTTGGTGAGAAGTACGGCTGCTTTGGATAGTATAAAGGCATTGCATACGTTTGGTAATGACTCTGAAAATTTATGGCAATAAAAACTTACTTGGTGAGAAGTACGGCTGCTTTGGATAGTATAAAGGCATTGCATACGTTTGGTAATGACTCTGAAAATTTATGGCAATAAAAACTTACTTGGTGAGAAGTACGGCTGCTTTGGATAGTATAAAGGCATTGCATACGTTTGGTAATGACTCTGAAAATTTATGGCAATAAAAACTTACTTGGTGAGAAGTACGGCTGCTTTGGATAGTATAAAGGCATTGCATACGTTTGGTAATGACTCTGAAAATTTATGGCAATAAAAACTTACTTGGTGAGAAGTACGGCTGCTTTGGATAGTATAAAGGCATTGCATACGTTTGGTAATGACTCTGAAAATTTATGGCAATAAAAACTTACTTGGTGAGAAGTACGGCTGCTTTGGATAGTATAAAGGCATTGCATACGTTTGGTAATGACTCTGAAAATTTATGGCAATAAAAACTTACTTGGTGAGAAGTACGGCTGCTTTGGATAGTATAATGCATATTGAGAAACGTTCAATTCGAAGTACCGCGGTTATGGAAAAATATGTCACTTTTTATCTCCAAAAATTATGAATCTGAGAAGCGTTATGGCCGTAACGCTTCTCAGCTATTGACTAACTGTTATCTGGCGTGAAATAACCGCTCTAGTTTGTCGCCAAAATCTCACAAACGCTACCACCTTTTGAATTGAAACTTTCACAGGTTAGTTTTATGGTACATGTATATATATACAATTATATTGGTTTGAAACAAGCAATAGGCTCAATTTACCAAACGTATGCAATCCCTTTAAATAACCATCAACGATATTTGCAATAAAATGCTTGTACTGCAAAAGTCAGCTCATGTCTCAAACATCTTCCAAAGTCTCTAGCAGTGATCATACCTTTCGGGTCGGCCTACATAGCCCAATCACAGTTTCATTAATGTGCTATACTCACTAATCATTCCCCTCATTAACCCTGAACCCACCTCGCAGCCCAAAACCTTTGTTTCAGGGTACTGGTACAAACCAAAACATTGGTAACAAACCAAAACAGAAATGTTCACAGATTTTATATGTACATTCGTTTCAGGGTATGAAGATGGTGCTGGTACAAACATACCGTTAAAATATTTCCTCCTGAAATGGTGTTTTTATCCAGAAAGAGTAAAACCAATCACCAAAAATATTTTTGACATGGCAAGATTAGAAATCAATTTTTATATTTTATAAGAAATATTGAGTAAGATCTTCGCTATTTTCTTGGGACTCGGGTGTCCAATTAAGGTCAAATTTTCAATGGCTTATTATTTCATGTACATGTTGGATTAGACAAAGTATGAGTGCTGTTCTGTCAGTCACTTTAACCAACGTTGTACACACCCTTTAAGCTGGCTTTCCTAACTAAGATGCCCGATCTCTGCTGTTGGTTATCCAATAAATAACCCCTGGTAGATAAATAACAGAAAAAGGGGTTATTTGGTTGTTTTTTTTGCAGGGATGAGATTTCTCAGATTTTATCTGATTTCAGATTTGTTTGTTTTTCAGATTCTGTGTACAAAAGTATAGGAGATTTTCAGATTGTCATGCTCTTTGTCAGTTGTTTTCAGATATTTTTATCATTGGCTAATCTCATCGTAGGAGTACTTATTGTTATAATTATTTGAACATTTCAGATTCCATATTGTGGAGCGGTGGCCCTTCAAGAGTACAAAGACTTTGGAATCTGGGATCTGATTATTCCACCCTTTGCCACGTTGACCCACGCCCCCAACGGCCGTTTCGACTGGCACATCATGCAAGGCTGATGCGTTACACTCAGGGTCTGTATAGGTGTCCTTCTGTACATATTGTCTGTCGCCTTTCTGCCCCAATTTTTTGTTTGAATTAAACCTGATATGATTTTTTACATTGTGTAATAAGACATGCATAGTATAGCATATTGACCGGTGACATGGTAAAACTTGATACTAGTGGTTATAGTGATACCGTCAGTTAATATTGACTGGTAATGAATGGTATAGATTAACCGTTGACTAGTAATGAGTGAAATAGTAAAACTATTGAATGATGGAGAGTGAAATAGTCATAATTGTTACAGCTGTAGTGTGAGTGAAACTGAGCAGTAAGTATTTTGGAAGACACAGTGGAAGACAGGGTACCCCACAAGCTTAAAGGTTGCTATGGGGATAGTCTGTTGTTGCTATGCATATAGGTGCTGTCTACTTCACTGATAGTCATCAGTTTCTTCTCAATGTGATAAACTAGTGTACTACTTGCCATGTGACACACTCTTGGTCCAAGACGGAATTTGTGTGAAATATCATGAATACGACGTCAAAATCCAACCAAAGTAAAAAGCGGTTTTTTTTGCACCGGACCGAAAGGCTGCCATTTTGTAAACTAATATCGCATCATTTATAAACGATGTCTTTCATTTATAATCCAGGAGGTAGCTTTTGTTATTAAGACAAAAATCAGACAAATTACGCTTAGATATTGGTCTTGAGGGGATACTGTATCTGATGCCATCTTTGGGTGCAAATATCAGTCACCAATCGTATGTGTAATACACGGGTTTACACTTCTAAAAAAGCGCATGCGTGGTAGTGCCTCGTTTTCGAAGTCGCGATCAAAACCGCCGAAGTGTAAACCCGTGTATTGTCATCGACAATGGACGGGCTTACACTTCGGAAAGTGCGCATGAGTGGAAGTGCCTCGTTTTGAAGTTGCGATGAAAATCTAAGATGGCTGCCATGGTGTAAACCCGTGTATTATTCTTTCAATTTATTTGATCTTTGTAATATAACTGTGCATAGTTCTTTTACCTAATTGCCACGGATATAGTGAAAAATATTATTTTCTGTGAAAAATGGAAAAATTAAATAAATGGTTTATATTAAAAAAGTTATTGAATTTTCTTTGGGATGTAGCGGTATGTAAGTGGTTTCATGGCTTCTGACTGCCACAAGGACCAAGATAATTGACTTTTAGGGACACCGCCAAGATAGGGTTGGGTAGCTCACTGAGAGCCTGTACGGTATTCCGGATGTCTCTGGTTCAAATTCCACTCCAGTCAATTTTCTTTGTTCACTTTTCAACAAATTTCAATCAATTAAAAAAAAGGTTAAAACGTTATTGTGGCATTAAGTCTATATTTTTGGCATTGATGCTACATATTATGACAAAGATGGCATAGATATACCGCCCTCAGTAGTTCAAAGTGTGGCATTTTGTTTTAGAAAATCAATAACAGACGATGTGAGGACCTGGACAAGTTTAGGAAGTAGTCAGGTCATGTGACTTTTACCCAGGACAATCAATCATAGGAGTGATTGTTCCCTGAAAATAATAATTATTTGATTTTTGAATGCGGATTCTGTTGATCATGATAAATACTTCATTTCGGGCTGAACAATTTTAAAGGTAGTATCATACTTTGGTTTTTGTCAAAGAAATGCAGATTCATGGGCAAAAATATCAAGTAAGATACAGTAACAGTCATCTGTGAAATTCTTAGTCCCATACTGTGCCCACGTTTTTGAGAAAACAGTGGAAAACGCCCACGTAATTTCTTTAATCTTTTCACCGTTTTATTTTATCTTTCAAAGATCAAAAATATTTCTGGTCGTTGCTTTTACTAATATTGTGATAAATACAGCATTTCAGGCCGAAAGATTTCAACGGTTTGTGTCTACCACTACCATCTTTATACCCTGTAAGTTATAGGAAAATCTGTGAATATTTCCGTTTTGGGGTCGATTTCACGAAGCCCTACGATCGATCGTAACTCGAGTTACGAAGGATAACCCATCGTAGGGGGGCCTATCCTATGTGGGGCTGCAATGCATCAAATCTCCTACGATTGATATTAAGTTACGATGAGTTTGGTGAAATCGACCCTGCGTATACGGTATGCTACCTATGTATAAGGTTTCAGTGACTACCGACTGCTAGAAACATTGTGATAAATGTTTTAAGGTTGTATATTTGTATTGAGGACACCACTACAGGTCGATTGAGAATCATAGTTGACTAATTAAAATTACGGGAAAGAATATATCGGGAAACAAGTTATTTTTTTTTCTAAAGAGACTATTTTTGTTAATCTTTGGTACTTATTCATCAGGTTAACTAAATATGTCATAGTTTGTGTAGAGTTTTGGCATCGGGCTAATTTGGCTAGACCTTTGGGTTGAATGTGATTTATTATTATTAATTTTAGTTGCTATAACTCAAAAATGAAAACCTTGCTGCATATTATTTTACTGTAAACTTGCAAAATTTGAAATATTAATTTGATTTTTTTGTTGTTAATAATTATTGCCAATTTTATTTTTGTAAATCTTAATATTAATTTTGTTTTGGAATTTAAATACTTTGTAGAGGAGTATTAATTTTTCTATAGCAAAAGCAAAATATTATATAGCATTTTTGTCAAGTGAAGAAAAACATTAATTGTGTTTTCTATACATGTATAGGCCTATACAGCATTATTTTATAATTTTGTTTTTGCAACCGACTAAAAAAAGTGTGTATATAATTTACTGTATTGCTAACTTTATATTTGTAAAAAAAAGGTACATGTAATTGTTTTATTTGGATCAAAACTAGCACCAGATCTTTCTAATTGTCTTTCATTATAACCCTTTTAAGCATCATGAGGAGTTGCTATAAGGAAAATGTTCTTTTGACGAAACACATGAAAAGAAAAAGCACACAGTTTGCTAAGCTTTTATAGTCTGGTGCCTTGTCCAAAGATTCCCTGGCGACTCTTAGGCCGGAAAAAAAATGTTGTGTTGCCCTCAAGTGGAAAAATTTACATTTTGAGTCGGTCGATTTATTATTATTATTTTTTTTTGCCGGCTTTCAAACATTTAAGAATAAATACAGGATGTATGGTCACCAGGGCATATAAATCAACGGTCTTGGGTCGTTTTGAGGGTCCCTTTTACTGCAAAATCTTACATTTTCTGTCAAAAATGGTGAGTTTTTATACTTTAGGAAAAAAAAAAATCCCGACCAAAAGTTTTGGCATTTTACGGTCGGTCACTAAAGGCCAACACAACAATTTCTTTTTTCGGCCTTATTAACAATTAACAGAACATAGTCGGAGAATCTTGGTCTGGGAACCAGACTACTAAGCATAGAGATAGTTTACTTTGTAGTCACAGGTTACAAATTACCAGCCCGGTATCACTTGTAATGGGCATTTGTGTCAACTGGTTCCCGGCTGAAAATTTGCTGAACACAAACATTTAGTAAGCAATATACATTTTTTGGATTTAGTAGTGGTATGAAAGTGGGCACAGTGCACAAACTGCCAGAGACAGATTTGCATATTGATGACGTCATTGAAATATATCAAGTGACAACTATTTTGAAAGAAAACGAGAATAATCGCAGTAATGTAGATAATATTTGTCTGCAATAAATGAACAATAATTATATTTGTAATAAAAGACAATGGTGTATATCATGTATAACATTTCTTGGACCATTGTGTAAAATTTTACCAGCAGAAAGCAAAAAAGCAATTGTTTTAAAGAACAAAGATTCTTTGGCTTTTTATTTGCACACATTGTAAATTAAATAGCAATTAGGAATATTTTGAACAATGATTTTATTGTTCAGTGTAAAGCGCATTGTACAAAATATAATAAAATGGTTATTTTTCTAGATGAGATCGTATTCTCATACGTATCATGTCTCTTTATTGTATGCCTATTAATTTTGTTTTAAACTTTTGTCCAATCACTGGCATTTTAGCTTCCAAAATGGCCGCTAATATTATTCATGATTGCGGTAGCCTCTGCTGGGAAAAACTTTGAATTCCGTTCCATTTTTGTGGGCCTTATCGAAACCTCGGCTCGCTCCATTTCGTGAATCCATTCTAAAATAACTGGGTATCAAAATAGAGGCTTTTGGCTGCGTAAATTGTTTGGTTTGAAAAAGAAAACGGAGCTTCATCTTCAATGAAAAACCACAACCTAATGGGCGTTTACGAAACAGAGGCTTAGGCTTAGGCTCCAGCTCCATTTTGTGAATCCATTCTTAAATAACTGGGTATCAAAATAGAGGCTTTTGGCTGCGGTTCGCAGGTAGATTCTCTGGTTTGAAAAGGAAAACAGAGAGAGCTTCAGCTTCAATGAAAAACCACAACCTATATTTTCAGCATTCGGGATGACAGAGACCGTGCATAGCGCGCGGGAGCCTGAGCCGGAGCCGAAGCTTGGAAAAGGCCCCTGATTTAGGCTCCCTCAACTAAAGCTATAAGTATAGACCTTCGGGTTGCAGTTTTCACAAGCTGGAACTCGTATTCGTGTTTCATCGGAATATCTACTGCGAAACCGTTGTCGAAAACTGTGACTTAAAATGAATGCAGGAAATGGATCCCAGACTGGAGCCGAAGACTACTACAAGACGAGGTCAAACGATTGAGTTTCTTTCTAAACAAAAGTCAAGACGAGGTTTTGAAAAGGTCGCAAATGTCCTCTGGTTAGTGCTTAGTACTTTCATCCAATCAATGTTGTCGTTAACTCACACTTCGGCGAATGAAATAAGCAATCAGCCTCGTGATTGGTCAGCTGGTTAATGGCCTCTCAATGGAGTGCGCAGAACATGATACCACACGAGTTGTTTTCCATTTCATCCAATCAAACGTAATTTAACTTATCTCGTTCGGTGTTGAACCCAATCAACCAACCTGACTTGTGATTGGTCGGTTTTGTTTTTAAGCCCTGTCGTCTGACTGGAATTAACGCCTACTAAATTCTACAGGACTATTATTGTTGTATGTTTAATGGAAAAAAAAGGAGAAATTTGACGTTTGAACTTCCGACACCGTCCATATTTCAAGGTATTTATACGAAACAAAAACAGGCTAAGTAGCCCATTATTGATTGTTCACACTCCGCCATGTTGCTTTGTCCATTAACGACCATTTTGCAGTCACTCCGGGGTTTTCGACGAGAAAGCTTCCCAATACGGCATTGACAGGACAAGACGGGGAGTGCCCCCTACGGGAGTTTTTCCACGAGGAACCAAGGTAAGTGAAATAATGGCCTTTTTGAATTTGTTTGGTCGCACAGTTCATAAAAGTTTTCTGCAAAATGCCTGGAAAATACTTCTGCATGTTCTGCATATATGCACGGGCTACATGGAATGCATTAAATGTCACGTATTCAGGAAGGCAATGCAATATGCAACGGCGAATTAAGTTAATTTTTGCTCATAAGATTTGGGTCGGTTCATTCACGGTTTTCCAAAATTACTGCTGTTGGCTTTTCCATAAATTGTTCCCACAATTTCCACTTCAATTTTTGAATAAAGAACTCGACTAGCACACAGTGAATGTGCAAGTCGCAATGTAATCTCGCTTTGGGATCTAAATAATGTAGAATTGTGGATTGAAGTGCTTGTCTATTGTCACGTGTTTGCAGTGTACTTTTGCTTCGAAAATGAAATGAGTAGTCTCTGTGTACAGGTAAATAATACATACTTTGGTTTTTGTCAAAGAAATGCAGATTCATGTGCAAAATTATCAAGACTGATAGAGTAACAGTCATCTGTAAAATTTCCAGTCCCTTTTGGTGCCCACTTTTTGAGAAAACAGTGAAAACGCTCATGGTATTTTCAAAGCTAGGAGTTTTGGTCTCACCTGATGGTGTTCAAAACTGTTTGTTGTCTTTGGTTAAGTACACTTTTCTGGACAAAAACAGCATTTCAGGCAGAACATGGGGATTGTTTCAACGGTTTCTATCATCACAAATTTATACTATTAAGTAAATTGTGTTATTGAGATATTGAGTAAATCTGTGAAGATTTCAGTTTTGGTATGATATGAAATTACATGTACATACAAATGGTACATGATTGGGAATAATGATAAAAATCTAACTGCACAGTTGCAGTCTAAACGATATAAGTCATCTGCCATCATTCTTAAATATAGAATCAACATCTATCTGAAATAAAGAACAAACAACAAAACTATACTGACCAGCAGCCGATTTCACGAAACTTGGCGTAACTTACGCCATATCTACTTATGGCGTAAGACTTACGCCATAAAATTATGGCGTAGCTGCGCCCTATCTTAAAATCGATTTCACGAAACTCGACTTAGCTGCGCAACGTCCGATTTACACTTTTATATTTTAATGTTCCTAGGACGAGGATGACCTCGTATAAGGTCAACGACTGTTTGAGTATTCATGCCTTTATACATGAAACGGTCGTTGAGCACACCGTTGCAAAAGTTTTCTCGAAGGCAGCCATTTGCAATTTGTTGATACGTCGCGGTGGTGATCGGAAAGTGAACAACTTTTCACGATTGGAGGCATAAAGTAGTAAATGAGCTCTTCGAAGATAAATTCCCTTGACGGAAACCATGTGTAGTTTATACATTTAAGGCATTATCGTGACGAAAAGTGCAACTTTGCAGGAAATGGACAAGCGAACACGTACGGCACTCGTCACGGGGCTCCCCGCGGTTAGCCTACGCTACGCTGTTTACATTCAGTGATTCACTCCCTTGTAAGTATAAATTGTAAGTACCGAATTTAGGCCTCGAACTATAAAAAATTGAACAGACTTCAGCTTCAGGGTATTAAGGGATGTATGTACACGAAACTGTACACGTATCATGGATAAATCTCGCGGTAGCAACTGGGTGTAGGGAGAATTTCTATATTTATTTGTAGAATTTGTTAGGGCAGACACGAACACAAAATAATAGCCTTTTTGGTATTTTGGAAATAAAAAAAAAATTTGAGAAATTTAACTTGTAGGCCCTACTCGTATTTGTAAATTGATGAAACACTTATTTTGTATGTTCCAAGTCAAAAAAGAAAAGTGGCGAGTGGCTCCATATTTTTTTCCTGATGACCCATTGAATTATTTTTTTATGGAGGGAGGGGGTAGGGTTAAATTGATCAGTGAATACCTCAATGGAAACTTGGAGCAGACAGTTTGATTATTATGCTTCAGTCAGTCCAAAATGGCAATCGGTGCTGTCTGTTTACAATTGATGGATTGGAAAATGTGTATACACTTGATAAAAAACAGAGGTAATAATGAAGGGTTTTCTTTTCTTTTCCAGTGCTAACTTATTTTACTGTTTGTATCAATTCAGGACGAGGTGACTGATAAGAATGATCTCATGGAGGAAGTGCTAGAGGTACCCTACTGACCCCAGCTGCCACAGGAGTAGTGGCTAGAGGGGAAGGCGATGTCAGTCCTTGTGCAGGTAAACGTTTGTGGCTAATACAATCTGTCAAATGAAACTTTGTATCATAAACACTTCATGTTGTTCATGTTCATACATATACATGTTTTGTTTATTTCATACACTCCCCCTTTTTGTACACAGAAGCTATCATTTCAAGGCAAAGAGAGCCACTTAACATGAAGAAATTGAGAGAGATGAAGAAGATGACTAATACCATGATGAAGCAGAGAATGTTCTTGTACCATCATCATCATCACTGAAAAAAAGGTTTAACATAAACTATATGGCTACATCATTTAATAATAGCAAAACATGTGTCACTGACTAGTTGTGTGAGAACATCACACTATTTAAACAAAAAATTAAAAACAAATAAAACATATTAATTAAAATCTTGCAATTGAAACGATAACAGCACAGATGATTCTATTTATTTGAAGATTGCCTTTGAATTCTGGATTTTGGAATCCAATTTTATTTTTAAAAAAGTTTTAATTGATAAAATTAAATTTTCGGGTGACCTTTTGACCATTGCTAACTTTTTCCATGGAATTTTCCCTGTAATGTCACTGTGAATATTAACAAGAATTATCAAATGATGAGATCTGTTTTCTACATTTTGCCTTCTCCTTTTGTGACATAAAAAAGTGTCTAGTGACTTCATCAGTTTTACTTGCTCAAGTGTTCAATCAAATCAGATTTCAGTTGATCATTATGGGTCACTTTAACTTCATCCTCCCAAACTTGGCCCTCATAAAAATTGTCTGGCTCTAGTGAAACTTCCTAGCTTTGCTGTTGAAAACATCACAAACAAGGATTAGTGTTTTCCCTCCTTTGGCTTATCCTCGGCTCAAACTGGGTTGCTCCTTGAATTGTTGAATTATCACCACAGCTCATTTGAGGCTGAAATTGAAGTGTCTCTCCCCCTCTGGGTTGTGGGTAAAGTAGGGTGCCATCAACTAGGAGCGAAGGGTGTAGCCAGTATCTCCGAATAACAACCCTTCAAGTCTGTATCAGAAAAAGAAATGTTCAGAAATAAAAATGAGTGCACTTAAAATGTATGGTATTAAGGTCAAAACAATAATGAATAAATGTACATGTATGCTAACTGGTAATGAAAAACCCTCATATTGAATATTTTTCATATTTATTGTTGTGTAGATTCTTGTCGGTTTCGTGCAAATTAAATTTGGGAATAGAACACCACAAAAATGATAGCATATCCCAGGTTATTTTTTGTGTCATATTGTTAGTCATTTATTTTATAGTATTTACTAATTTTATAATAAGCCACTCTTCCACCAAAAGTTAAATAACCACGCCACTTGCACTTCCAATACTCCTACTACCGGCAAACTGAAATGGGGTGAAACACCCAGCCCCATTCCAACGACTATTCTAACCATGATTATCCCACCCGCTCGTCTGATCGCTGCCTATCATCGTGTTCAATAGAAAAGCGTACATAATACACTCGTTCGTTGTTTTTTCCCCAATACGCTAACCAACGGAGAATTACCCGAGTTTGACGCTCCAAATCCTCTTGAAATTCTGCAACAAGTCTGTGCGAAATATCCCCGAGTCCCGGTAAAATCATACTTGTATATAGCTCTATTATTTCACCGTAGTCGAGAGTATGCAAAGGATTTTTCTGTCACGAAACAGTCTCTCTCGACGAAGTGTTCTTCGCTGTTCACGTTGAGCTAAACGTGGACGCCATTTTTACGGCATGTTTCATGCACTTACGCCACCTAAATACATGGCGTAAGTTGCGCCACATTTTGTGGCGTAAGTCGCCGACTTACGCCATATCCGGATAGTGCGTAACTTTCGTGAAATCGGTCATAAATTTATGGCGCAACTTACGCAACATTTGTGGCGTAAGTGGACTTACGCCATTGCGTAAAGTTTCGTGAAATCGGCTGCCGGGGGCCAATTTCATAGAGCTGCTTAGCACAATAAATTGCTTAGCACAAAAAAGTTTGCCCAATCAAAGAAAGCACCATTGAAAATTCCATTCGATATTCATGGTCATCAGCGAACAACAGTCAAAGAAAGAACAATTACAATTGATACACAGCACACGGAAATTTGGTTGTTAATTCTGTTTTTACTAAGACAGAAATGTCATGCTTAATAGCAAATATTTGTGCTAAGCAGCTCTAAGAAATTGGCCCCAGCTGGTTCCTATTGCAGCAGTCGCAATAGTAAATCCATGGATTTAGGGTTGGTATTTTTGTAAACTTGGGCATACTTAGAATAATCTGCATGTATTATACAACTAAGGAAGGTCACAATGCTCCTTCAGATGAACACAGTGAAGAATAGGGTACATTTCCCCCTTGGAATTCTGCCCATGCTATAGGCCTAGGCCTATACTTAATGTTATCATGAGTTAAAGGTAAAGCCATACTTTGTTTTTTTGTCAAAGAGATACAGATTCATTGGCAAAAATATCAAGGAAGATACAGTAACAGTCATCTGTGAAAATTTCAGTCCCATACGGTGCGCACTCTTTGAGAAAACAGTGAAAAACTGCCACAGTATTTCTTAAAGTGTTTTATCACTGGTTTAACTCTTTTCTGGATAAATACAGCATTTCAGGTAGACAAATTTTAACGGTATGTTTTTACCATCACCATCTTTATGCCGTGTAAGTTATAGGTAAATCTGTGAAGATTTCTGTTTCGGTATGCTACCAAAGTATGATACTATACCTTTATTCATAACCCAAGATAGAAAACGTCCGTATACCCTAAGCTTGTACTTTAGATGACAGTATTAGGATAGGCCCAAGAAGAAATTAATCAGATGAGGTTCGATTTTCAGCCATAATGGCGAAATGTGTGCAAAGATATTGGCATTCCTTTCGCCAAATTGTATGAAGTAGTAGGCTTGTAATTAATTTCCTTCATTAACGTAGGCATAATTAAAACTAATTGTTCCCTTAAATCTTGTTGGATGGAAAGTCCGATGGCAGTGCCTTCGCTGCTTCCCCGGTACCCACGCCGTATGGCTCGCCCATGCATTCACCGTTCTCCCCGCGGATATTTACCGTATTGCCACTGCGAAATGTGCAAAGCAATCTTGGTAAATTCAGTTCTAAGTCAACACGCTGATCAAACACGCCGGCGGAGACGAACCTTTTTGCCGTAGCCGCAGACAAATTAGAAGAGAAGAAATCGGATCCAGTGTGCCGAGATCATAGGGAAATTACTGATATATGTGGCCTTTCTGTATTATTTGATCACGATTATGGAGTAGGCGAATCTATAGGGGTATGAGGCACTGTATTAAGTGACTACAGGGGTTTAAGAAATATGGAGACAGGAACGATTTGAAAAATGTTCATGATGTTATGCAGAATGTTGCATTGAAAGACTGAGGGGAATCATGACGAATCAGTTCTCTCCCGGTCTTGCCAAAGAAAATAGCATAATTTGCCACGGAGATCTTGTATTGTCAAAGAATACATGTAGTTCAAACATTGTTTGGTTCTCAGAAACATTTAGAAATCAACCTAGAATTTCTCTGATAAAAAAGACATCGAACTCACAACCTAGGCATTGTTTTTTGTTCTATTGATACTCTAGCCCGTTCGAGGACAGGAATGGTTTACTTTTTTCTTTATTCTCTTGCCCTTAGTTTTTATACCGAACATGTACACTGCCACTGCCACTGCCACTGCCACTGCCACTATAACTGCAAATGCAAATGCAACTGTCAATGACACTGACAACGACACTGACGATAACAATAAAATAACAATAACAATAACAATAACAATAACAATAATAATAACAATAACAATAACACTGGCACTGACACCGACACTGGCTCTGCCAATGACACTGACAATGACATTGCCACTGTAACTGCAACTGCCAATGACACTGACAATAACAATAAAATATCAATAACAATGACACTGGCACTGACACCGACACTAGCTCTGCCAATGACACTGACACTGG
The DNA here is from genome assembly GCA_963971285.1 of Astropecten irregularis. Lineage (NCBI taxonomy): Eukaryota > Metazoa > Echinodermata > Asteroidea > Paxillosida > Astropectinidae > Astropecten > Astropecten irregularis. Next base: position 6,011,389 of record OZ020261.1, on the reverse strand, counting down.
CACTGGCACTGAACTGGCACTGGTACTGTCACTGTTAACACTGGCACTGACACTGTCATTGTCACTGACACCGACACTGTCACTGGCACTTACACTTACACTGGCACATGGCACTGTAACTGGCACTGACACTGGCACTGATACTGTCACTAACATTAATAGCCTTGCCTTAACCCAAGCTTTATAGACATAATTTTGAATTATAGGGGAAATGTAAATTTCTGTCTTTGAAACTCTACCACTTGAACCATTCACTCCAAGTCAAATACAATCATGCACCACTGTAAAAGTAAATATTAATTATCACTGACCGAGGGTCCATCATCAAATAATTGCCAGTAAATTTGAAGCGTGAAGTTGAATGTAATGACCTGGCCACTCTCGTGTGGTGTGTCATTATTTTCGGTTGAACGCCCTTTGTCCTGTAATAACCAGTGGAGGAAAAATCAGTGCCAAGGTGCCATTAAACTGCACGGGTTTGTGAATTTTAATTCCATTAACTCTATCTCATGAAGGCCCATTGGCGCATCTGGGGCCAATTTCACTAACGCTTTACGATCATAGCCAAAGCCCAAATCCATCACTAAACGGAAAAATTGATCGCTACTTTGCGTAGCAGTTTTCCGTTTAGGTATGGATTTGGGCTTTTGCGATGATCGCAAAGCGCTATAGTGAAATCGGCCCCAGATTTCAATCTCTTATTTGAACATACCGTGTTTCATCGGGGCAAAGTTTTGAAATTGTCAATTTCGTGTAAAAGCAGACTCGCATTTCGTTCATCACTACACTTGCAAGCATCACCTGGCACACTGCCGTCTGCGTTTTTGGATGCTTTTTCGGAGAGCAAGCACGAGTAATAAGTAAATTATTTTTTAAAATCGTTAAAAAAATCCTCGCGGCGGCAAGATGAAAGATGTAATGTCCCTGGTTTGATCGGCCTGATGCCAACATTTGAACCTTATATTATTTAAATAGCTATAATGATTCTTTCTTGAAAGTTGCTAGCTTTCGATGAACGTATATACTAGTACGAAAAGAAAATGTCCACGATTAAAATTAATTGTATTAAAATCGAAAACTTCCAAATAAGAATTATTGCCATGAATGAAATAATTTACCAAACACGGACAGTAAAACATTGATCACAACAACTTAAGCATTGTCTTCTGATGTCCATCAAAAATGTCTGCATCAATTTCCAGGTCTTTGCACCTGCAGCCGATTTCACGCAACTTCATTGCGTAACTTACGCAACATTTTTGTACGTTGCGTATGTTACGTAACATTTCGTGAAATCGGCTGCAGAGACTGCGCATATCCATACTCTCTCCTGCCAAGTTCTGTCTTAAAATAGAGGCAATTTACCCCTGTGCTTGGTTGAACGGTTATTTTCTCAGACTAAAGGGGGCCTAGGCGTGCAAGTTGAATAACAGGAAAACTTACAATACTGTCAAAATACTTTAAAACCGAGTGCAAACTTGGAATGAATATGAATCAGAAATTTGACACACCAGGAAGTGTGATTTCTTTAATACCGATCCGAAAGGGTTCCGATCTTGTATAAGCAAGACTTTGTTTCTATATCTGCTACAACCTCCCTTTTTGTTAAAATATTGAAACCGAATTTGCAGCATTTTCCATTACAGCAAATCTAACCGCACGAGAAATCCAAATACGATATAGTTTGGACTCGCCAGACTGGCAAAGGATAGATCAATAAATAAGATCTCTATCGGTGATGATGATATCTCGGATCCGGTGTATACCAAAAACGTACCCGTGCTGAGTTTGCATTTGCACGCGGACGCGCACGCTCGTGCCCATTCTTCCTCCTCATAGCAAACAGCGCTTGCGCACTTTCCGAAGAGTGCAAAGTCAGCACGATTCAAGAACCGCACGCTGGATGGCAATTACTCTGCAGGTAATGCTATTCCTCCGGCATATTGACACTTTGCACGGCAATCGTATAGTGGCTGATATTTTTTCTATTCATTTTGTGCCCTAAACATGACCGCACGGTAGTTTATTCAGAAACGACGGACCCATTCCGAGTATATTTCCCCTCTGCGAAACCGATCGAGGGCCTCTCTTTACTGGCACTCCCCCGTGTTTAAATCCATAAACACACACGCCTCATCCACGTGTTGTCGTATGCCTTGTTATAAAATGGCGCGAACAAAAAAAAAGCAATCCAAAAGTGCCAGCAATTAGCGCTTTGTGTGCGGGGTTATTCAGCGAACGTGATCCCAGTTGCAACTCGGACACGTTCCTGCCCAAGTCGGTGTTTTTTTTATAGCCACACTCTGCGTAATGGGCGTGTTATGTTTTTGATGCATCGTTATACCAAAGGTGTGTTGGCTGTATGTAAGTGGGCTGTTATGACGTATTTCTGTTTTTAAAGATGGATCTTGTTGCCAGACGGAACTAATTCGTCGGCACAGTGTGGCGGTCTCAGCTGTCTCCCGGGTCTCAGCTGTCCACCCTGACGTAGCCGGACATAGCACATGGGTTTTCCGTAAACGGTTGGTGTGCGCAGAGAAGGCATGACGTATTTAATCATAATTATGTGGTAAGTGGGACCGCTGAGACCGGGAGACAGCTGAGACTGCTACATCGGTGTAGAGTAGATACAGAAAGTGCTATCTTATAACGACTTGGTCATCTTTGTACTAAGGTTGATTGGTTTACGTAGGAGGGATCAGCGTTTCGATCCGATCAATTACCCTTAATAACAAATCGGAATAAAAACGACCATGCAAGACACGATAGGTCACAATGTTCCTTCTCTAGTTTGATGAGCTCATACCATCAGGTATAGGCGTGGCGTAGGCAATGCATCTTGAAGATGAACAATCCTAAATTTTTCGAGACATTGGAGAACAGCAGCCGATTTCACGAAACCGTGCGCAATTGCGTAAGTCTGCATCTGCGTGCACAACATTTTATGACGCTGCGTGCGCAACAAACTTAAGGCTGGTTTATACTCGCTGCGTTAACGCACAATGCGGATGTCGCATTCGATGTTCATACTCTTTCAAGGTATGAAAATCGATACGCAGCGATAGTCTGCATTCGAATGCGGAAACGCGCAAACGGAACAGTACATACTTTTAAAATGTGTGATGCGCCGAAGTGCAGTCCTACTCCGATTCCGTGAATTTGGTGATTCACAATGGAGAGAGTAGACGAAAATATTCTTTTGTCATTATTGTGAAACGCACACCGTCAAAATTAGGCAAGATCTAACAGAAATTGCTTGCCGATTTTGCCCCGTCGGTCATATTTAAAGATCCTACTGCGTGTACGCATCCGGCGAATGTTGAAATATTTCAACTTGTCCGAATACGAATCACATTGGTGCGCACGAACTTTTTTTCATTTCCAAATACTTCGCACAAAGACGCGCACTTTTAGTACGCAGAGCAGACACTTCGAATTGGAGCGCCGCGCTGCGTACGCAGTGAATACGCAGCGAGTATGAATCGGCCTTTACGCCCATTTCACGAAAGTTACGGCCATGGCGCAAGCCCTCAGTGTCTACTCACGCCACATTTTATTGCGTAAGCTGCGCCATGTCATAAGGTGGCGTAGGTCAAGCAAATAATGGCGTTAAAGTTGCTAGCAGAACGAAAGCATCGCAGAGCGATCCGTCGTGAACGTTTGGTTTCGTGACTGGACCAATCCTTTAGATAGCCTTGAAGATTACAAGATCCGTATGCGTTTATAGGTTCATTCGGGAGGAGATTTTCTGAATTCAGGGGGATTAAGGAGATGTTCTGCAGCGTGAAACACGGATATTTTCCTTTCCAACCATTTCGGTTGTTAAAATCAAAGTTAGTTGGTGCGTTCATAGAGGTATTCAGGTACTACAATGTTGTCAATAATGATAGCATTTCAGGGAAAAAAAATTCCTACAAAGATGAAAAATTCCTTTTACACGGAAGCTAAACAGTCATTTTGTTTTACTGAATTTGTTTTGGAGTTATGTATAAGACCGGCAGTAATGATAATAATAATAATATTGACATTTATATAGCGTTCTTATACACAAGAATGGTATCACAACGCTTTATACATTATTATTATCCGTGGTCATCGGGCCCATTTACATTCCTGAAACAATCTCAGCTCCCTGGGGAGTACAGCCTCGAGCTGCCATAAGGTGCACAGAGGCTAATCAAACCAAGTCATCTTTACCCTCCATGTACAACTGGGTGAAGAGGAGCAATATGTGATAAAGCGTCTTGCCCAAGGACGCAAGCACCACTAGCCCATGGCTGGATTCGAACCCACAATCTGTAGATTGACCACATGATCTTGAGTACGACACGCCAGACACGCCAGACCACTAGGCCACGGCACCCCATCCTTTACGCGCTGTATGTGGGTGTAAACGCGGTTGGTTAGGGCGTGATCATGCAGTAACAGTCTATTCAACCCGTGTAGGTCCAATTCTCCCCCTAAATGTCCAAATGAATTACTTTCATTTCAATAAGTTCCGCTGAGTAGACATTTTGGCACATGCATGGTTATATTACCCCCAACCGAACAAATTAAGCACATATATTGAGCAACCCATGACATTTGACAGTTATTTTGTTCTTCATATTCCTTCGGTATGGTGACATTTTCAATTCCATTCTTGGTTAGGTAATTTTAATTGGGGTTCTTTGCCCTTCTGGCACTTGCAGGTCGTAACCCTTAAAAGTACACTTAACTTGAAGAAAGTGCATTTGAAATAAACTGCATTTCATTTTATCCAATATATTTCATTGAAAAGTGAACAAAGACAAATTGACTGGAGCGGGATTCGAACAGGCGACCTACTGAATGCCGTATAGAGGCGCTCTACCAACTGAGCTATCCAGCCCTTGGTTTGCGGAGACCCCAATAGTCAATTATCTTTGTTCACTTTTCAATGACTTAAAATTCAGTCAGTTTCCCTTGTGGTTATTTTATGATCAGTATACTATTTCACTACTACTTGCAATCATAACAAGGAGGGGAATCTTCTAAATGTTCAAATCCTTTTAGCATTTTATACCACGAGCGTAGAAAGTATGGGGTGGAGGCTTTGCACACCACGCATAATGTTAGGTGGGGGAATGGTGTGTACAATCATCCCTCAGGTTTTTATTTGGAAAAAGCGAAACAATATGCCAGTCAAACAAATGAATAATAAGAGCAGTACAGTAATTTACCTAAATTGCATAATAGGGAGACACTTTGGCGTCTAAAAGTGAACATTTGGGAGATATCTACAAATAGGGAGACATTTCGGTGTCTCCCTATTTTACCATATGCGCTCAATATGAACATATGTTAATTTCAATGTAATTGGGTTGGAGGATGTTTAGAAATAGCTAAGTAAAGTTTGTGCACGACCCAATGAGAAAGTCTCCCTATTGACCCATTCCCGGTAAATAAAATACTTCGAACAACTTTTAGGAACATGACCATGATTTGACTTGTATCAAGTCAATTACGTGCAGTTGCAAGGTTTTAAGGTTTTAGAAGTTATAACTGTCTCGAGTCGTCACACATTCGACAATATGTATGATATTCATAATAATAATAATACTAATATTGCCATTTATAATTATGGCGTTCTTACACACAAGAAGGGTATAACAATGCTTTACACTATTATTATTCCTAGTCATCGGGCCCATTTACATTCCTGAAACAATCTCAGCTCCCTGGGGAGTATACAGCCTCGTGCTACCATAAGGTGCACAGAGGCTAATCAAACCACAAAGCCATATCTACCCTCACAGGTACCCATTTACACCTGGGTGAAGAGGAGCAAGTGATAAAGCGTCTTGCCCAAGGACGCTAGCACCATTAGCCCATGGCTGGATTCGAACCCACAATCTGTAGATTGACCACCAGATCTTGAGTACGACGCACGAGACCACTAGGCCACGGCACCCCACACAAAACATAAATACATTATGTATGCAAAAAGTACGACCCAGTATAGAGGGTCATCCCCCAAAGTCTGAGGACCTGTCTACTCCACGTACTTGTACAGAGGCGGTGCATTTTAGGTTGATATTGGGAGAAACCTGCTGTAGATATTTCATAATGCGACACAGGGAAGATGACACCGAACGAATGAATACACCGTGCAGAGAGAAAAACCTTCACAGGGAGAAAAGCCCGATTTGTTGACCAGATAACTGATATTTCCTCACGGTCCTCTGTGTGGGAAGCACTCTACGTAATTAAAGGTGGGCAACCATCTCGTATGTCACCTCGTAGATTTGTATCTTCCTTGCTGCGCGTCGTCTTCATATCCTTATCAGGTTGAATTCAATTCAGTTTAGTTTGTAAGATAGTTGTCGTATCGTCCCTGCGCTCCTGCCCATGCATACCAAAAAAGACGGGTTAATAACAAAGATCTTTTTACTTCGTTCTGCTCGGTAATCATGGCCATGTCTTTGATTTTTTAAGGGAGAGTATCTTCCTGCATCTGTGGTTTTGAGGGCAGAAGTATGATACTTATTTAATATGTAGGCCGGTTCATGGCTGAGAATGCATCTTCTTCTTAATCACATTCACCACACTCCTGTCTCGCCTTCAAATTAGTACTCAGCACGCCTAACTAGATGCTCGTGTATTCGTGCATGCACGTGGGATGATGTAGACAGTTGGCATGTGTACGCCTCATGGTGTCCGGGCAGCGTTAATTATGCTTCTCCGTACACCTCCAGTCCCTTGTGGACGCCGGGGACAGATTTCACGGGGGCCGGCGAAGCTTTCTTCCCTCGGTCTCTCCCGAGAGACTCCAGAGGAGCGTTCGGTGTATCACCTTGCTCGTCGTTCCTATTTGGTAAGGGGCCATGAAAGATTTATATCTGTTTGGCTCGGCCGGCTGCACTTGCTGGGATTTTAAATGGCTTTTCCTTCCATACGATTCTCCTCGAGACTCAAGGTGTATGACAACAACCGGACGAGTTTGAAATCTATGTTACTTCTTAAGGAGACTGTCAGCTCCAAAGGTCAAACTCTTGTATAATATTACTTTCATACCGATGAAAAATCTCTTCATTGATGGACCAATTATTTTGACCCAAGGATGGTGCTCCTTTTATGCCATCTTTTTGGATAGGCCTTATACATAGAGCAACGTGATGTCAATATGGCAATATGATTATTTCTTTGCTAAGGTTGAATTGATTTATATTGACTACAGTAAAAGAAATAACTTTATCGCAGTCAAAGTTAATGAGAATTGTTTTTTGTCTTACTGATACCCCAAAATATGGCGTCGACGTTCAAAATAGCGCCCTCACTAGACCAAAATGATTTCTATTCGAGACACGATATAGCAATTCGTATTTGAGCAATATCTTGTCATTGTGCGACGTGTATGTTGCCTTGCGAATTGCGATCGATCGTAACTCGAGTTACGAAGAATAGCCTGTCGCAGTGCACCTATCCCACATAGGGCTTCAATGCATCAAAAGTCCTAAGATTGATACGGTTAATTACGAAACGTTTGGTGAAATCGACCCCGGCGTCGTACGTATATAACTGTATTTGTAGCATCGAAAATGAAAGGCATTTTGTAGGCTTATCATTGGAATCTGGTTCTATCCCCCAAAAGGAAAACTCCGGGCAATCCATCTTTAAACATTACCTCAAACCTCATGGAGGGAGCAGCGAGTGCTCTAAATCCACATTTGAATTTTAAAACTGGAGTCCTATAGGTTTTGTTCAACTCGGCGCGATACAAACATGTATTCCGGTTAATTCTCTCGGTGAGTCTCACCGATCGGGTCGCACGATATCCTGCCGGCCGTGCTCTGCCTCCAGGATACGGTATACTCGGTATGAAGCGACATGAGTTGTAATGGACTCTAGTGTATTCATGTCCCCACCTCGATGCCGGGCTAGGATTCCTCCTAACTCATCCCAGCTCCGTCCTCGCATATGTTAAGACCGGAGGTTTGCCTGACTTTTAGTACGATTTGCTGCTTAATATACTTCGCCCAGCGATCGTCGAAAGGCCTTGGAGTGAGGTATCAAGGAAAATGCACAAAATGCTCCCCACCAAAAAGTGGACGAAACGTGATCGTATAGGGTACGGAGATTTAATTTATCGGTATACCAATTGATTTGATGAAAGATGATTGGTCTGTTTTGTGCGCGAGCATGGGTTTGGGTATCACAAAACGTTTAATGCATTTAAAGGTAGTATCATACTTTGGTAAGACACCAAAACAGAAATGTCCACAGATTTACGTATAACTTACAGGGTATGAAGATGGTGGTGATAGAAACATACCGTTAAAATTCTTCCACCTGAAATGGTGGATTTATCCAGAAATGAGTCAAACAACGATCGACAATCTTTTTGATCTTTTAAAAGATCAAAAATAAAAGAGAAAAGACTTAAGAAATACTGTGGCCGTTTTTCACTGTTTTCTCAAAAAGTGGGCACCGTATGGGACTGAAATTTTTACAGATGACTGTTACTGTATCGTCCTTGATATTTTTGCCCATGAATCTGTATTTCTTTGACAAAAACCAATGTACGATACTTCCTTTAACGTGGAATTGTCCACAGTTTTGGAAATGTTTGACCTATTACGCGAAGCCGTTCTTTTGCCTGCATGGAGACTAAACTTGTAAGAGTAGGCTATATGTATAAGAATGGCTTAGCTCTGTCTTAGCTCTATTTGGGCATGTGACGCCTTAACCTATGGTTAAGACACGTATACTTAGTCACCTATCTTTGGGTGGATTTCACGAAGCCCTGCGATCGATCGCAAGTCCAGATACGAAGGATAACCCATCGTATGCTTTGACTTCTACGCAGGGCTTTCCAAACATCATAAGTACCTACGATTGAAGTAGGTTACGATGAGTTTGGTGAAATCGACCCAATTCCACAAAGAATCTGCATCGAAGTTGATTCTAGGTGCAAACAGGCAATGTAATTGACCATGGCGTTTTTCAACACACTTCTGGGTTTGGCAATACCATGCAATAACGCCTTCTACCGCCCAAGCTACCCGACCGTAAGGGGCTCGTCGAAGACTTATTTCCTGTTGCCACTGTTTTAAATTCATAAATGAGAAAATGTCAGGGGCCAATTCTAATTTCATAGCGCTGCTTTAAGCACCAAAATTTGCATAAGCACCAACACCCTTTGTAAATAAAACCAGTATGCCAGCCAAATCTCCTTATAATGACCGAATATAAGTCAAAAACAGTTAGCATCTCACGAACATTTGGTTGGTATAAATCCTGTTTGATCAAGGAAGAATTACGCTTCTGCAAATTTTGCGCTTAAACAACTCTATGCAAAACTCACAAGGAATTTTGGCTGGTAAACGGATTTTATTTATACCAAGGTTGTGGGTGCTTAAAGGTATAATACATGAACATGATTTGTAAAGGTAACATGACAGCACGCATACTATGTCTGATCCAGCATGATAAACGTGTTAAAATGTCAGCTCAATCGGACATCAGAGTCACGAGAAAGAAATCGTGAAAACCCGACTAAATTTTACTTATAAAACATAAAGAATGGTTTTGATCTTCCACCAAGATCAATACTGTTTTCGGTCTTTGTTTGACTAATTTTCAGCACAATACAACCCATTGAGGGGGAAAAGGTTTGTCAGAAAACCTATAAAACAACCCCAACTTTTTGTGCACAAAGCATTTGGATTACTGCTCTCAGTTACCCGGATGACATCACAGTTTTGCTCATGAATATGGAAATTCTAATTAGCATTCAAAACAAAAAACCTGTTGTTAACCCTGAAACAGTGTGAGGAAGTGGGTAAAATCAAAGACCCACGTAACCATTTATTTTTGGCACATGTTCAAGCCATAATATTCCGTTTGCATAGACCCTTTAAGGAAATTTTGGTTCTTACAGCAGCTGTATGAAATTGACCCCGTAAATCTTTATTTCTTTTATGAACATTCTTCTTTTTCTGAATAATAACGACCTAGACAGATTCTACATTAGAATCACCCAAGACCATTTTTATGGAATATTTCTACCGGCACGATTCGGAGGCAATCCTTTGCAATAAAAGCCTCCAGACGTGCCTTTTAATAGCTCTCTGATAAAACAAAATGCCGCTACCAAAACATGCTCCCCTTTTACATTCGCAACTCGTCCTTGTTCGGAAAAAGTAGGGCTTTCGAGGTTGCGTTGGCTACTAGGTGGGTCAAATTCGAACTTAAATTTTCTAGACTCAGAAACGGATAGAAAAAACCGCCTTGTATGAGACGAACGGTCGTGGTAATGGAACGGGGTTTGTTGGTTGTTGACTGTGATGTAAAGTGGGTCGAACATGGACCCGTAAAAGCTCCTGGCAAAACACAAGGCGACACGTGCTTGTCTGTTTCTTTGCTTGTTGCTCTGGAGTGGGGATGGTAGGTAGGGAGAATATGGGTGCGAGGAGGTGGGGTGGAGTGAGACCAGGGGCCGATTTCATAAAACTGTTAAGCACAAAAAGTTGCTTAGCACAAAAATGTCTAGCCCAATAAAACAAACTCCAAAAAAATTCCATTTGATATTCATGGTCAACGAACAACAGCCAAAACAACCATCACAAGTGTTACACAACACGTGGAAATTTGATTGTTAACCCTGATTTTATCAAGACAGAAATGTCATGCTTAGCAAATTTTTGTGCTTATCAGTTTTATGAAATTGGCCCCTGGGGCCGATTTCATAAAACTTACGAGGCGTCGCAGAGTTAAGATGCATCCTTTCTCTATGGATTCATCGCATCTATGCGACGCGTCGCAACCACGACGCGTCGCAAATAGAGTTGTGACGCGTCGCAGAGCTCTATGAATCGGCCCCACGACACCCACCAAGCAGGGGTCGAGTTAAACTCATCGTAACTTATTATCAATCGTAGGACTAATGATGCATTGGAGCCCCACGTAGTCGTACTCGTAGGATACGATGGCTCATCATTCGTAACTCCAGTCAATACGATCGATCGTAGGGCTTCGTGAAATCGACCTCAGATTACATTTGAGAGTGTGAAACGTGTGGGAGCAATCTTGACATCTCAAATTGCAGTCGATTTCTCGCAGGACTCGCTATTTTCTCGTGACTCAGAATGTCCGATTGTGCTGAAATGTTCACAGGTTTATTATTTCATGTACATGTTTGATGAAGACACAGTGTGAGTGCTGTTCTGTGACATTTACCAATCATGTATTATACCGTTAACTTTATCATAACTTTATGATTATGAGTCAAATGATAATTGGGAACCTCCACGTACAAACTGCGTGACTCGTGGCGCCTCAAATCTCAGGCTATGGCTGCGAATAACATACGATCCTATGGCAGCCACTAGCCACTAGCGACCGAAACCGCCTCCATAGACTTGTAAGCTACAGACATTCTAGACGGCATCTGAAAATGCAACCAAACCAAATGACTTTTGATTGAACGTTGTGCACGCACGTCAAAACCAAAAAGATTGTTCGTGGGGATTTTTTCACTCCAGTGTTCCTGGTCCCCGCCATGTTAAACTGTTTCTTCAAAAAGCTAAATGATGTGCCCTGATTGCAGAAAAAAAGCCGGTTAATCGAGAAACAAGCCATCGTTTCAGTGATTTGTCTTGTCCTCTTAATTACTAAGCAGAGATATCCCAGATACATTAAGAAGACAGGCAATCTAGCCTTAGATAACAAGCCGACGATTTCGCAGGCCCGAGTCCCCTCCAGGGCACTGGCGCCTGACATACCCTCAAATCCCGCCATAACATGGACAAGATTTGAATTCTGCTTCCGGAAAAATACCAATCGAAGAGATCCGAGATGTTTTGCGAGAAGAAGAATGAGACGAAACCGGTTTGGGATTTTTTTTTTCAATATGCTCTATATTGCCGGACCCACTGTCTAGTAATTACCTCCTAAAGGCATATCAAATATGTATTCCCACACCACTTAAATTGGTCGATGTGAGTATTGGTGGTTGTTAAAGGTCGGCTGAGAGACAAAGGATGGCGTTAATTTTGCTCTCCGCATTCGTCATTCCATTTAGGCAGCCGGGGGATCTCTTGACCAACTTCTTTTGGGAATAAGCCACTTGCGAGTTATAATTCTCTGGTACACAGGCTTCTTCCATTGCACGTAAACACCCCGATTTGAATTTCCCAGACTAAAGACTATGTTTTGCTATATTACATGATTCGGGGCAAGCATTTGCTTAGTCAATACATAACAGACGTCTTCGACTAATGCACTGGGGCCAATTTCATAGAGCTGCTTAGCATAAACATTCGCTAAGCATAACATTTCTGTCTTAGTAAAAACAGGATTAACAACCAAATGTCCGTGTGTTGTGTATCACTTGATTTGTTCTTTGACTGTTGTTAGCTGACCATGAATATCAAATGGAGTTGTTAATGATGGTTTGCTTTATTGGGGAAGCTATTTTTGTGCTAAGCATTTTTTTTTTGCTAAGCAGCTCTATGTAATTGGCCCCAGTTGATAACGGAAGAGAATGGCACAAAAGAACTAGAGATGGGTACCGCGCTATGCAAAAGCTTTCCCCAAATCCCGAGGCATACATGTAGCAATAGAGTCTGTTTTATATGCAATGAAAGGGGTCTGTGTACCAGATACTATTAAGATTTAACTCGCAAATGGCGAATACACCTTAAAAGAACCAATGTAAAAAGGGACAATGAATAATAATATGTTAGAACAAGAGCAGACATGCTCACATATTTACGTATGTTTTCTTCATTATAACGACGCAGACTCCTCTATACTTAAAGGGTCCCCGCAGTGTTTTTTTTTTCAGTCAGGTTATTTCATTGCCTTCATACAGAGAATATACTGACAGATAATGAATGGCAAGTCTTATTTTGATTTCAAACTAGTATTTGGTTTTCCTTTGAATGGCTTTGCAAAATGAGGGATTTTCATGCTTGCTCATGTGGGGAACCCACAGAAAAAATATAATGTAAAAACATAAACAAATGAAGAGGCAAACTTGACCAACAGAAATGGTTTGGCAAAACAAATTACACCACCAGTTGAGTGAAATGAACATATTCGGCACGTAAAACGTATTGACCAGGAAAAAGGTCTGTCAGAAAACCTATAAAACAACCCCAACTTTTTGTGCACAAATAAATTGTGTTACTGCTCTGAGATACCTAGATGACATCACTGTTTTGCTCATGAATATGGAAATTCTTATTAGCATAAAAAAAACACCTGTTGTTAACTCTGAAACAGTTGGAGGAAATGGGTAAAATCACAGGCCCCATACAAAAGTTGCTTTTTGGCACATGTTCAAGCCATAACATTCCTATTGCAGAGACCCTTTAATGATTATTTCTGTTTGAAAAGGAAATAGCGTTACAAGACTCACTGAGAGTACAGAAAAGCTAGTATTGTTATTTTTAAACTGAGAGTGAACATTCGGGAGACATTTCATCACCTTTGTAGGACACAAACATAGAAAATCTTAAAACAACGAAAAAACACCTGTCAAAACATCCCCTTTCTCATCCAGAGTAACCTCTCTAATTGATCCTCTAACAAATCAATGAGCAAAATAATTGATGAAATATGTAATTATTGAGTCATAAAACAAATCATTTTGATTATCATAAATGGTGATGCTAGAAAAATATCGTTTAAGGTTTTTCTGCCTGAAATGCTGTATTTATCAATAAAAGGGTATTAAAAGAGCAAAGACCAAAAACAATTTATATCTTTAAAAGATCAAAAATAACGGTGAAAAGAGTTTAAGAGTACTGTGACATGGTAATTTTTCACTGTTTTCTCAAAAAGTGGGCACGGTATGGTACTGAAAATTTCACAATATCTTTTTGATATTTTTCTCATTATTGTGCATGCATTTCTTTGACAAATAGAAGTACGATATTACCTTAAAATACCAAAGACCTTTGTAAATCGGTTTGCTAGTGAAACCCCTTGGCCGAATACAAATGAAAATCAGTAAACATCACATGGAAATTTGGTTTGTAATCCTGTTTGATCAAGGAAGACTTTTCATGCTTAAGCAATTTGAGTTTTATGAAATAATTTGCCCCAGTTTCCTGCTCCCCTGAGCACGATGAGATTAAGAATCTTCAGATTTTAGTCTGAGCGCCCTTGAGTTGATCATGTTCACACCATTCGAACCGTCACATCCTCCCCTCCCCTCCCCTAGTCTCCACCCTTACTTCTACCCCCGTCTCCAGATCGCAGGTCACGGCGATCCCCGCTAAATAGATATCATCGTCATTAAACATGGTTTCGTCTGCTGGCTGGATGCTGTGTACAGCGCGGTGCCATGTAAAGGTTACCTGATCCTAGCCTGCGGCCTGCGTGCGCGTCGCGCGGTCGTGCTGCGCGTCTTCGCAAGCACACTGGCTCAAGGGAGTTGATAGGCCGGTAGAAATTTTGTAGATTGAGAGAGAAAAAAAAAGATGGCCGGCGGCGCCATGACATGATAAAAAATACGGTATATACGGTGCGGTCTAAGATTATGAAACTTTAACACTCGGGCTTATCCCATTGAAGCTGCATTCTGAGACTGTTGGGACATGTCTTGCCGTGACGGAAGCCTTTGGCTCGGTGACGTATTTTCTTTTTTTTCACGAGAGCATGCAGTGCAAGGGCTTGAGGTTAGAAGGTAAAAAAAAAGGGCTTGGCGACAAAATAAACCAAGGTTTGCGTGTTTAGCGAGTAGGGTCCTTAATACACATGGGTTTGGATTTCTATGAAGAACGCAGGTGGTGGCAATAACGAAACGTTAATGAAAAAAAGAAGAAGACTGGCAAAGGCTTGCAGGTGCATGATACTTATACAATATTATCAGCATTTCAAATATCAGCTACATAGGCTTATATATCACTTGGGCCTCGAGTGAGTGCCAAGGTTTAATAAGCCTATCAGGGAAATATTGAAATCTCCTGAATGAGAGATTGCAATTTTACTCAAGCAGCGGGTCCCTTCATTATATAAGTTCATTTCGTCTAGCTACCATATTTTATCTGCAAAACAGATTAAATTGATGCACTTCTACTTGTGATAACGATTGACAAAACTCGTTGCATGCAATTAACTGCTGTAAGCTGCCTTTCAACTAGTATAATGGCCTGAAATAATTATGTAAACTAATCTTAAGAATCATGGCCAGACGTTTCGATTCTATAGATAACAGGTCCTTTCTTAAAAGTGTACTATTTTAATCAAAATCATGCTGATCCCTGGGGAAAGATCTTGCTCAAGGATCGAAACGTCAGGCTCTCGTAGCTCTAAAGGTGACTGTAACTTTGTTCACACCCTACCGTCAATGCAAGCTGACGGAAGAATTCGAATTAAAGTTTGATTTGTGGCGTAATCCTGGCCCGAGACGCCTGAGGTTTTCCTTCTATCATCCCATTAGTTACAGGCGCTTGTGTAAGTTCTGGATTTCACAGTTCCGTATAGCCCGCCGGGAAAGGAAAGACCTTTATTTAATTTATCACCGAATGTCGGTGTCAATTGTGAGTTGTATTTGTCTTCACCAATTGGAAATGAGTTTTGCGGTGATCTTGGCGATATGCCGCGATGTATGTACTTCATTCTGATTGCTGAACTTAAAGGGTACCTAAAATAAAAACTCATATGAAGTTAAAAACATCTGTATTGTCATAAAACTCAATATGCATGTCATTGTTTGTGCTAAAAAAAATATTGTACGTGAAAAAGAGGTATTTTACACCCATAATTTAGCACCCGACTTTTTGCGACGAAAAACCTTGCTACGTCACCGGCAGAATGCCACACAGAATTCAAGTCGCAAAACTACCGACCCCGCGTTTTTGTTCAAATCGAAGAGAAAAATCTTACATACAATGTGCACGAGCCAGCAAGAGCTACTGCGGTGCGAGCCTACTTGTTCTGCCGATGACGTCAAAAGCATTGTTGCGTGGATCAATTCCGAGGGTGGTTTTTTTGGGGCGGGGCATACATGTACTGATTTTTTTTTAACTTTGGGACCAAATGAAGCACTTACATAAAAATTAGAATTTATACAGTAATTAATTATGCATTAAGCAATAATCTGAAAGCACTTTCATCCCTATTTCAGGTAACCTTTAAAGTCACCTACATCTTTTACATTGGTGTCACACGAATATTTAAATGGATGGCATACGAACTATATAGACACATATTCACCTTATGCCGTTTGACAATTGCATCGTGTAGTGGTTTGATATTCACGGTAGCTGGGGCCAATTTCACAGCACTGCTTAGTGCAAAAATTTGCTAAGCATGACATTATTTTCTGCCTTAATGAAAACAGGATTAACAACCAACTTTCCCTGTGTTGTGTATCACTTGCAATTGTTATTTGGCTGTTGTTCGCTGACCATGAATATCAAATCGAATTTTCAATGGTGCTTTGTTTTATTGTGCAAGACATTTAAGTGCTAATCATTTTTTGTGCTAAGCATCTATATGAAATTGGCCACTGGTTATAAGCATGGAGTGATATAAGAATTTCTCCATGGTTCAGGCTTTGGTCAATCTTGTACAGCGGATAAATTTGCTCAAATCTGCCCAGCTTGCGAAGTCCTCCTTAGGGAAACCGGATTACCAACCAATTGTCTATGTGATATATATTGTTTTTAACTGGTATTCGGCTGTAGTTAGACATAATATTAATTGTAGGAGTGCCATAGAGTGAGCTCCATTTGGTAAGCAACTTGACTAAGAGGTCGTTTTCACCAAACTCATCGTAATTTACTATATCAATCTAAGGACTTATCATGTATTGAAGACCTACATAGGGTTATCCTTCGTAACTCGAGTTACGATCAATCGTAGGGCTTAGTGAAACCAACCCCTGGTTTCTTTAGCCAGGTTTTTTGTACGTTGCATTTCTCAAAACCTTCACAATTAAAGGGATGGTACCGAATTGGTAAGACAGAATACACTTCAAGATCACAGATTCACATACAACTTACACACAGTATAATGGTGATGATAGGAGAAAACATCCCATGAAATTTCTTGTCTGAAATGCCATATTCGATGAGTAATAAGTGAAACTATTTTCCGATTGGAATAAATCGCTTCGAAGTGTTTGATTATGAACGCATAATATCGTAGAAATGTGTAAATTGGTTTTCACCATTTTCTCGTGACCCAGATGGCTGATTGACCTCAAACTTCTACAGGTTTGTCAGTTAAGGTATGTGAATGTGCTTTCACTGTCAGCAACGGTTTTGTCCCCAAAACCAGTTATGTATCATCCATTTAAGTGAAACATGTTATGAATAGTTTTTCGTTTCATAGTATGATCCTCTAAAAAAAAGTCCCAAGAATGCGTATAGCTAACTGTCACCAAACCAGTGTGTTATAAGGTAAATTTACCGAAATCGAGTCAAATTATGAAATTCTAGGCAAGCTCTAATTTTCGAGCTCATGTCAGACGGTAATGTATTCCCGTCTGTTGTAATGTCAGCGCAGCCATCATGCATTGGTGTCAAATCAGACGCGATATTACCAGGGAAGGGTATGATATATCGGCGACATCGCGGAGTAGGAACGCCGTGTGGACGCATCTCAGAGAAGGAATAATTTACGTCTGCGTATCACTGATGAAATGTAAGATCGAACACAAAATCATAGCCAGGCCCGCGAGGCAATTTCTTATTATCCATTGAAATTCACACGCATCATCTTCTATAATCATATACCGACCAAAAAACACTGAGTTAGTGTGCACGGATTGTGTGATAGCCGTTTTTATTTTAATGGCTTGATTGGTGGTGTATGATTCCAGCGACTGTGCCTGACCTTGTTAGTGTGCACTTGGCCGTGAAGACTATCAGGCTGTCGTGGGCTGGCGCTGGCCGGTGGGAATTACCTAACCTAGACAATGTGATTAATACTTCATGACTAGCCTATTCCTGCGGGGGGTTTGAGTTTACGGCGCGTGACGGACGATTATTATATAGGGGACGGTATAGATGCGCCCTTCGCTGCCGTCATATTCGCAGTCCGAGCCCACGATTCTGGACCGGTGTCCTGATACATTCATTACCAACGGGCAGTCTTGTGATATTCTTTTGAGCCAACGTTGGCAACTTCCTTGGACTGTTTTACTCAGTAAAATGGTGGTGAGAGTGGATTGTATGGAGCTTAAATATTTGCGTACTGGTTCTGTAGCATCTTCAGTGTGACGACGTCATCAGAATTGAGGTTATGTGAACATCTTCAAGGGTATTGAGCTGTAGCCATACTCCTCGACCGCTCCCATGATCAGCTGCTTGCTTGGCAAGTGCATCGTCTACAGAGAGTCCATTAGATTTGATTGCATCACGTGGTGGATATAAGAAGGGGGAAATAGCTTGTTATCGGGAGCTTAAACCGTAAGCCGATAGCTGCGGGGACATCACACCTGCCTGGCCGGGCTCGCCCACAGTTTGCATTTCGTGCTGGCCCCGATCGTGATCGCACGCATGAGGCCTTGGCATTTTCTGACGAATACATGCGCCCATTCATCGGTATCGTTTGGTACTCTCTATATTACCATAACGGCCGAATAAATACCGAGCTGTTTTGGTGTCTTAACACCCCTGAGGAATCTAGCGAATGTGTCCACACTGACGAGAAAAATAATGAATGTTTGCGGTGACATTGTAGAGAACGGTGGCAGCGGTTATTATGCTAGTGTGTGCGGATTCTCAGGATAGACGAAGCAGTTTGTGCTCAACTCGGCGCTCTGGAGCAAGTGCGTTTTGTTGGTCACCGTAAAGAAACAGCGCATCGGAATTTAATGTACCTGTGCGAAGATTGGGAGCATTTGTGTACATGTTGTGATACCTGCTGTGCAGAAAGCGATGTAAGTGTTGTGTTATACATCGTTAGTGTCCGTGGTTAACCACGGTTATCATAACAGCAAGTGTCTCTGATTGCCTTAAATTAGCCTGCTGTATAATATCTCTCCGATGAAATGTAGATGAATCTCCTCAAATGTCTGTTTCAGAGATTCCTTTACGAGATAATCACCGAGACACGCACCTGCTGATGAATTGACGATCAGCAGTAGATGAACTCTCTCTGAGTCGCAGTAAAAAGCCGTTGATAAATCAGGCGTGCATCCGTCATATAATATACGTGCATATATATCTCAGTTTTCAAGGTTTAACAGTCGCGTTAATTGCATCCAGATGATATATACTTTCCTCATAATGTGGTTAATGAACCCTCAGTGTGTGGCGAGGGATATTTATCGCTCTGTGAGTGTTTGTCAAAAAATGTGCGAGATTGATTCGACTGACCTTTTACCTGGTTGGAAAAAGAAAGAAAACACCTCTCTCGTTTTCATTGTGGCATCTTTTTTACGTATTGCTAAAGGTACTATCATACTTTGGTAGCATACCGAAACAGAAAATCTTCACAGATTTACCTATTGCTTTCATGGTATAAAGATGGTGATGGTAGAAACAAACCGTTAAAATTGTTCTGGCTGAAATGCTGTATTTATCCTGAAAAGAGTAAAACCAGTGACCATTTTGTTTTTATCTTTCAAAGATCAAAAATAAAACAGAAAAGACTTAAGAAATACGTTACCCGGTTTTCACTGTTTTCTCAAAAAGTGGGCAACGTATGGGACTGAAATGTTCACAGATGACATGGGACTGTATCTTCCTTGATATTTTTGCCCATGAATCTGTATTTCTTTGATAAAAACCAAAGTATGATATTACCTTTAAGTACAGGTGCGTGACCGTCACCTTCTTGCATCTCGTCAGGACATTTAAGATCTACTGTCCATGGTTAAATGCCAAGGTTGGATTGAAATAATTGGATTGGAATGATACAGCAGTAATCTGTTGGCTTTTAAAAACACTGATGGTTGTTAAAAGGAGACTGTTTTATTTTAATGATCAAAACTGTCAATGGAAACCAAACCTAATGTTGTTACATAGGGTGCATTCGTTTAGCTCCCCCGGGTCGATACTAGTTGAACCTCTTCACCATTCTCTCGCTTGTTTTGTGCAGTATAACACGACTCTTCCCAGTAAGGGCTAACCCGTGTGAGCTAAACGAATGCACCTTTTGTCTGTTTGTCTGTTGGTTGGTTGCTTGGTGTCAGTTGTTTCTTTGCTTTTCCTGTTGCTCAATTGCTCTTTTTGTTCTGCTCTTCCACTTGCCGAGTAGTTTCGTTGTTTGGTATTCTCTTTCAATTTATTTGTTTCAGATCGCTGGTTCGAATCTCGCTCCAACTAATGATCAATGTATACATTGGTGTATAATGCATTTTTCTATTTGCATTTGTTGTTTCCTTTAGAGGTACCATGATCTTCCTTTGGTACGTAGCATACCGAAACACTGGAAATCTTCACAGATTTACCTATAACTGGTAAAATGTAGAAACATACATTTTAAATTTCTGTGCCTGAAATGCTGTATTTATCCAGAAAAGAGTAACACCAATTGACCCCCCAAAAACATATATAAATTCTGCATGTGAAATTATGTTTTCAATACAGTGAGCGTTTTTTCTTTGTTTTCTTAAAAAGTAGGCACCGTATGGGACTGGGAATTTCACAGATGACTTTGACTGGTATCTTCCTTGATATTTTTGCCCATTAATCTGCATTTCTTCTTGAAAGAACACAACGTATGGAACAACCTTCCTTCTACGATTTTTTAGTAACGATTGTAGCACTGACCTAATTCAATCCGAACACAATACAGGGTGTCCCAAAAAACCCGCAACACTTTGTGTCGGAACTATTATATAAAAATTAAACTGTTTATCACTTCAAGATTCAGATATGTGATACAGCTATGTCTTGGCTATCACCACAAATAATTTGAGCAAAATAAGACTGAAATTGAGTGAAAAACTAGGACTGAATTACCCAACTTCAAAACCCGATTTACATCTTTCTTTCATACACATTATGTGTGTATTGACCACTATGCGTGTTATCCTTGCAAAGTTTGTTTTTAAGGAGTATTCTTTCAATTGGTCATATTTTCGTTAACTTCAACCCCAATATGATTAAATTCTACACGGTGATAGCCAAGACATGGATGTATCACATATGTGAATCTTGAAGTGATAAACAGTTTAATTTTAACATAATGGGTCCCGACACAGTGTTGCGTTTTTTTTTCTGGGACACCCTGTATACCGCGGGATTCGCTTAGCTCATGGTGTATGACAATTATAATGTAATGGCTGACTCTAAACAGACATGATTGCTGTATAACTACTTGGCGAGTTCTGCGTTCATAATTATGATTGTCCAGGCAATCCCAGGTGGCTGACGGTAACCAGGGGGGGGGGGGGGGGGGTGCGGTGGCCGGGAGGGGGGAGGTGGGGGGTTGCTTGCAGCTAAAGCCCCTCAGGTGCGAAGACACCCGGACAGGGCCCTCCCCTGGCAATTATTTTCCTGTTGCCGTCGAGAAGGGGCGAGGATTCGATAGCGACGGTTCTGACTCCGATGGCGATTCGGCCGAAGATGACAAAAAATATGACACGTTCACACGGCAAGTCCACGAGCGTGCATAATGACCATACAGTCACCTGTTTTCGTACTTGGCCGGAAAGGCTTTCGCAAACACCGTTTACCGGCCAACAAATCCACGAATGTAATTGCTTGTATTAGGCCTAACAGGTTCACAGTAATGTGTTCCTTACAGCATTCAGAAGTCTTAAGCGTTAAATTAATGGTTAATGTCTCGCCTTTCATCCTTAATTACAAGAGACCTGGCATTTATTTCCAAAGACCTGGGACCAGGTGCTTAGCACAAACATTTGCTAAGCATGACATTTCTGTCTTAATAAAAACAGGGTTAACAACCAAATTTCCACGTGTTGTGTATCACTTGTGATTGTTCTTTGAATTTTGTTCACTGACCATGAACATCAAATGAAAATTTTAACGGTGGTTTGTTTTATTGGGCAAGACATTTTTGTGCTGTTGCTGAGCAAGTTTTTGTGCTGAGCAGCACCATGAAATTGGCCCCCGGTATAAAGCATTATAAATTTGCTTAATGTGAACGTTCTTGCTTGTTGAACGTAGTTTGATGGTTACTTTGTTTCACATGGTTCGTTTTGCGTGAACCCTGTACTGAGATGTGTTATATCATGAAACTCGGTTGGTACCTTTATGAAATTGTGCCTGTTCAACATAATTCGGGCGATTCACGATTATAGTGCGCCACCAAGCGTTTGCAACGCGTCGGCCAATAGTGTGGTTTCGTATCCAGCGAGAGATGCGGTGGTCGCCATGACACATGACACTTGGGGCGCTCATTACATTATTCGCAGTGTGAAACTAACTATGCATATCATCGATGTTTGATACATCGTACATCACAAATTAACAAATATCTGCGCAGTTCTGTTATGCGATGTTTATATATATCACATTTATTTAAACAGAAATGTTCACAGATTTACGTATAACTTACAGGGTATGAAGCTGGTGGTGGTAGAAACATACAGTTAAGCAATTTCCGCCTGAAATGGTGTACATATCCATAAATTAGTAAAACAACGATCGAAAATCTGTTTGATCTTTTAAAAGATAAAAAATAAAAGAGAAAAGACTTAAGAAATACTGTGACTGTTTTTCACTGTTTTCTCAAAAAGTGGGCACCGTATGGGATTGGAAATTTCACAGATGACTGTTACTGTATCTTCCTTGATAATTTGACCTTGAATCTGTATTTCTAAGATAAAAACCAAAGTATGATACTACCTTTAATCATAACTTTTCCCATTTCATTTAGGAATAGTCAACCTTGTCCTAACAAATGGGGCTACCGGTACATGCAGCTAGACACGACACATATTGAAACAAAATGCAACGTTAAGGCATCGTGGACATTTTTTGTAGGCATTTTTCTATATTGAATTATCGTGGCTCCCGTGTATGACTCTATTTCACCATGACCGCAATAATTTTGGTATTAGATCACATGGAGATAGGCACGTGCGTGTTTTTGCAAAATTTATTGTACATGTACATTCTCGCATGTAACGGAGAAAGCTGCATCACTGTTAGATGTTAGATCAGGCGCGAGATGCATCTAGCATAGCCCATAATGGTTTTTTGGATGGAAGACCAAATCGCGCATGGTAGTGTCACACTCGGTTTCGTGTGGCAACGAACGTCACTGTGGCGCATCACACACACGCGATGCTCACATTGTATTTTTTTTTCTTTTTGGTGCGATTTTGTGTCATGGCAACTCTACGCCTTGATTCCCAATAAACACAGCAGACCTGGCCTGCGCATGCGCACGAGGGAAACCAACAAAATATCAGGGAAGAATCGAAAGCAATAGTGGTGTGTGTGTGTGCGTCTTGGGGTTTGTCTGCTGGCTCGCACGTTGCGCGTGGGGTTTTATTTCCAGTTTTCTCCACTGAGTTTTGTGTCGGTGTGGGCATCTGCTCGTCTCAGCTCGAGCTCCTTATTTCGTGACAGATAACATCCCTCGTATAGTCTCCTCATCAAATTATCACTGGTAAGGGGAAGATGCTGGTCTAGATGACAACACTTGCAACACTGGTGAATCGTGTGTGTGTCGAGCCGGCTCTGTAGGCCTTGTGTATTATAGATATAGCCAGGCATGTAGTCATTCTCATGATCTTGTTCATGTGAATTCTCCCCGAGTGGTTAATACGTCGATATCAACCACCAGTCTACCACTATAGAATCGCTATAGCATCACTAGTTTGCACATTGCGAAACATCATCTTGTTTGTCTAACCATCAGCCTCAACTGTGTAATTGTTAACCGCAATCCAAGGTTTGACTGGAATAGTTATCGTAACGTACAACAAACATAATGCATTACAATTGGGAGTCACTGTGGCATAATATTGTAAAGCATTCCAATGGACTTGACTGGTGGTGTTTTTTTTTTGATTGCTTGATTTTTCCGTGTTAGGATTAACTTAGTCTGAATAATCATGCATGCTGATTGTATTACGTGTCTTTAATCTCGTGTCCGCAGGTGACGGCGCACAGGCCCGATCTTCATTAGAGGAACACCGAACCTGCCCTCTTAGATCAGCAGCTTCCTCGACTTCGAAGGGACGAAAAAAGGAAAACGCTTCCAACATAAGACAGAGAGAATAACCCAATTCTCCGAGGGAACGCATGCAAGGCGACAGTGGAAGTATAGAAGAGCACAGACCGTCAGAGAGTGGCCTGGCCGATTGTGGAGACGTGAGACTACCGCAAGGAAATATGAAGAGTTGTTTCCGACTTCAAGGATTGGAATGAGCACATCTGACAGACAGTGGGAATGTTTTGCGTCGGTAGGCCTACATCCCTAATTTGACAATCGGTGTCTGCGAAGAAAAAAAACAACACCACGCATCCAGACCAGGTACTGTTCGTCATTCTGTGCGCATAACAGCTGCGATATATTGAATGATGTAGTTAGAGTCCACGCATACTGCCTGGGATAGTTATTTCCTCATTCTCAATCCTGTATCGTGATAGACGCTGCTTTTCAAAGTGGATTGCTCTATATTGATCAGCGACTTAAAAAACACATTCATGGATTTCATCTGAAACGCGAGGAACGACTGAGGGACCTCAAAAAACATAGCGTTGCTTAAAATAATAAACAGGTACTGTGTGCTTCGCATCTCCCAAGCTTGGAATAACACACGTGTATAAATCGTTATACCGATACGTGTAAAAGACAGGGAAACATAGTTAGGCCGAGAGAGATTGAGGGAAAGGAAAATCCTGATAACACCTGTCGAAATATTTGAGGTTATTCACTTTGCTTGCCACGTTTGACGTAAAGGAAAAACAGTAGACTCCGGAGTGAGATATTGGAACCCTGGAAAAAAGAAGAATTTAGCACGAGGAAGGACGGCGGAGATTGTTTAGGGGATGAACTACAACTACAGCCTGCGTTTTGTGCTTTGCAGTTTTTAGACATGCATCGCTCGTATTACATTAAGGAGGAAGGATTACTTCATCTTTCGTGAGGGGGAGTGGGGGGCCTGACGAGTCTCTCCTCCCGTATCTTATGATCGTTTGGTTTTTGTGTGTGAGTGTGTGTTCTGGACCGACCGACCTGCCAGCCTTCGGAGTGTGTGAGATATTCATCCCATTTCCCGCCTTAGCCAAGTCCTGCATGAGAATTGGAGTCATGTACCCTGAGAGGGAGTAGATGGACGAGCGCACAGCCCACGGCAGGAAAAAAAAGGTAAGAGTTTAACAACCCTATAGACCCGATTTCGCCTGAATCTGTGTCCCATACATCGAACGTGTAGCACACTTACACAAAGGCAACGAGTACACAACATCATTATAGACAGGAATGTTCAAGGTGCGTTGCACTGTCTTCAAGTTGATGAAAATGAGGGATTTTTATATCTGCAGTTTTTGTGTCTTTAAGTTGATGAAAATGACGGATTTTTATATTGGAGTTTTTGTGTCTTCAAGTTGATGAAAATGAGGGATTTTTATAAGTATTTGCAGTTTTTGCGTCGTTAGGTTGATGAAAATGAGGGATTTTTATATTAGCAGTTTTTGTGTCTTTAAGTTGATGAAAATGATGGAATTTGCAATTTTGTTTTGTCTGTAAGTTGATGAGAATGAAGGATTTGCAAATTGCAAATTGCTTAATCTATAGAGCCAATTTCTGCTGAATCTGTGTCCCATACTGTAGGCCTACATCTGACGTGTATCACACTTACACAAACACAACATATTCACAAAATAAACAGGTATGCGCGTTGCACTTGTTTCATGTCTTTAAGTCTATATGTTTTAAATTGCACGTTTCGCAAGGGTTATTAAAGGTAGCATCATACTTTGGTAAGAAACCAAAACAGATATGTTCGCAGATTTACGTATAATTTACAGGGTATGGATATGGCGGTAGTAGAAACATACCGGTACACTTTTGTCCGCATGAAATGCTGTATTTATCCAAACATAAGTAAAACAACGACTGAAAATCTTCTTGATCTTTTAAAAGATCAAAAATTTAAAGAGAAAATACTTAAGAAATACTGTGGCTGCTTTTCACTGTTTTCTCAAAAATGGGCACCGTATGGGACTGAAATTTTCACAGATGACTGTAACTGTATCTGTCTTGATATTTGTGCCCAATCTGTATTTCTTTGATAAAAACCAAAGTATGATATTACCTTTAAAGGAACTTGAAGTTAAAAAATAAATCGAACCGTTTTAATTGTTATCAGTTGTAAGGAAATGTTAATTTATTTCACTGGAAGAATTGATATCCAGTCATTAGGATTGCTTAGTAATAACTATCCACAATATCATGGTTTTTCTTGTGTTATAATTATTTAGTTCTGTTAATTTCTCTGTATTGTACGGAAATGATCAATGTATTTTTTTTGCTCACTGACGATTTTATGTTTATGACCTATATATTAACGGTAAAATCTAGGTTAACAGAAATGGGGCATGATCAAAACGAGCATAGGTTTCTCCCCAATTTTGAACGATTTTGGTGAATTTACCACCATCAATTTATACCGGAGTGACTTACTAAATTTGACGAATTGAACGTCAAAATGCGGACAGTGCATCTTTAGAAATCAAAGAAGAACGCGGCCTAAAAATCCGCTCCAATTCCCCTCTTTTTTTCTCCTCACTCCGCAACGGCAATTTCTCGCCCTCTGCAAAGCTGCGAACGTACGTCGTGCGTGTTTATGACTTTCCCTCATTGACCTCCCCTTCCCTATAAGTGTAGCGAGTGCACGAGGGACGGTCGTCCAATTCCACATCCAACCTCCCCAACATCCGAAGAGACTTGTCTATTCAGAACACGCTTCGTCGAACCCATTCAAATCCACGTTAAAAAACGCGGTCTTTGTACGGGTGAACAAAAAAATGACCGTTTGTAAATGGAGGCTTGACATTTTCTCCTTGTAAGGGTTAATGAAAATTCAAGGGCAGTGTCGATGTACAAATTTAATGAAAAAATACCAGCGGCATTTCTTTGGTTTTTTTTTTATATTGTGTGTGTTCACAATTTATAATGTGTATCGGTTTATGATGTGGCACATCTTTATTTCTATAACGTAGGGGTATGTAAGAACTTGCGTGTTGTAAGATTGCGACTGGCTATCACAGAATGAGTGCTTCCAGGTGTCATCAGCCTGTCCAGCTATTCAAAGGCAACATTCTGGTCTGTAGGTAAAGTCAACACGTGCCACCATAATGCCGCGTGGTATTACGAAAAAATATGAGAACATGTTGTTATTGTGCCATACACGTACATGTATTCTAAAAGCAAGCATTTTGTACGCCAACCATTATCTCTCGGCTCACTTCAGATTTCAACGTAAACAGGTTAATTACATCTCAATGGAAGCTCATTTTCCCCAGTCATTTGATAACACGTGCATTTACACAGCTGTATGCGCCTTTTGTGTGACATCACTATACTCGTATTTAATTGGCATTGTTGCTGAATCAGCGAGGTTGTAATTATGAGTTATAGTTGACATGACGTGACCGAATTATATACATCCATTTATCGTGCACACGTCCATTTGAATGTGTAATTCTATGCGGTATAGGCCTATGGATTCTGCTTTTTAGTCGTCTGTTATAAGTGATGGACGAAAAGGGGTTTGTCATATAACTGCAGGTCGATCGATATTATACAGATTGGAAGACCAAGGACGATGGGTCTATTCCTACCTCCATGATATTACAATGCCGTAAAATACAGCGTACCTGTGCTATAATGCAGTGCCGTCAGTTCATAGCGAGTCTCGTTAAAACCGGTCTCATGTTCGCTGTACACACGTGTATTATGCTTGTACAATCGGTGCGTTGTGGTTACAGGTCAACTCGTACCTTCGCCAACTCGTACCTTGGTCAACTCGTACCTTCGCAACAGCAAGGTTAATATGCCAACTCGTACCTTCGCCAACTCGTACCTTTACCAACTGGTACCTTCGGTTAAGACAACTCGTACCTTTGCACCAACTCAACTCGTACCTTCGAATAATGAATGGAGGAATAAACTCGTCCATATATGATTAATGCAACTCGTGCTCAAAGCAGCATTGTTGGTCAAAATAATCACGTTGCCCCCATCTTGTCACCTTCCTTGTATACCCGTTGGGAAAGACAACACAAATTCTAAAAAAGAAAACGGGTACCAGACTGCTTTGAACCCAAGCCTCGGTTTGATTGCACTGCTTCGAATGTAGGATGGATGCAAGCCGTGTATTGCTCTACCAATGTTAACATGCCGTCACGTGGCATTATAGTGAGTATGGTCTCAATTTGTGCAGAACAGTGGAAACAAGCAAGCAAACGAGTATATCGTCCACATTCCCGTTTGCACATTCTGGACATTGTTCTGCGTAAAATGAGATGTAATATAGGTCACGTGATGGCATGTAAACATTTTGGTTGGGCAATCGGTCTATTGAAGCTGTACTGGTAAAGAAAAATTAGTTGGCACGTGACTGGAGAACGTCACTGATCCGCACCACACCCATACGTTGTCTGATGCAACACAACACAAACTAACACACATAATTTTATGTTTGTTTTACATACCTTATGTAGACTTTCCTTTGTTTTCATGTACTTACCAAATGGACATCTTTAAACCATTGGTATTTGAACTGTACTCATTTTTGAATGATGAAATTTGGGCCGAATATCCCTTGAATGATAAACTTCAATTTGCGACGGATAAAGACACATTGGAAATGTCTCCTTTTTGGCATTTTCGTTAGCATGGAAACATGTGGACGTGTGTGAGTCCACATAACGTCTTGGGATCCTGCATTATGTGGACGTCCTTAGTGTTGTGAAGTCCGCACTGTGTGTGCTATGCCTGTGCATCTGTGGACGTTTGAGTAAAAAAGCGACTCTATTTCACACAGACCGGAAAACGGTTAGGATCCATCCGAAGCTTTAACTATCCGTTGTTCCCCTCTAAGAAACCATGTTCCTTAATAGACACTGTGCCGATTTCATAAAACTTACGACGCGTCGCAGAGTTAAGACGCATCATTTCTCTATGGACTCACCGCATAGATGCGACGCGTTGCAGCTATGACAGGTCGCAAATCGAGTTGCGACGCGTCGCAGAGCTTTATGAAATCCGGTCCCGTTCTTAACATCAGAGTTTTTAATGTGGGTTAGTTGTCCGTAAACCTGTGAAGATGTTTGTTTTTCAATGCTACCATTCATGCATTTCCCCTTTGAATTCATTCCCCAAACGGACTGACGGCCCCAGTCAGTGAGAGAGACGAGACTTTGGGTTTTCCACTCTAGGGATGAAAAGCAGACTCTTAAGATATCATTAAGTGCAAACACTTAAGAAATCATTAAGTGCTTATGCAAATATAAATTTGCATATTCATGAGCGCTGCCATGATGTCATTAAAGGGAAGAACCAGTGGTGTGTTTTGTTTTTACATAAAACTTGACAGAATATTCAGGTCGCGTCGATTCTTTGAATTATCCACCTTTTCTTTCTTTGGATCACAATCACTCGAAATGCACGCCTAAATTTCCAGTTTCTTTTCGCACAAAATGTTCTTGCACAATACCGACATCATGTGAGGGCTTAAAATAGCGCCCCCGTGCGTCAGTAGATATCAAGAACATTTCGAAATGTGAAAAGTTAATGCAATTTTGTTTACATCATTCGAAAATAACTATTTTGTGTATGTCAACACTAAATTGCACACTTTTTGCAATAAATCTGTTCCCACGTAATAGTCAATTCACAGGTTTACTGTAATCAAAAGTCATATGAAGTTAAATACATCTGTATTGCTTTAAAATTCAACCTGTCTATCATTGTTTGTGCTAAACAATATTGTATATAGAAAAAGGTGGTATTTAGACCCATAATTTAGCCCACCACTTTTCGCGACGAAAAACCTTGCAGTGCGAGCCCATACTAGTTCTCTAGGTGACGTCACACGCTATTGTTGCTTGGGTTGGTTCAAAGAGGGACTTTTTTGGGCGGGGCATAGTGTACTGATTTGGTAACTTTTGCGTCAAAATTAAGCACTTACATAAACGTACACATTTATATAGTCAATACTAATGTATTAAACAATATTTTTAAAGCATTTTCACCCCTTTTCCAAATTTGATTACAGTAAACCTTTAAGTACATGCAAGCGCTGTATACACCATGCACATGATTTAAAGGTTGTATCATACTTTTGTAAGAGACCAAAACAGAAATGTTCACAGATTTACGTATAACTTACAGGGTATGAAGACGGTGATGGTAGAAACATACCGTTAACTTTTTTCCGCCTGAGATGCTTCATTTATCCAGAAAAGCGTAAAACAACGACCGAAAATCTTTTTGATCTTTTTAAAAGATCAAAAATAAAAGAGAAAAGACTTAAGAAATACTGTGGCCGTTTTTCACCGTTTTCTCAAAAAGTGGGCACCGTATGGGACTGAAATTTTCACAGATGACTGTTACTGTATCTTCCTTGATTTTTTTTGCCCATGAATCTGTATTTCTTTGACAAAAACCAAATTATGATACTACCTTTAAGTGAAACAAAGAATATAACGCACCCGTGTGAAAAATAAACCCACCGCACAAAGATAGCATCTTCACTGTGTAAGTCTGACGCAGCAAGTCTTTGGCCTGTTTTTAATTCATGAAGAGCGAACCTCCCGAGTCTTTCCCATGGGAATCCCTCTAGGTGGAAGTGTTCAATCCTGAGACACCAGAGTTAAAGGTAATACCATACTTTGGTTTGTGTCAAAAGATTCCTAAGCGAAAATAAGGAAGATACAGTAACAGTCATCTGTGAGCTTTCCAGTCCCATACGTTGCCAAACTTTTTGAGAAAACAGTGAAACCGCCCACGGTATTTAAGAAATCGTCGTCCAAATTGTTTTTTGGTTATTGCTGTACTCTTTTCTTTATAAATACAGCATATCAGGTAGACAAACTTAAAAGATATGTTTCTACCCACACCATCTTTATACCCTGTAAGTTATAGGTAAATCGGTGAAGATTTCTAATTCAGTACGTCACCAGTATGGTACATGTTGCACCTTTAAGGTCGCTTTAGAGATAAGCCAAGTTTTTTCCCCGATGATAGCACCATTTCGAATGCATGGAATACGTTTTGTAAAGGGATGGTACAATTGTTAAGACAAAATACACTTTAAGATCACAGATTCACATAAAACTTACGCAGTATAACGATGACGATAGCATTTCAGGCGGAACAATTTTAACGGTATGTTTCTACCACCACCATCTCATACCCTGTAAGTTATACGTAAATCTGTGAACATTTCTGTTTTGGCTTCTTACCAAAGTATGATACTACCTTTAAATCTCAGCAAATTGATATGCTTGTAATGTAAGAACATTTGATTTTAAAAATGAAAGCGATTAGCGTTCCAAGATCGTTTGGGAATTTGTGAAAAAGATGAAACGCTTTTCAAGACAGAATCTGTGGCAAATTCTCATGTCACAAAGAAAATGAGAGCATATAATGATATGAAATTACGACATTAAGGGAATGTATATCATCCTAAATACATAAGCTCACGGTTTTGCCTGCGTATCATGCGCACCATTAAGACTATTCTCTTAATCGAATTTTGATATACGATACAGCGAAGCATGATTAAAAAAGCATTACCATCTTGAAATCTTTACCCTCAATCTTACTCACGGTAATCACGTTGGTGCGCGTGCATGAGAATTACTTCAGGTTCTGTTTAATTTTCCGTGGCAGATGGAAACCGGTGCATAACGGCTTGATTACAACGTTTTCGTCTCTTTTTGTTTGGCAAAGAGGCCACACTTTGGTGGTTGGGCTCCGTGATTGGCCACGCAGGGCCGCCTGAAAGCCCAATAAGGTGACTGGGTATAACTCTAGCAGTCAACGTTTCGTGCACGTACGCGCTTCATCATTGCTTGAATTGCTTTTTTTTTTTTCATTTCGTGGGGCGAGTTGGTTGGATTGGCGATTGACTGCGTGCTCTGATGGGGCGACGGACTGGCGCCTTACACGGGAACGTACTATAGTTAGAATAATACAGCATTTGCGAAGACGCTGAACTCTATAAGCGAATTCAGGTAACTGGATAGGACTCCAAGCCAAGCCTATTATGGCGTAATGCAGGGACGAAATCGGATTTTGTATAGCAACAGTTTTTTGTACGGTTAGCTTACTGCCAAATGCCAAGCGCCGGGACATCATTTCTTAGCCGAGAAAAGAAAATAATACTCTCTGGATGGGTATTTCCATGGCTATGGGAAGTAGGTCCTTACCAATATGTGTCAATGACTGAGTGGTAGAGCGCTGCCACTGCGTCTCATTGGTTTCTGGTTCGATTCCCAGTCGTGGCACAGAATCCTAACACTATACCATATTGCGACAGTACCATATTGCAACATTTAAAGGTTTACTGTAATCAAAATTGGGAAAGGGGTGAAAGTGCTTTAAAATCATTGCTTAATACATAATTATAAATTCATATGTTTATGTAAGTGCTTACTTTTGACCAAAACGTTACAAAATCAGTACATGTATGCCCCGCCCCCCAAAATACCCCCTTGGAACCGATCCACGCAACAAAAGCAAGTGACGTTTACATATATAACTAGTATAGGCTCGCCACACGGTATACTGCGTGGCGTTCTGCATGTTACGTAAGCAAGGTTTTTCGTGGCGGAAGGTGGGGTGCTAAATTATGGGCCTAAAATACCTCAGTTTTCTATATATACAATAGTTTTTAGTACAAACAATGATAGACAGGTTGAGTTTTATAACAATACAGATGTATTTAACTTCACATATGTTTTGATTACTGTAAACCTTTAAACAACATATAGGGTAGAAGAATTTGTTCTGGTATACAAAGTTTTCGAGATCTTTCCATAAAGTAAAGACCATCTGATCACCACGATGAAACAGGTGTCAACGCCCAAGCATCTTGTTATGGTAGAGCAACGAAGTACACGTAAACCGTAAAATGCCCGCGTTCTCGAAAGCGGATTTGCGGGTGGCACGTGTCTGCCAGACCGTTTGTTGTTGCTCCCCTACTTTTGGAAAACACCGTTCCACATTTCGTGGGCCAGCCCAGTCCCATTAACTCTTAAATTACGACACTAATCAATTTCAAATGAGGTTCAGACAATACGCTAAATGTCAAAAAAGGACAGTATCCAGGCCTGGTAAAGGCGTTTTAAAGGGGGCAAAAGACGGCCTAAAGAACCCATGGGATTGTTTTCTCTGCTCGCTCTAGAATCCGCGTTTTAACCGCTCTAGGAAGCAATCAATGCCTCCCTCTTGGAATCTAATTACGTCAAGCTGCACGCTTCCCTACCTCCTAATTCGCCCGGATTCGATTTTGTATAAATCGTGCGATCCTTGCAGGACCGGGTGATGAAGAAGAAGAAGAAGAAGAAGAAAAAAAAAGAAGAAGACGAACCTGGAGAAAGGGAAAGTACAAGAGAGGGCTGAGGAAGAAGAATGGAGGAGCCCAGACGAGAGGTCTCATGAGAAATGGTTAGAGTGTGGCTGAGAGACCTTTAACAGTCCGGTGTCTTGTTTAGTTCCTGAGAACCCTGATCGGTTCAATGTTTGATTTAGTTGAATGGTCTTCCTCGAGGGACGGTGGGCAGAGAACGGTTGAGGAAGGAGGATTTGTTTTATTTCCTGTGGTATAATGGATGTTTCCAGTTTGCTCTCTGAGACAGGTGGCTGTAGGTCGACAGGTTGTCTGACCGGTTTTTAAACTGGAACACGGACATCATCGTCGCACAGGTGACAACATAATGTCGTATAGGTATACTGTGACACAGGTGTGATGTGACACAAGCACGCTGTAACATAGATAGATTGTCACCAACCCACGTTGTCACACAAGGAGGTTGTCGCACAGGCAACTCGTGTCGTGGGTAATCTGTGACATAGGTGTGCTGTCACAAAAGCACGCTATAACATAGATAGATTGTAACAAACCCACGTTGTCACACATGCAACACATGTAGTAGGTAATTTGTGAAAGGTGTGCTGTGACAAAAGCACGCTATAACATAGATAGATTGTCACAAACCCACGTTGTCACACAAGGATGTTGTCACACAGGCAACACATATAGTAGGTAATCTGTGACAGGTGTGCTGTGACAAAAGTACTTTATAACATAGATATATTGTCACAAACCCACGTTGTCACACAAGGAAATTGTCGCACAGGCAACCCATGTAGTAGGTAATCTGTGACAGGTGTGCTGTGACAAAAGCACGCTATAACATAGATATATTGTCACAAACCCACGTTGTCACACAGGAAACACATGTAGTAGGTAATCTGTGACAAGTGTGCTGTGACAAAAGCACGCTGTAACATAGATAGATTGTCACAAACCCACGTTGTCACACAGGCAACACATGTAGTAGGTAATCTGTGACAGGTGTGCTGTGACAAAAGCACGCTATAACATAGATAGATTGTCAAACCCACGTTGTCACACAGGAAACACATGTCGTAAGTAAGCTGTGACATAGGTGTGCTTTGACACAAGCACGCTTTAAACATAGATGGGTTTTCACAAACCCGAACATGTTATCAAACGGGAGATCGGGAGTTCTGTGGAAAATAATGGGAGACTGAAGCGTCAGCTTGAAAGCGCACGCACAGGAACGCGCACAACACGCGCTTGCTCACAATTGCCTGCGCATGCTCAGAGCTAGCCAAAAAAGAGACTTGGGTCTGCTGCTGCCAACGTCTCAAAAGTCTCTCATTGTGAATGTATTTCAAGTTTCTTCAGATAATAAAAGGCACCCAAAATGTTCTTTCATTGGAAAGCTTTCTTTCAGCTGCTAAACTCATTTGTGATTTTGGAACCATTTTCTCTCCTCAGTATCTGGTCACTTTAAAACTTACTGACATCAATTACAGGCCTTAATCACAACGATCAATGCTCAAACGCGCGCGACTAGGAAACAAGAAGAATAAAACAGCCAAATTAATTCTAGGAAATTAAGACGACACTCCCCAATTAGTGTCTTGAGTTAATTATTAATTAGTTTAGTAATTAGCCAGGGCAGTCCAACGGCAGGCGTTAATTCGGCGGCAATTACAGTTCATAACGTGAACAGCATCAAACTACACCATCACCATCTGTCACCCAATTCACACTAACTAGATCAATCCCTCACGTGATAATTTCGCCCATCGAAGTTAACTTTTGAAGAAGCGTTATACGTATTAGAAACTTTCTGACGCGCGTGCGCAGATTATCGCGAAGTACACGTCCGTCATGGGTGCAAACTCGTCACGGGGGATGTATGTTTGCAGGACATTGCACTTTTGTTGGAGCCAACTGTTACCGGTCCGCTGCCCGCACAGCTGTTTGTTATTCTGCGGTGATGCAATCGCGCAGCACCCGTAGAATCGACGTAAATTGAATGTGAAGCATCACTGGGGACTCTGAAGGAATTCGCATGAGTAGAAATGGAAATGGTTAATGAGTAGTGTTAATAATCACATGATGAGACGATATCATATCGCTGACACCTACTGCGCTGTGGTGTTGGTTGATCGCATCCAATTGGTTGATCACAGCGGTGTCATGGAGTACTTTGAATAGGCTGTGGTTAAGTTGATCTTATGAGGACGCTATTAGGTATCCGACGCCATCTTTGTGTACAGGTCCGAAAAGCATGATTTACACGAATATACTTGCAATAGCTTAATTAATAGATGTAGCAAAGTTAAGTCAATTTGAGGATTCATTCCATACCGATGATGTGGTACATTATTCTGAAATATATTTTGTAGTTTTGGATGATCCGTGTGTTGTGCACCTTAAATATGGCGTCAGTAGAGCGCCCCCATGAGGTCAAGATGTGGCTTTTACTGTTCGACAAGAAATTGGGCCTGTTTGTATATTGCACAGGATCACGGATTCTACTGACCCGGATTCCATTTTAGCGTACCCTGCATAGGAGGTGGATCCCCAAATCTGGGATCCTGTGCCATGAACAAACAGGCCCATTGTGAATTGGCGTCATTCCACTGCCATCTTAAAGGCAAAACAGTGATGGAACGATAACATGTGTATACGATGCATGTTGTAATGGGCTACATCGTTTTGTCTCCTGACCAAGGACGCCCTCTTATGACGTCACAGTCAATGAGATACCATTTGCATAATGAGTTTCCATTTCCATGGTCACCAATTATTTACCATTGCAACCGCATTTACCAACATCTTCATCATCGTGCCGACCTCCATCACCAGTCACACTCCCCGCATAACCGTCCTCTACAAACCCATTGCTTTGCTTCTTCGTGTCATCTTATTACTGAAAACAAAATTATAATGGGCGTAACATACAGTCTTTAATTACATATGGGCAAAATTATACCATTTATCTTTCCCATCACAAAATGCTGGTTGATGACCTTTTCAATTTGGCACTGATCATTATCAGGGGTAAGGAAAGACTTAAAGGTAAAAAGACATTGATCTTTGCATTCCGTCGGAGCCATTTTTTTTTCAGTCACTCTTTCCGAGCCCCGAGGCTGGAATTGTAATTGAAGAACTTACAAGTGCAATTGAAAGACCAATGACATAGTCATATGTGTGATTATTACACTTACACTGGCTGGTAATAGCCACTCATACAGCAGTATAAAAATGGATATGGATATGGATATGGCTTTCAACACCAATAATGTAAATGTCATTCTTGTACATAGATCGTGAAAAAGTACTGTAGTATAGAAAGCACAAGCGACTGCATGAACGAAACAGCAAATGTTTTCCATCCAAGCTTTTTGAAATTGTCTACTAGCTGTTCGGAAGAAAGTGGGTTGCTGTGGTCACTGGTCTGGTGCTTCGTACTCGAGGACTCGCTCGGTCAATCTACATATTGTTGACTGGGATCCAGACATGGGTTAGTGGTGTTTGTGTCCTTAGGCAAGACCCTTTGTCACATATTGCTTCTCTTCAGTCACCCAGATGTATAAAATGCAAGGAGATTGGTTTGTGCTTGATTAGCCTTTGTGTGCTTAGGGATGTATACTCCACATGGAGCTGATATTGTTAAAATAACATTAGTTAGGGATATTAGCAATATGCGCTTAGAGGCAATGATTGCGATGAGCGCGATAAAAACGGTTAATTATTATCATTAGATTATTATCAGAATTATATGGGGCATAGGTGGCAAAGTGCGTTAGGCACTCGCCTCTCACCAATGTGGCCCGGGTTCGATCCCGGCTTGGGTAATATGTGAGTAGAGTTGTGCGTTGGTTCTTTCCTATGCTACGAGGGTTTTTCTCCGGTTTCTCCGGTTTTCCTCCCTCCACAAAAATCAAACTCTTTCGATCCTAAGCTGTGCCTCCTGATGGGTTGATGTGGCTGGCTGGCTTCCAAAGGGCGCCCATGAAAACCTGCTTCTCGGTCACGTGTAGCACCATCCTTCATAATTCATATTGTAATTGCTGGGAACCTCTGGAAAACAGTGTGTGTTTCACTAAGCAGGTAAAACCCAGGATAAACAAGAAATAAATAATATGTATTAGTTATTCACTGGCCAATCATTCAAAGACAAAAGCAAGTCACCCAATGACCAATTGCATCCAATGTTGAGTCAGAGTATCTTTAATTGGTCGTCATTTGCATATTGGCAATATGAACGTGTGGGTGTAGAATCAATGTCACGCGCTATATGCTGCTAACCTTGACCACACTCCTCCATATACCAGTCGCCTATACCACGCAGTCAAGACGTTGTCTTGTATGGACATGACATAAACATGGCGGCAAATCAACAGCGGTAACATTTTTTTTAGGGGCAGACAATATTTCGTTCCCTGTCTGTGTCTCAATGAAGCAAACAAGACTAGACAATTTTCATCTCAAGATTACCATTCCAGAATATCTGGATGTATGTAGACATAGTACCTTATTGGTCATTTATATTCATTTTTTGAAGAGAGACTTCATTTCAGATTGTCGACTCTTCAAAATGCAAATCTGTTTTTTTTTCTTCTTTTTTTCTAAGGTATAATATTACATTTTTGGGTCATTTTTTTGGATAGGGGCTAAATTTCAATCAGCTAGTTTTCAAAAGCTAGTCTCAAAATGCAAATTGTTTTAGGTATAGTTCATTTTTTTGTAATTTTTATTCATTTTTCTGAAGAGAACCTACATATCAATCACCTAGTTTCCAAAACTAGTCTTCAAAATGCAACTTGTTTTTAGGTAAAGTTCATTTTTTTTGGTCATTTCTATTATTTTTTTTTAAAAGAACCTTCATTTCAATTAGCTATTTTTCTAAAGCTTGTCGATTCTTCAAAATGCAAATGTGGTTGTTTTTAGGTATACTAAACATTTTTGGTAATTTGTATTCATTTTTTGCAGAGGGGCCTCAGTTTAATCAGCTAGTTCCTAAAAGCTAGATTTCAAAATGCAAATGTGGTTGTTTTGCAAATGTGGTTGTTTTTAGGTACAGTATAAATTTTTGGTAATTTGTATTCCTTTTCTTTAAAGGTAGTATCATACTTTGGTAAGACACCAAAACAGAAATGTTCACAGATTTACGTATAACTTACAGGGTATGAAGATGGTGGTGGTAGAAATATACTGTTAAATGTTTTCCGCCTGAAATGGTGTATTTATCAAGAAATTAGTAAAACAACGACCGAAAATCTTTTTGATCTTTTAAAAGATCAAAAATAAAAGAGAAAAGACTTAAGAAATACTGTGGTCGATTTTCACTGTTTTCTCAAAAAGTGTGCATCATATTGGGAGTGAAATTTTCACAGATGACTGTTACTGTATCTGTCTTTATATTTTTTCCCCATGAATCTGTATTTCTTTGACAAAAACCAAAGTATGATACTACCTTTAAGAGGGGCTTCATTTCAATCAGCTAGTTTCTAAAAGCTAGTCATCAAAATACAAATCTGGAAAACAACGAACGACTAGCTGTTTCAGTTGTTTCATAAGTAAACACGCGCACGTTGCAATCATAGGATGTTGAACCTTGGTTGTTTGTTACAAACATCATCAGCTGGTGTCTTTATTCGTGCTGGCTTGGTATGAGCAGCATTATTGTAAAGATGATAATTAAAACAATTGGCGTGTGGGGGATCATCCTTGAACACTTGGCGAGAAATTGGCTGACAGTATACGCCACCTGATCCGTTTTGTAGGATCGTGCAGCTAAATGCACAGACTTGGATATCTGTATACATGGCATGGTCTACTTTACTGCGCCTGCTGCACTATACAGTCCTAGGTTATTGTAGCTATAGTCAGATGTTGGAGCTTGCGACTCCACGAAACTCGGCTCCGGTTCAGGCTCCGGCTCTGGCTTCGTCTCTGTCATCATTATGCTGAAAATAAGGTTGTTGTCTTTCATCGAAGCTGAAGCATGTGGGGCCAATTTCATAAAACTGTAAAGCGCAAAAAGTTGCTTAGCATAACATTTCTGTCTCAATAAAAACAGGGTTAACAACCAAATGTCCACGTGTTGTGTATCACTTGTGATTGTTCTTTTGCTGTTGTTCGCTGACCATGAATATCAAATGGAATTTTCAATGATGGTTTGTTTTATTGGGCGAGACATTTTTGTGCTAAGCAAATTTTTGTGCTTAACAGTTTTATGAAATTGGCTCCTGTTATTCCTTTCAAAACCAGAGAATCTACTTCTGAACTGTAGTGAAAAACCTCTATTTTAATATCCGTAATTTTATAATGGATTCACGAAAAGGAGCCGGAGCCGGAGCCGTAGCCTGAGCCGAGCTTTGAGAAAGCCACCAAAACACACATGCATAGATGAAGAACGACAAACTCCCAACCTGTGCATCCATGCAGAATCATTAGCCGTGGCGTCACCCCTCCTGATATATTACATGAAGTCGCCGACTAAATTAGCCTTGAAAAGAGACAACGACAACAAGCAGACGTTTGGCAACACGTCCACGTACGTTTAAAGCCCCTAATACAAAGTGTGTACACACAAAAAAGAACGATTCTAACCTCCATCTATAAATCTTGCTTGCGCCTTGGAGATAGACGGTAGAAAGAGCCGTGGTAATGAGACTATGTAATTTGCTATTAATATCCGTTGAATATCAACTCCAATGCAATCGGTCATTCTGACAGGCGAAGACAAAAAAATAAGACACAACAACCTAGATTTGATTCATGTATACATGCATGGAATGCCCGTGTGAAAATATAAATGAACAATATAAATAAATATATAGATGAATAAATAAATGAATGGTTATTATTTATTACTTGCACGTTTATTACTTGTATTGAAATAAAAAAAATAGACAATGGTTTTTAGGAGAAATTTATTCAATCTTGGATTCATCAATATTATTTTACAAAAAAAATAAAAAAATAAAAAAATAGATAAACACATCAATGAATCAATAAATAATTTTGTAATCAATTACAAATAAATAACCTCCATAAGACGATAACATAATAAACAATCAAACAGTAAAATAATAAATGAACAAATAAGAAGAACACACATCGTTATATTTACAGTTCAATATAAATAATGAAAAATTTCCGCTTTACATAATCAGCCCAAATATCACCGTCTACACGTTACATGATATAAACTCGTCTTCCTCGGAATCACCCCGCTAGCACGAGGCTTTTATACGCTACTTGCTCACTGTTGCTAATTAGTGATCAATAGATGGCAGCCAGCGCGAGATTCGCACCGTGTAGTTGCTGTCACGCACGAACACGTCTACCGAGCGTTATAACTATGCGTATGTGTGGCGTTTGCAGTTGGCAGTGTCCATAATGAGTTTAAATGCATGGGGAAAAAATAGGCCTATATAATTTGTCATGTTCAAACACATACCCACAACCTTATTGTGCTGAACTGAGGTAGATTCACACATAACGGAATTTGTATTCGTGAGAAGACTTTGTTCTCGTGTACTAATGAATACTCTCCAAAGAGCAGAATTGAAATCGGTCCCAATGGCAGACTTTTGAGAATCGGTCTTCATGTCAACAGAGCACGCGCACGCAATTGTGAGCATGCGCGCGCATGCGCTGTTGATTTGAAGACCGATCCTCAAAAGACTCCCATTGAACCAGAATCACTGTCTTGGTATCGAAAATTCTAGCGAGCGTCCCTTACTTCTTACTTCTCTTTGCAACGGATACTTTTGAAATTCCTCATTTTTGAGTTTTTAGTTTCAAGTACCAGTTTCGTGAAAACTTTGTGGAGACTTATTTACCTCTGGAGTTTCCCTGTGGAGACATATTCAACCAATGCTCATTCTACACATAGTCACCAGATATGCGTTTTATTATCATTCCGTATGCGAATTTTTCACACGAGATTGCGTGACAGTGTAATTAAGTCTGGCTTTAACGCCCCACAATAATATTTTATGAGGAACTTCGAATAGCCCATGCGATTGTTACCCGAATGATCTTCCGTTACTTTCTTCGACGTTTTACTTTAAAAGCTCTTAACTGTGGGAGGCCCTTGAAAATCAAACCAAATTAGCTTTGAATAATTTAACACTGTGGGGCTTACCACGCATCGCTGTGGATGACTCTTTTGGGAAAAGAGTTTGTATAGAGAACGACGCCATTGCCTGTGAAGATGTGGGCCAATGTTATAACGCTGCTTAACGGCCGATATTGTGTTGAATGTACAGTTTCCAAGTACGCAAAACGGTGATAACGATTAACTAAACAGTGACCAAATCTTTCCAACCTTAAAACGTTGCTTTTTGCTTGCAAATGGGTGATCTAGCAAGACAAATTCATCTTTACTACCTCCACAACCATTTGTCACATCCCTTACCCTGTTGGATGCTTTCTCTATTTCCCTAGTCACACTGCACCCTTTGCCCTGATCCTCTCATCCATGTATGTGTTTCTTTCACTTGCATGTTCTTGTCCTCTTGTCAGTTCGCCTTTGAGAGAGATCCTGGTAGAATCGAAACGTCGGGCAAGACAAATATCTATGTAATATGCCAGCTTTCAGATTTTATTGTTAAGGTTATTGTGGTGAAATATGCTTAAGTTTAAGCAATTTGCTTTCTTTTTATTAGAAAGGTAAATCATGGCTTATCATTAAACAGCACCGTTAGACTATACTGCTAAGCATACTGTCTCGATTACTGCGTGATAGAATATCCGTTTCTACATACCTCGCTGTTAGCAAAGGAGTTCATGACATTGTACACTGCAAACTGCAAAAAGTCTTGCACTGTGCTAAAACCTTTTGGTATACAATCTTTCATCTGAATGGATTCCGTACTTCTGGAGAAAGAATTCTCTCTTTGGTTGCACCGAAAACTTCCCCTCTTTTAAGGTGACAACTGATCATACCATCACCAACCACTGATTTTTCTGTAACCACCTGTGATGCGACTAGAGAATCGTTTCTAGAAAAACTAGGAGTTTTTCGTAAGGTTTGAAGTTTTGCACGGTGGAGAGACTAGAATGAGTAAGATGCGATGACACCATGTATAAAACTATTATTAGGAAGATTTGTGGTCGCGAAGGACGACTAGAGCACACTAGTCGAAACGTCGAAAATCCACTCTCATCGGTCCATTTCAGGACCACACATCTTACTGACTTTGCTTCATTGTGGCAAACGTTCTCGGTATTACATTGATTTAACAATTCGTTCTAAAACAAGCACAGGGCAGTTTTTGTT
This sequence comes from Astropecten irregularis, assembly GCA_963971285.1. Lineage (NCBI taxonomy): Eukaryota > Metazoa > Echinodermata > Asteroidea > Paxillosida > Astropectinidae > Astropecten > Astropecten irregularis. Next base: position 5,968,682 of record OZ020261.1, on the reverse strand, counting down.
TGGCGCATTCAATGTTTTAGAGAATGCATTCGCCCAAAATTTCGTTTAACACATTGCAAGATAAAAATCGCAATCGGTTTGCGCTGTTGGCGGTAATCATTAAAGAGTTAACAGAGGCGCAGGGTGCCAGCAAAAAAAAAATGGTTGTCAGGTTGTAAGGCTTGGTTGCCTGGAGTGGGCGGACAATTCCTCAACCTTTAGCTAGCTACCTCATTCTTATCCCAGTATTGACATTTCCATGTTAATATTCCTCAATGGTCGAATGTTTTCATCAATACCCAGCCAGATTATATAGCACCTTGACGCGATGTCGCGATGACACTCTTGCATCATGTGGATTTTGTGTGTGAGTCTGTAGTACCTTAAAAACACCGGTCTAATTCAAGTAAATGGAGCATTCAGCACATCTCAGCTACAAGACCGCTGCTAGCATCCTAGATGATTTCTGATACCGAGACATTGAATCACCTCAATAACTTAGCAACGACCCTATCTCTCTATCCGGGCCAAGGGGGGGCGGGGGGGGGGGGGGGAAGAAGAAGAGAGGAGATGAAACAAACCAACTAGGCATGAGCAGGTCTCTAGGACTGCCGTCCAATTTCCGAATACGGCCGCCCTTCGAGGCCCGGAGCGCTTCGATTGGCGAAATCATGGGCTGAGATCATAATCCATCCGAGTATAATGGCAAACTAATCTTAGGAAGATACCATCATACAAAAAAAGAGAGACATACACATCGTGAGAGAGAGAGAGAAGAAAAAGTCTTACCTCATGGGGTTTCTCATTTTTCGACGATGAATTCCCAATTTCCAAATGGATGTTGGGAGGGGGGGGGGGGGGGTTGTTACTAGACTTAGAGAGATAGATGATGCGGCAGCCAAAAGACGACCTAAGAAGCTGGTTTGGGAAAGGGTAGGTTTCTTGTGGCTGAGCGATACGTAATGGAATGTTTTCAAGGGGGCGGTGACGGGGGAATCAAGGGAGATGGCTGGGTTCGCGCCCCTCCATCTCTGCGAGGAAAACGTCCTAGCTGTCTAGAAACGCCACCTCGGGATGCTGAGCTTGACAACTCGAGGGGTGGACAGTTCGGCTTTATACTTAAAGCGTCCTCCTATAGTGCACATCCCTTCAAGGACGATATCACTCCATCGGAGCTCTGAATGGGACGCCCTTGCTTAGGCGGTATCTCGAGTTGCACGCTGCTGCCATTAGTTGATTAGTCCTATAAGTTCAGTGATGCCGGCGAATTCAGTGGCATGACTTCGAGTATCTCTGCGTTAGAGAAGAATAAGAAGAAGAGGAAGAAGAAGAAACAAATTAGTTCGTTGATTCGTATCCCGATGTGCTTTCCAGCCAATGTGAAGTGTCTATATTACTGTTATTGAGTCGAGTTACATTGGGAAGCGTTGTGACTGGTACAAGAGTTGGAACTTCTCCAAGATCATGTTCCACCACGATCACAGAGCGCTTGTTTGTACTTTCCACTGCGATAGGTTACACCATTGCTTGAAAAGTAATTCAAAATGTTTCAATCTAGTACCTTAATTTGTGGATATTAATTTCATGAATAGTGTAATTCAGTGGCGGTTCTACGGGAGGGGGGCGGGGGGTGGGGCTTTAGCCTCCCAAAATTTTGTCTGGCTCCCAAAAATGCAACTGAAAAAAAGAAGAAGAAATGCTGAATAATACTGGATCTTTCAGTTATTACGCGCCCATTACATGAACAACGTGTTGTGTAGACCTTACAAGTCCATGCTTTTCTACTCCTAATAAGACTAACAGAAGCGAATGTAGAGGAAGGGTCTAGTCCATGGGGGCTCTTCTAGCCACCCCAAAATTAATGGCTCCCTGTAGCCCCCAAAATATTTGCTCTAGAACCGCGCCTTGTGTAATCATGTTTATTTTCTTCTTCTTGCATCCACAAAGATGGTTACGTCCGAAAGCACGCCCTCGTTAGACCAACCGAGACCGCTATATCAAGGTCTATTGCCGGATGTTTTTGCATCAGGTTATTCGGCATGGCATCTTAATCGAATAAGAAAACGGAATCAAATCAGTCAGACACCCGTTTAGGATATTGCTCGTCAAAATTTCCACCCGATATTGGAATTTGAAAACAAGCGGGGCGTGGGGATTTTTTCAGTCGCACGGGAGCTTCGTGCTCCACATATTAGTAATGGGAATGGTGAACAGAATAGGCCTATGCCGACGAGTGGTTTATGTTCGTCTATCATGGCGGGTAGAAGCATAATCGTGCTGAAGACGTAGACACTGGTGTCAGATGTGGGATGTGGGCTCATTCTTAACGCGTGGCTCTGAAACGAAGGCCAGGCATAACTGTTCTAACATAACAAAATTGTTAAGATCGTTTTGAGGGTATAGCAACCATTTGCCAGCCCTTAAGTACGACGAAAAGAGTTTTGTAAAGGTATGTAACTTTTGGGGCGCAATATTACCCTGTCGGCTGGACAGGCTGAAGACTCTCCATACTCAATCGGTGCAACCTCGGAGAATTCATGGCACGTCACATGATGGTGGCACATTCTGACTATACCTGCAGACCAGAATGTTGCCTTTGAATAGCTGGACAGGCTGAAGTCACCTGGTGACTTTCCACTCATTTGTGATGCCACGTCAAATGATGGTGGCACATTCTGACTTGACACCTACAGACCAGAATGTTGCCTTTGAATAGCTGGACAGGCTGATGACGACTGACGACACCTGGTGACTTTCCACTCATTTTGTGATGCCACGTCACATGATGGTGGCACATTCTGACTTGATACTGTAGCGCAATGCATCCAGAATCGATTATTCGGTGTCGATTATCGAGTACATATGGGTTCGTCACCCTGGGCTAGTTGCTAGCCTTCTCGTACTCAGAAGCCACGCATTATTTGGAGAGGGGCCAGTCGACACCGGGGGTGTATTTAAGCCATGCACGTGCGTGGCCGAGGGTCTCTTTCCGTCCAGCGTCCATGATGAGCGGACGTCGTCACACTCTAGTCCCCGTAATTAGTGACTGTTGAGAGCAGCCTTATATTATTGCAGAGTGACAGAGCCCAGGCGGAAAATTCCCTGCTGTGAGTTTCATAATCAGAACTAGGCAGTATAAAGTCATGTTCATTATTGACAAGTAATTGTTATAATTTGTGAGAGGCAATAAAGCCGATTTGTGTATAAGTCTCCTGTAGGCGAAGCGCCTATAATTGTCACCTACTTAGGACAAGCGCCTGTGAGTCGCCTAGATAGGCGAAATAATTAAATTGTCACTTCAGAAGCCAAACCTATGTGTCCGCCTTTGCTTTCTTGATGATGGAAACAAGAACAATTGTGTTTATCTTGCTGGCTGTGGTCATGGTCCTGTTGTTGGCGATCGTGGCATGCTTGATTGTTTTAGACATCCGAATCCGCAGTGTCAAGTGCCAGGTTTAGAATTATAATCAGCCCCCTTCCCTGAGGTGTTTTCCCCTGAGTGAGTGATCTAGGTGATCGCTGTTGGTGTGTTGCGGGCCTAGGCGGTAGACTGCCGCCAAACGGATCTGCCTCCCCGGCCTTTTGAAGTTCGACCGCTCGCTGACATTGGCCGAGAGCGACCCGGGCAGCGGTCATTCTTGGACCAAATCCGCCACAATACATACAGACCAGAATGTTGCCTTTGAATAGCTGGACAGGCTGATGACACCTGGTGACTTTCCACTCATTCTGTGATGCCACGTCACATGATGGTGGTACTTTCTGACTTTACCTACAGACTAGAATGTTGCCTTTGAATAGCTGGACAGGCTGATGACACCTGGTGACTTTCCACTCATTCTGTCATGCCACGTCACATGATGGTGGCACATTCTGACTTTACCTACAGACCAGAATGTTGCCTTTGAATAGCTGGACAGGCTGATGATACCTGGCGACCAGGCACTCATTTTAGTGATGCCCCGTGCTCTGGGTTCACAGTAAATCCCACATAGGTCGGCTAATAGTCTGGTGAGAGTCTGGATTGCCTTGAATTCACTGAGAGCTTCTTCCAGAGGAATATACTGATTGAAGCATGGAGTAATAAAAAGCATCTTTTCTTGTTATGACCGTTAATCATTTTAAAGGCGTACATCTCCACATTTTTCCAACTACAGTGGTCGATTTCACCAAACTCATCTTAACTTACTATCAATCGCAGGACTTGTGAGGCATTGCAGCCCTATGCAGGATACGATGCGTTATCCTTCTTAACTTGTGTTACGATCTATCGTAGGGCTTCGTGAAATCGACCCCTGATACAATACTGACGATTCTCAATAACGCGCCACAAAGAGTTTTTAACGCGTTGGCCAATTACTATGCGCGGAACTTACCAACCGTTTCCAGACGCACGTTTTGTGGACTGATTCCGCGCATTGTGATTGGCCAACCCGTTGCAAACTCTTGGTGGTGCACTATTTTGGAAACGCCCTAACATATAAAAAACTCCATCCATATCTTTTTAAGACTAGTGATTTAGACAAATTGTTCGGCTCTAGTTTGACTGTACTAGTAATTACATACGTGCATATACAAAAGAGAAAAGAAAGCATTTTTTTTTTAATCGAGGCGCGGAATCATTGATCCCAAAGCTTTATAGGCTATTTTACGGGTTTTCTTTTTTCGGTAACTTTAAACTGCCAGATTCACCCAACAGAAACTACACAAGTTCGAGATTAAAGGTATGGACACTGCATTAAAGCAAGGAGTAAGCTTCACATTATCTGTATGATGATAGTAGCAAATTAGCTAATCTGTGAGTCCTTGGGTCCTACCCTAAGTCGATTTTCACTTAGCATGAAAACAGTGCTCTAAGTATTTTCCATTTTCTTAGCATGTTAATGAGATTTGGCTCGAAGGATAGCCGCACGGGCTTGACCGTAACTGTCAAAATCCTTCGACATGTACATATCGAGCAGACATTGCGACTTGAAAAAAGAAAAACACGCCTTGAACGGGGTCTTGCTGTACAACCTCCGAGGCTCCATAGCCACTTAATTAGTCTCGGTTTCAGGAGCCGATGTACTTCAATCCTGCAGGTAGTCTCAATCTTCCCCTCTTAATTCCGATGAAAAAAAAAAAGACCGGAAAGGAGAATTAGACTACCAAAGGCTATCAACCTTCAGAATAACACACTTGAAATACCCAGCAAGTTGAAGTCTACCTATACCCCTATGTTATCCTGCGGTTAACCTGCGGGGGGGGGAATTAATTATATTTGACAGTGAATTCAGCCGTACAATTTGATACCCTCTCATTCATTAAGCAATTTGGCCTGGGCGTGCATATTAATTTAATCAGAGTGTTCGCTGGATCTGCAATTCGCTTTCGTTATTGACACAGTGACTATATGAGTAACGTGTTTTGCGCATGCACTGTGCGTCTCGTCTGCGTTTTTGTTATAGGGATTAAAGGCGCGTTTCCATATGCACGTTTTTTTCATCCGCTGCGTATACGTTGCGTGCACGTTGCGTATACGTTGCGTGTGCGTTTCGTGCGCGTTAAAATTGCCCATGGAAAAGACTTAAGGCGCCTTTCCATATGCGCGTTTTTTCATCCGCTGCGTATACGTTGCGTGTCCGTCGCGTTGCAAAAAAATTGATCATTATAAAAAAACAAGCGACCCTTTCCATATGTGCGCGTGCGTTTGAAAAGGTCGCGTGTGTCTTTTTAATGGGCAATTTTAACGCACACGCAACGTACACGCAGCGTATACGCAGCGGATGAAAAAACGCACATATGGAAAGGCGCCTGTACTCGACCTTTAAAAAAACACGCACAAATGGAAAGGTTCGCAGTTTATTTTATGATGGATTTTGCAACGCGACGCACATGCACACGCAATGTATACGGAACCGATGAAAAAACGCGCATGTGGAAAGGCTCCTTTACGGAGCATTTTTTCGCCCGATTTAACAAAATTGTGTCGAATCATTAACTACGGTTTGTTATACATGATGGGAGCACGGAGCCACCTCATGCAGCTTAGTCTGACTGTACAATGAAACTGATAAATAATACATGTTCAGTGATATTTAGTGGGAACATGAAACGAAATAGAAACTGAATATATTGTTCTTGCAAAGAAACGCACGGTCGCAGGTTCGAAGCCCTTTTAAGTCATTTTGGTTCGCCTTGAAATGACTCAAGTTAAGCAGGCTATGATTAGTTCAATATTAGTGTATTGTTTTTTAAGAGAACGTGTAGGTAGAATAGGACTTGTAGAAAACATTTCTTTTTTAAATTCAGTCAGTTTTCCTTGTGGTTATTTGATAATTTATCAACTGATAAATAATACATGTTCAGTGGAAGTAGGAAGTAATTTAAGCGTAAGCAAAAAATAATTGAGATTTTATTAGAAGTAAAATTTAATCGAAAACAGCTTTCCAATTAAGTAAGCGACAGTTAGAGTGCTTTCTTCAAAGTAACATTTTTGAAAATTGGATATCGAAGTTTTGTACCTTTTTTTTTATCAATGCCACTTTATCGATACTTAACCGACAACTACGTGCAGACATCGCCCAGCATACTTGTCTGGCAATGGACGACAATGATCGTTAGAGATGTAAGGTCGGGAATATTTACAGAACGGTTTGCTGTTGCTATTGTGACTGTATTGATACAATCAAACCCAAATACATAATTATTCTTAATCGCAGACGATGCATGTGCATCCCAATGTTTACCGAATCAGTGTACGGTTCGTGACTATAATGAATATTAAATATCATCCTTAAAGGGTCTATGCAATAGGAATATTATGGCTTGAACATGTGCCAAAAATAAATTGTTACATGGGCCTTTGATTTTACCCACTTCCTCACACTGTTTCAGGGTTAACAACAGGTTTTTTGTTTGTATGCTTATTAGAATTTCCATATTCATGAGCAAAACTGTGATGTCATCTGGGTAACTGAGAGCAGTAATCCAATTGCTTTGTGCACAAAACATTAGGGGTTGTTTTATAGGTTTTCTGACAGACCTTTTCCCCCTCAATGGGTTTTATTGTGCTGAATATGTTCCTTTCACTCAACTGGTGGTGTAATTTTTATGACCAACCATTTCTGTGGGTCATGTTTGCCTCTTCATTTGCTTATGTTTTTTCGTTATATTTTGGCTATTGGTTCCCTACATGAGTATGCATGAAAATCCCCAATTTTGCAAAGCCGTTCAAAAGAAAACCAAATGCTGGTTTGAAACCAAAATAAGACTTGACATTCATTACCTGTCAGTATATTGTCTGTATAAATGCAATGAAATAACCCGACTGAAAAAAAGCACTGCATGAAACCTTTAATATTCATATAAACATGATAATTGCTGTATTCGTATCTGCTCATTGCTCAGCCTGACAGGACATCATGGCTGTGTTATTAGTATTTGTTATTATTTTGTAGATATATACATAATTATTACGCGCTCGTGTGGAGCACAATGAGACTGTGATGGTTTCATAAGTGTATAATGGAAATAATCCTGCGTTTGGATCAAAATGCACAGACATTGAAAAATAAACGATACAAAAGTAAATCTCTTGCTAGTACTAAATGGCTCCAACGTAAAGGAATAGGAGATTTATGTATGCAACTTCAAAATGCACGTTTACAGTGAAATCAATATTATTGTAACCTCCGCGTTTAAATGTTTTCGTATGAAATGCGATTTATTCGAGAAAAGAATAAAACAATAATAGTTAACTATTTAATAGTCAAAACCATTTTTGTATGATTTGTTTTGGGTGAAATGATGTTAGTTAGTGACCGAGTTGGAGCCAAATCTTTCGCAGGTGTGTCATGTACATGTACATGTACATGTACATGTACATGTACATGTACATGTTGGCCTTCACAGTGCTTTACAGGTTCCTTTAACCGTACCGATATGGAAACAAAGATGTCCATTGTTACAGTTTACAAATCAATTTAAAGATGATTATTTTATTTCAGTGATGTAATGTTTTCGCTAATGACGTATTGAGGTTTGAGTCCATAGGTTTGGGATTTATTTTTCTACTGTCTACCGCCATTTTGTTCGCTAAACGAAATGAAGGGCTTGAGATACATGGCGAAGCTGGAGCCTTTCTTATGCTTCGTCATGTGGCCCAATCCCTTCATTTTAGGTTGTGGGCCTCAAATGGCGGTAGCAGAAGTCCGAAGCCTTTAGCAAGGTTTCGCAAAGGCCCAACATCTATGTATTCAGAATTTGTTGTTACTTGGCGTTTTTGTCTTTCGTCAGAGTATTATACAGACAAAATCTATGTGATGTCACACAATGTCTGATCATAAAAACAAGCAATTTGTGTGGGATAGGGGGGGGGGTGGCTTTTGCGTTCTTGTCTATCCCTGGCTGTCATGGATATCAACGAATGAAAATAAAAAGAAATCCCTCAAACAAACATTCATATAAACGTCAGCATGGTCTATAACCAATATTGCAAAAAAATAATGAAAATGCACGGACGATTCTTGACAACCGTAACTGATCCATCGCATCGAACCTGGACTTAGAAATGAAAAAAAAAAAATTCGTCTTTTCTAATCACCTGGAAAATTCACCAAGGTCTGCTCAATTCTTCTTGTTCTTTTAACCATGCAGTCATGTATAAAAACCACTGCACACTTGTCGTGATCTGCATGGCAGTCTTGCATCTTTCAAATCCAATAAAATATGCCCATTGCCTTACCTCGTCTCATAACTCCACGATCAATATTATTGTAAAAGTCTGTCCTTGCAGACGTGTCATAATCTGACGTATATGTACGGCTGTCGATTTCCCCTCCGATACGGTTGATGCCAACTTTCAAAAGGCCATCTCATCACATTTTGAAGTTGTTGTGAAGGTCGAGGGAAGGCTAGACCTTTGCGAAAAGGACATTTTACCACGTCTGTTAAATAAAAAAAAAAAATTGTAGGGACTTTCGTTGATAGTGCTGCTTGGATATGATGTGATGCTATTACTACTATATTGTTTTTCTTTTTCGTCTTCTCATCCTTAAAGGTAGTATCATACTTTTGTAAAAAAAGCAAAACAGAAATGTTCACAGATTTACGTATTACATACAGAATATGAAGATGGTGTTGGTAGAAACATACCATTAGAAAATTCTCGCCTGAAATGGTGTGTTTATTCAGAGATTAGTGAAACAACGACCGAAAATCTTTTTGATCTTTTAAAAGATCAAAAATTAAAGAGAAAAGACTTAAGAAATACAGTGGCCGTTTTTCACTGTTTTCTCAAAAATTGGGCACCGTATGGGACTGAAATTTTCACAGATGACTTTTACTGTATCTTCCTTGATATTATTACCCATGAATCTGTATTTCTTTGTCAAAAACCAATAATAACATGATATTACCTTTAAAGGTTTACTGTAATCTAAATTGGGAAAGGGGTGAAAGTGCTTTAAAATTATTGCGTAATACACAACCTATAATTTATAAAAGTCACAGGACAGCACTCATATACTATCAGTATATCTGATCAAACATGTACATGGAATAATGAACCTGTCAACATTTGAATTCAATCGGACATCTGAGTCACGGGAAAATAGCGAAAACCGACAAATTTTTTCTTTTAAAACATAAAGAATTGTCTTGATCTTACTCCGTGATCAAAACCGTTTTCGGTCTTTGCTTTACATATTTTTGCATAAATACACCATTTCAACATATTTCAAATATTCTAACAGCATGTTTCTACCAGCACCATCTTCATACCCTGAAAATTATACGCGTTAATCTGTGAACATTAGTTTGGGTATAATTATTACTATACAATCCTGTAGTGAACCTTTAAAGCTAGTTGTTTGCGGATGTCGTTCCGTCTGAGCATCTTACCCTTTCCCTATAATTATCCAATTCATTACCTTTTTGAACTCAGGGACTTGGCTCTTATTTACCTCACCGAGAACTAGGAACCGTGGCAACAAAACAAGCGTAATTGGATTAAGAATTCATTTTAATGAAATTATGACGTATCTGCGGATGATGTTTCCTTTCATACGATTATAAAGAAATGGCGACCCATATTGGCGACAAATGAACCCCGTAGCTTACAATGCTGTCGCCGTCCTTCATTAACCACTCATATTAACGACATTGTCGTATTATTTTGTAGCCGTGCTGCTTGCAAATTAACGGTTGACCTCAACTCCCCCTGAAGGACAACAATCCTAAAATCCAGGGACTCGAATCCAGACTAAAACCCCCAAGAGATTTGGGCTTGGCTGGTTAACAACATCGCCTGTGGGTATTACAATGCTGTATGCGGTACCAACGAAGTAGACTTACATCAAGGCATTTCTTTTTTGTATAGATATTTCATCTGATTGAAACCTTGATATTAATATTGAACCTCCCCATTCCATTGAGCAGGCATATTAAATCAATGAGTCTATCATTAGTTTTCGGATAATGCCTGACTTTCGAGTTTAACTGATATCAAGGTAGGGGAAATACAAAGCATAAACCCAATGTGATTTTTATCATAGTTATTTAGCTGACATGTTGGTTGCTAATTTGCCACAGGGACAAGGTGGCATAATACGATTGCTTGCTTAAGAAAGAGTAGCAAGAATTTTGAGAGTTTATTTTAGCGTTTTGGATAATGCAGGTAAGCTAACTGCGGTAGGAATGAGTGTGAATTATTTACAGATAGTCCTGGTGTGTTATGATTGTTTAGATGGATCGTAATAGATTTAATACTCAAATTGCAGTGCAATAAAGAAATATAATTTTTCGCCATTTTTGTATTAGTTCGCAAAATGCAGCTAAATGTCGAGACAGTGATATCGCCTAGGTCTGGCCTTTATATACCGATGTGCAGTTTAATGGGGGGAGTCAGATTGGCGGAGTCAGGTTGGCGTAGCTGTTATTTCCTCGCCTTTCACCTCTGTGGACCGGGTTCAAGTCCGGCTCGGTCCACAAGTGGATTGGGTTTTCAGTCCCTGCCTGATTCTGTTGGTTTTACCCAGAATATTACTCTGGGGGTTTTCCTCCCACCTCTAAAACTGTATCTTCTTCTCATCATCTTTCCATAACAGGTTTCATAGGCTTGCGAGCTACAGTGCCTAGGGCACTGTAAGGTTGTGCAAGATTGTGGTCTGAATGCGATAAGCTTGTCCTGTCTATAGTGAATCCAAGACCTCTATTTACATGTACATTGGTTTAATTGCTTGTGTGTTTTCTCAAAAATGTTTGGTCTGAAAATCTGTGATTTTATCCAGTTATTTCAATTAATAAGCTTTTAATTTGATAGTGAATCAAGTCATTATTTGAACTGTGTTTCCGTTCACCATAAGGAGGGCAATTGCACGGCAACGTAAGTTACCTGTTAAGTGACTTTCACCTATTCCTTGATCAATCATTCTTGAAAGACTCCAATTAAAAATGTTTTATTGGAATCAGCAACTATACCACTTGATTATATCTTTGAAATGCCAATGCAAACATGAAAGAACGAGGTAATTAAAATCATGTTACAGAAATGTCCCTAAATCATGGAAAATGCCCAGGTTCAGAAAACGATATCTTTTGACAAAATTGTTGGATACATGTACGTCTATCCGTAGTTAATGCAGCCTTTGAAAGGTTGAGGCTCTCTGGCCTACAATTTAAGAAATGTATTTGCTTCGGCCCAAGGTTGGTTTTTGCGAAGAGATGGCAAGCGTTCTCGGCCGGGGTTTCGCCCAATGTATATACCGCCCTCTGTCGATAGGGTGGTTTATCAGACAGGTCATCTTTGCAACCTGTAATGCCTCGTATGAAAAACCCTCACGTCCCTGTTAACATATGGCGCAATAGTTCAAGCTAAGGTTACATTATACAGGGTAACTGCGATGAAATGTGAACTAGGGAAACATACCATGATATACGACTATCTTCGTACGACAAGACTTTCTTTTTTATTCTCATGATTAGTGTGGGTTACCAGCACTGTGAGTTTACTCGCGAACATTCCCAAACGAAAGGAAAAGGATTTTTTATTTTTCTTGGACCGATTGAGCTTGTGGCGATACTTGATCGAGAAATGTTCCCGATCACCTGTGTAATGACTCCAAACAAGAAGCTGCTGCTTAATTTCCTGATGAAAACAACTCCAGCTGGTACGAGCTCTTTCAGCTCCTGGCAGCCCCATGTATATACGCACATACGTCTTCCGTGCAAAAACACACTTTATAGTCATAAATGCCATTTGGGTTTTATGCATTTTGTTAAGTCTAGTAGAAACACAAGCCAACATTTTTTCATGAAAATGAATATACCTCACGCAAACCTCGCAATGGAAATTTTAAGAAACCCTTCGTAGCCAAAATAACACTGCGAGAGATTTTCATTTAAAGGTAGTATCATACTTTGGTAAGACACCACAGCAGAAATTTTCACAGATTTACGTATAACTTACAGGGTATCAAGATGGTGCTGGTAGAAACATGCCATTAAAATGGTTCCGCCTGTAATGGTGTATTTATCCAGAAATAATTAAAACAACAACCGAAAATCTTTTTGATCTTTTAAAAGATAAAAAATAAAAGAGAAAAGACTTAAGAAATACTGTGGCCGTTTTTCACTGTTTTCTCAAACAGTGGGCACCGTGTGGGACTGAAATTTTCACAGATGATTGTTATTGTATCTGTCTTGATATTTTTGCCCATGAATCTGTATTTCTTTGATAAAAACCAAAGTATGATACTACCTTTAAACCCAATGGTATTCTCTACAAAGTGAACCCTCTATACTTAAACATGGATTTCATATTTTCCTCAAAACACGATTAAGAAATGCTTTCATATGCCTATCTGCTTTCAGATGTGAAATCTGTACATCAACAGCCGTACATTAGTGTATTAGTATTACTACATAGGGGCTAAAAATTGTAACACGATATCGTATACGTAACAGCAAATACTTGTAATGCAATCACCAAAGCCAATTCATAACACCACACTGAACATTTGAGATGATTTTTTTTATCAAAATAAATCCAATTCACTCGTGATTCCGCCCTTTTCATTCCTTCTTGAGCTCAGAGACTCCGCAGGCGATGTCTAACGATATCTGACAAGTATTTGCCCACCAAGCCCCGACGGCTGATGAAAGAATAATTCCCGTCTCCATGACAACAGATGAGACAGGTTAAATCGAAATCCGTAGTCGAGGTGTGTGTGTGTGTTTTTTGGTCTTCTCTGTGGTTGAGAATTGCTTTCATATTTACGTCGAGCGCGCTTTAAAGCCTATCCGTCAGGCACGCAGGATGACGAGATGAACCATCGGTGTCACATTCAATAATGACCCGTCTTACAAACCGGTGTCTTCTCTGTCTTACAGCGCATGCTCACTACCAAAAACAACTGCTGAAAATTAATGCGTCACCAATAATTGATATTGTCATTTTTTTCCCCACATGATTTCTCGATTTTTTGTCCAAGGACAAATTCAAAAGAAAACCCTAAGCAAACAATTTAATCTAAGCTGGAATAGAATTCCTCTGTAAAGAGAGAAATTGTACTGCTAATAACTTAATCTTTTTGCCTCTAAAAGGACTGCACGATGACGTTATTTTCTAATGTAAACGATGACGTCATTACCTTAAGTATACGATGACGTCATAACCCGAAGTTTACGTATTTCGACTTACTGGATAGAATATTGCCAGTAATAATGTATAAATATATCACAGCTGAATTAATTAACAAATTGACATTTCTGATCAGTGATATTGTTAAAATCAAAACCCTTTAGTCATTCAAGTTGATTCATCATTTCTTGAAATCGTAACCGAGAGGACTCTTAAAAAAAACCCTCATGTTTAACTTGCCGATCGGCCAACCAAAGCAAAAAAATTGCGTCAGGGACATAACGAAAATCATAAGAAACGTAGGTGTTTCCCTTAAAGGTCTAGGACACTTCACTGATTCAGATTGAGCATTTAATCTCATCCGTAGCATGCATGTATGCGAAATAACAGTAAAAAACCGGCAATTACTGCCAAAATCGACGAATTGTCAGAGGACCCTTATACTGAATAGTAAAGCAATGATACGCGATCCCACGCTGCAATTCCCCAGACTATCATAGTTAATACCCGAGGAATCCACCAGCTATCATGTTTGACATTGTCTGATAGAATGGCTGGAGTTCACTAGCGGTCATGAACGGGTTTACGTGGCTGAGATCTATACAGGCAATGTCAATAGAGCTCTCCAAAGTTAACTTGAGAGAGGGAAAAAACACAAAACTTTCTTTAAAGAAAAAATTATGTTCAAATATTAACAAAAGCAGCCGAAAAAAATATCGTATTTGGTCGATAATTTTGTTTGGCTAGAAGACCTTCTTCAGATTAAGGAAATAATTTACTTGATGCTAAGCAAATATGCTTAATATGCGAAATGATTTACAGCACGAATGTTCACTAGCCGCTTTTTTAAAGGTGGTGTTGAATCTTGCAACTGATACGGGCGATTCACAAGTAGTAAGCTACCAAGTATTTGCAACGCGTTGGTCAATCACAGTACATGCATTTCGGCGGACATCTTAGCTTTTGATCGCAACTTCAAAACGAGGCACTTTCACGCATGCGCACTTTTCGAAGTGTATACCCGTGTATTTATCTCATCAATAGACGGGCTTACACTTCGAAAAGTGCGCATGCCTGGAAGTGCCTCGTTTTGAAGTTGCGATCAAAAGCTAAGATTGCCGCCGAAGTGTAAAACCATGTAAGGGCTGACCCGGGGGAGCTAAACGAATGCACCCAATGAAAAGGCTCCCATATCTGACGTCACGAAATCACACAGATTTGTCTGCTGCCCCCATTGACGAAATTCAGACAATCGCATTTTTGGGAAGCTTGCGGGTTGAGCATGTTGAGAGAAAAACCATCAAAAAGACTCTCTTTCTGTATTCAGTGTGAGATAAATATTTTTTCTCATGTCAAATAATTTAAGGATTATAGTTCTTACAAATAAAGCAAGGTTTGTTGATTGTCGATCATCATCTTTAACCGGCAAAGACTATAATATTATCAACCATTACCTCTGATCGACATCATCTCCTCGACGTTGACTAGAGGCCAAAGTTATCAAAGAGCAAGATTGATCTTAAACTGCTCATCAATCTTAATTGCTTTCCCAGTTAATGTCACGGTGTCACGAATAAGCATGGTGATATTGACAGTTCACTAAAGACTAAAATGTGAAGCGTCGTCAGCCCAAGTCTTAAAGGTAGTATCATACTTTGGTAAGAAACCAAAACAGAAATGTTCACAGATTTACGTATAACTTACAGGGTATGAAGATGGTGACGGTAGAAACATACTGTTGATTGTTTTCCGCCTGAAATGGTGTATTTATCCAGAAATTAGTAAAACAACGACCGAAAATCCTTTTGACCTTTTAAAAGATAAAAAGGAAAAGAGAAAAGACTTAAGAAATATTGTGGCTGTTTTTCACTGTTTTCTCAAAAAGTGGTCACCGTATGGGACTGAAATTTTCACAAATGACTGTTACTGTATCTGTCTTGGTATTTTAGCCCACGAATCTGTATTTCTTTGATAAAAACCAAAGTATGATACTACCTTTAATGAGTGATTAATCAACAGAACAGCTTCTGCTTTTTGTAGCCTGGCCTTGGGGAATCATATTGAATATTATTAATTAAATTTTAGCGAGTTTGACGTCGACGGAAACCTGACGTTATTTCATCGTGAGCACTGAAATTGAACTCCTGGACCGAAAAGTAATCGTGCAATTAAAAAGGAAAACATAATTATTCAATTGGCTGGTGCCAACTCAATCATTAGCGTGGCGCAGCCTTGAAGACAATATTTCACTTGCTCCCTGCGAACAATGCCGAATTGCACAGAGGCCACCAGCTTGAATAGCCCCGTGTGCGAGAGGTCAAATCCTTGACATTTTCGAACCCTTGTGATCCGAAAACTCCCTCCATTTTGTCTTTCAGTCATTGCCCTCTTGTATAACGCTATTGAAAGAAAGGTCATTTTAATAGAATGGTTCTGTTATTTCATACACAACTGAAGGCTTTCATTGGTAATAGCTGCACAAGATAGACTTGTGTTTTTCATGGTTGGTACTAAGGTTAAATAAATACCAGTATTGTTTTGTGCATTACCTGTCATCTTCAAGACAATTCAGAATCGGATTTGAAGATGCCAGTCAGAGAAGAGATTAAGGTAGAATGCAAATCCTCTTCGCGAAACTGTCAATATGTGAGCAAAACAAGCATACAGTGACGTACCCAGGGATATGACAAGTGATGCACGTGGCCACGGGCTAACTTGAAGGAGTGCCCCCACCACGCTCTTTCTATTTAAAGTGCTTGGCCTGACGTTTCGATCCTATAGATGGATCTTTCTCAAAAGCTAGGTAACAAGAGGACAAAAACATGCAAGTGAAGATGCACCTAAATGGATGAGAGGATCAGAACAGTTGGGACAGAGTGGTCCAGCAGCCGATTTTACGCAACTTCAAATGTTCCGTCAACAATTTGTTGCGTAAGCTACGCAACATTTTCCTGCTTTGGTTGCACAAGTTATGGCCGTTTCACAAGACTTACGCAACATCTGTACTTTGCGTAAGTTACGCAACATTTCGTGAAATCGGCTGCAGGGAAACAAGGAAAGCATGCAATAAGGCTGGTGGAACCACAAAGAGAAGATAGTGGTGGGCAAGTGTCGTCAGTGGGAAGGGGAATGAGAGTGCTGGGGTATAGGCAAAATCAAATGTTGACACTAACAAAAAAGAGCGAAGATTCATTCAGGTTGTAGGGAACAGGGATATTTAAGTTTTCACAGATTTAAGATAGTATCATACTTTGGTAAGACACCGAAACAGAAATGTTCACAGATTTACGTATAACTTACAGTGTATGAAAATGGTGGTGGTAGAAACATACCGTTAACATTTTTCCGCCTGAAATTGTGTATTTATTCAGAAATTAGTAAAACAACGACCGAAAATCTGTTTGATCTTCAATAAAAGAGACAAGACTTAAGGAATACTGTGGCTGTTTTTCACTGTTTTCTCCAAAAGGAAGCACCGTATGGGACCGACATTTTCACAGATGACTGTTACTGTATCGTCCTTGATATTTCTGCCCATGAATCTGTATTTCTTTTACAAAAACCAAAATATGATATAACCTTTAACCCATAACTTACAGAGTACATAAAAATGGCGATGGTAGAAATGTACCGTTAAAAGTGATTCGCCTGAATTTCCACTACATTTTGCAGAAGAGTACAACCAATGAACAAAAGCAGTTTTGAACTCATGATGAGATCAAAACTCCTGTGAATAGATTTGAAAATACCGTGAACGTTTTCCCACTATTTTCTCAAAAAAAGGGGTGCCGTACGGGGATGGGACTGGACATTTCCCACATGACTGTTAATTAATGTATCTCTCTTGATATTTTTACCCACTAATCTTCATTTCTTTGACAAAATCCAAAGTATGAACTGAAGGTACCTTTAATCAAACAGGCGGCCACATATTGCCACTTGTATTTTCTTTCAAGCCTCAAATATTAATCAACCTTAATAATCCTCTTTGCTTATCCCGTCTTACACGTCTGATCACTTAAGCCAGAATTTGCTTTCACGCTACATGCCGTTTGCCTACTAAGCAGTTTATTGCATTAATCCCTAATCTCAGATATTTTCTATTTCAGATTGAAGAGCACGGTTAATATAAACTTTATGTATAATTTTACCGATTCCCTATGTCGCCTGCAGGGATTCTCTGTCTATTTATTGCACGAGGTTCATACCAATGATTTATTCATTTTTATCTTGTATAAGTCCTCACTTGAGTGGTATTTCGGGGCAAGCTTAGGGATATTATCAGCAAGAACCCCTCCCCCATTGATTGATGAGGCTTATAACTTCAGGATATCCTCATAATCTGCATATATTGCTCTCCTTATGTTCTCGTGAAGGGCCCAATTTCCGCTCGTCCAGGAATTTCCAACTTCCGGTCATCAGTCCGCAGTTTGCTCACAGCCCGGAAATACCGCGCCAGGATGGCAGGCTTTAAGAAGATGCCTTAGCAACGGCTAATGAGCATGCTCACCAGGCAATATCAGAATTAAGATTTGAAAAAAACTGTATTTGAAGATCCAAGGAAACTCGAAACAGTTAATTTTAATGGCTGCAATTATAATTAATAGCCACTTGATCGTGCAGATAACATGTGAGCCGTTGTTGTTTAGATTTGGAAACTAAAGTACATTTTTATATAATGTTTACAGCTACAATATTGAATGTGTATTTTGGAAGCTGTGTGATTGGAACGAATGTTCATATACATGTATATAATAATATGTACTTTTTGTAATATCTACATATTTCGAAGATGGCTTAAGATAAGTATGCATCAGAGACGTCAAGCAGTAATACATCATCCACCGTAGGTTGAAATGGCTTTAAGGCACCCGACCATTCCAAATGTGAAGGTTACCACGTAAGACCACTGAATCACGTGGCATAGCAACATAGTATTTAGTTAGTTAGTTAGTGTAATGTGTAAGTGTAATGAAGATACGTCAGGGTACTAGACATTTACTTTCTTCAGCCGCAAGGAAAAGTTTAAGTTGATTTTCACTCTGGAACTCCTTACCTGCATCCTGTTTCCCTGCTGTATATATTTGGAAATATAATTTGTCTAAGTTCAAGTGCAATGTGAATAGGCTTCTGTTATCCTAATTCTGTGCGCTTTCTATTCCTTTCTCTTTCTTTTTTAGCCCTCACCTCGAGTGGCCTTTGTGCCTTGTGTTGGGCGACTTCCATAAAACAAATTGTTTGGGCGACAGATTCAGTATTTTCTGTGGGTAAAGGCATGCTGCGGGGGAGACATCACCAAAAATCTTCGAATATTCAACATTTCACAGTAATCACTTGAATTAGTCCCAAAAGGTGTTAAATGTCCCCGGGACCTGATAACTTAACCCACTGAATTGAAGTGATGATTTTCCTATCCCACGGCAGTACACGTCGCGAGTTTTACAGAAAAAAAAATTGAAATTGACGTTGAGATGTTCTGATGCCAAAAGCTTTGTGTGTTGACAATCGAGCGTGGATCTAATGATCCAGCCGTTAGCGTGAGTCCGAACTAACGGCCATTGACCCAAGCAAGAGATTGTGATTAAACCAGCCCTGATCAGAGCAAGAAAACAGCCCCTCCTTTTCGTTTTGGCGGACTTTTGTTTCACAAAGCAGAATAAAGCTCCGTTCATACACATTGAAATCAAGCTAGGGTGATCGGATCAGCCCCGAATGACGTCAAAGAGCGCAGATCACACAGTCAGTCTTCACGTGTGTTAATGGTAGATAAAGCAATCAAATAGCGCGCCGAAGATATGAAATCAAATTACTAAAGTTTCAGCTTGAAAATAAAATAAAGAAAACACAATTCCCGTATAAATATCCCACCACGGACGTATTTCGGATTCGCTTTCGTCCGTTTTTTTGACGGAGATTCGCACGACGAGACATCCATAAATTACAGGTTTATTTTTCAGCTCACGTTTCTTTGTCACGCTGGCGTTTTATTTTCGATTGGGAAAACGCGAGTTTATTTTTCAGAAGTGATTTTCTTAAGTCTGTTTGACAGAGGAGTGGTTATTTGCATAGAATCCACGTATGGATACGTCGGATGTTTTTTAGCCGAGTACTGTCTTTGAGATCCTAGCCTGTGGCAGTGAATTGGGGTCACGGCCCGTCTGTATTCAGTGTGGTGTAGGGGTAAGATCTTGTTTTTGTCGGTCTTAAGCACTCATAGACTATCTTGGCGCGAATCTGTGTTTTGCTTTCTCCGTGTGAAGTGGTGACTTTCCTCCACTTATTTCATGCCGCAGCTGCGCGGAGATGGTCCCCGTAGATTTCCAGCTACCTGCTAGCTCGATGTTTAAGGAGTTTACGCAAGGGCTGTTTCCAAAGATGTTATTGATTTATCGCCGTTCTATAGCATTCTTAATCAGTCTGTGATTTGGTTTTACGTCTCTGCATCACATAATTTGTGTTCTAGTTTTCAATTTTGTTGAGCTGCTTAGTGACTGCCCTAGATTCGTAATGAAACATTTTCTACATCTTTCTCCCTTTCTCTTAATACTGTCCTGTTTCTATCACCTTCTTTAGGCCTTACCTTGAGTGAGCTTTAACGAATAAGCTGTGGAGTGATATTTGAGACGTTAAAGCACAAATGCCAAAATAATAATAATAATAATAATAATAATAATAAAAATTACCGATAATGGGTACTTAGGGAGACATTACCGATAATGGGTACTAAGGGAGACATTACCGATAATTGGTACTTAGGGAGACATTCCCATAGGGACGTGCACACGACTTTACTTATCTTTTTCTAAACATCCTCCAAACCAATGAACTTGAAATTGAAATATGTTCATATTGAGAGCGTTCTCTGTCTTCTATCAAAATATGGACAATAAAAATATATCTTTAAGATGTAGAAAATTTTTTGGGGAGACAACAAAATGTCTCCCAGTATTGACCGGTGTCTCCCAAATGGTAACTTTCAGATGCTAACCTGTCTCCCTATTATGTAATTAAGAAAAATAATCAACACTTTTTATAGAGCGCATAACACATTGCGGGGCAAATCTCTATGCGCGTACACTATTAGTATCCCTGGTCATCGGGCCCATTTACATTCCTGAAACAATCTCAGCAGTATACAGCCCCGGCTACTTTAAAGCGCACGAAGGCTTATTATGCACACAAAGCCATCACTACCCTCACAGGTACCCATTTACTCCTGGGTGAAGAGAAGCAATATGTGACAAAGCGTCTTGTCCAAGGACGCAAGCACCACTAACCCATGGCTGGATTCGAACCCACAATCTGTAGATTGACCACAAGACTTTGAGATCAAAACTCCGGACCACTAGGCCACAGCACTCCACATTAGACCAACTTTAGACCTTACCTTGAGTGACCTTTTACGAATTAATTGATGAGTGATTTTTAACACCTTTAAAATGCCAAAAATGGGAAATCTTTAGTCTTTGGAAGTGACTTTTGGAAAAGGTCTTTCCCAACTTAGTCTTGTTTGGATGTTGTATGTGGGAAACGTTCTACCTGCTCTGTTTTGTCTTGCTTAATTTTGATTGTCATATATTTTAACTCAACTTTCATGCAGTCAGAATTTGGTTGGCTGATGTAACAAATGATGATAGTGCGGGTAATTCCAGATAGTGCGCCACCAAGAGTTTGCAATGCGTTGGCCAATCACAATGCACATAATCTGTCGTCCCTTTCCAGACGCGCATACACGGGTTTACACTTCGAAAAGTGCGCATGCGTGGAAGTGCCTCGTTTTGAAGTTGCGATCACAATCTAAGATGGCCGCCATGGTGTAAACCCGTGTATTGGGTCGAAACATTCCGTGCATTGTGATTGGTCAACGTTTTGCAACCTCCTGCTGGCGCACTATTTGGAATCGCCCGAATATTGCAAAATGTTACCTACACATTATATCATTTAGCTTTTCTATAATTGCGTTCTTTAGGATTCTTTTTTTTTTTGTCACGTGGACGCTCACAACTTCAAAGTTGAACGATTAAATCAGACAAAGATTGGTTTTGAGCAATCGAGGTTTAAATTTTAATGTTCACCATTGGAAATCTAAATGCCAGCTCTGATAGATAGATAAACTGTGGAGTTCAGTTTTCGTAATTAACTTGCAGAAAAATGCAAATTTTCTTTATTCTGTTTTCCTATACTTCTGAAATTGCCCCCGTCCGATTCAATTTTTGAGTAAGAGAAATGTTTGTCATAATTTGCCTTGAAGCTATCCGTACGGCGTGAAACGAATCGCGTGATGGGGAAGTCAATCCATTGGAATTCTTTTTATCACCTGCAAAAAAAAAAACAAATCCAGCACCGGTCGCATTGTGCACACTAATTTCAAGGCGACGAATTGTGACGTCAAAGCCTTTCCTTTTACAATCAATATTAAATTTCCCGCCAATTGCACCGAAGCGTCGCCTAAGTCCCGACACGAGTTCGCTTTCCGCGCGCTCGAGTAACTCGTCTGCACCGACGGTGCCCATGCTTCGTCCACACCTGAAACCAGTCGCTTTTTCAGCACGGGAAACATTATTTCTCAATTTTACTTCCAAATATTATATTATTATATTATTTAAACACGCGACTTAATCATGATATTAGTCGCCCTGCGGCGATCAAATACCAATGCATTTGGCGCTTGATTTCTCTGTATTTATAGACTGATGTTATCATGTGGACTGTGCGCAGAGAGTGCAGATAAGTGCACTTTTTGGAAATCAACTGTGATGTCGGTTCCTGCAGATATTATTTTTTTCTTCCAGTTCAGGACGCAGGGGTTTTCTCTGTGACTGCGTAAGTCATTGATTGCCTGTAGCATTGCTGAGAAACATGACCGGCGCTTGCTAGGAATGCTCTATGTTCCAATGGAGGCGTCCCTTGCATTTGAAACCGCGCCCATGCAGTATTGCATGGGATATCAAAACACTTCCCAAACATACCCCACAATATGTTCAACCTCAGCTTTGTTTTTACATTCCATGCTCAAGAGATTTGAACATTATTTTCCGAATCAATTTCGTTTTCTTGAAATTGCCCCTCCGAGTACGTACCATAAAAGGGCCAATTAAGAAGAGATTTGTTTATAAAATGAAACTGTGAGCTAACTCGTTAAAGTGAAAGAAATGTTAAATTTTTGCATTCTTCAGTCTTGCTGTTAGTGATGAAATAACCGTTTTAGTGACATGTAAGGGAGTGTTTTTCTGCTGGAGCTGAACAAATGCCCACAGACCTGTGTGATATTTTGTGTCGAATGTCACTCGTCATTTCAATCGTCTTCGTTCTTCATTCCTAACATTTTCCCTACCACGCACAACCATTTTAAAATCACAATTGAATTTTATTTGCCTTACCTTACACATCATACATGATGTGTAAAGGTCACTGTACTCACACATTTAGTCTGATCCAATTTGTGCACGAGATAATAAACCTTTGAACATTTGAGCTCAATCAGACATCTAAGTCACAGGAAAACAGCGCAAACTCGACTCATTAAAAACAAACATAACGAATGGCTTTGATCTTCCCACGAAGACTGTTTTCGGTCTTTGTTTTACTTATCTCAGGATAAACACAACAATTCAGGCAGGAGTATTTAAACGGTATGTTTCTACCAGCACCATCTTCATATCCTGAAAGTTACACGTAAATCTGTTAATGTTTCTGTTTGGGTATGTTACAAATCCTGTACTTTACCTTTAATAAAATTGTACATTTTTAGAAACGATCTACTTTTGAATGACCTTTAGAAAGAGGCAAGGGGGGGGGGGGGGGGGGGAGAACGGGACAGTACTGGAAACCGATTTCGGAAATATCCATCAATCACTACAGGGAATAGTCCGCTCGTTGGACGGGCCGTAGGTCAACATGGATGTCTGTAAACACTTATAACCATAGTACGTCACTGATTGAAAGTCTGACATGACAAGCGTCTGTAAGTCTCTTGATCGTGGTTCCGGAAAACGCACGGTCTCCATCGTGACTTTTAATAACTAGGCCGGCAAACCTATTTTTGATTGGTGATATGTATAGGTTATTGTACTGGTCGGTCCGTAGGTCACCACGTATGTGCGTCAACACTAGATGACCATAGTGGGCACTGATTGAAAAGCTGACCCGAACAGCGTCTGTAAGTCTGTCGGTAGTGAGTCCGGAAACCGCACGTACTCGATCCAGGATTATAAAAATTGCGTAGGCTAACTGTTTTTGATAAACATTTTGATTTGTGATAGGCTATTCAGGTTATGATATGTATTGAACGCATCCAGGGGTGCGTTCCGCTTGCGCGAACATACAATAATGTGTTCGCGACGTTTGCGTTACGCTTGGATTTTGAAGTGGAACGCACACGCAACAAAAGGCGAATGTGTTGCGTATTGCGTTCCATACAATGTAGTTAGACAACTTCAGAAAACACCTCTTCTACACCGTTAGCTATGTTAGGCAAACGATGTGTTCATGTTTGGCGAACAGCGCGTTCCGGTTTGAAAACGGTGGCGCACATTGTGCTAGTGAAAATCTTTTTCAAATTTTTCTTCGAGATATGGTGTAATAGGACCTAAACGGGAAGTCATACACAAAACACATCGAATACGGGCGAGTCCAAATAGTACGCCCTCAAGAGTTTGCAATGCGTTGGCCAATCACAATGCTCCGAATTTGTCGACAAAATGCACATTTGGAAATGGTCGACAGATTCATTCTGATTGGCTAACGCCTTGTAAACTCTTTGATGTGCACTATTAAGAATCGCTCGTATTGACCTTTGAGCAAAATCGGACATCGCCAATGACCACTTCTTTCTTCTGTGTGTTCAGAAATGCTAGGGAGAACTCCCTCTTGGGAGAGTGTCATCATAACAGGCGAAGTGGACCGCAGCATCTAAAGAGACTAAGTTTGTCCAAGGGAAATCAAGATGGCCAGTGTCTGGTCCGTTTGCTTAATTAATCCAATTAGCGAAGGGTGTCAATCGCTTAAGCGAGTCCACGAAACAGCTGTCACGGAATTTCACGTGACAAATGTACGTCATTATATACCAACGAAATCCCAGGAGTTATACCCTATCCTTCTCTTGGGAGTAATTAGCCAATTGGTTCTAATTAATGTAACACATCGTAGCTGCGTTCTCAAAATCCGGTTAATTGCGGCATTCTTTGTACATCACACGCTCATGATTGATGCTCTGTTTTGACCAAAATCGGTCCTGTTCCTCTAGTGATTCGAAGCGCCCTCTCTAGTTGCCTTAGCCACCATGAGGGAATACGGGTCTCGATTTGATTGTGGTTATAATTCCAAATTCTGTTTATCCTCCCTTTCGATTCAAATACGTGTGAATGACCGCCCGGGGCTACGGTCATTTCTGAAGAGAGGTTTTTATTTTGTTTTTAATTCTCGCTCGCCCTGATTTGGCGCCTGTCCACCCGAAGCCATTCTTTCTCATCTGTCGGCCGTCTCTCTCCCAAAGGTGCGGGACAAAAACCCCGTACGCCTAATCGCACTGAGTATTAACGCCAGCGCGAGGTTGTTAGCACCGCTGCTGTGTGTTAACCAAACAGTTTATAGTTGACGTACAACCGGACTTGCATGGGCTGATTACCCTGGGGACAAGGAGGCGAGATGGAGATATGCGCCCTGAAACTATTGGTGGCAGCAGAGACCTGAGAATGTTCTTTTAATCCCATGTTGAGGCTTAGGCTCTGGCTCAGGCTCAGACTCAGGCTTAGACTCTAGCTCTGACATCCATATACTGAAAATATAGCTCGTGGTGTTTCATTGAAGCTGAAGCTCTGTCTTCCTTTTCAAACCAGAGGATCTACTTCCGAACCGCAGCCAAAAGTCTCTATTTTGATGCCCGTTGTGTTATAATGGAATCACGAAATGGAGCCTGAGCCTGAGCCTCCGTTTCGTAAACGCCCATCGACTCTATTCCTGTTGTATTTCCATAAACATCATTCAAACTGGTTGGGAATAGCAGCATGCAAAATAATGAATACCTTTGATGTAATTTGTTGATGTGGGCTTGTCATAATGTCTTTTTTCACTGGATAAATACTCATTAATATTATAATAGGCAAATTGGATTTGCATGAAACAAGCCTATGATGTGGAATTTGTGAAAAATTCAGTTGCTCTTCGTACTTACACGTAGGTGTGCTTGGAAGTGCTTTAACCTTGAAAAAAGGCTAATAATTTTGCGAGGAATATTGAAAACTAAAGAAGAACAACAACATTTGTGTTCTCTCTGATACATTATATTGTTTAAGAAGATTGGTTCATGGTGCATATGGCTTTGCTAAATTTCTTCTGAACTGTTTTGCTATAAGGTTATCTACTGTACCATTACTAAAACATATTTTGATTCGAGGCCATTCCTGGGGGCCAATTTCATAGAGCTGCTTCAGCACAAAATTTGCTTCAGCTTGAAAAGTCTTCCTTGGTCAAACAGGATTGCCAATCAAATGTTCATGTGATGTTTTTGCTCTTGACTTGCATTCGGCCATTATTTGGCTGAGCAAAGGAGTTTGGGCTGCCATGCTTATTATTTATCAAGGTGTTTGGTGCTTAAGCAAAATTGTGGTGCTTAAGCAGCTCTATGAAATTGGCCCCTGGTCCTTATCGAGTTAATTTAAGTACAGTGCCCGTGCAGTGCAGTGTCCTATACGCGCTGGGTTCAAGTACTTGCCTCCTGTATGTGTACGCGATGGCCCAAGCGATATGGCCCACTGAACGTGCGTGTCCTTCCATCCAATGACCAACTTGGACTTGGTGAGAGCAAAGTAAGAAAAAGAAAAATACTTCATTCCTCCAACTGAGCAGTTTAATCACATCGACCTGATCGCCCTTGGGCAGCTTCTCACTCGATCGAAGTTAGAAAGATTTTTGTAGATTTTCTTTTACCTCCTTTTACCTAATGTCCTCCTGTATTTTTTTCTTCTCCAATAAAAATCGGAACATGATTATCTTCCATCGGTTTGCGAATGCGTGCAGCAATGACGGTGTTCGCTTGCCTGGTTTCCGTGCAGTTCGTTTCCCTGTTGTGTTTACTTTTTGCAAGGAGCGGGTAGTGTTGTCCCGTGTAGCGTGGGTTGAGGTTAATTTATGTCGGTTAACTTTGCTTCCATAAAGATCCCCAAAATGATGACGAAATTTAATTAAAATCTTTGCTAGAATAAATTTATCCCCCCCGAGCATTTGTTTTTATAACTTAGTTTTACACATTTGCCAACGAGACAACACAGTTCGGATATTGATCAAATAACTGCATGACTACCCGAACAAACGTTTCGAAACGTTGGTCTAATTCTGAAACGGAGATATCACATTGTAAACATTTAAGTATTTAAATTTGCTTCTTTATATATCCAATACGGCCTTTAAAATCACGTACAATTACAATCCAGATAAGCTTTGTGTCATGAAACTTTCCGAGTGTACGTTTCGAAAAAGTAAATCTGAAATGTGCGTTTTTTTTCAGGATCGCAGATCACATTATGTTGATATTATAGCGTTTTAATGTGCAATCGTAACCTGTGTTAAATCATGCATCACGTTGATCAGCACACGATCAATGTTTTAGCAGTGATTGATAATCATAGTCTCCACCACACATACTGGTAAACACATAAAAGGCACCTACGGCCCATTAGCCATGGGGGCAAGTCTAAATGAACAATCAGATGATGGAGATTTATGGCCACTTTACCTCAACGGTTTAGAGTCTCTCATTTTCATGGGAAGGCTTGGCTTGCGATTAAGCCAGATCGCGAAATGGGTAGAAAATTCTGGCCATGATATAAAATCCAAATAAATCATAGGTACATTCTGGCTTTATCTACAGACTAGAATGTTGCATTTGAAAAGCTGGACAGGCTGATGACACCTGGTGACTTTTCACTCATTCTGTGATGCCACGTCACATGATGGTGGCACATTCTGACTTTACCTACAGACCAGAATTTTGCCTTTGAATAGCTGGACAGGCTGATGACACCTGGTGACTTTCCACTCATTCTGTCATGCCACGTCACATGATGGTGGCACATTCTGAATTTACCTACATACCAGAATGTTGCCTTTGAATAGCTGGACAGGCTGATGACACCTGGTGACTTTCCACTCATTCTGTGATGCCACGTCACATGATGGTGGCACATTCTGACTTTACCTACAGAACAGAATGTTGCCTTTGAATAGCTGGACAGGCTGATGACACCTGGTGACTTTCCACTCATTCTGTGATGCCATATCACATGATGGTGGCACATTCTGACTTTACCTACATACCAGAATGTTGCCTTAGAATAGTTGTACAGGCTGATGACACCTGGTGACTTTCCACTCATTCTGTGATGCCACGTCACAAGATGGTGGCACATTCTGACTTTACCTACAGAACAGAATGTTGCCTTTGAATAGCTGGACAGGCTGATGACACCAGGGGCCAATTTCACGGCGCTGCTAAGCACGCGTTTTTTGCTAACCGACCGCCCCTTAGCAAATTTTCCATTTCACGGCGACCGTAAGCAGACGTTTTTTGCTTAAAGCACTTAGCAAGCCTTTTGGCATGCTAAGTGGTGGTATTTTGTGCTAAGATCCGCCATCTTGGTTCGTCGCGTAAAAAAAAACACAATGTAAATATGGTATTTGGACGTATAAAACGACGTGAACGACGTCGAAATCTCCCACGACAAATATTCCGTGATCGGGAAAACCCGTTGAGGTGTTTACAGAGAGGAAAATGTGGGCATGTTTGAGTAAAAAGTGGCCGTAATGTTATCCGGAATTCACAGACCCAACGTACGTTGCATGGCCGGCTTTGCACCCTATAGCCTAACGTTAGGCCTACTACTAAAAAGTACTACTTCTAACTGTTAGTACTAACTTGTTAGTACTACTTTCCTATTTTGCAATATTGTGGTATTACTATTAATATTATTAGGCCTTTCTAGGGACACAGACCATAACTTTATAAGAATAGTCCTTCCGTGTATCCACGGCATAGAGGACTATTGATAGAAGTAGAACCGTGAAGGCCATCACTATGATCCAATTGATCGGCAATGACCGAAAACAAATCATTTTCCCCGATCCCCAAGTCCAAGATGTGGAAGCGCTGAGGAAAACAGGGTTTCCATTTAACTGAGTGACTGGTAATGACAAGAATAAAGCAAATTAGGCCTAGCCTTATCGTTCATTTCTTTAAAAACTTTGTAACTTGGGCACGCTGGCGTTGGCTCCCGGCAAGGAAATTATAGGCCTATGAACTTTTTTCCAATTTTGGATTTTTTTTTATCTGTTAGGCCTATCTAACGTTAAACTTTTTACATTTTACTCACGATACAATCAACAGCAGCACTTGTTGTTTGTAGTTAGGCCTAGTTGGAAAAGTACATGGACGGACAGGAGTCAAAATAATTATAATAACATTATAGGCCTATATGTACAATGTGTACAAACGTAGAAATAAAATCTCACGGTGGACAAGTCATGTCGAGCTCAATTACTTCATGCAAAAGTGACTAGACTGCAGCAGTAGTGAAGCAAAAAAATGAACTGCATACAGTACATGCACACAATTATGTTTGTATCAAATTGATACATTGTATCAATTTTTTCTATGGGTCGAACATAGGTCACCGTTATTCGACCCAAACACCGCATAATGTTTACAAACAAACACTGACAGTACCGCACCGAGTGTGAAAGAAAAAAGATAGAACTTCCATTACTGGAACTTCATTTAACCAAAATTTAAAATAAGGGCGTCTCATTTCCGACCGACCCATATTTTGGGCGCCGACCCTGTCAGAATGGCATAATATAAAAAAAATAATAATAATAACAATTCCCAGAATTTCTGGAGACAAAATTTTTCTCCAAAAATTCTGGGAATTCTTTTTTTTTTTTGCCAATAGGCCTACAATTTTATACTTTGTATCACTGAAATAATACAACAATATTCAAACGCGATTACAGTGAATACAATGAACATCATTTTCTTTAGGTTTTTGTGTATTCAGCCAGGTTTTTTTTCCACCAAACTTTTCTTTCTTTTTTCAACCGACCGACCCTCCCTCAAGGTGAACAAGAAATGAGAACCAAAGTTATAAAAAGTGGCGCCCTAATCATATAAAGGAAATCGTTTATTCCACTTCGGCCCAACGAAGATGAAACCGCCTATTAAAATGTAATAAATTATAATATGTATAATTGGGAATATTTCAGAGGTCGACGTAGGCCATAAGTCAAATAGGGTATAGTTATTCGTCCTATGTTAACAACTAAGACAATTTCAGATTCATGCATTTACAGCCTTCCTACCTCTCCCTCAATTAGCTGCAAATTTACGTTTGTCAGCTTTGAACCTTTGGGAGGACATTACATGATGTCTAATACGTATTTTGTGGCCAAAGCAATATATCTATCGCCGATGAAAACAGCGAGGATTTGTGTTTGATTTCTTCATTGGCATGGCCATTATTGTCACGGTGATGTGATAGCAGACGACTCTCACTGAGAATCTCACGTAGCAGACGATAACGACCAAAAGTTGCACTAAAACGACGTTATAAGATGCGCGCGCATAAATTTCCTGTGCTAAACATAGCAGGCGCGTAACGGTCGCCGTGAAATACGCTTGCGCCTTAGCAAATTTTTCTGCTATGCTAAGCACGAGAATTTGCTTACTGCTTAAGCAGCGCCGTGAAATTGGCCCCTGGTGACTTTCCACTCATTCTGTGATGCCATATCACACGATGGTGGCACATTCTGACTTTACCTACATACCAGAATGTTGCCTTAGAATAGTTGTACAGGCTGATGACACCTGGTGACTTTCCACTCATTCTGTGATGCCACGTCACATGATGGTGGCACATTATGACTTTACCTACAGACCAGCAGCCGATTTCACGAAACATTGCGTAACTTACACCACGTACAAATGTTGCGTAAGTTTTGTGAAACGGCCATAGCTTGTGCAACCAAGGCAGGAAAATGTTGCGTAAGTTACGCAACAAAATGTTGCGTACGCAACATTTGGAGTTTCGTGAAATCGGCTGCAGAATGTTGCCTTTGAATAGCTGGACAGGCTGATGAAACCCGGTGACTTTCCACTCATTCTACGATAATGTCTCCCACTACACATATCTTAAATCTCACATCAATGACAGCATTTGCCTTCCATCTTTCCTGTACTAGACATTATAACTTATTCATCACATTGCGTATCCCAGGCTTAATTATTGAGTAGATTGGTTGATCTGTATATGATGTATGAAGGTCTTAGCGAGTCTCGCCTTGGGGACTTTGTTCTTTACGCCATTGATGAGAAATGTTCTCAGCCACGCTGTATATAATTTATTATGTGCTGTCCTTGTGACTGTAGGGATCATACCTAATTGTACGAACAAGCAATAAACTGCAGCAAACTGCTCATCAACCAAAATAATGATTATAAAAACTGTACCGTATTCAGGAGGTCGCCGGTTCGAATCCCTCTTCAGTTAATATTTTTTCTTCACTTTAAAATGACATTAACATTGAATGAGTTTCCCTTGTGGTTATTAGATGATTATATTAATTATTACACAGGAAATGAGAAATGTTGTGATCAGTGTAAAATTTGCACTACACATTGAAGCGATCTGAGATCCCATTAGCAAATCAATATCGTTGCCATTGCATTAACTACTGTCACAATGGTATTCTCTTCCCTGTACGGTACATCATGTACATTTTTTTCATTATGGGAATTCGATGTGTATTATTTTGACCCATCACAATCCGCACACCGGCCGTATCATGAATTGTGTACCGCCTGAGGAGGGATATTTATATAAAAAGATAGGAAATTACATTGATTAACTGTACAGGAATTGACAACAGCACGCTGAAGATGAAAGCAAAGAGGAAAATGACATGTATTAGTATGGAGCCTTGGTGGTGATGTAGATGCTATGACAGATGCGTTCTGTACAGATCAGCCTATCTCACGATCCATTAACTATCATTCATCATAGCTTGACACGCGTTTATAAATAGCTACACGCAGTACGCGATGGTATCGAATCGCGTTGTTGTCCTTGACTTCCGCGTGACATTTTTTCCCCTTCTTCTGTTTAGTCTTCTGATATTTTTGTTGTTGTTGACGAAACCCCGACGACTGTTTTGTGTAGATCTGTATGTGTTTTCAACGACGAGGATTTTTTTTAATTCAATGGCTCTCCATAAGTAGGCAAATATATGTAGTCAAGGTTTAATTTTCAATTTAATTCAATTAATTTATTCCCAATGCCACCACGGTATTCATTTTTGATTAATTTGTTTCTCCAGAATCTATTGCATTATATAATTTGCTATTTTTTTGGTGAGATCACATTGTTATTGCTGTACATTGATGAGTTTCGTTTCTTTCATCTATAAAAACAACACTCTATGTTTATTGTTCATTGTTCTATTGTATACTACATCAATTAATATTCACCTGATGTCAATTTCTCGAAGCCCTTCTATCGACCGTAACTCAATTACTAAGGATAACCCGTCGTATTCTACGTAGGCTGCAATGCATCATAAGTCGTCGATTGACCGTAGGCTACGACGAGTTTTGTGAAATTTAGCCCAGGTACATGTATTACATGTGATACACTTACAAAGTTAAGTTGAATTAACATAGACGTAAAGGCTGAACATTGAAAGTTAACATTATATTCGTCAATCGGTCAATTTAGGGTAAATTGGTGTTTTGAGACTGTGTCGACTTATGATTTCTGAGATCGACAGATCGACAAAATGCAGCTCTTCGTGGCCGATTGATCTGTACTGTCGTATCATTCTATCATATACCATTCTCTAGATTGAGAGGCTGGGTTAAAACTTCATACTCAAACGGATCCAAGATGGCGACTTCCACTAATAGGAGCTTCAATTGAGGAGCTTTTGACGGTGGCTTATTTCGCTTTACTTAAATAATGGGAATACAATGCGTGAGGCGTGGAGGGCCGGCATTATGATAACAGAATGTCTTTGTTTTTGTCTTTTGACTCCAGATGTAAGTCAGGACGTTGTAATGATGCATTGGAATCTCCTAACCTCAATCGGCTGGTTGAAGACATTCCACTATTAATGTTGTAAGCTCGTGTCAAAATGTGAGGCAGGAATGCCTGTGAGTGATCTGGATCCCCCAATGAATAATCTCGATTGTTTTCTCCAAGGATTGGTAAGAAGCTCAAAGTATCTTGCTCCTTGACACATCTGCTAGGACCGAGGATTATTGGGAATCTCTGCTCAGCTAGCCGGTTGCTAGAGGGGTAAAATTGCCGCTCCAGCTCCCCGGGCGCCTGGGCACAATTGCCCCGGTACCAAACTCGGTATGTTGTCCCTCTTGTTAACAGTAATCTTGGATTATTGGTTTTAAAGCACTTCAACTGAGGTGTGAACTTTTTCAGCTCGTCGGAAAATGTAATTTAGATTGTTGTCAAAGGAATAATTTGACACTTTTCCCCTGGAACAGATGTCCTTCTGGCTCGCCGAAAATAAAAATCTGTGACTAATCATGATTAATGACGTGTTTGAGAAATAACATGCAACGATTCAGGCTAGGTTTCATTTTTAGACAGATTCTTTTTAACAGTGCGAAAATTGGCGCGAAATACGCGAAGAAAATATTTGGAACCACGCGGTCGTGCTGATGACAAAGACTGTATTTAGACACCGACGAAATTTGGAATTGTGGCGGTGCGATTCAGAAATTGGACTGTGAATATATTGGAGGCGGCAATTTAAAACGCAATTAATTGGGCCGAGGCTGTCTACGTACTCCAATCTCAATTATTGAGTGGTAGACGAGATAGCAAGCCATGAATGGAACATTCTAACAGCGTCGATCTTATGCATTATTTGCATCTTTTTACAAAAGGAGGCCAAGTACTGCAGTATGTTACGCGCCATGGTAATGGTATTATATCGGTTAGGTGTGCATGCGCTGCAAAGCGACATCGTGGTTTTGGCCTTGACATTGAGGGCGCTGTTCATCTCTCTCGGATCTGTTCTGTTCCGTTAGTTTTTGTTTGCTTGTCGTGATATTTGTGTGTTTACGTTCGACCATTGCAAGAACTATAGTAAACCAATGCATACGTAAATCTATTGTGTTTTAAATTTGATTAATGGCATTTGAGGGCAAATTTAATAGTCAAAGATGTTTTAATCCTTAGGCAGAATGATTGTTCACACGGTATATTTTGTACATCACATAGGTCTTATTTAAGACCTTCTTTCGTCTCGCGTCTTATTTTATGATCGTGTGAACGCAAACCTTTACTTTCTTTACCAAACCTTTCTTCTTGTTTCATATTCATGCTGACTTTGCACTCTTTTCTATGACCATTGACCGATCACGTGGGAGTCACGTGGCTTCCTAACCCTTTGCACTTATACTAGTTGCTGACCGTACATTACCACATATTACCACAGCCTCAACAGGGGGAATGGATCATAAACCATGCAATATTTTATACCGCACAAACCACAATGTGTTGTGGTATGCAGGTTACCACACATTTACCCTAACCCTACCTACACTTACCACACAAGACAAGACAAGGTAAGGGCTGCTTACCATACATTACCACAGTCTCCACAGGGGGACTGGATCATAAACCACGCATAACCGCACAAATCAAACTGTGGTGAATTGCAGGATACCGCACTTACCACAGGAAAAACCATTACTGGTAAACCTAATTATGCAGGTTGGGTATGGTAGATATGTACAAGTAATATGGATGTTCAGAAGCCAGGAGAGCACCTGGCTGCTACGTTTACCCCTTGATTTTCTGCCTCCTTGCTGATGCATTTTACACAGACCGGTAGATAAACACTCTTGAAATAGGTCGAGCATTTCACTTCAGTTGTTGGAGGCTTTTTGTTTTGTGGGTCTCCTAGTATTGATATTGGAGGATTCTGGTATTGACATTAAATTGTCTCCAATGTCTTAATGGACGGGAGGTGGTTGCTAAATGTACAGGAGGGGAATTTGTGTCGGAAGTATGAAAATGGGAGGGGTTTGGAAGGGGGCTGGGAGTTATGGCCAGACTGTGGAAAGTGGTCGCACTCGAAATCACATCACGAAATGACGTCATGGTTAGTCACAGTCAAATTTATATGTCCCAAGTCTAGCCGTTTCCACCGACTTGTGCATTACTTCAAGCTGAAGCCCTTTCCAAAAACTCGCGCGTTTACTTGAAGTTGAAGCCGTTACCACCGACTCGTACGTTATATGAAACCAAGTCCTACCTTTAGATTCGCCTATTGCTCGAAGCCCTAGCCCGAGATTAGGGACACGGTCTATAGTACCCCAAATGGCTATGGATTGTTTCCATTGGCTGGTAGCCGCGTTTCATGACTGGTAACATGTCTGACCATGTACACAGATAGCCACGGTAGACAGGTGGTCACCAATTAGAAGAGGGGGACCAGCTGCCCCCATTATACAGGTTATCACCCCAGTCACTTAGCTATCATTCACGGTCAGCCCATCACATCCTACAGGGGTACACATCCTCATTGATTTTACCTGATTTATTTACCCATAAAACAGACCACAGTGGCCCTTCCCATTGCCATGCACAGCAAATCGCAGTGCGCTCGATGGAGCTGTTTCGCTGTACGGTCCACACATGTTCCGGAGGTGCACACTTCAGATGTTGTTCAAAAACAACCGTGGCCTTTTTATGCCCTTAAGTGGGATCGCTTTTATAGTGAGCAGCAGTAAGTGGAGGAGAGTGGTCCCCAACGAGTGGAAAGCATTTAAGCACTCGAAGACGGCTGCTAATGAATATTACGTCCCTGAATACATGTTTGCTTCATGCCATGTCAGCTAGCTAGAACTGAGTCCCAAGCTTGGAGCTGCAGCGAACTTTGCTGGGTGGTCTGTGCTCACGTCTACTGATGGCTTTATGCGTTCTGATTTTCAGTAATAATCTGCTAACTACTCATCAGTGCTCAACATGATGACTTGTAATAAATAATTGACCTCGTCGCGGAGGGGCCTGATGCATGCACTGAATGTATATACTTTTGCAACGTCACAGCCCGAGTTTTTGCCAACCAAGATGGCGGAAACTATGTCAAACCATCAAAGCCGGGCATACAACATAAACACAATTTTTCACAACGTTTCATTAATTTTGCTGAATGTACGTAATGGAAATAACACAAACAATGATGGTGTACATTTTGTACAGCTATGGATAGTCTGTAAAACATGTTGAATTTAGTAACGCCATCTCTCGAAAAGACGAAATGATTTGCAGCATTTGGCCGCCCATGCCAACTGCGTGTCAATGTTTGTAAAAGAAAGGTCTATAATGAGAAACGCTTTGTAGGGCAATTTGCGTTCAAATTCAGGCGTTTCAAAATTAGTGCGCCACCAAGAGTTTGCAAGGGTTGGCCAATCACATCTGTTGACCCAATGTGCGTGTAGGTAAGGTCGACAGCTTCCGTGCATTGTGATTGGCCAATGCGTTGCAAACTCGTGGTGGCGCACTACTTGTAATCGCCCGAATTGTGTACACAAAATCCCACAGGGTCTATACTCAGAGATGGGAATGCTTGACATTTCAAACCTGACAGTTTTTTCTCTCCAAATTGGCCTTTGGAGAAAGATTGTGCGAGAATCTAAACATCAGAGCTCTCCTAACCCCGAGCAAGGTGAAATTCCCCATCTTGTTTTAACCGATTTCCTGCCAAATGGGAATAATTTCTTCCCGTTGGTGCCCATTAGTGCAAAAAAGTCCAATGGGTTTATTTTTTCAACGAAATTAGAATGGTAAGGGGCGAGTCGTTCATGGGGCGAGTTTGCCGAGGGCTAGTTGATAAGGGGCGAGTTGGTAAAGGGCGAGTCAGCCAGGAGGCGAATTTACCTGTTACCTTAAATAAAAACTGCGTATGAATATCCGAAAAATTGCATCAATTGAAATACATGCATGATATAATCGAAATGAAACATTATGTATAAATTCCATCTAAAAGGCAGCAACCAGTGTTTTCCAGTCTTTTTGAAAGTGTGATTACCGATTTTGATGCATTTTCTTTGTCACTGAAGAATAGTGAGAATGATTTTGATAACTTGAAACTGCAATAAATGCTCCTTGCGATAAACAACATGACCAATACTATACACCGTACTTGTAAGTATTATGTCAGAATCACATTGCACTGCATGACTGTAGATTGTCATAAAACCTGTAACGGATGTGAATGATGTCTGCCAAAGATAGTGAATAAAGAACTGAATGCCAGTTCGAGGTGAATTAGGGAATTTAAGAAATCTTGGAGAACGAAGTACCATATACACGAGCATTTGCCCAAGCCTGTGTCTGTCCAAACACATACATACATATAGATACAACTTGATCATAGCATCCCAACGCGTACGTGTGTAGATACACGCGGCTGTCACGAGTCCATATATAGGACGCATTCAATTTCTTTTTCAACTGGATTCAATTGAATTTCAATTTGCAGTGCAATTCAATTTATTATATGTGATTTCCAAACTCCTGGCAGAAGCGTATGGGACCCCAATCAATACACAATGCTAGACAGACTCGAGAGAGAAAAAAAAATTGAAAGGAAGACGAACATAGTTCTTTATTCAAGAAGCAAAAGACTTGGGGGGAAATTTTGCCTTGAAGCAGTCAACAACAAAAATGAAATAAGCAATTATTGTATCAATACATATGTAATAGAAGAGAGGGGAAAGAATAGTGAGAAGAAAATAAAAGACTGGCAAAATAAAAGAACAAAAGCAATCGAAACCAATGGAGGAAAAATAGGCCAGCAAGCAAATGGGACTATATTGAATAAATTCAATCAGTGAAAAAAATTAGAGAGCAAAAAATGAAACAAGGCTACGGGTTTTATTCACGAAAGTCATTCTTTCGGGAATGGTGATATTTTTGATCGTCAAAATAGCCCAAACCAATACAAAAGCATTTACAATCGGCCTGTTTTTTCTCTCAAATTGAAAGGGACGATCGTTTCACGTGGTGCGCAGCATTTCTGAGTGGTTTCATTTATGCCGTGGCATCGCATCTATAATTTTTCATCAGTACCTACAAAGTGGTATTTGTATAGCAAATGTCGAGAGTGTCTGGTACCCTGTCGCTTGTGTCTTTTAATAATGTAAAACACACACGTAGCTTACTTTACCGGTCCATCTTGATTAAGCACCAGTCTCTTAATGTCTGACATTTCAACATAAAGCGTAGGGACAATTTCACCAAACTCATCGG
Source organism: Astropecten irregularis (assembly GCA_963971285.1). Classification (NCBI taxonomy): domain Eukaryota; kingdom Metazoa; phylum Echinodermata; class Asteroidea; order Paxillosida; family Astropectinidae; genus Astropecten; species Astropecten irregularis. The sequence goes on along the minus strand of OZ020261.1, from coordinate 5,930,756 downwards.
AACTTAATATCAATCGTAGGTTACCAATGCAGCACTACGTAGGATAAAATGGGTTCCCCCTTTGTAACTTCGTAGGGAGTCAGGTTGGCGTAGCGGTTTTTTCCTCGCCTTTCACTTCTGTGGACCGGGTTCAAGTCCGGCTCGGTCCACAAGTGGATTGGGTTTTCAGTCCCTACCTGATTCTGTAGGTTGTTACCCAGAATACTATTACTCTGGGGTTTTCCCCCACCTCTAAAACTGTATCTTCTTCTCATCATCTTTCCATAAAAAGGTTTCATCAGGCTTTCGAGCTACAATGCCTAGGACGCTTTTTGAGGAATTCTCGGCTTCATTACCATAAATTAATTATTATACTAATAAATACTACTAATAATAGTATCTTAAGTTGCGATCGATCGCAGGGCTTCGTGAAATTGATCCCAGATGAGCCTTTACAAAATAAAAATAAATACAATTTTGCAACTGCCAATTGTGTCCTAGATGAAGTAAAAGGCTTGAGATTCACGACGAAGCCTTTTTTGGCTTCGTCATGTGGCCCAATCCATTCATTTCGTTTTGTAGGCTTCAAATGGCGGTAGCGAATTTAAGCTTCAAGCCTAGGTCAAACCTATTTTTGAAAGAGCCCAATTGAATATGAAACCAATATGTGTTTTGTGTTGAACAAACATCTACAATTTGTATCGTTTACCTAGCTCTTGCCACGTAGCACCCTGAAACATCTGTACTTCAATCACGCTTCTTATCAGTATTCGTTATTTGTTCGTCGTACGTGCAACATTTCAGGAATAGAAACAGGGGCCAATTTCATAGAGCTGCTTCGCAAAAAAATTGCTAAGCATGACATTTCTGTCTTAGTAAAAACAGGACTTAACTAACAACCAAATTTCCATGTGTCGTGTATAACTTGCGATTGGTCTTTGGCTGTTGTTCGCTGACCATGAATATCAAATGGAATTTTCAATGGTGGTTTGTTTTATTGGGCGAGCTATTTATGTGCTAAGCATTTTGTGTGTGTGCTAAGCAGCTCTATGAAATTAGCCCCAGGAGCAAGGAGAGCTTGCCCTTCTAGCTGTGCTATATTTTCATTTAAATGCATTCCAGAAACTGAGCAGGAAATACGCCCTCTCTGGTGTATGCATGGGGCGAATAGATGATTTGTTTTGAGGCGAAATACACACAGACTGTATGTAAACACACAAATGCTATGAAGCACAATAGACACATGCATCATGGTCAACATAATAATAATAGACAGGTGAATAAACAAGAGACATGGAACAAGAGTAATCATTTTTAAGAATAGCATTGGAGGGTAAGAGGATTAGGAAGTAAGTTGATATAAACATGACCGTATTGATTTCTGCACACCACGGCTATTGCATATTGCAAACTGCTCCTGTATGATAATGTACTATGTTACCCTGATTCTAGGCATGTACTTGGAAACACGAAACACGAAACAGTCGTGTGGTTTTTTGTTCAGGTGATGCAGTTTTATTAGTGCTCGCATGAAATTCAAGCCGTTCTCGCCTTACAGTGTCCCCCCGCGTAGGGGCTAAGTCCTCTTGACTAATGTTGAAACCTCCACACATAACCCTCACGGCTGGCTAATTCAACAGCATCTGGTTTTATTACTTGCCATGCATCAGCCAGAAACACGAGACAACTACACAACAAGCCCTTGCTGTGGGCCTATACATGCTAAGCCGTCTTGACTAAGACATGTTCCTATAACCTCCCCTGAAGACAGTTTTTGATCGATCTCGATGCACAATCTTGCAGAGGCCTGGCCGGTATCCGGGCACGTAACCCTCCCTCCCCCTTTCCCAGTACTGATGAAGTTGCCCTTTGCCCACGCAATATTCCCGGGTAGTTTAAAGGAGTTTCCTTCTCCATCATGCCGCCTCCAAGTCCGTTACATACACGGTCTTCTTTTGGGGGTTACCCCGAAGGCCCCTGATAAGAAATCACGACGCTGTCGTCTAACACGTCACCGGCACCAGACTATTTTTTCAGCCAACTTTGTCACGCAGGCTCCCCGTGGGCCTAAAGTCTGTTTATGATGAAATACAACGTAAAGCGCAGCCGATACCTACGTCATCGTGGCACCAGCCTATTTTTTCAGCCATCTTTGTTATGTTCCCTGAAGGTTATTTATGATAGACATAACGTAAAGCAGAGTTGATATTGACGTCATGGGTACAACCACTGATGAATGTAGAAGGTTTCCAGAACTTCTCTCTCTTGAGGAGAAGCTGAACTTTAAAATGGTCGAATTTGTCTGGTGGTGTTAACCTTTAAAGGTAGTATCATACTTTGGTAAGAAGCTAAAACAGAAATGTTTACAGATTTTCGTATAACTTACAGGGTATGAAGATAGTGGTGGTAGAAACATACCGTTAAAATGTTTCCGCCTGAAATGCTGTATTCATCCAGAAAAGAGTAAAACAACGACCGAAAATCTTTTTGATCTAATATTAAAGATAAAAATGAAATCTGCATTTCTCTGACAAAAACCAAAGTATGATATTACCTTTAAAGTGCGTCATGTGGTTGAAACGTCATGCATATCTGGGGGGTGATAGGTTTGCATAGATTTTAAGTACAACGTCTTCGACATGAGGCCCTCCATCTTTGAAATATCCCTTCTATTTCAATGCTCTTGCAGAGATTAATCAAGTGGTATGACACGTCATTGAATCAGCTTATCTTTGGCAGCAAAATCTTTGCCAGTGATCTTGGTCACGTTTCTGGGCTCGGAGCAGATTGCCATACTTAGAGTCACGATATGGATTGTGATTGTAACATTTCATGACGTCAGATGAAGCGCAGCATAGTGTCCAATACAATTCACCACGCAGTGACAAAGCTGAAATCTGTCAAATAGTGTGCACAAATTGCACAGGATGATATGACACTACATTGGAAGTGAAGTGAATTCTGAAGCCACGAATGAATCACGACACCTTTTCAAAACATTGGCTGTGGCTGTGGCTTGGCTCGACTTTGGTTTCGGCTCAATTCCGTAGGCTTTTTGGCAATGAGAACCACAACTTGAATTCTTGACCTTGTTAGATGACGAAGCCGTAGCCTGAGCCGCTGCCTGGCTTGGAAATAGCCCCCAGTTACTTTGAAGTGCTTGATACCTGCCGACTGAGGGCGCCATAGGGGCTTTATCACATTTTTTTTTAACTGAGCATCTTCGACTAATGACCAAGTGGTTGCTCAGTACAGTACGTTTACACTATGGTCTCTGTCACTTGGTACCACCAATGTGAAATCAAATAGAAACTTCAATAAAAAACCTTTTCGCCAACAACTGAAATAAAGCTGCAATGAATTATTCAGCGACACTTTAAGTATGGCTTGAATGCATTTTATGCGATGTTTATCTATTTCGAGTTTGGTAAAGATACACAGGGGCCAATTTCATAGAGCCGATTAAGCAACGATTTTGCTTAAGCACGAAATGTTTTCCTTCATTAGACAATATTACTGACCAAATATTCATGTGGTGTTTACTGCTTTGGACTTGTATTCGACCATTGTTTGCTGAGTATAACATTCACAAGGAGTTTTGGCTGTCATACTGGTTTTATTTACCAAGGTTTTTGGTGCTTAAGCAAATTTTGGAGCTTAAGCAGCTCTATGAAATTGGCCCCAGGCCATTTGTGGTTATTTGGTGATATTTGAATGTTTATACTCGTTTCTAAAACATGGAACATTAGGGGTAGTTTTAGAAAACGACCCCTACTTCATTTTTTCCTTTGATTGAACCTTTGACGAGGCATGCCTATGAAATGCACAGGACAGAATAGACAGGAAATATGCCCACAGATTTAACTAACAGGAGACAGGCTACCGCAGCCACGCTATAATAACAACATTACCCCAATTCATGCTGCCACTAATGGCCACGTCTGTCATAATTTTCTCGCTAGCACATTAGATGCAGGTGGTTTTGCGAACCATTAAAAAAAATATAGAATTCGTAGCTGAAGTGAATTCGTGAAATGTTTACTACTTGGACGTGTTCTAGATAATGGGAGACTTTGGAGAGTCGGTCTTGAGTCGACAGCCCACGCGCAAACCCTGCTTGCGCAATTGTGAGCATGCGCGCGTTGTTTTGCGCGTGCGTGCGCGTGCGCTGTTGACTCGAAGACCGGTTCTCAAAAGTCTCCCATTGGGACTTCGTGTGACTTCATTTTGTTTCGGTACCATTTTGGTATACGGTGAATACGTGTTTCTGTATTCGTGCGATACTGCACTAAAAGCGTTGGTTCATTCGTATAAGGGCACTAGTGTGTGAGAACGTATGTTAAAAGAAGGTAGGTTTGCAGTGACACCATGTGATCTCTTCTTTGAGAGTGTGTGGTTCTGAAAAGAACCGTTGGTATTATCTCGACGTTCAGAACAGTGTGCTCTGTTCATCTTCAGGAGGGTAACAGACTTTACCCTCCTGAGGACGAACAGAGCACACTGTTAATTCGGAACGTCGAGATAATACCAACGGTTCTTCTCAGAACCACCCACACTCTCACAGAAGAGATTATATGGTGTCACTGCAAACCTACCTTATTTAAGTACTACCACTATGGATAGCTTCTAGTCTTATTTAGAACTTACATTGGCCTACATCGTATTCGGGCTTTTATTTTCCATCACCGTTGTATAGTTATTGGAAATATGGAAGCTTCGTTCATTTGCAGAGTTCAATCCATGCAAACATTTTCCTGAGAAATGTGGATTTAAATTACTTTCTGGTTACCTTACTAGATGCATGGTTTTAGGTTACACATGTTATGGACATGCAGAATTGATAGTTTTGCTGAAAGTTATGAAGCCCTGATATTTCCGTCCAAACAGCTCGTATCCGAAATTATCGCTGGATTGTTATTTTGGTTCTCTCGAGAAAACGGTGGAGAGATATTATTTGTTTGTTTTTTAGAGCATGTAACCAAAATGGTATTTGAATTGAACACGAGCTGTTGCCACGTGATCCTAGGCCAATGTGAACCGCTTGGTGGCAGCAAACATACCACCCCTTTTTCCAGTGAGGTACAAATTGAGGCTTGAGACGAGGCTTTGGATTTCTTTCTGTATCGCCACTTGGGTTCCCGAACAAAACGAAATGAAAGGATTGGACCACATAAATGGCGAAGCCGAAGAAAGGCTCTTCGTCGTGTATCTCAAGCCCTTCACTTCATTTAGGACACAAAATGGCGATGGCAAAATAACCCCCAAGCCTAGCCACAAGCCTCTTTTCGTAAAGGCCAATTATGACGTCACACAGCGACGGACCGGTGCGTTTGCCGCCCTCAATGAGTTACACTCTCGACCCTCAACAATGTCATAATAGGGTGCAGTCGTTTAGCTTCCCTCGGGTCAGCCCTTACTTGGAATGGTCGTGCTATACTGCACAAAACAAGCGAGAGAATGGGGACGAGGTTGACTGGTGTCGACCCGGTGAAGCTAAACGAATGCACCCATTGATACATCCCTCCTAGTCCGACTGGCACCAAGACCCGTCGGCTCGCAAAGGCAAATTAAGTCAACGCGATGCCAACATAACGGTAAAATATGCAAGTGTTTAACTAAGCGTGCCCTAGCTCGAGTTACCATGCACACAAACAGCTGGGACAAGACACTGTCCTGGTTTATATTTCTAATTTCAGACACAGGGCGCTATAAATAGAACGCCCACGATACAAATTGTCAGTGGTTGAAATCTATTTCGAAATGGTGCCCTTTCTTTGTATTAAAGATACAGCACATGATTGGTAACATACACAAATAGAAATGTTCACAGATTTACATATATCTTTCATGATATGAAGATGGGGCTGATAGAAACATACCGTTAAAATATTTCTGCCTGAAATGGTGTACCTATCCAGAAATTACTCAAACAAGGACCGAAAACAGTTTTGGTCTCCGGATAAGATCAAAACCATTCTTCATGTCTTAAAAATAAAAAAAATGAGTCTCATTTTCGCTATTTTCTCGTGACTCAAATGTCCGATTGAGCTCAAGTTTTCACATGGTTATTATTTCATGTACGTACTGGATCAGACAAAGTGTGAGTACTGTTCTGCTATTCATTACTTATCATGTTTTATACCTTGAACCTGGCACGGCTGTTATCAATTTATTTGCATGTGATGACTCACATAGGTGCTTCCGTAGAACCCATTGTGTTTCGTACAATAGGCGGTCTTATTCCACACAGACATGCCCTCATTTTAATTTGATGTATTACAATTACTCTGAAAAAAAAAAATTATATGAAACGTAAAACTGCAGCACTTCAAGGTATGCGTAAGTTGTGTTTTGTGGCATGGAGTTCCAAATTGCACATGGACGTTTAAAGGTATAGTATCATACTTTGGTAGGAAACCAAAACAGAAATGTTCACAGATTTACGTATAACCTATGGTGGTGGTGCTGGTGGAAAGATAATGTTAACATTTGTCTGCCTGAAAAGGTGTTTTTATCCTAGAAACTAGTAAAACAACGACCGAAAATATTTTCGATATTTAAAAGATTAAAAAAAGAAACGGTAAAAAGACTAAGGTAAATCCGTGGTCGTTTTTTAATGTTTTCTCAAAAAGTTGGCCCCGTATGGGACTGGGAATTTCACAGATGACTGTTACTGTATCTGTCTTGATACTTCTGCCCATGAATCTGTATTTCTTTGACAAAATCTACCGTATGATATTAGCTTTAGGGGTAACATTTGGTAGGCCTACATTGAAATATTGATCCAAATCTGAAGAGTTTGTTTCATGCTGAAATAAAAAAAAGAGAGAAATTTCATTTAGTGTTTAAGGTAGTATCATACTTTGGTAAGGAACCAAAACAGAAATATTCACATATTTACGTATAACTTGCAGGGTATGCTGATGATGCTAGTAGAAACCTACCGTTACAATCTTTCCGCCTGAAATGGTGTATTTATCCAGAAATTAGTAAAACAACGACCGACAATCTTTTTGATCTTTTAAAAGGTCAAAAATAAAAGAGAAAATACGTTTTTCACGATTTTCTCAAAAGGTGGGCACCGTATGGGACTGAAATTTTCACAGATGACTGTTACTGTATCTTCCTTGTTATTTTTGCCCATGAATCTGTACTTCTTTGACAAAAACTAAAGTATGATACTACCTTTAACCATGGGAAGGTTCTCTCCCTTTTGAACACAAGTTGTAATAATTTCATTTTTGCTCAAATTTGTGTTATTGTACTGCGCGCATGGAAAAACCAATAACTAATATAAACATTATGGAAGACAAGAGCTGACGCCACTTCACTTCACGTCACAGTTATGACATTTTTATTTCACACGTCTTAATAAAATGCCACCGCCAGCAATGGACATCAGTCGGCACATGCAGTCCAGATATGAGACAAATTGGCCAAGCACATTGAGTGGGTTGACATCCATTGGTTTAGTTTGTTTCGATATAATTATAGGCCTACGCACTATCACTGTGTGTGGCGACAACATCTAAATTATGCCAAAGGTCAATATGTTTTCGTCTGGTCGGGCATAGAACCTCTGGCTGCAGATGGACCGGAAGTGTGCAGTGAAGATACATGAGAAGTGCCTTGTGGGACACTGTGCTATGAAAGTTGTACATAAAATCCCATAGACAGGCGATCTTTGTACATGGCCCATGAAAGTGATAAACAGGAACACATCACAGATACAGTACTCCTACAATCATGGATTCTTGAAATGTAATAGTGCCCTAAGTTGTAAAGAAACAAATGGGAGAAACGGTTGATTTTCTTTGTCTCGGTTCGTGCTATTATGCATTGAGATTGAGTGTACAATGGGAGACTTTGGAGAATCGGTCAACAGCGCATGCGCACGCACAACAGCGCATGCGCACGCACGCGCTAAACAACGCGCGTATGCTCACAATTGCGTGCGCGTGCGCTGTTTACTTGAACACCGATTTTCCAAAGTCTCCCGTTTTGAGTACAAAATTGTAACAGTCTGCCGAAACACCGCCCTCAATATAACCAGTCAAATTCATGCCGGTTATCTCTACAATGCAGGTTTAGACATGGAGGCAGAGTCCATTTTAACAAATGGAGCCATTTTTCAAAGAATTGCTTTTCTATGTATCTTGAGATCTGGCAAATAAGAGCAATTTCTGGAGCAAACAAGAACACAAAAACTGTCCAAAGTCTTTCCACCATGTACCCTTTCTCTGGTTGCAGCATGGCTAATGCTGCGCGTATCTTTAATGATCCTTGGGATACAGTTTGTGAGTAGTCAGTTGTGAGTGGTTTTATAGGGTCTGACTGCCAAACAAACCAAGCTAACTGACTATTAGGGACACCACCAATATAGGGCTGGGTAGCTCAGTTGGTAGAGTGCCGGTATGGTATTCCGGAGGCCCTTGGTTCGAATCCCGCTGTAGGCATGCTTGTGTATTCATTTTTCAACGTTTTTCTAATCAGACATGTCTTTTATGAGCATTGTCAAATTGTTTGCATCTTATTTCGTCCCAACTTCCCCTTGAAAAAAAGGCAATTTTTGGAGCAACTAGGTCTAAAACAATTGCCTAAGCAAAAAATCGTCCATATCATCCACATGTTTCATTGCGTGTCTTAGCACAGTTACTTTATGTATTGGCCAAGTTTATATACTGGAGTGTATTCTTTACAGGTCTGTTTGTGAGCTTCCACTCACAGAAAAGTGCCGTGCACAGCACAATCACAGAAAATTATCTCATCCATGGGCCGAGATCAATACCAGTGTCTCCTGCTCTGTTTGTGGTTGAGGCTCATCAAATTAGCTGAAAATGCCAGGGGAGGAAATGGCCTATCTCGGCGGCCTCATGTTACGGGAGCCGAAACATGACCGTGCCAAACACCCCACAGGTATACGGGGCGGTGCAGGTCAAGGAACCCACGAGAAATCCCGGCGGATGGCACGGTGGAGGAGGACATCAGATTCGGAGATGTATAAAGGTTAGGAAATATGGGCAGGTTTTCAGGAAAAGATGAAGTAGACAAAAATAGGCAGGGCTTTAAACATTTATAGAGAGAGATAGAAAAATGAAATTAAAGCGAATTCCATCCCGCGATTGGCCTACAGCATGATACAGGACCTGTTAAGAAATAATGAAGACATTGCGGTCATTGATGCCACGTGGTTGAAGCGAATAACAGCCTCGGCAAGCAGTATTACAGGCACTCAACCTTCTGCCCGACGCCAAGACATATACCTCATACATCACCGTGCCTCCGATTATACCTGTAGGCGCTCCAACTTCAGCACGCCAGACGGGCAAAGTGCTCCTCAAAAACGGAGGCTGGGATTAGGGTCGGCCCCTGTGCTACGCGTAGAAAAATTGTCCCGAGCCAGGACTGGGTCTGTGGACTGGCTCTGGCCGGGCTCTCTGGCGCGATTCACGGCGGCGTTGCTGGCTGTTTTAGTAGCCTGTGGAGGCGGTTTAGGAGCGGTTTCTGGCTGGCGAGGCGGTAACGTGAGCGCGACAGACGGGCCGGTCTGGGTAACGTGGAGCCGGCCACGCCGAAGGGCAATCCCCGTTGAAGTCTGTTGAAAACACCGCGGTGAGAAGACACTTCCCGTGTCCTCCTATCTACTCGTAGATACGCCGCTGATTGCTCAGGCAAGAAATTGAACTTTTGCTCAGATAATTATAGAAAAGTACCAACATACGAAGCGAATCTACGTTTAACACTAACCCAATCACGAACCAGTGAGTTCGCTGGTCATTGCAGCGGCTAAATACTGTTCAAGAATCATCATAATCAATTTATCGATTAATCGATTCTGTATTCGATGCATTTTTGTATTGTTCGATTTTTCAGTATTCGGTTTTGATCCACAAAACATTAGTTTTATGGTTGCCAGTACTAGTGTACATTATTGTACAACCACTAATCGAAAGATTACCGTTAACAAAATTGAATGGATTCATTGAAATTTAAAAGTGAACAAAGACAAATTGACTGTAGCGGGATTCGAATGTTCACGTTTGAATGACTTTAAACTTCAGTCAGTTTTCCTTGTGGCTATTTGATTATTAAAATTGAATGAGTGGAATGGACAAAGAACTGATTGAATCGTTGGAATTGATATTTATTGATAAACTTCATACAAAGTTATGTATTCAGGTGTTTTCCCTTTTCTGTACCTCAACAAGATGGCGTTCAATAGCGCCCTCTCTCGGTCAATAATAAGCTGTATTTCCTAATAACTTATAACCATTGCCCTAGAATGCTGATTGTCACGTCTTCTTTTCACGCGACGTTTGTAAACGCCATCTAACGTAAATCCATATGATTTCCACCTGTCGTTCGAATAACACCTCATCTCATATCATCTCCCAATTGCACATGTATGTTCCCTTTGTATCTGTGTACGCATTTTGAGTTCCACTGCTATCACAGCAGTGCCATGGTCAGACTATGCACTGTACAGGGTGTCCCAGAAAAAACGCAACACTATGTCCGGACCCATTATGTTAAAATTAAACTATTTATCATTGCAATATTTAGATATGTGATACAACCATGTCTTGGCCATCACCATGTAGAATTTAAGCATATTGGGGCTGAAATTTGGCGAAAATACGACCAATTGAAAGAGTACTCCTTAAAAACAACTTTGCAAGGATAACACTTATAGTGGTCAATATACACATAATGTGTATGAAAGAAAGATGTTTTTTTCGGGTTTTGAGGTTGGGTAATTCAGTCTTAGTTTTTTCACTCAATTTTAGTCCAATTTTGCTGAAATTCTACATGGTGTTAGCCAATACATAGTTGTATCACATGTCTGAATCTTGAAGTGATAAACAGTTTAATTGTCATATAATGGTCTTCGACACAAGAGTTAGTGTTGCAGGGTTTTTGGGACACCCTGTAAAGATACACAAGGGTGCTGTTTGTATTGTCATGATGGATAAAATTATGTCATTTCAAAATCATACGAATGATATTATTTGAGATATTAATTCCACCAGAAAGATAGTTGACAGAGCATTTGTATGGCATGATGTCAGCCAGCAACTGATAGATGTACACTCTTCCAGGGCACCTAGCCACTTCTTACTTCTCGTGAGACACAGGGTCGCATATAATCACCATTGAATAGAGTTTGACACAAGTGGTGTAAATTTAACACCAGGCTGCCATTGCAGTCTTGTATCTTCCATATCCATTCATTTACACCATTCTGTCATGATTGTCATTGTCCATCCCAACTTCTCATATATCATTTGAATGTAACAAGCACTTCTAGGTTTCTTCTATACTGATATAAGAATTGTGGAAGATTTATAGAGATGTCTTGTACAGGAGCTATTGGGGTTTGTTTTGTCGCACTCCGTCTGGTGCTATTTCCTCGCTCTTCCCCTTTTGAGTTCACATCCTCTCCAATATCCGCACAAGCCGGATCCTTTCGCCCACTTGCTTGTCCATAAATTTCACCACATCATCATCAAGACAACCCATTTATGCCTCTTAGCTGTACTAACTTCTATCCTCGTTTGTAAGCCATAATAACAGTCCTGTATTTTGTTTTTATCGCCCTGTTTTGCCTTTTTTTTTCAGTCCTGGATAATCTGTGTTTGTTCCCCACGGGGGTTTAATAGCGGGTTTTCCTTGAGATAACTCTGCCGTCCCTTCGTTTCCTTTTGCCCGCTGCTGGTTGTCTTGTTATCACATCTCCTCACCTCACATGGGGGTAAAGCATGGAGCTATTAAACACATCGGTTAAAGATACCCCAGCTTTATTATTGCTGAAATTTAAGGTTAGAAACAGATGAAATTGTAGACCGTCAACTGGGTATACGGCTCTCGACGTGATTGATTTTAGATTAATTAATTTTAAACAAAGACTTTTCAGATAAATTTGTTTGAATAATTGTAACGAGAACTCAGTTTTGGTATTAAATTTTTATTTTATAAATCATTTCAAGACTTATCATTTTATAATTTCATCATTTAAAATGTTGTTTTTCCTAAGACGTAATTACTGCAAATCACATAAAAATTTTACGAAAATGTGGTCTTCTTCCATCTAACTTGAACATGACAGTCCGGAATTTTCCTAAATTCTCATCAAACCCAAAATTTCATTTATTTCATTTTATTGTCCAGTAGGAAAATCATCTTGTCTACATCAATCCAATAAAACAAAATAACACCAAAGACACGAGACTTTAATAAACACTGATTTCTGAAGGTGATAAAAAGAAATTCAATTTTAGATACACAAAATTACATAGCATTAAGCTGAATTACATTAGTACAATATAACATCATATATAGAGCAACAGCATTTAGTGAAACCTTAATAAACACTGAAAATTCTGGGTTTTAGATACACAAAAGGACATATTAAACTTTAAAGGTAGTATCATACTTTGGTAAGAAACCAAAACAGAAATGTTCACAGATTTACGTATAACTTACAGGGTATGAAGATGGTGATGGTAGAAACCTACCGTTAAAATGTTTCTGCCTGAAATGGTGTATTTATCCAGAAATTAGTAAAACAACGACAGAAAATCTTTTTGATCTTTTAAAAGATCAAAAATAAAAGAGACAAGACTTAAGAAATACTGTGGCCGTTTTTCACGATTTTCTCAAAAAGTGGGCACCGTATGGGACTGACAATTTTCACAGATGACTGTTACTGTATCTTCCTTGATATTTTTGCCCATGAATCTGTATTTCTTTGATAAAAACCAAAGTATGATATTATCTTTAAACTGAAATTTTCTTGAGGTAATCGTCACCTAAATGAATCAGGTAGATAGCCTGTCATTAGAATGATATTCCATATTATGGAACTTTGTAGTGTACTAGGTCATTGCGTTACAAATCAAAGGTACCCAGAGATTTGAATATGAAACAAAATCAGCCAGGAGCAACCTTTTAAGACACAGGCAGGCCAGTGGCACCTGCCGAACTGTCGACTCAATTTTCCTGTGAGCTGGAAAAAAGAGCTTTCCAACAGTTTGTGCCACTAGGGAGTGTAAATATCCCCTCCCCCTTTGAAACCAGAGACAGTCCTAGAGATTTGGATGCAACGAGTCAACAGTATGTTGCATTAGGGTGGACTTGGGTCACATGGCGGTTTCAGTTCCCCTCGTTTCAAAAATATCAGGTCACACCTTTTCGACATGACATAATTATGTTGAAAAAGAAATGCGTACGGCGGGACATAGTCTACCGATTGCGTGACTAATGTGTACATGATATTACGTGGTATATAGTGGGTATTTTGTCCGCTCCAGAACAGCAGAGGAAACGAGAAAAGAAAGACTATTATATCGTCCATATTCTTCTTTGCATGTTTTCACCACCGCTCTGTGCCAAATGAGATGACAAATAACCCACTATACGTCGCGTGATGGCATGTAAACATTGATCGGTCTATTAGGTATAAAAATAAGTATGTGCCAAAGAAAAAGAAATCGAATCTGAACAAGACTTGAATACTATGATGTTGCCTACGTCACTGTAGTGGAATGAATATTTAACAAATCAAATCAGGTGTATATCGTGACGTAAATATGAATAATTACAATAATTCAGACGTAATCAATGCATGTTATGTATGAAGTGCTTAAAGATCTGTTACAGTTTTAACTAAAACAAGCAAAAACGTCAAATCAAATCATATAAATCAAATCATATTAAGTAAGCCTAGGCATATTCATAGGGCAAGATAACATTCAAACATCACTGCGTTTTTATCATAAAACCTAAAGCAACAAAAATAAAATCAATAGCATTTAACATTTATTACTATAGTAAAATTTCTATAGTAAAATATTTTTTTTTCAATATTCAAAAGCGCTTCACAATGATCGGCCATATAGCCTATGTATACAAAGTGCTTACAATTATGAATAAAAAAAAAAACATTTCTAAATTAACTTGAACAATTACACTATACATAATTATTAATAAAATAAGAATTACTAAGAATTTTGAAATAAAATGAACTTATTCTAATACAATTGGTACTTAACGTCATTTAATAAGCATATGAATTTCCAATAACATCTCGCCATGTATTAAATCATGTTTTTTTTTTTTTAAGAAATCTGCTTGAAAATGGATCTTTAATTACAATGAATGCGTTAGCATCACATTACTATTCCACCAACGCTAACCTATATGCTGAATCATATGCATCACTAAGCCATCACATTACACATACATCTCCATCCATTTATATATAAAATATATTCCCTAACCTCATCCAATGGCATAATTAGTCGCACACAGTTCATTATATAAGAAGCCTATATATTTAATATATGACGGCAAGACACACACGAATATATACCCGTATCGAAGAATCTAATTCGATTTCTGCAGTTGCTGTCTGAAAGTAATCCGTGTAACGCGAACCGCCTGGTGGGCTGTAACCAAATCACGCACCCTGAGTGCAAACCAATTAAAGAAAAAACCTGGCCTATTTTGTTTGATCCTAGAGTCCGATATATGGAGTCATATTCTTTCCGATGATGGATTTCAACTCGGTGTTGGTGATATTCGTGGTCTTTTCTTTGATATCAGTGGCGTCCATCCAATCGACACCTCATTTGGGGGACTTCTGTAGATTCAGGATCAGAGTCTCTTCCTTGTGGATATTTGATGGGTTCGCAGTTTGGATTTGTGGGCGAACTATTGCTGGGAAATATGGAAATTGAGTATTGTTATGTTGACCAAATATTATTTAGTGACTTTGCAATCAAGTTGTGGCGATGATAATAATAATTATAATAATTCTGAGAAGATCAAAGCGCTGTACATTATCAATATCCCTAGTCATTGGGTCATAATTTACATTCCTGAAACCATCTCAACTCCCTGGTGAGCATTTATACAGCCATGGCAACCGTAGCGCGCAGGGCTAATCAAACAAACCACAAAGCCATCTCTACCCTCGCAGGTACCCATTTACACCTTGGTGAAGAGAAGCAATATGCAACAAAGCATCTTGCCCAAGGACGCAAGCTCCACTAGCCCATGGCTGGATTCGAACCCACAATCTGTAGATTGACCTTGAGTTCGACACGCCAAACCACTAGGCCACTTGGTACATGACTCCGTTTCGACCAGCCTGCTCTAATCGTCATAAGGAGACGTTAGTCGAAACGTTGATACATTACAAGAAGTGCGACGAAATAAGAAGTGCGAATGTACAAATGATTTGGTGTTACCGCGAACTGAGCCAACTTATACCAGTTGTCCCACCCTACAAAGCCTCAAATCTTTCTTGCTCTGATAACTGTCTTACATTATACTACAGGGCTAATACATGTAGTACGGAAGGTTCTGTTTGAAGGAAACACCAATATTTACGTTGCTTTCCTATGGAGTTGGTGGCTCTTCTACTCCCATACTTTGAAGTGCCGATTTGTCTTGTGTCAGGATGAAAGCTTGCATTTTACACATCGTAGAGGCGAAGTCATTAATTACTGCCTAGCTATGGGACTTGGCTAATGCGTATCTCTTCAATAGACCTATTTGTAGATGGAAAATGCCACGTGCCAATGTGAGGGATTGGTATATACACGAAGGGATGGAGACATGAATGTCTGTCTTGCTGTGGACACGGAAAACCCTTTCCAGTCCAAGGCCAATTTGTATTGCGTTTAATGGTAGTATCACACTTTGGTAAGAGACCGAAACAGAAATGTTCACAGATTTACGTATAACTTTCAGGGTATGAAGATGATGCTAGTAGAAACCTACTGTTAAAATGTGTCCGCCTGAAATTGTGTATTTGTCCAGAAATTAGTAATACAACGACCGAAGGTCTTTTTGATCTTTTAAAAGATCAAAAATAAAAGAGAAAAGACATAAGAAAAACTGTGGCCGTTTTTCACTGTTTTCTCCAAAAGTGGGCACTGTATGGGACTGACATTTTCACAGATGACTGTTACTGTGTCTTTCTTGATATTTATGCCCATGAATATGTATTTCTTTGATAAAAACCAAAGTATGATACTTCCTTTAAGACCATCAGTCCCTATGGAGTATATGAAAAGTGGCCTCCAGCACATATATTACAGATGGCTACATTTATATTTATCCCGGATGTATTCTCAGTATTCCTCCAAGTCCTATTTATATTGCAAATAGAACATCAATCTTAGATCCAGTTTAAGATGCAGTTATCTCTCGCTCTGAACTAGATAACCCTCCTTGACCCAATTTTACTGTGGGGAGACCATCAGTCTTAATCCCGTGTAACGAAGTGGTTTTCAGTGACTAAGCGTGCGCCTCGAACTTAGTAAATTTAGCCTTGAAATGTGTGATCAGTACATAGACCCCTGCATTATTCAAATGAATGATAACTACCGTTTAACAATGTGGTAAATACATTATGTACATTCAGGCTGAGTGAAGCACAAGCTTATCTCATCTTTCATTCATTCTACTTGAATTATACATCGTCTTAAGTGACAATCCCGAACCCCGTATAATGTGTTTAGAGTGATGGACAGGATGAATAGCAACATTGTGCATTAGTGTATAGCATTAAAGTGGTTAGAGTCAGACTGTTTATGAAACGATCAAAGGCTCAGGCTCTGGCTCTGGCTCAGGATTCAGGCTCTGGCTCAGGCTCGACAGGCTCGGGCTCGGGCTCGGGCTCAGGCTCTGTCACCCATATGCTGAAAATATGTTCTTTGGGTTTCATTGAAGCTGAAGCTTTATTTTACAAACCAAACAATCTACTTCCGAACCTCAGACAAAAAGTTCTATTTTGATACCTGTTATTTTATTGTAAAGCTGTTATTTTATAACGGATTCACGAAATAGAGTATGTGCTTGAGCCTGAGCCTGAGCCTGAGCCTGAGCCTGAGCCTGAGCCCGAGCCCGAGCCCGAGCCTGAGCCTGCGCCCGAGTCCGAGTCCGAGCCGGAGCCTGAGCCCGAGCCCGAGCCTTAGCCTGAGCTCTAGCCTCCGTTTCGTAAACTCCTGGAGTTTGAGTGGCAAGATGGAGCAAAATTCAACAAAATCAGCTATAAAACTGTCTACAGTCTATTGTGTCGAAATCAGTGATGTTCAACTCTTCGATTGCAGGTGATGACTTCAAAAAATGTTATCTTTAATCACGAAAAGTGTAGCTTTAAAGCTCGACCCCTTGCACGCAGACTTCTCACAATAAACAATTCGATCAATGGCGGTGATTATTTCTATCTGTTCCCGGACGGGCGAATTCTGTCTCGCCTCTCCCCATTCACACATCACACTGCATCTCATATAGAAATTGTTGTGTTTATACGTCTGCGAGACTTCAAGGTCGTATGGTGTTGGCTCCAATTATTGTGTTACCCTTTAGAGTTTCTGCCTTCGGAGGGAGACGGGGATGTGAACGGCTGGACTAACTATTTTAAGCAATTCAATTATATGTTTTCGGTTCGATTCAGTAGCTGCACGCACGCAATGGGGGAAGAGGTGGGCATAGTAGTACAGCGAAGAAAGGTCGTGTTGGCTGGAATCGGTGGTGACAATTTGATAGTCTTAGAGAATTTCGAAGGGTTAAGTTCTGATATGATCGAGTCAGAATCGCAAATCAAATTCTGGATCGAAAACGCCAGACCAAAACGTTTGGAAAGTTGCTTAAGTTCGGATCTTTTTTTTCAATGGCGTCGACACTTGGGGTGCTGCCTTACTCTGTTTGTTGAAATGTGGGATACATTGAAGTGATTGTTGTTTTAACTGGGAAAAGCTTCATTCGTACACCTTTCTTTTGTTTATAAACATTGACTGGTGGTTGGCAATACTTGGCATAGGCGGCCAAATTATGCAAATCATTTCGTCTTCTCGAAAGACGGCGTGACAAAATACAATTTTTGTTCAAACCTTCCATAGCTGTACAAAATACATACCATCATTGTTTGTGTTGTTTCCTTTACATTCAGCAATATCTTTGAATATCGATGTTTATGAAACGTTGTGTACAAACCGTGTTCAAATAAATTGTGCTTATTCGTTTTTTCCCCGCTTTGATGGCTCTTCATATACGCGTGATATCCTTGCAAATTTGTTTTTAAGTAGTACTCTTTAAATTGGCCATATTTTCGCCAATTTCAGCCTCAATAAGCTTAAATTGTACATGGTGATAGCCAAGACATTGTTGTATCACATATCTGAATCTTAAAGTGATAAACAGTTTATTTTTAACAAAATAGGTCCCGACACAGTGTTGCGTTTTTTTTGGGACACCCTGTACAGTGTCCACCATCTTGGTTGGCAATATCTCGGGCTGTGACGTTGCAAATGAAAGGTCTATAGACGTTAAATCCAGATGCTTTAACGTGGCACAGTTGAAGTGATTGTCGTTTGTACTGAATTTGATTCATTTATTGCCCATGCATTCGGATGCTTTATGGCGAAATTAATTTGTTGGTGCTCACTCTGGCAACGGTGCACTGGTAATTTTGTCCAAGCTTCATTAATGTTTAACAAGGCCATCTATAAGCCAGCACATGATATTGGTTTGGATAAACACTTTCGAATCAAAGTACATAGACCTTTTTAGTTACACGCAGATCCGGATTTCGATTAGTGACCACTACGTAAGTGCTCACACTTGATCCCGTTCAATGGGAGACTTTTTGATACGTTGGCGGCAGCAGACAAAAGTCTCTTTTAGCTATCTCTGAGCATGCGCGCGCAATTGTGAGCATGCGCGCGTTGTTGTGCACGTGCCTGCGCGTGCGCTATCAACTTGAAGACCCAGCACCAAAGTCTTCCATTGGATGGAGGGAACCAGGGTTAGGATCAGATTAGCGTTCAATGTCCATGTTTGCGTGAAACAAATCGGTTAATTGAGTGGTCCTATAAATAAAATACGAAATAGGAAATAGCTTGTTCAACCATCTTTCCAACATGGCAGGCTTATTTGTTTTCTGCAAAAAATCGGAGGCCAGTGATTAAAATTTGGTGAGACATTAAACTGCAAATGAAAAAGAGACCTAAATAATTAATTCAGGAAATCATAATTATATTTTATTAAAAATTTGTTTGACATTTTAACAGAAAACGGCTTTGATTGACAAACGATTTTGGCCCAAATGCCACAGTGGGAATTAAAATACAATGTCCTAAGAACATTCTCGTACTTTGTGACGTCAGCATATTGCAGACAAGAACGGCTCTTTAAAAGTACAATATATGATAGGTTAAGGTCACAGGACTACACTCACACATTGTCTGATCAAACATGTACATGAAATAATAAACCTGTACAAAATTGAGCTCAATCGGACATATGAGTCACGAGAAAATAGTGGAAATCTGACTCAATTCTGATCTTACCCAAGATCAAAACTGTTCGGTCTTTGTTTTACTAATTTATGGATAAATACAGCATTTCAGGTGGAAATATTTTAATGGTATGTTTCTACCCGCACCATCTTCAAACCTTGAGTGAAAAGGGACAACTAAAACAACTCAATTAAGGGTGTCTTTATGTTTGTTCAAAAGACGAACAATCTTGGGAAAAAACACTAAATTTTGATTTCCTTGAAAAAAAAACCAGCATCTGATGAATCAAGATTTTCCATGGTGAATGTTTGCACTGTTTACGAACGGTCCATTTTCTGTCTCAAACTCAATAAATTTTATTTGAAGGCTTTGTAAATCCTATATGCTCCCTTTAAATCGGGGTGAAGCTCCGCCAACAACTCGGACAAAATTATGATTGCCGGGATGATATCTTTCTCCGGCGATCATGTTAGATCTAACTGCCCTCCCCGCGGCCCGCCAGGTGCTGCCATGCCCCCTCCGAGACCTGAGCCGGTTAAGCTTCGCTGAACACGTCGCAACGGGTTTATCAAAACTCGGCTAGTCCTGTGACAGACGAAAAACGTCTTGAAAAATAGGAAGAAGAGACGGAGGGTAAAAAAAAATCTGAAATCAGGATTTCATTTCGTTCTTTGGAGAGGGGCGCGGGGTGGGATGGGATGGGATTGGAAGCTTTCCAGGAAGAATATTGC
This sequence comes from Astropecten irregularis, assembly GCA_963971285.1. Lineage (NCBI taxonomy): Eukaryota > Metazoa > Echinodermata > Asteroidea > Paxillosida > Astropectinidae > Astropecten > Astropecten irregularis. Next base: position 5,910,736 of record OZ020261.1, on the reverse strand, counting down.
AGGGAAGTCTGTGGCAGGGTTGGTTAGGATTGTATAAAATATGTGGTATTTGTTTTGGAGGAATGGAAAGTGTTCTTCAACGAGTGTAATACTTGCAGCCTGTCGTTGAAGCAAATTGTGTAAGAGGTTTTCCATTCGTTATTAAATCTGTTCCCTGTTACCATGTTTAAGTGACATGGTAAGTCTTTTTTGCCCAAAATTTCATGGCTATCGTTTCAATGTGTTCCCAGTGTCTATGGACACCATGACCAAATAACTATCCAAGTTTCTGTCGGCGGTTTTCTTTTTTTTTAACCATGATTTCAGTATGATTTTATGTTGATGAGCCCTCAATATGAGTGGAAAGTCACCTGGTGTCATCAGTCTGTCTAGCTATTCAAAGGCAACATTCTGATCCGTAGGTAAAGTCACAATGTACCACCATCATGTGACGTGGCATCACAGAATGAGTGGAAAGTCACCAGGTGTCATCAGCCTGTCTAGCTATTCAAAGGCAACATTCTGATCCGTAGGTAAAGTCACAATGTACCACCATCATGTGACGTGGCATCACAGAATGAGTGGAAAGTCACCAGGTGTCATCAGCCTGTCCGGCTATTCAAGGGCAACATTCTGGTCTGTAGGTAAAATCAGAATGTGCCACCATCATGTGACGTGGCATCCCAAAATCAAAAGTCACCTATACCGTGGTGCAAATACAATTGTTTTGGTTGTTATAAATTCAACAACCTCTTGAGCTTTACCTTCGCAGAAACGTTTCAAAACCGAGCAATACATCCTCTGTCTTTTGTTGCTTAATTTCCATGATGATTTATCTTTCTATAAACAGAACGTTGTGGTCATACCTCATTCACTGTTCATATTCATGTCGCATACAGTAACCTAATGACTCTCTTTACGTAATTCTGGTTAAAAAAAAACCTCGTGGGTTCCATTAACAAATCACAATGCCATATTGATTCCCCACAATGGACATCAAATTTGATTAAATTTTCCTGCTACACAATGGTCCCAACATTCTTTGAGTCTCTATCATTAATACAGGTGTACATTTACCACTATCGACCGCTGTAACAAACAAGACGCGTATACCTAGTTGACTTTGTGCATTCTTAAACAATATCGCACGCCTCTTGACATGAAGCTGCGTCAATATCGATAGCCAAGCGTGCATATTTTAGGACGACATATCATTTATTTAATATTTCTGCTTGGAAATGATTAAAGATATATATACTATTGCTATTCATGTTATTTGTTCGTCTTTAGGGACCGTTTAAGTAAATATGTTGTTCTCCCGCCTTTGAAAAAGATCCTGCTAGGATCGAAACGTCATGCCTTCCTCACTACAAGCATTGCATGTACTTGACGTCATTTTTTTTCGGTTGATGAGCAGTTTGCAGCAGTTTATTGATGGATACCTTTTCCATTTTCGCTCCCTTTTCTACCAGTCAACTCGACCTTTCATTCTCATTTTCAACACGAGAAAAGCTTTTATCTCTGAATATGAAATTGGAACCCCAATTTTAAGGAAGAAATTGTTCAAAGGGACCGTACAAATTATGTCGATGTCTGTGAATGCGCGATCGACACAGATATCAGTTTTAAATTTATCAGAGGTTGATAAAATTACCAATCATGTTTTTTATCACAAGGCTACGGTGATCATTAACAATATTTCCCCTATATTTATTTCAGCGTGGTATACATTTTGTTAATCATAACTTGGTAGTTGTCAATGATAATTTGTTATGAGGTCAACTTCTATGAGACAGGTTCTCTCATGAAAAGATAATAAGAGTATAGCTCTGAGTGAAAATTGCATTTTCATAAAGTGACTTCAGGTAAATGTCTCTATATTTATTAACCGCATATGGGTTTCTCTGTTAAAGGTACATTACATGGGTCGATTTCACGAAGCCCTGCGATCGATCGCAACTTGAGTTACGAAGGATAACCCATCGTAAGGGCCTATCCCACGAAGGGCTTCAATGTATGGAAGGTCCTACGATTGATAGTAAGTTACGAAGAGTTTGGTGAAATCGACCCCTGGATTGGTACATGTAACATACCAAAACAAAAATGATGTTCACAGATTTACACATAACTTGCAGGGTATGAAGTTGGTGCTGGTAGAAATAATACTGTCACAATATTTCCGCCTGGAATAGTGTTTTTATCCAGAAATTATTAGAACAATGTACGAAAACAGTCATGCAGCCGATTTCACAAAATGTTGCGTAAAATACGCAACGTACAAATGTTGCGTAAGTTTCGTGAATCGGCCATAACTTGTGCAACCAAGGGAGGGAAATGTTGCGTAAGTTACGTGACAAAATGTTGGGTTCGCAACATTTGAACTTTCGTGAAATCGGATGATGATATTGTGCCGAGATCAAAACAATTGTTTACTTTTTTAAAAGAAAAATGGAGTCGACTTTTCGCAATTTTTTCGTGACTCAGATATCCGATCGAGCTCACATTAAAACAGGTATATTATATTATGTACGTATTTGATCAGATAAATTATGAATGCTGTTCTGTGACCTTTACCTGTCATGTATTATACCTTTAAATATGTTATCCTTCGTGTCTAGACATATTCACAATGTCGGAAATAGACATCTATTTCTAGCGTTCATCGTAACAAATAGTGTTCACTAATCAAATACAATATTGCAATTACTGCAGTGAAAACGGTTACTGCATTGAAACGAATCCCAAAATACTGAATATCACGCTATGATATGCATTGCCCAGTTTTGACAATTCAATAGCTAATTTTTTTTTTTACAAGGAATGAAATGTTAGAGTTGTCTGAGAAACGAAAAACCCTTTAAGCATTTGTGGCTGTTAAAGGTAGTATCATAATTTGGTAAGAAACCAAAACCGAAATGTTCACAGATTTACGTATAACTTACAGTGTATGAAGATGGTGTTGGTAGAATATATCGTTAAAATGTTTCCGCCTGAAATGGTGTATTTATCCAGAAATTACTAAAACAAAGACCGAAAATCTTTTTTATCTTGTAAAAGATCAACAATGAAAGAGAAAAGACTGTGGCCGTTTTTCACTCTTTTCTCAAAAAGTGGGCACCGTATGGGACTGAAATTTCCACAGATGACTGTTACTGTATCTGTCTTGATATTTTTGCCCATGAATCTGGTTTCCTTTGATAAAAACCAAAGTATGATATTACCTTTGAAATGCGGTTACGCATTATGCTTAGAGCAGCAATCGGACAACGAGGTTTCAGTATTTAGATATAAGTGTCTTGATCCTGTAAGCGTCCTAATTGTTAGTCACTTAAATGCCCTTGCTTCTTTCAATTTTTTTTCTGGCCCATTTGTGAACATGCTTCTTTAATTGTAAAACACACACATGGCTTATTGCTTAAACGTGTTTGAACGTGTTTACCTTTTAACGTATTTAAATAGTGAAATTGCTGGCCACAGTTTTTCAACGTCCTCGATATGTCTTTATATGAAAAAAAGGTCGATGTCATTTTTATAAGGATGGCCCGAATTCAATATTCAATTTTTTTATGATGTGCGAGTTTCATATATCATTCAAGACTGTCAATTTTCTGGGGAAGTGGAATTGGGTCGTAGTAGAGGTTGCACGAACGATGCTGTAAGGTTTTCCTCATAAACTCTGACATTTTATTACCTGTCCGTGGTTTTTATGCGAGTTGGCAATCAGTTTCAATTCCGCTACATTGTCCCGTCCCAATTATCAGCAATCTTGAAATAAAGTTAGTCAATATTGGGCCACAGCCAAGCTTGGAAAATGTCAACTGAAAATGTGTATAGAGGAAGAATTGGATAATTGGGAGCAAACTGAGAAGGCGTGGGTTTTAAATTGGCTACGGTGCTCGAGAAAAAAATTTGGAGATGACATGAATTTTTTCACGAAGGTGTTCCTACCGCTGCCGGTAAATAAGCTGATCAGGAATTTTAAAATAGGTACCGTATTCCCCCGTTGAAGCCCGGGTGCAATTTTTGTAGATGTCAACAAAATGAAAGATGTAATCGTATAAACTAATATCATATCGTGCGCAATTGTTTTACTCATTCAATGTCACCACTTAAAAGTAGTATCATACTTTGGTAGCATACCAAAACAGACATTTTCACATATTTACGTATAATTTACAGGGTATGAAGATGGTGGTGGTAGAAACATACCGTTAATATTTTTCCGCCTGAAATGGTGTATATATCCTGAAATTAGTCAAACAACGACCGAAAATCTTTTTGATCTTTTAAAAGATAAAAAAAAAAAAGAGAAAATATTTAAGAAATGTTGTATCGTTTTTCACTGTTTTTCTCAAAAAGTGAGCACCGTATGGGACTTTTTCACAGATGACTGTTACTGTATCTGTCTTGATATTTTTGCCCATGAATCAGGGCATTTCCTTGATAAAAACCAAAGTATGACATTACCTTTAAATATCTACTCTGTCGACTACTAACATATCAAAAACATCACATCACAAAAAAGTGTTAAAAATGTTGCGAAAATTGTAATATTTTCTCCATTTAGTTTTCGTCACTCTCTCAGCTGACCAAGTAAGTCGAGGCTTTTAAAGGTAATATCATACTTTGGTTTATCTCAAAGAAATACAAATTCCTGGGCAAAACTATTCAGAGAGATACAGTTACCGTCATCTGTGAAAATTTCAGTCCCCTACGGTGGCTACTTTTTGAGAAAACATTGACAACCAGCCACAGTATTTTTTTTAAGTCTTTTATTTTTTATTTTTGATCTTTTAAAACATCAACAAGATTTTCGGTCGTTGTTTTACTAAAATGTCTGGATAAATGCACCACTTCAGGCGGAACAATTTTAACTGTATGTTTCTACCACCACCATCTTCATACCCTGTAAGTTATACGTATATCTGTGAACATTTCTGTTTTGGTTTCTCACCAAAGTATGATACTACCTTTAAAGGTGTACAATGCAAGGGCAGTGAACCTTACATGTTTGGCTTGGTGATTTAGTTTGTCCAAAAAACCTGTTCAATTTGAGCAATTGTTTGGGGCGTAAGCAGCTTTTTACGTTGACGGTTTTATATTTGTATCGTTTTGTAGGCAGTAATTTCGTTAAAGTAAAAACGTAACATCATCACAATGCTTCGCAAACGCACGGCATTATTCACAACGTGCACAATTAATGCAATACCACTTAATGTATATACCACGTGGCTTGTAATGGTTAAAATATTCTTTAATCTTCTCTTGTGCAATTATATGCGGTTGAAGTCATTAACAGTACGCATCGGAAAGCCCTGGGGGGTTAACTGCATTAAAATCTACATACAAATTTGATTTCTGCGAAAATGTGTTGTTGTTAGTGATAATTTTTTGGCGGGAAAGGAATTGTGATTGCATTGCATCGCGCGTGTGGACTTTTTTCCCCTAGAGGGTAATTTTTGTTTTGTTTTCTTCTGTTTTCAATATAATAATCTTGTCTTCAATTGATGATAGATGTTTTCATTTCTTCAATTTAGGGAAATGCGTGTGGTCGTTTTGACTATTATGTTTATCATAGACACGATGACGATTTGAACAGGAAGCACTTTCTACCCGGTTCCTGGGTATTTTGCTGGCCGCTAGCTAGACAGTGCATGGGTTTTATTTTCGTGACGTTAAGTGTATAATAAGATTATGATGGTACGGCACAAAAGGGACCATGTTGTGATTGGCATCGAGGATATTATAAACCTCTGCACGGCATTAATACCATGTTTGCAGTATGATTTTATTCCCGGCGAGAGTTGTTCGCACGTCTTAACCTTGTTTGTGTTTAAAGGTAGGCCAACTATACTGTGTGTCACATTTTCACCAGCACCAATTCATTATAGGGTGTATGTAGAGGAATGGGAGACGGTCTTCAAGTTAACTGCGCATGCGCACACACGCGTACGCATGCACAAAGCAACGCACGCATGCTCACAGTTGCGTGCACGTGCGCTGTTGACTTGAAGACCGATTCTCCAAAGTCTCCCATTGGCTTGCATCGTTGTACCAAATGAAAAATATGGCTCATTCAAATGAAGTCTGCGGTATGACTATTGGCTGCATTCGTTTAGCTCCCCAGGGTCGACACCAGTCAACCTCGTCTCCATTCTCTCGCTTGTTTTGTGCAGTATAGCACGACCATTCCCAGTAAGGGCCGACCCGTGTTAGCTAAACGAGTGCACCCATTGTACATTATCACAACCATTTAGTAAATGCCACGAAAGGGACCAGGAGTCGATGGCAACAAACTTATAGTAACCATGGAGGAAGGCTCCCTCCATGTCGTAACTAACTATCAATCGTAGGACTTGTGATGTATTGCAGTCATATGTATGATACGATGGTTTATCCTTCGTAATTCGAATTACGATCGATCGTATGCAAAGCTGGTCAACTCGTACGCCGACCAAGTACGAGTTGGTTGGCGTACGAGTTGGTTGGCGTACGAGTTGGTTGGCGTACGACTTGGTTGGCGTACAAGTTGACCAGCATTCGATCGTATGACCTCGTGAAGTCGACCCCAGTTAAGTTTTGTCTTTGCAGATCTGGCACCGAAAGATTCAACATTTTCTGGTGAGATGTTTATCAGCTGTTTGAAGTATGGTTGATAATTATAGTCTCAGTAAGCATTTCAGCTTGTTTCAGCTTAGGAATTTAAGCGATGTCACGTTTGAATATATTTAACTGTTGCACGAATCAAAATAAAAACGCGTTTCCTAAAATGGCCTGATTATTCGAAGCTCACAAAATTCAAGGGGGCGCCCTCAGGAGGCGGACATGGAAATCTTATGAAACAAATTATGTAAAGAAATGGCTTTTTGTAGTATGCAATTGTTTTAAGGATTGTTAAACAAGTTCATTCTTGTGTATAATACATTTGAATAGACTAATGTAAAGAGACTTTACAAGGATAGCGCCCTCAAACGGCGGAATATTTTGCTTACATCTCATAATGGGACTAATCTCATACAACACGAAATCTTTCATCTTTGAACATTGTCTAACCCAGCCCTGTGGAAACTATTTAACACTAAGTCTTGAAAGATGCAATAAATACATTAACGATTAACGTTTACACAAAATGACACGCCCATGCCTAAGTATATACCATGTATGGATAGTTCTTCATTTATGAGCAATTGTACAAGCTGAACCTTTTAAAGGCACCATACATGATTTGCAAGGCCTCCTAAAAGTTATTGAGTTTGAGACAGAAAATGGACTCAACAGTTCGTAAACAGTGCAGACAGTCATCAAGGAAAATCTTGGTTCATTAGATGCTGTGTTTTTCAAGGAAATCAAGATTTGGTGTCTTTTCAAAAGATCGTTCGTCCGAACGATTTAGTAGCATTTCGAAAGCGTGATGTAACCGTGAAGGATTCGGAGGGGGCAGGATTATTTCGGCCTTATTTCTGCTATCCATAGGAACAAAGCGTAAAAAGGTACATGAAACAACGTCTGTAAGGAAGTTTAAGATCTTCATTTCTGTTTAAGTACCAAATTCAGCCAAAAAGCACATATTTGCAAATCCTACTATGCTCCCTTTAAAACCAATGCCGTTTTTATTACGAGTCGTTCATGTTGAAATCACTACCAAATAAGAGTTAAATAGCATCCAATGACGGATATGACCGATGAAGTGAACATTGATATTTCTCATTTGTGAGAAACCTGTAATTTTTCCTTCCCAGCTTACATCTTGAATATGTCTATGAGTTCACTGAACGTCTCAAAACAGTTCGTTCATTATCATTGTGTATTTGCAGTTGTGAAATGTGTAGAAAGAGACACGCGTTTAATTGCCACTTGGCGCCAAAATCCCCAAAGAGACAATGTGCAGAGACTATGAGAAAACCGCCTCATTCTCAGAATGGCTGAACAATCGACGCGTAAAATTATATCATCGACTTGACCGCCTCGTTCCCAACTTGAACCAAGCAGCTGTCGATTACATCAGTATTTTTTATGCCATTTTTACAATCTCAAGAATAGTTTTTACCCTCAAATGACATTTCTACAATTGTGAGGCGAGTTACCAAAGAAATACTGAAGAGGTTGTTTGGAGTAGTTTGTGGCGATATTTTGACGTTCTGAGTACGGCAGCTGTTTAGAAGGAGTCGAGTTTTTCCCTTCATGTATTACACTTAACTTCAGGGTCCCATTCTTTTGACCTTGCGTTTATTGATTGTCGTTGTGGCAATATTATTATTGTGCAAATAGGTATGATTAGTACTCTTTTGAGGTTTATTTAATGGTGACAGGTATCCATCAATAAGGGAATATTTCACAGTTGACTGTAATTCACTTTAGCCTTGAAAGATGCGTAGTCATGGTCCTAGTTGCCAATTAAATCGTGCAAGTATCGAAAGGCTTAACAAAAATGCAAAAATAATTTAGTTCTTTTCACCTGTACTAATATTATCCAATTTCGGTCTATGGGCGTTTATGAAATGGAGTCTTAGGCTTAGGCTCAGGCTCAGGCTCAGGCTCAGGCTCAGGCTCAGGCTCCAGCTCTGACATCCATATGCTGAAAATATAGGTTGTGGTTTTTGACTGAAGCTGAAACTCTGTTTTCTTTTTCAAACCAGAGAATCTACTTCAGAACCCCAGCCAAAAGCCTTGATCTATTTTGATACCAGTTATTTCAGAATGGATTCATAAAATGGAGCCGGAGCCGGAGCCTGAGATAGAGCCCGAGCCTCCGTAAACAAGAAATGTATATGTTCTCTGTTGCATTTATTTTGTTGGATTCACATTCGTTTGCAGCAAGTAGGCGTGGTTATAGGATAAGTTGCCGTCTAGATCGTGCAAGTATCAAAAGCCAATATTAACAGTGATTTAATAATCTAGTTCTTTTCACCGGTATCAATATTCCAAATTCGGTCTCTGTACCTTTAACATTCATTTCGTATAGGGTCACTTTCGTTTGCAGCAAGCCAAATTGGCCTGCAATGTACACCCTGTGTGTTTGCTGGCGAAGTAACAGAGCTGAAACCATATGCAAGCATGCACGCTGTTACCCAACAAAAAGCCGCACCAACTCAAGACACCGAATCTTATTGTCTCAAGCCCTAACACTATTCAACTCTCTCCAAGCCCACCAAGACAATCATATCAGCCGTCCACGTCTGAGGGTATACGTTAAACAAACACCGGCTAAAGTAAACCCCTTGGTATAGTCTGGAGATATATCTGTATGATTGTATTTCATCGATCGCTTTGGATCTCTCCCACTGTTTATACACCTTGACTACTCTATTTTCATTATTAGCTTTCCGTATTGCCATCTAATGCTTCGGTCACGTGGGCTAGTCCAATCGATGAAAGTCTTCGCTGTATATTCTCTCAACTTCAACTTTCTATGTATTCTTTGTTTTGTCATTATATCTTATTCATTAAGACGTGTGGATGTTGTCGGATAGTATGGAGGAGATTTTAAAGAGGCGATTGAGTGTTGTCACTCTTTTAATCATCAGGAATACAATAGGATGGAAATGATGAAGTCAATGTGCAGGATCATGTTTCGTTTGCAGACCAAGCGTGTCAAATATTGTTGCTAAACCCATTGCTCATTTTGCTGGTCTCTATTGCCCGTTGTCATGGTTAAAGGGTTCATACAGTGCTTTTTTCAGTCAGGTTGTTTTATTGCCTTCATACAGAGAATATACTGACAAATAATGAATGGCAAGTCTTATTTTGGTTTCAAACTAGCATTTTGGTTTTCTTTTTAATGGCTTTGCAAAACGGGAGTTTTTCATACATGCTAATGTGGGGAACCAACAGCAAAAATATAATGAGAAAAGATAAAAATCCCCACAGAAATGGTTTGCCAAACAATTTACAACCTTAGTTTAGTGAAATGAACATAATTCGGTACACAAAACCTATTGAGGAGGAAAGGGTCTGTCCGAAAAACCTATCAAACAGTCCCAACATATTGTGCACAAATCATGGTTATAATGCTCTCAGTTACCCAGATGACATCACAGTTTTGCTCATGAATATGGAAACTCTAATTAGTATACAAACCAACAAAACCTGTGGCTGTTTTTCACTGTTTTTTCAAAACGTGGCCCACTTATGGGACTGAAATTTTCACAGATGACTGTTACTATATGAGTCTCGATATTTCTGCCCATGAATCTGTATTTCTTTGAAAAAAAACCCATTAAAGTATGATACTACCTTTAAGATGAAATGTATCACTGGTCAATCTTATGAGGTGCAATTTAGAAACGAGATGATGAAAATAAATCCTCTCTTAAAAAAATACATCTTGACCAGTGATTTACGACACCTGTGAGGTGTACGACGCAGATATGGTCGAGGTGTTGACTGGCAGCAAATTGACCAAGTACATTTGCTTTTTATCTCCCTCCCTTCCTCGTGGGAGCTGGATGAGAGGCTACCTTTAATTTGATAATTGACAGTTGCAGCGGTGAGTGGATACGTCTAGGAAGGTTAGCCTCGTTCCCCAGCGTTCATTTAGCACAAGGTGTGAGTCCGCATATCACGCTGTGCAAACCAGCAGCGTGATTGACACACTCACACGAGTCCAAGGAATACACCGTTGAAATGTCTACCACTAATTGTAGGGCCTACTTGGGAATTCGGAGTTGGCTTTATACAAGGACGTGAATCTTCCATGAATTGAAAGCCGTGTGGGCTTTTATGAAATTGAAGATTTGTGTCCATTTCATTGAACGAGAAATTGTGACAAAGTACTGATCAAAAAGAAGTGGTTCGAAAGATCACGCAATGGAGTTTAAAACTTGTAATTCAATAAGTAATCACTAATCGCCAATTATGCAGTTGATGTCTATATTGTGAATGTTTTTCCACCACTGGATCTTGCTTACAAACCTTGATCACGCCTATCAAAGTCCCAAACGCACCCCAATCCTATGCACACTTAACCTAAATCTCATTCTTAACCCTAACCCTCTGCACCTACCACACAAACAAGCTGTTTACCACACATAACCAAAGTCTTCATCGGTGGGGATGGGCTGGATCATAAACCATGCATTGCCATACAAACAACACTGTGGTGTATTGTGCACTTACCACAGGAAAAACAATGTATGGTTAATTGTGGTATGCAGGAGGGTTAGGGTTAATTGTGTACCAACTCTAGCCCCAAATTAAAGCCCAAATACCAACTTCAACCACAACCACAATAATGGCCGTTGCCTAGCTTTTTACCAAACCTGAACTCTACTTAACCCAACCCAACCCAACCCAACCCAACCCAACTACAGCCCCCTAATAACACATTTAACCTCGACCCCAAGTCATGCTTCCACTCCAACCCTAATAAAGCGTCTATGCCCATTTAATATCACATCAAATAGGGAATATCTTCAGCTTCAAAATAAGTATTTCATTACGGCTAATAATTTCTACACATTACTGTTATGGAATTTAGTGACTGTCTAATTCTCAGCCCCGATCTCTGTTTGCATCTCTTCCTTCCTTTTCCTAATTTCTTCAAGTCTAAATTGCCAAGAGGGACCACAATTCCACTTTAATACCCTCTCAGAACCGCCCACACTTCCTCCCCAGAATTTCCATCCGAAAACATCCCTGAATTCCATGTAACACCCAGCCGCGATTGCATGTCCCCTTCTTATCTATCTGCCACAAAATATCAAATACTTTTTTACTCAGGATTCCCTAGGGCCTACCACTGTGTGTTCGCTAGGCTAGATCAACCTAGTTATAATCAAATACCTGTAATTGAGTTGGTCTGGTTGGGGAATGTGGGAACTGGGTCGGGAATAAGACCAGCCCTGCATATATTCTGGTTCCAATCAGAGCAGAAGTGACTTCTTTTCTAAGTGCAATTACTTCGGAGTACTTGCTAGAGATACAAAAATAGCCGGTGCAGTTTAGCCCCTGCATACATATTCGGAGACTTGCATTTTCAATTTCTTATTGGGCTTTGGGAATTAACTAACGTATTATTTCTTTTCTCTAAGCTTCGAGAGGGAGAGATTCTCGTTGGGCGATGCATCTCCCTCGAAGATGTTCTGGTGTTTGTATGTAAATTTCTGGTTCCCTGTATTTTATGAGCATTTATAGTTTAATATCTAGCTGTCAACCAGTCTAAAAGCTAACCAATTAGCTAAACACCTAAACAGTCAATTATTAAATTGCCAGCTAACGGCTATCTAAAGGGCCATTGTCACAACCGGTCAAACAGCTAGCCACATGACCAGCCAAACAGTCAGCCAAATTGCTGGCCAATCAACTAGCCAAACAGCCAGGTAAATAGTTGGTCATACAACCAGCTAAACAGGCATATCTATTCAAACAACCAGCCACACAATCAGCCACACAATCAGCCAAATAACCAGCCAAGCAACCAGCCACACAACCAGCCAAGCAACCATATAAGCAATCAGCCAAACAATCGGCCACACAATCAGTCACACAACCAGCCAAATAACCAGCCACACAACCAGCCACACAATCAGCCAAACAACCAGCCACACAATCAGCCAAACAACCAGCCACACAATCATACACACAATCAGCCAAACAACCAGCCAAGTAACTAGCCAAAAAAACAGCCAAGCAACCGGCCATGCAACTAGCCAGACAACGAGCCACACAATCAGACAAGCTACCAGCCAAACAACCAGCCACACAATCAGCCAAACAACCAGCCACACAATCATACACAAAATCAGCCAAAAAACCAGCCAAGCAACCAGCCATGCAACTAGCCAGACAACGAGCCACACAATCAGACAAGCTACCAGCGAAACAACCAGCCACACAATCAGCCAAACAACCAGTCACACAATCATACACAAAATCAACCAAACAACCAGCCAAGTAACCAGTCATACAACCAGCCAGACAACGAGCCACACAATCAGACAAGCTACCAGCCAAACAACCAGTCAGCCAAACAGTTATATCTATCAAATTAATCAGCCACAGTGCAATTCGAGCAGATCATCCTAGCAGCCATCTGAAAAACCAATATGAGCAGCTATAAAGATATCCAGCTAATTTAAAACAACCAACAATTTCCACCAGCCATTTTGGCAGCCATCCAAGCAACCATGCAGCCAAAAGCCATCAAAACATCTGCAATATCCGAACAATGACCAATGTACCCATCCAAATAGCCATGTCAAGTTCTCCTTCCATCCTCACATCAGCGTGGATCCTACAAAGCTCTCGTGTACATGTATACTATTTCGTTTAAGATACACCGTATATTAAAACATTGAACTATTAAATTCGTGTATTCTTGTTTTTAAAGGGAATTGCCATGAACGTGTTCGCACCCAAACATTGTCTAGGCGACGCCACTCAAAGCCACCCTCAAAACACTTACATGCAAACAATCATTCAAACAAACTAACATTCCAATAAACGTTTCGCAGAATAGACGAATGATGGCGAGAGAGAAACGAGAGGGGGTAGGGGAAATATTGGCCATCTCTCTGCGGTTTCAGCGTGCAGGTATTTGTCCAAATGCAATTAATTAATTAGTATCAAATGGAAGCACGACAAAATACCAGCAGCGGGCAGCCACACCGGGCCCCGCCGTCCATTTGACCTTTTCCCCGGTATACGGTTGATAATTCCCACGCGCTGCCGCGCTCTCCATTTTCTGCCTACTCGCCCCTGCAAGTGCCAATTTACCTAATTGCTAAAAGAACCAGCTGGGGCTGGAGGGCTTGCAAAAAATAAATTGTCATTTTTGTTATTTTTGTTAGACTCGCTCTATGCAGTCCGTACGTTCGCTTGGCTCCCGTTATGACAAGATTATTGAAATTTTGGCAATTTTGATCGGCGTGAAGTGTTAGATATATTGTGAAATTTCGGTGATACGATCAGTCTATAAGCTTAGGTTGTTATCCTTTAATATATTTGTCTGGCGTTGTTAGTCAGGTGAAGTTTCGCCGAATTGTGTGAGAAGAGGTTGTAATAAGAACATTCAGAACTTTCTGCACTAAATATTAGTTGGGCATATATGATTTGGTAAACCCAATAGACCTTTCTTTTGCAACGTCACAGCCTAAGTTTATCCCAACCAACATGGCGAAAACTATGGAGAGCCATTAAATAAACTATGGAGAGCCATCAAAGCCGGGCATAATAAAATACCACAATTAACACACAACTTTTCATAAACATTGAAATATATTGCTGAATGTTATGGAAACAGTACAAGCAATGATGTTGTATGTATTTTATATGCTACGGAAAGTTTGTAAAAACGTTGAATTCGGTCACTCCGTCTGTCAAGAAAATGAAATGATTTGTAACATTTGGCCGCCCATGCCAAGTAATGCCAACCAGCATGTCAGTGTTTGTAAACAAAAGAAAGGTCTATAATGAGAAACCTGTATATTTTTAAACTATTGAGGGCTCACTCTTCCGGGTTCGCCTAATAATTATCCAGTTGTGCCGAAGATGTCCAAATATGGGCGTTTAAACTCTGACGATTTTGATTGAGTTAACTTATAATTAACGGTATATCAAGTACACGAGTGGGATTTCTTTTTTTCTGTCTTGCAAGTTATATTCAAAGATGCCGTTGTAAAGAGCGCCCCATGATAAGACCTGAAAAGGTCTGTTTGTGACTTCTTTGCCCAAGCTTGCTCAATTTTGTTCACATAATAATTTTGAACGCGTTCAGTTTGGACATTGCTCTAACCCTTAATTGAATATTAATATCACCGTGGAAAGTCCGGCTACTTTTCAGCATAAAAGGTGACAGCTCATTTAAAATCTACGAAATGTGACCTTTACGAAAAAGGGAATTTAGGGAGTTTATGTTGTGTAGATCTCAGTGTTGAGCTTTTTTTCAGAGGCTGTGTCAAAGTTGTCTTTAAATACAAGTTGAATCAGGTGCGCGTGCTACTAGCTTGCACGAATACCATTAGTAACTTGGCACCATGTAGATGAATGGTGGCCATAGACCACAAAATCTCAAAATTGATACATTTCGCACCGCTGGGATGGGGCTGGAAAGGAGTTTCCTATCGACGTACGACACATGGGTGTATCCTCTTTCTTAATCTGTTGAAAGCTGAGAGTGTTCTACAGATAATAAAGGGAGCATGGTTTCGTATAGCAGCCCTCGCCAACAACACCTGGCGACTTTTCACCACTCAAATCCCAGTGCCAAGTCACAAGTTCATCCGTTAAAGGTAGTATCATACTTTGGTTTTTGTCAAAGAAATATAGATACATGGGCAAAAAAAATAAGGAAGATACAGTAACAGTCATCTGTGAAAATGTCAGTCCCATACGGTGCCCACTTTTTGAGAAAACAGTGAAAAACAGCCACAGTATTTCTTAAGTCTTTTCTCTTTTATTGTTGATCTTTTAAAAGATCAAACAGATTTTCGGTCGTTGTTTTACTAATTTCTGGATAAATACACCATTTCAGGTGGAAAGATTTTAACTGTATGTTTCTACCACCATCATCTTCATACCTTGTAAGTTAAACTTAAATCTGTGAACATTTCTGTTTTGTTTTCTTACCAAAGTATGATACTACCTTTAACAAAGAAAAACAAAACGTGTGGAAACTCACTCAAACGCCAGAGCGACTTGTACAAGTTTCCAATTCACTTGGATACCGTTCGATGCCCTCCCATCCTGACTATTTTTCTTCTTCGAATATTTTTTTCTCCTCCCAAGACATCGCCAAGTTCTTTCTTCCCCAGCCTCTCCCATGTGCTCTGAAAACAGACACTGTCTTTTTTTCTGCTTGGCATTCTGCGTTGGTATTTGTCGTGGATGCATTAATTCGATTTGGTCAGACCATGAGTCCACTCTCGCAGCGCGCAGTGGGGAACGACATTTACGCAGGGTCTAAGAAACTACGTAATTTCTCCAACCGTTTGTAACTTGACCAAGTAATTCTTTTCTCCTTGGCTGGTGATTGTAACTTGAGCGTGGAGGTATAACAATTGAGTTTCATATCTCATCAATCATTTCTGTATTTAACTGTCAGGGTTGGGAGTTTGTATGCCTTTGTTCTGTTATCTCTGAAAGACCTCTTGTTGGGTGCACAGTTTGGTGTAAAGCCTTCTCTGAGAGTTTTGTTTTAAATCGATAATAATACAATATATTAATCACCGTGGGATGTGTACTTAGGGTGATAATTACAAATAGGGTATTAGGGAGACACGTTCTAAAAACGGACATTAGGGAGACATCGGGACTTAGGGAGTCTTTTCGATGTCTCCCTAAGGACTATCAGCTACCTTTTAAAGACATATTTTTGATATCCCTATCTTAATAGAAGACAGAGAATGCTCTTAATATGAACATACGTCAATTTCACGTCCATTGGTTTGGATGATGTTTATAAACAATAAGTGAAGTTTGTGCACAACCCTATGGGAAAGTCTCCCTAAGGTCCCATCCTCGGTTATAATAATATACCCATATGGTCGTGCACTAAACTCGCCTTTTTATAAACATCTTCCAAACCAATGAACTTGAAATTGACATTTATGTTCACATTGAGGGCCGTCTCTGTCTTGTATTAAAATATGGACAGAAAATGTCTCTTTAAAACGTAGCTTTCAAAGTTTCTGTGCTCTATTGAGAATGCAGGAATAGAGAATTACGAACATAAAGATTTAAAAAAAGTAAGTCATAAGTCAAAATTACCACAACATACCGAAGTTCAATTTCAGAATACATGATTTTTTATAGAGCGCCTTAAACTTTTAAATATTGTACTACCTTGCTGAATTTTCTCTGGAATAGAGTTTCAGATTTGCACTTCAGCTGCAGTGTTGGGGAAATTTTTTGTTAAAATTTAAACATTTCCAACTCATAAAGTGCACTGTATGTTCATGTGTGATTTAGTTCAACATTCTAAACATAATTTCTTTTACTGAATGATCTGGCGCCTTTATGTCATTCCCACCCACTGTGAATTATGTATGGGTCCCTGACGTCTCTATGTAACTATGTCATTGCCTAATTCCATGGAATCATGCAATATTAGCAACAGTCTCCTTAGTCTGGGGAATTCAAATTTTGATACGCACGCGCCGTTCGAGACGTCAGTGTAGTAGACTGAAATGGAGCTATGGGTAATCGAATATGTAATATGAAGATGAAGGTAAAGCTGGGAATCATTTCTGTGTAGTATTTCCTAGCATTCGATAACATTATTGCTCCATCCATGATCTATTTTGTGATGTTGCAGTGTGTCAGGTGTACGGAAATAACCACCTGAGCCTTCGCTACGTGAAATCCAACCCACCTAGACGTGATTCGGGGCTCAGAGTTTGGTAACGCAATGTTAACAATCCACGCAATTATGTGACTGGTTTTCCAGAAATGTCATTTCGGAAGTTATTATGTTATTCCCACGAGTTTGTATTTCGGTCAGATTCAGACATGTTCGAGATGGCGTTTCTGTTTTTTTTGCACCGCCTCGAAAAAAAAGTCTCAGCCCAGTCATCACGAACATTTTCTCGTCTCGACACTTGAGACATGTTATAGCCTCGAAACGAGGCCAGAGGAATTATGAGAGAGCCTTCGGGTTAATGCTGTAATAATTCTGGCACGAAGCTGCAATTCGACCTATTAGACGTGACCTCAAGTCGCATAAATGCGTTTGAATTTGTCATTAAATTGTCCAAGCATCCAGCTGCTTGGTTGCATCATTTCTTTCAACGAGGGGCCTGTTTTGTTTAACGCACGGGATCCCAAATTTGCGGATCCACGTCCTATGCAGGGTGCGCTAAAATATGATCCGGATCAGTAGAATCCATGATCCTGTGCGTAAACAGACTCTAAGGCCGTGTCCCAATTCTTTGGCTGCGGCTGCAAATTACGCATGTACCTATGGCAGCCATTAGCCAGTGACTGCAGCCATTTCCCATAGGCTTGTGTGTTATTCGCGGTCGCAGCCAGAGAATTGGGACAAGGCCTTTGTCTCATTCCAAACTCTGCAAAATAATGGACCTTGATGTTGGCCGCGTGAGGGCGCTATACCGGAAGCCATTTTAAGACGCGAGTCGCATATCAATTTACCGCCAATAGACATCTCAGTTTGCAATTTCGTTAACCTTCCATAAATCAATTGACACGGCGTTCTTATCATATTCCGTGCTGCTGTTAATATTTGCAGAGGCACGGGCAAGGGGAATTGGGTCTGTTTCAATCTCCCACCCCGAGTTGTCCTGTAGGTAATAAACCTATATAAACATTATCCCCTCCCCCCTCGGTGGGGGCAGTTGTCATCCCTTGGGGATGTGGGCACAAGACGTCCTCGAATGAATTAAGAATCGCGGGAGTCCTTGAAGGCAGTTTCTTACCACGAGTTTTATTGCGTTCTGATCATTTGAGTGTAAGGAAAATGTGGAAAATACATTTTCCACATTTCAGGTTTCTGTCAAGTCCAGGAAATGAAGCTTATGGCTAGGCTTAGGATTTATTTGACTACCCGCCATTTTGTGTCCTAAATGAAATGAAGTGTTTGAGATATATGGCAAAGCTGGAGGTTTTCTCTCGGCTTCGTCGTGTGGCCCAATCCTTCGATTCGATTTGTGGGCCTCAAATGACGGTAGCGAAATAAGTGCATAGCCTTGCATCAAGCCGGTGCCGAGCTTTGAGAAAGGCCCCTGATTACGTATAAAAGGCCCTTTTATTGGCGTAACAGTCCATTGACTATCAGGAATGTCTTCTTCCCAATCCCAGTTTATATACTTCCACATATTGCTGACTGCAGATTGGGGGACCAGTATGATATTCGTGCCCCTGCATTTAACGTTTCTGTATTAAAGTGGTAGAATTGTTTCCTCTTTGAGTAATATAAAGTTAAGAAACATTTGAGGCTTTGCATGGTGACAATTGGTATGTGGGTCGGTTTGCGGAAACACCATGTAATAATCGTTCGCTCTAGTCCTCATCAGGAGACCTATGAGGGTTGTACATCTCCTGATCAGGACTAGGGCAGGCTAGTCGAAACGTTGAGACTTTAATTGCGAGAAGTGCGAACGATATAGAAGTGCGAAAGTACGAACGATTATTACATGGTGTTTCCGCAAACCGATCCACATAATATGAAGTTGTTGTAACGTGGGACCTAGGTGTAGAGGCATTCTAGTCCTAAGTATGGGATCCCTCATTTATACACTTGTCTGTATAATGCACCTGTATCTGCCAAGTGCC
This sequence comes from Astropecten irregularis, assembly GCA_963971285.1. Taxonomy (NCBI): domain Eukaryota; kingdom Metazoa; phylum Echinodermata; class Asteroidea; order Paxillosida; family Astropectinidae; genus Astropecten; species Astropecten irregularis. Next base: position 5,891,533 of record OZ020261.1, on the reverse strand, counting down.
AATCCCTCAGAACAGTAGATAGAGGCTGCTGGTTCCCTTGACAAGGAAGCCCCTCACTGTACAGGTAGCAAGGGGCAAAACTCGTCCCTAGATGGCGAATCCGGACCTTGCAACAGAAAATGAGCAAGACAGCCAAAATAAAACATGACAGTTCTTCAATTCGCCCATTGACCCTTTGCAAAAAGCACTCAAGCTCAGCAGTGACACGTCCGGAACGATCCGGCGGTGACATTTTCTCTTTTTCCCCCACGACCCTCCTCGCGGCAGTTTGGTATGGATTCGTCTCAGTCCTACCAGGTGCTGCATGGTCAGTGTGCGTGTTGGAGCGAGTGGACGGAAAAAATAACAGGGAAAAACAGGCAACTGCAACCTATGATTAGTATTGACTCTAGAATAGACAGTGATGTCATTCGGGATTATTTTACAGGGGGTTGCTACCCTTTGGAGAGACATCTACGATCGATAGGATGGTAGGTGGGTACAGGGAATGTACGGTTATTGGATGTATGATACTAGTGATGCAAGGATGTTTGTGTGTCCATATTCTGACACCAAGAATCCTGCTGTCTTCAATAGGGGTATTCTGTTGCTTGGGCCGATTTTATGGAGCTCTTTAAAAGGTAACGTCATACATTTTATGTCAAAGAAACGCAGATTTAAAGGAGAAAATATCAAGACAGATACAGTAACAGTCATCTGTGATATTTCCCACTTTTGGATCCAACAGTAAAAAACGCTAGCGGTATTTTCAAAACCTGTCACACAATTTTTGTTTATCTCACCTCGAGATCAAAACTGCTTTTGGTCTTCGGTTGTACTCTATTCTGGAAATAAAATACGACGTTTCAAGCAGAAAGATTTTAACGGTATGTTTCTACCATCACCATTAAAATACCTCGTACGTTCTAGGTACATCTGTGAAGACTTCTGTTATGGTATGCTACCAAAGTGTAAAATTATCTCCAAGCATAAAACTTTGCTAAAGAATAATGTAGGTTGTCGCTCAAACTACAGATATTTGCAGCAAGTTAACCTGTTTTGAGTAAATAACCATCAAATAACAACAAGGGAAACTGACTGAATTTAAAATCATTGATGGATGGACGGCTTAGTTGGTAGAGTGCCTGTACGGTATTCAGGAGGTCGCCTGTTCGAATCCCGCTCCAGTCAATTTTTCTTTGGTCACTTTTCAATGACTGTTTTGATTTAGGAAGAATTTGACGCATTTCTGGCTTGACTTTTAGCTTTATAGACCAGTTAACTACACACGGCATGTGACTTGTGATGTTCTGCGATGCTACGAAGTTCCAATTGATGCCGATAATATATGGGCATAAGTAGACGAACTCAATAAGTATTGCCTTCAACGCCACAAGGTCGAGTTGACGTTGAAATGTCACAGCGGTAAGGACCTTGAACAACACCAAAACATTATCTCGGAGTAGGGACTTAAATTGAACACGACACAATCATGTATGGTACTTGATACCTTATTTTGACTTCAGGCCAGTCAGTTTAGTCTTGGTCGTGGAAACTGTAATGATGGGCGAGTCATTTGGTTAGCTAAACATCTCCAAGCAGCCAATAAAATATACCGATGCTTTCCTGAGTAAATGTAGCCACTATGTTTGGTCTGCCTGTTCATGTAGGCTTTGGCGTTTAGCCAAGGGATTGGTAATACTGCATGAAGTCGGGGTTTGCATTATGGTATTGTGGTGGCCGGGTACCAGTCATTGAGTGCTTGCCAACGAACCAGCATACTGCGGAGGCACTCATTGGTTGCAACACGTGTTGCTTCTGATTGTGACGGGAGCCAGCTTTCTGTTGCACCTACCGGAACGTGCTTGAAGAGCGAGATGGGAAGATAGTATCATTGTTAGGTGTCCCCCTTCAAGCCGATTTCCAACATTCATTTCCCCCCGGACTGCCGTCTGGAAGGAACCAACTCCCCCTTTACCCCCTTCCCGGCATTATTCACCATCCTCCGAGGAAAGATTGGGGATGGGGAGGGGGGCTGGCCGGGCAGAGTTCCTACGTAATTAGCAAGGAGTTCTTTTTTCTCATTCTTCTGCCCCGAGCGGCCCTGCTCCGCCGTAAACAAGCCGCGGGGGAAATCGACCGGTTGCACCGGGGCGGCAGATGGCGGGCGATGGGCCTGCAATTCCAAATGACGGCCCGCTGATGATGCAGTCTCCGTCACGATCCCTATAGATTGCAACATAATGTCCCAGTGCAAGCAAGCCCACAGGACCCCTTGCACACGCGTGATCCGTACAGCAAGCGCAGATAAAGCCCACCGCACACTATACGATCCGACTACGACCCGACTGGTTTTTGGAAGGATCGCAAAGCATTCTGGGAGTCTTAACCGTGATTCGACAGTCGAATCTTGCCGACTGGCCATCAGAGTGGGTCTGCGACTGGGAACAATCACGGTTAAGACTCCCAAAATGCTTTGCGATCCTTCCAAAAACCAGTCGGGTCCTAGTCGGAATGTCGGATCGTATAGTGTGCGGTGGGCTTTAGTTTCACCAATCAACACGACAGAAAGACAACTCTTAGGTGTGATACAATAAAAACGTTTTTCAAAAGCTATATTCAACATCGGCTTTGTCAGAATTTACCCTAGGGGTATTCCCCTTACACTGCTAGGCTAGCCACGCCTCAATTTCTTTGCTGTCATTGTACCCAGTGTCTTTAGTTGCGGCTAATTATTATTCACTTAATTGGGACTTACGAACATAATTTGGGGCTTGCTTTGTTGGTGGTGTATTTTTGGCCCCCCAAAAGGGCTTGAATGTCTGAGAAGTGAGAACAGAATTAAAGATGTATACGTGTCAATTTTTTGTCCTCGGCGTGCAGCCATTCTGGAGTGAACTCTGTAGAAATCGGCCAGTCACGACTCAGGAAAGGCTTCATCTTTACCTTTTGAAGGTAAAATGATATACAGCTTACAATAAGGTCGTCCACATGTCCCTATGTGGAAAACGATGCGAAGAGGGACCTTTTCTCGACAGTCGACACTTTGAGAACCATTTGCAAAACTGTCAGTACAAATTGTATTTTCAAGTTAGCGATAATGGTCTTAAAAACGAATTTTTCGTTCATGTTAACTTGTTTGAATATACAATTGATATATCGGTATCTTTCTGCTACCATGTTTGAAGTTAAATTCGAAACTGACACATATTACGAAAGTGGATTTTTTCAACCCTTGTTTACATGTACAATCTTCCTGCACTGGCGTTAGGACTATTCGTATACATTCATTTTGATCTATTAACATATAACGTTAAGTTTTCGTATAGTTATGGCTATCCATGTTCCGATGAGGCTAGGGGAATGTGAGTACAAATGAACTTAAAAATACCGAGAGAGCATAATAGGTGTGATTATAATATTGTGAGATGTACTTTAATGTCGCTTGAACTTCTCATATGATGGTTATCACTATTAGAAGTGACAGCATGCCTTTACAGAATTGCAGAGTAAGTAGCCTAGAGAAATCTAAATTCCAAATACTCCTTTACCTAATTAACCTGAATTCGAGTACGACCCATCTTACATACCACCGATCGCTTTTAAAATACACATAACCAACTACAAACTCTTGTTTGTTTTCAATAGGTCGTCACGTTGATATCTGGCCCAAAGTCATTTTCAAATGACTAGTGTCAGTCATACAAATCGTATGGATCTTATTTACAAAGAGGTTGGTAGGTAGAAAGTTAAGCGTATAAAAGTTAACGCTTGGGAAACCTCGGGAATTAAGGAGACGTTTCGATGACTCATTAAGTTATCAGCTACACTTAAAGACATATTTGTGATGTCCATATTTGTTTCTATAAAACAGAAAATGCTCTTAATATGAACATGTCAATGTCAGGTTCATTGCTGTGGATGATGTTTAGAAATTGGCAAGCATGGGCGTAGATCACGGGGGACTAGGGGGTTGCAAACCCCCCCCCCAGGTTCTCACTTTTTATATATATATATATAAAAAAGAAGTGATTTTGTGCTCAAACGTATATGGAAGTACGACCCAGCTACAAGATCATAGCACCCCAGGTCTGAGGACGTGTGCACTGTACACTACTGTTGGCAAGTCAAGTTTAGTGCATGACCCTATGGGAATATGTCCCCCTATGTACCTATCCTCGGATATTAGTATCTCTAATGTTTATCATGATGTCACTGAAGGGGAAAACACGAGGTATTAATTAATGTGTGATTTGCATCTCAGAGGATGGAAACTATTTTAATGATCGATGTGGAACAAATTGAGTGGGTTTCAATGTTTTCTAGGGACTTAGATGTCCAAGTGAGCCGAACCATTGATAGATGTAAGAAGAGCTATGGTTGAATTAAACCATAGATCTATGCTCAGACAGATAGCTTTGTCAGGTTTGCGTATCGGGTCTTTCCTCACCTTTCACCTCTGCGGACCGGGTTCAAGTCCGGCTCGGTCCACAAGTGGATTGGGTTTTCAGTCCCTACCTGATTCTGTAGGTTTTACCCCAGAGTATTACTCGGGGGTTTTCCTCCCACCTCTAAAACTGTATTCTTCTTCTCATCATCTTTCCATAAAATGTTTCATCAGGCTTTCGAGCTACAGTGCCTAGTGCGCTTTTGAGGAATCCTTGGTGTCATTACCGGAAACAAAATGAATTTAAAGTGTGAGTGATGTTTTGCGACTCGTATACGTGGCGCATTGTGTTTCATCTCTTGAAAATCCAAACACCTACACCAACCACACAACAGCAGCTGATTTCACGAAATTTTGCGTAACTAACGCAACTTGCAAATATTGCGTAAGTTCCATGAAACGGCCATAACTCGTGCAACCAAGGCAGGAAAATTTTGCGTAAGTTACGCAACAAAATGTAGCATACTCAACATGTAAAGTTTCGTGAAATGAGCTGAAGAATCTCCGTATTTGGTGAGAATCGTCCCCAGCTTTTCTGTTGCACATCTGTTCAAATATTGACGGAGGATTTACCGGGTCAACCTTTTTTGGCTAGGAGACGCGGTATTATAGTGGGATAACCTCCTGCATCCATGGCCGGGCCAGGGGAGAATGGCCGAGGGCTGATCAGAAATGTGCAACTGAAATAAGTGTAGGGTATCCTGATTTGTTTCCTACAGCGGTTTGTGTACAGCTGCGGATACACGATGCATGTTAGACCACTGATGCAGCAAAAAAGATTACCTCTCTATATTGGTGTTGCACTGACGACACGAACTTGGTGCTTGGTACTAAGAGTGTAACGGTCATGTGGGTGATGGTTGGTGGGTGTAGGGCCTATATTATATGATGATGGTGCACTACAATCGATATATATGACGTGACATTTAGTTTATTTGTAACGTGTAGTTGGGGTCAGGCGCGATATGACAGGCGATATGATTTCCATCGACCTGGGGGACCGCGTAGCCTGGGTTTCGTGCCGCAACGCGGTCACCTCGCCATAATTTACCGCCTGGAGGTGTTGAATCCAGGCTGGTATTGAATCTATCCTGGCCCACAGCCCACGGCGTCTCATCTGCCGGTCACAGAGTTTAGCGATGGTGCTATTTTAAGCTTCGACCATGAGCAAACTGGTAGACCAAACCGAATTAGAAGGGTTTTTAATTTAAGAGCTTTGGAAATGTATATGCTTTTGGTCAAGAGTTGATCAACCTTTTCACCCAACTTGCCCAAGGTTTGTAAACATTTTAAAATTTGCCTGTCCTCCTTGGTTTCATTAAATGCTTCGCTGTCGGGCACCCTGACTTCGGAGCAATTTCATGGGCTTGCCTAGCGCACAGATGCCCTGCCTGGCAATCACGGAGTAACCAGGCGAAAATCCATCTTGCAAGTTTCATGCCATAACCAAAAACGCCCCATGGCCCTTAAGAGCCACCGTCGTGATTATAAGTCACAATTCTGCCCATGCACTGTGAACCACCGGGTAAACAAATTGAGGCTTATGGCTACGGCATGGGAAATCCTCCTCGGCTTTGAATGTGAAAACGCATCTTCACATTACACGGAAAGCCGAAGCCTGTGTAAATTTCAGCTTCGATGGCGGAGTCAAAGCCTGAGCCGTACTCAAAAGCCGAGCTCTTAAAACAAGTGCCGAAGACCAGTCACAATTAAACGACATAGTTAAATTATTTCTTCAAGTGCAACCTATAAGTAAATGTTTTCTGCTAAGCTAATTTTCTGCAAAGCGAACTAAATCTCAGTCACAAGTAATACATAATTAAGATGAATGAATTTGTACATTTTTTTATATTTTCTTTGATTTTGCCGCCTCGGAATAATTAGGTGACAGATTTAATCGTATAATCGCACACCAAGATCCCGGATGAGTGCACACAACCCATGACGTAAATGACCCGTGAATTTACACATGCTTGTACATTTATGAAAATGACGTTGTGGTGACGTCACTACCAGTAATACATTTGAGACGACGAAATTTGGTGAAATGCATGTTTGCATTAACTGGATCAAAAAAGCTTCGTTTTTGCCTTCTGGTTATTTTTAGTTGCTTTTAATTGCAATTTAAATCAACTCATGTCAAATGGTTTATTTTCTTCTTTTTGAAAACTTAATTTTATTAAGTTCGTTTCACGACGAATTTTCTCGTTAAATGATTCCAATTGTATAATTATTGTCGAGACAGCATTTGAATCGATTCAACAATTCTGCCGAGACTGTTATTCCTTTTTGCTGTTGAAAACCGATCCCTGAGACAACTGAAATGTTTACAATCTATTGCTTTGACAGGTAATTTTAAACGAAAATGATTTGTATAGATATTCAAACCATCGCCATACCTTGGACGTTATACGTAAATCTGTGAACATTTCTGTTTGGGTATGTAACCAATCCTGTACTGTACCTTTAAGAATACTATATATTGTTAATAGAATTATCTTTTCCCATGTGAGTTTGCACAACACAAAGCATACTACTTACGGGGCCGCAATGGGAAAAAATGGGGAAAGTTACAGGACAAAGGTAAAAATAAGATGAAATGTATAATTATGAATTGGTGTTTGGTGTGAATGTAGGGGAAATAAAGGATTTAAAGCAAAAGTTGCATTGAGCAACCATGACCACTGTCACTGGCTTCACATTCATGCTTTAAACATTAGCGTTATAAATGAGTATTGAGCAAACAAAACGGACAAAATTTCGCTTCGCAATTTACTTCCACTTCATTAAAACCTGTGAACGTAACACTTGCTTCTGTGGCAACAGTGTCCTTAAAGAAAAGAAGAAAAAAAACGAGAAAAGAAAAAAACAACACACATTGAATAATATTCGGTTACATTTCCAGCGCAGTCCGAAATTGCACCAGCGCGTTGAAACAGAGCGATCGATCGAGGCACACACAGAGTAAAATCGATTCCCTCGCGATGAATTTTTGAAGAGGTTTGGGCAGGGTGTCGAAAAATCGAACCTTTACAGGTGAAAAATGTAATATCGTGGGATAAGAATAATACGCAAGGTGTCAAATTAATTCCGGTATGATGGAAATACTATACCGCGCACTTAAAAGTGAGTTTGCTCAATAGGTTGTCCGAAATTTAATTCAATTTGCTCGCACACTCGGCAACATTCTTATACATAAATGCAGATAAAAATAGACGTAGTGCGGTGTGTGCATGTTATCACGCAGTACATGTTAAAAACGCACGGAGATAATTTTACCACATGAGGTTCATATTTCCATGTACAAACTGGAATAATTATAGCAGATTCCCTTCAAAGGTTTAAAAATAAGACAACTGTTTAAGAAACCTCCCAAAATCAACTGGCATGGAAATTGTTTTAACGAATGATTTAACCGATGCGAATAATTTTGTCGACCTGAGTGTCTGTGACGTGTGATGACGTCATGTGTGCTATACGCATTATGTTAAATACACCGTGAAGGTCTTGTGTCGTTTTATAAGATCATGAAGGTGGTAACCCTTTCTTCGCTTTATAGAACTACTGTATCTTCACAGAGTCCCTGACGGGGACCAGTCATTACGTCACTGCATGTCATGACGTCATGATTTATGCAGAAATGACTCATAATTAGTAATAAATATTGATATTTTGAGTCATTGGGAAGTGAACAGAGACAAGTTGACTCTAGCGAGATTCAAACCAGGGACCACTGGAATACATGTGTTTATATTTTGATTGAAATGTGATATTTCTGATCCGAGATCATGCATTCGACATGATCAACAACATGTTCAAAAGTGAAACACACTGTGAAAAATTCTGATATTTATATTTGAAAAGACAGAAATCAAACAAATATACAGTGAGAATTAAAGTCAATAATGTTAGTAATTATGTCCATGTCTGTCTTTGGCTTTGGGGAATCCGGTTTGGTGTTTGTGGACAGACTAAGTTCACGCGTGCGCAAATTGCTCGACAAACACAATTCGCCAGCAGAACAAACTGTAATGTCGTCCTGGTGTTTACCTAATGCAGTGATCTTAAATCGAGTCTGACTTCATCTGAATCTACAACTCTGTTTGTGCAAGGATGGTATCAGTACGTGTAAATGTTTACCCACTTCTTGTACTGATGTTCACTCGTGGTTCGTACGCTAGCTGCTGCCCGGTGAGTAGTTGAGTTCCCAAATGGCCCCGAGACCTATAGGCGTTTGCCATATCAAATGCTGCTATACCTATGAATTTCATGTCCACTACGATATTATGCAAAATAGCTCGCGCGGAGAGTGCGAGGAAGATTTAGCCTGGCTAACGGGGCTGTTACGCTATGCCATGAGGGTTATACACCTGCCACACAGCCGCCTGTACTACTTCCCGATGGCCGGTAGATTCCCTAGCCTGCCCAGACTATTTTTGAACCCTTTTCTCGCTCTTTTCCCCCACGACGGTCATAATTTATATGTACACTCGACCGATACGATGGGGGCTCCATACACAGCCACGAACCAAATTGATGGTGTTCAGCGGCTAGTGCGTAACCCAAGATCCCCTCTTCAGGTTCGGGTTTCTTACTGATGTCATCGCTCACGACAGGTCTACGGTCCTGATTTCCATATATGGACTTTCCTCCATATTATAAGACAGCCGATTCGAGCACATCGTCCGATAACGTAGAAGTAACTTATTTTGGATTTCTAAGAAAAATGATTTCAACATCGGATGGTTCGTGCGATAAATTTCGTTCTATGACGTTAATGGGCAATTAATTTCAACAATTAAGGAACCTGTAATGAACAAGATCATTTTTAGACGATCAAAAAATGCCAATCTCGAATAAAATCGGCAGGTTGATTTTCAGAAATAACCTCAATAATACAAATGGAAGTTTTTAATAGCAAAGTAGCCATTGAGAATGCGTTTTACTTTCATTTATTCAGCGTAGGAATGGAAATCTCCTGATGAAGACTAGAGCAGGCTTGTCGAAACGTTGAGACCTTACGAGAAGTGCGAACAAAATAGAAGTGCGAAAGTACGAACTATCCTTACATGTTGTTTACTCAATCCGATCCACATAGTAATGGAAATGTTAGTTTTCTTTTTCTAGTTAAACGTGCAGCACAGGGGTGCTGCCATTCGCAAGTACAACATGAATGTTGTTTTTGCTAAAAAATTATTCATACACCATTGGATATATAAATATGTACACATACATCAATATTATTTTGATATGAAAAGGCGGTATTGTGTAAGCCTACTATGTTTTGGTAATGAGTTTTTCCTATCAATAATTAATTTCCGGGAATGGTGGAAGTCAACAAGCGAATACTTATTATCTTGGAAATAGCCATTTGTTCTGAGTGGTTGAAGAATGATAGCAGGATTATTTTCGCATAATATCGATATGCACTTACATCATCGTTATGACATGTGCGTGTATAGGTGGATTTTGCAGTAATTGGTTTTCTTAGTATACAAAGAAGAAAATAAAGTCATTAAAAAGGTGAGTTGTCTTTTGGCTTCCGACTGCCACACGAACAAAGATAATTAATTTGGGACCGTACCAAGAACATAGGGCTGGATAGCTAAGCTGGTAAGGGCACCTGTTCCTTGGCGGTCGCTGGTTCGAATCCCGCTCCAGTCAATTAAACATTGTTCACTTGCTTAAAGGTAATATCATACTTTGGTTTTTTGTCATGGACAAACATATCAAGGACGATACAGTAACAGTCATCTGTGAAAATTTCAGTCCCATACGGTGCCCACTTTTTGAGAAAACAGTGAAAAACGGCCACAGTTTTTCTTATGTCTTTTCTCTTCTTTTTTATCTTTAAAAGATCAAAAATCATTTCAGTCACCGGTTTTACTCTTTTCTGGATAAACACAGTATTTCGGACAAACAAATTTTAACGGTATGTTTCTACCAGCACCATCTTGATATCATGTAAGTTATAGGTAAATATATAAAGATTTCTGTTTCGGTATGCTACCAAAGTATGATACTACTTTTAATGACTTAACATTGATCCAGTCAGTTTTCCTTGTGGTTATTCGGTAACCAAAAAGGGCTTTGGTAAAAAATCTCTGCTGTTATTGAAACAAGCAAGAAAAACGATTTGTAACTTCATATCACGACACGATAAATTGTGTGCAGAATTTAAATCGAATGAGTATTAAATGGTGTTGCAGCACCTTTCTCCAGAAATCCCGCACTTTCTCGTTTCTCAACGATAATCTTGCGAGATCTAGACACAGAGGTCATTGAAACTGTACAGTAGAACAGTACTGATATTGGGTATTTTGTTAAAAATGGTCGCCATATAGGAATTAGCGCATGGGGTTTGCTCGCGGTAATGGGTCGGTTTAATTCGTTTCATCTCTTCCATCTCAACTTGATAAGCAGTGTTTTACTTTGAACAGATTCGGAAGGAATTCATCGCTTTCTCTAAGCATAATTTAATAAGAAAATCATGTAATTTAATTTGTCGTACTTTTTATTTTTTGCTGACCCGAATGTTTCTGATGCGGTTTGGCCTTTGAGTTTTTAAGGGCGGATGCCTTGCATTGCTGGAAGTTGTCTGCTGCTACAGTGAATATAGGGAAAACATTTCCCGAACCGAAAAGGGTTCAGAATTTATCTAAAGTAGCATTTTTTGGCTCTAAATGTGCGCTTGTTGGATTCGTACAGACTTCAATGGCCGCGGCCGATCCAGTTCCCACGTTGGGTATCGATTAGTGCGTCTGTCTCGGTAATGAACATCGATTCGAATTTAATTCGGTTTTAGGTAGACCGCAGTGTATATAGTATATATGCGCACATCTTCCGAGCGGGGAATCGATTACTGCGTCCGTTTCGGGTAATGAATATCGATTCGACTTAATTCGGTTTAGGTTCGGGACTGCAGTCTGGGCATAAAATACATATGAAGTTTTTTGTTATGGGGTATGTGTATGTGTGCACTGTTAGTGGGTTTTGTTTATAACCACCGATGGTGTTTCTTTGTTTTTTAACCGGAGTTTGTCAACATTCCATGCCTTATGGACTCCAGCGATTTGGAATTGCTGTGACAGTGTAAGGCCATAGCGTGTTTAATATTGTGTAGGCTACTTACATTGCGTGGCTCATGCAATTTCACCAACCACCCGTTCGATATCCCAGCCACCACTAAGCTGTGGCCATTGCATCGGCATAGTACGTAGGCGTTCAGCTAGCTACTCGCTCGAAATTAGCTACGACCGTACCTCTAGCTGCAAGCACGACCGACATTTTAGGCACCGGGTGTAATGAGCAGGGCTCCACCGCGTGCACACCGCCATACCTGCGTCTACAGATTACTTCAGCATGTGGTAACATTCCCCTGTTGAGATTGTCCACTAGGTAACACCGCATTTCATAGCAGGTTTGTGGTTTGAATGGGACTGTAGTATTGCGAGTTTGATTTGAAGTCTAGACTTGGCAGCCGTTGCTCCTGTATTGTCAACTCATGTTAAGCGTTCTCGCCACGGTAAGCTGACCAATCAGCTAGCTTGTGTTGCTGGTTCTCAACAGGACAAGTCTGGGCTGACGGCAATTAGTGTTTGAAAGTCCCACGTGGTCCGTGGTCCAGGATTGGGTCGTGTCATCGTCGTGGCGCTTAGAGCAACCGAACAGCGTCTTCTGGTACTACCATCAGTTGGCCGTATACACTGCAGCACTTTTGGGTAGGAATTAGAATTGGAAACTCAAATCCGAAGCTTCTTAGGAGTCCACCGTGTTCAAACAAAACACGATATGTTGATACTATGATCGTTTCACCATCTTGTCCAAGGCGTAATGGTACTTGCTGTAGATTATCATCTCACTCTGGCTTCAGATTCTCATACTATTCGGTCGAAAGTCATGTTTGCTCTTTTTGAAGGCGTAAGTGAAACTTCAAGTGGATAATCGCAGATTTCATTCTATTGATCGGACTCTGTTTATATCGTTAATCCGCCATCTACACTTTCAGTCGACGTGGGATCTTCTTTCTGTCGACATCTTTGATGAATTGTATGTGTGTGTGTCGACTATATCTCCAGTCTTTAACAGATCTTCAGAAGTGCACTGAGCATGAGATGTTGCTAGTGTTTCCTGCCTGATCGACGAATCGACATGTGGCGTAGCAGTGTCTCCGGACATGTGTGAGTGTCGACACTGTACTACCTAGTGGCTGTCGACACACTCTGGCTTCTCCGTGATACACGGCTAGGATTATTTTCACGTCACGGTGCCAGGTGCTACAACATCTCGTGCTGGTCGTTTCTGTACGTGAATTTGTTTTGGATCACTGCTGAATTTCACAAGGTATGTTCATTTTGGTATACATGTAGTTATTTTTATCTGCATGTGATGGAAATCTTACAAAACCGTTCTGTTTAAAAGGACAAGCTAAATCATACATGAAGCCGTGGAAAACAAATCAATAGAAAAGAATCAATAGACTGACCATAAAGCAAACAGCTTGAATTATGTACAATTAGGGTGTAATCTTGGTTCTGTTAATATGTATAGCTGCGCAAAAGCATGGGAAATCGGATTGCGGTCTTGGAAATTTAAACAGGGGACAATTTGATAGAGCTCCTTAAGCACAAATTTTGCTTAAGCATGAAAAGTCTTCCCTTCCCTTTGATCAAACAGGATCAAACAGGAATCGTGCGATGTTTACTGCTTTTGACTTGTTTTTGGCCATTGTTTGCTGAGCATAATATTCACATGGAGTTTTGGTTGGCATACTGATTTTATTTACCAAAGTTTTTGATGCTTAATCAAATTTTGATGCGTAAGCAGTTCTTTGAAATTGGCCCAAGATCGTCATCGGTGTAATGTGTGTCTAAAAATGTTGATTGAAAGAGCTTCTTGGAGCTTCAAGCTCAAAGAAACTTCAAGAGGCATAGTGTGTAGTTCTTAAATAAGGTGGACTGTAATGTGGATGGGGTGGGGCTTCAATGGAAAGGGAGGGTAAAACTCATTGTATCATTTTCTTTTCCTCAGTCAGTCATGATTCCTAAATCAATCTATTATGTGTTAGGAATCGTTGCTTGATGTCACAAAGCTATGTGATTCATGCATACAGGTAATAACACACTTTTGATTTTATCAAAGAAATACAGATTCATGGGCAAAAACATCAAGACAGATACGGTAACAGTCATCTGTGAAAATTTCAGTCCCATACGGTGTCCACTTTTGGAGAAAAACAGCCACATTTCTTAAGACTTTTCTCTCTTAATTTTGATCTTTTAAAAGATCAAAAAGATTTTCGGTCGTTGTTTGACTAATTTCTGGATAAATACACCATTTCAGGCGGAAATTTGTAACGGTATGTTTCTACCACGACCATCTTCATACCAAAGTTATAGGTAAATCTGTGAACATTTCTACTGTTGGTTTCTTACCAAAGTATGATACTACCTTTTAGATTATCTGTCATTATCATTGTTAAAACGTGAGATATGACGTGACACTTAGCTTAATAGCAATTAGGATTCCTACATGTTTTAAGCCCCTTAAAATGAATCCCAGTCCTCCTAAGGTGTCAAGTAATTTATTGCGCGTGAAAATCAACAAAGCGTTTGTAAGAAATAATTACAAACCGTGTTAAAAACATCTCCTTCAGTGATGTTTTCAATTCGGAATGTTATGTAATGTTAAAGTGTACTGGTGGTTACAAAATATGTATGTGTTAGGAATGAAACATTGATTTAGATAAGTCTTAGACCATTTTGATGAATTTATTTTCATCTGATATCACTGGTTGTAGATTTTGTATTACTAAGTTTATCGTTTTGTTTAAAAATATCTTGAATCAATATTAATGATCTACACAATCAGTTGGATTTAACTGCAGCATCCTACAATATAAGAGTGACATCGGAACAAAATGAGACACGCCGTGGCTGGTCATTCAAAGATGGCTGTTTGGGCTTGTGTCTGTTTCTGTGGATTATGTAAGGAATGTAAAAGTTTGAATTCTTACGAGAAAGTAAACAGCAAAAAGAAACAAAAAAACAGTTGTTAGGTTTAAACGTAATATCATACTTTGGTTTTTATCAAAGAAAAACAGATTCATGGGCAAAACAGTTACAGTAACAGTCATCTGTGAAAATGTCAGTCACATACAGTGCCCACTTTTGGGGAAAACAGTGAAAAACGGCCAGGGTATTTCTTAATTCTTTTCTCTTTTATTTTTGATCTTTTAAAAAATCAAAGAGATTTTCGGTCTTTGTTTTACTCTTTTCTACATAAATACACCATTTCAGGTGGACACATTTTAACGGTATGTTTCTACCACCACCATCTTCATACCCTGTAAGTTATTTGTAAATCTGTGAACATTTCTGTGTTGGTTTCTTACCAAAGTATGATATTACCTTTAATAAAGGTGATAAAATATCACCTGCATGTGATAAAATGCCTTCCGTCAAAACATCAGCATGGTTTTCCCATAGTGATAACGAATCCCATAGGAAAACGTGCGCGGTAGAGGTTGCCACCTCTTGGTAATAATTGGTGTGGCAGGAAAAAAAGGTAATCACGACCAATTAACATCACTGGGTACCTGAATACTTAATTGTGACTGTCTAATTGATTGACGTTAATTAGGAGACACGTGGAGCCGGTGAATTGAGGTTGTAGCAGTTGCCTCGTACGCCCATTAGCCTTAAAGGTACAATGCACGATTGGTAAAGGTCACAGGACAGCACTCATACTTTGTCTGATCAAACATGTACATGAAATGATAAACCTCTTAAAATTTGAGCTCAATGGACATCTGAGTCGCGAGAAAATAGCGAAAACCCGACTCAATTTTTTTTTATAAAACACGAAGAATTGTTTTGATTTTACCTCGAGATCAAAACTGTTTTTGGTCTTTGTTTGACTAATTTCTGGATAAATATGGGCCTACAGCATTTCAGGTGGAAATATTTTAACGGTATTTTTCTACCAGCACCATCTTCATACATGAGTGGAAGGGGATAACTAAAACAACTCAAGTGAGGGTGTCCATTACGTTTGTTCCAAAAGTCGTTCGGACGAACGATCTTTGGAAAAGACACTTAATCTTGGTTTCCTTGAAAAATCCAGCATCTGATGAACCACGATTTCCCATGGTGACTGTTTGCACTGTTTATGAACTGTTGTGTCCATTTTCTGTCTCAAACTCAATAATTTGTTTTTGGAGGCCTTGCAAATCATATACGGTCCCTTTAACTAGCTACCGTGAGTGTAGACCTATAGTCTTTGCTATGGTATAATTTTATGAATGGCTGTGTAACTACACAATAATAGTCATAATAGTCTTGCGGACTCCCACTCCTGTTCGTGTCCGTAGTGGCATGGGGACCCATGTAGAGTACAGCACGTGTAGACTTTCAAGCATCTCTGCAAACCGGTTGGACAGTGCGCCTGTTATAGCAGCATGCACTTCATCAACGCTATAATTGGTGTGTTTTAGCTCGCAGTGGCATAACTAAGTCCCGTCATGTGGGCTAGTTACTGCTGGACTTGTTCCATTGCTTTAAATGTCATCATCGAACTGTGGTTTTCGTTGGTGTGTATTGGTAATGCATCGTATGTAGTGTGGGCCTACTGCTAAATGTCATGGCCCAATTAACCATGTACTTGTACGCATTCTGTTATGTCGTTAGTTAATAAGATCGTTTGTATAGTTTTGGCATGTAGATATTTACACCCTATGGTTTGTTTTAAACTCATCACGATAATTATGTAGGCTGTTTCGCAGAATTACTACGAATTCCAACAACTGAGACTAAATGTCCACTTAATGAATAAGCGACAATATCTTAGACAGTTCTTGAGAGAGGGGATTTTTCTCAAGGTGGCAAATGCCTTGAAAATGTTCGCTTCCTTTTAATATCCACACAATGCGATGACATGTTACGAGATTTGCCTCTCAAAGGTCAATGACCTCTTCAATAAGGCATACATTAATCTTATAATCAATGGTAGGAACCTACATAGTGCATTACCAGACAGTGTTCTTGCTCACGCCATGCATATGCACAGCTAAAATACAGTGCATGTTATAGAAGTAACTGCTTCGCAATTGAAACCCACAATCAATCCTGGCTGCGTCCCCCCAGGGGGGACCCCTGGGGGGGTTCTAATGACGGTGTGCCCAGGGGACGACTAGGAGGGAGGGAGGCCCTCTCGTAAACCCCCACCATGTGAAGTTATCGAGAGACCCGGGCTTTTCTCGTTTGTCCAAACATTGCCCCCATCAAACCCCGGCTTATGCCACATTATTAGCCATCTCCTTTCCATGTGGTAATAAAGTGCCAATCCAATTTTCCCGGAAAGGTGTATTTTCTGGGCCGAGTGTTTTCGCTGCTGGGTCTAGAGAGGGCTGGGCATGTCTTTAGGGCACAGCCCCGGTGAGATTTCCTCTCCAAATTGAAAAAAAAGAAAAAAAGAACGAATTCCAAAATGCCTGCAAAAGCTCTGAAGGATATACGCCAGAAAGTATTATTTCTGTTCCGTGTTGGAAAAGAAATGCATAACCCTGAAAAATATTAAAACTTGGGCTATTTGCCAATGTATTTGGGGCAGGTACTAGAACTATGAAGGGATGCAAACGAAATCCCCTTGCTGGAGACACTTGTAACGGTTGATTGGCATAGAAACACCATCGTACTGTGCTCAATCTGTCTATGTTGCAGCCTTTTGCCAGCCGGTGGCCAAAAGTATGCATTTTATATAGGAGAATCTGGTTTAAGGTTACAATATACCAAAGGCGCTAGGCATACGATACGGCCTAAGCCCAACAACAACCCGCCACTGTTATAAGCTATGTGTACCCGGATGCATTTAAGCCGATAGTAAGGCCCTTTTCAAAACATTGGCTAGGTCTTTGGATTGGGCAATATTTGGTACATTTAAAGTAACAGCTGTGGAAATAGTGGCTTCGAAGTATACAAGCTGATATTCTGATCTGAACAAGAAAACAGTCTGTTGTGTTTTGATTTAATTGAGCTTATATATGCAGGGTTATTGTGTTTTTCCTTTTTATTGCTGAAGTCATAATTAATTGATGTCCTTTTTGAGGAAATGATGTTCAATGTTGTCGATATTGGCGGCATTTCCTAGAGAAACAGGGAACAGAAATATTAATATCAACTTTCTAAACAGAAAGCTTTCACACAAAAGATGAACAATTATGACCATTGGCAATTCTTGCTTTGTTATTGACAAAAGTAATTTTCATTCTTGGTCACGAATTGGCGCGAACTTGGTGCGGAGTGTTTCCATACGAAATCATTGAATTACAATGAATGCGCTAATCATAAGCTGGATGTATAAAGCAAACAAGCATGTTAATAAACAGACGAACAGACAAACAAATACTTCTAAAGTATTTTCCGACCTTTGCACTTTTTGCACATTGAAATCCAAAACCCTTTGGAGTACTACACGGGGGTAAAAACGGAAGAAAGAAATTGAAGAAGAAGAAAACGAAGACATAAAATTTAGCCGACATTTTGCCGATGTAAATTTCAGTCCCGGCAGAGCAAACTTAATAAGCATTGATCCGAGTGTGTTTGCACTGCACGTTTCGTCATGGGGGCAAGCCTAGAGGGGGGGGGGGGACCTCGAAGTGGAAAAGGGGTGGGCGTGTCATTTCGGGGGCCGCTGAGCCAGGATGGATGGAGTGTAGGGTTTCGTTTTTCGCTGCGGCTGCGGAGAGGGGAAATAACAGAGGCCGGGCAAAAGGTTTGGGAGATCGGGTTTATAGCAAGAGGCCCCTAAACAAAATGAATTCATATTCTGCGTAAAGTGTAAACAAGTGTGTTTTTTTTTTTGTGGTTTTCGGTTGTGGGGGGGGGGGAGAGCCCTCTATCGTCAAAAGTATCCACCCTGGCGCCCTCTACCGGCGAAGTGCTCGATGAAGTTGCAAGCTTTACAGCAGAATCTCATGGCAGTTGTGTTTGTAATTTTTCGTCTCCGTAAATAAGTGTAATAGTGCACCATGGAGTGAAAATATGTGGATGGAATTTATAAAGATGTTTGAGGGTCACTAGGTCGTTATAATGGGACTTTCCCTTCTTGGAATGCACATCATCCCTTGGAATGTTAAAAGCAATATAAACATACGGAGGCAAATTGGAAATATTGCACAGTAAACATTGACACTGGCAGGCGCGCGTCTGGAGTCTAGGGTAATGTTTGTTCGCATACCACTATGAATGGCGGATGGTCAGTTGGTCAATTGGTCACTCTCAGATCTCAGTCGAAGTTCTAATGACGGATTTCTGTTCATTTGGTACTTAAAATAACTAAGACTGATACTCATAATTAAATGTAATATCATACATTGGTTTTTGTCGAAGAAATACAGATTCAAAAATATCAAGACAGATACAGTAACGGTCGTCTGGAAAAATTGAAGTCCCATTCGGTGCCCACTTATGGCCACAGTATTTCTTAATTTTTGATCTTTTATTTTTGATCTTTAAAAGATAAAAAATAATTAATTTTGTTAATAGGTTGTATTCTTTTCTGGATAAATACATTATTTCAGTCCGAAATATTTTAATGGTCTGTTTCTAACATCACAACCTTTATACCCTGTAAGTTGTAGGTAAATCTTGGAAGATTTCTGTTTCGGTGTGCTACCGCAGTATGATACAACCTATAGGTTATACATTCATACCGGTATAAAATCATCTTCCGTTTTCAATGTAGGTTTATGCATGGCCAAAAATATTCCTAGTTGGGGTCACGGCCATGGTATAGTCACCACTGATAAGTATTATCCGGATGTATATTTTAGCGGCTACGACTGTGGCTAGCTGATCGAGTTTCTACGTAGAGCCTGTGGGCTTATTATGTTTCAGAGCAGAGGAACACGCTAGCTGCTCTTCTCATTACAAGCCGTAGCTATAGCCTCATTCCGATCAGGGGCCAAATTCATAGAGCTGCTTTGGCAGCAACATTTGCGTAAGCACCAAAATTCTTAGTCAATAAAATCAGTTTGCCAGCCAAACCTCCTTGTGAATGTCATGCTCTGCAAACAATGACTGAATCCAAGTCAAAAGCAGAAAACATCACATGAACATTTGGTTGGTAATCCTGTTTGATGAAGGAAGACTGTTCATGCTTAAGCAAAATTTGTTCTTAAGCAGCTCTATGAAATTGGCCCCTGGCCATCGCTGGCATCCATACTTGATTCAAAGAAATCTTTTCACGGCCACTTTGATTTGAGTTTTCATTACAATATAGAGAAAAAAACAAATGTTTACGTCAAGTGATGAAAGCGGCTTACTTTGAATTAATTTACGGATTGGTATTTCCTTTCATTTTTGTAATGAAAAACAGATGCACGGAGTTAGTTTAGATTACTGTAAACTCCAGCTGTCCGTCAGTCATACAGCACTGGAGTCTCATCAGAAATATCAACTGGGTAAAGGATGAAAAAAAAAACCAAAATAAAATGAAGTATTTTTCCATAGAGATTCAAATTCAATCAGTATGGTTTCAATTTCGGAAATGCCCGTTCAGCACAGCACGTCTTTTTTTCTTCTCAAGATAGTGTTTCTTCGCCTTGACACGCGTGATGGGAAAAACTTGTGTGATTAATTGAACATCTGTGTCATGATAATTCACGTTTTCTTTCATGACCGTACTACGAACGCCGTGAAAGACGATTTTCACGGTACACTTTCCTGAGACAATCTTTGGATTCACACCCTTCTGTTTAAAGGTAGTATCATACTTTGGTAAGAAACCAAAACAGAAATGTTGACATATTTACGTATTATAACTTACAGGGTATGAAGATGGTGATGGTAGAAACATACCGTTCAAATGTTTTCGCCTGAAATGGTGTATTTATCCAGAAATTAGTAAAGCGGTGACCTAAAATCTTGTTGATCTATTAAAAGATCAGAAATAAAAGAGAAAAGACTTGAGAAATACTGTGGCTGTTTTTCAATGTTTTCTCAAAAAGTGGGCACTGTATGGTAAGAAACCTAAACAGAAATGTTGAAAGATTTACGTATAACTTACAGGGTGTGAAGATGGTGATGGTAGAAACATACCGTTAAAAATGTTCCGCCTGAAATGGTGTATTTATCCAGATATTAGTCAAACAACGACCGAAAATCTTTTTGATCAAAAATAAAAGAGAAAAGACTTGAAACATACTTTGGCCGTTTTTTACTGTTTTCTCAAAAAGTGGGCACCGTATGGGACTGACATTTTCACAGATGACTGTTATTGTATCTGCCTTCATGATTGTGCCCATATATCTGAATTTCTTTGATAAAAACCAAAGTATGATACTACCTTTTAAGGTTTTTTCACGAAGTAGACAAATCACGTTATGTGACGTCAGATTGCGCCAGATTCTAACCCCCGCTTACATTCATCAAATAACCACAAGGGAAACTGACTGATTTTTTTTTTCACGAAATACTTTTTTCACGAAATACAGAAATACTGTGGCCGTTTTCCACGATTTCTTAAAAAGTGGGCACCGTATGGGGACTGAAATTCTCACATGACTGTTACTGTTTCTTCCTCGATTATTTTTGCCCATGAATCTGAACTTCTTTGACAAAAACCAAAGTATGATACTACCTTTAATGTTGCCTTAGGAGCAGTCACGAGAAGATTGCGTAAAAAAAGAGAGAATTTTTCCAATCGCCATAAATATTGAAGGAAAAAGGCGAAAAGAGCGCAAATGTTACTCTCCGATCCAATTAGTACTAGCCATGGCTTTGATTGAAACTCTGCCCTATATAGGAGCTCAGGCCCCAAGCGAAGAATATAAATGTTTCGTCGTGCTAACGCAGGCTGGATTGGGTTGAAACTGTTGAAGTAGCTATCCCATGTGCAAAACCGTGCTCTGCTTTTATAATTGCCCTGCATTTGTTCCGTGTCAAAATATTCATTTCAATGTGTAATATGCTTGCACCATACCAATATACCAGCTCATCTTAGCCGTTGATGTTTTATGACATAAAATCGATATCGGTTCATGGTGCTGTGGGGTGCTGTGGCTTAGTGGTCTGGTGTTGAACTCAAAGTCTTGTCGTCAATCTACAGATTGTGGGTTCGAATCCAGCCATGGTGTTAATGGTGCTTGCGTCCTTGGGCAAGACGCTTTGTGACATATTGCTCCTTTTCACCCAGGTGTAAATGGGTACCTGCGAGGGTAGAGATGGCTTTGTGGTTTGATTAGCCCCTGTGCACTGATTACAGCAGCCAGGGCTGTATGCTCCCCAGGGAGTTGAGATGGTTTCAGGAATGTTAATTATGGCCCGATGACCAGGGATAATAATAAAAATTGTAATGCGCAGTAGAGTATATTCATATAGTAGCTGCGCAATATAAATGTCCTATATTATCATTACTATTATCATTTTCGTTTTGCCGACGATGTGTCTGATAAATATTGTTATTGCTTTAGTGATTGTAATAAGATATTGGATATTGTACTCACACTTCAGAAACCATTTCGAACGTTATACAAATGCATTGGTATGTTAATACTTAAACCAACTGGCCTCTTGTAGATTATCCTACTGGGGGCAGCCATAAGTGGGGGCCATCACCTACCAATATTTTCAATAGCCATGACCAGGGGTTCATTTTTCATCGATATTTTATGTTACAATGGGCGCATTCGTTTAGCTCGCACGGGTCAGCCCTTACTGGAAATGGTGGTGTTTTACTGCACAAAACAAGCGAGAGAATGGGGACGAGGTTGACTGGTGTCGACCCGGGGGAGCTAAACGAATGCACCCAAAAAGAGAACTTTGAGGCTTGGCACCAAATTCTTGCTAACCCTTGCAAAAAGGGTTTTCTTAGTCAACCTCCACGTGATATATTCCACTTGCTGGGTGCTGTTTTGGCTTGCTTGTAAGTTGCATAGGATTTTGGGCGGTAACCCATTTTTGTCCAGAGCAAGACATTTCAAGCTGAGCGTTTATGTAAGACCTCTAATGACCTGAAGACATATTTGTCGTAAGGGGCGGTATTACAGTTAAGATGGTAATTTGAAAAATACCTTTAACCGGGACTCAACACAATACACTGGTTTACACTTCGGCGGCCATCTTAGCTTTTGATCGCAACTTCAAAACGAGGCACTTTCACGCATGCGCACTTTTCGGAGTGTAAACCCGTGTATTGTTCTTCTTTTTGCTCGGTTACATGACATACGTCTTGCACCAATGCACAGTTTATAATACATGATGACACAAAGGAAGCGGTCTATTCCTGAGATTTCGCTTTAAAAAAGCTTGCTCTGAACCATGTGGTGAAGCAACAGTACTATTAATTAAGTCTGGAAATTTCCAACTAAGATGTGTACGTGCAATAAAATAGGCCTGTGTGCTAGATACTATTCAGATTTAACTCGCAAATGGCTTATTAACATAATGGGTTCGATTTTATCACTCTCCTCGGAAATGAAGAAAATGGAAACAACAAATGTATCTTATTCCCACACGTTAATTCAATGGCATTTTCAAGCTCTCAAAATGATATGATTTTGATGACGGACCATAAAATTACGAGGTTTGTAAACGGTTCATCATGGTATATTTTATTTCCCTAGACCACGCTCGGTCCCCGACTATTTTGTCAAGCGCGGGAGATGGGAATTTCCACGGCGCGGTTTGTTTAAGCGTCTATACGTTGTCCCAGTAGACACCTCCTTCTATTTTATTGACGGTCCGAATTTGAAGGCAGTTCCCGGGGGCAGACTGAAAATGTTCACCGGTCATGATATTTCCCACTTTCACGGCTCTTCTTGAACCAACCCCCCGTGACCACTTTTCCAATTTCATGATCCGTTTCTCGTGCCTTAAAGGGCGGACCAAGCTGCTTCCAAGAAAAAACGCAACACTGTTACAGAACCCATTATAATAAAATTAAACTGTTTATCAATTTAAGATTCAGGTATGTGATACAACCATGTCTTGGCTATCACCATGCAGAATTTAAAGATATTAGAGCTTAAATTGGCTAAAATATTACCTATTAAAAGAGTACTCCTTAAAAAACGTTTAGTCAAATTTTGCTCAATTTCTAAACGGTGATAGCCAGGACAACTTGTATCACATCTGAATCTTGAAGTGATAAACAGTTTAATATTAATATAATAGTTCTCGACACAAGTGTCGAGAAAAGAAAATCGATTGAAATTTTATATAAATTTTTCATCACGAACGAACGATGTTTTCTTCTTATTAAATACTTGGAGTTAGGAGGGTCTGACGCGTTTCGATCCCAGCAGGATTTTTCTCTTTTAGCCTTTGAGAAAGATCCTTCTAGGATCGAAACGCGTCAGGCCCTCCTATCTCCAAGCATTCGATATATTTCAGGTCATTTGGGCTGATGAGCAGTTTGCAGCAGTTTATTACCTGTATACTTTTATTTGAGAAACAAAGGTTCATAATTTCCAAGAAAAACGATGACGTCTGATACCCACTGTTGATTACACGTTAGGAAATTGTGGATGGATTTTTTTCACGTGGGATTTTTATTGTCAATGGTACAAATCGTTAAGTTGTATTGTAAGAAACCAATACCAGTGACTGTCGAAATAAAATGAGGGAAATCTTTTTTCATGGCTTTTTATCGGGGTCAATCGGCTCAGTCTTTATAATTATTGCCACGTGGGATTTTAAGTCCAACATTTTGTGTGTTTAAGCTTCTGTAGGAATGCACGGACCGCCCTACGGCTAATTACGTCGGCTATCGGTCTTTGACCTTGTGCCCTGTTAACGATTAGCCCCTGGAAACAGTCGTAGGGTGGAAGAGAATTAATATCGATCACATTGTCTATAAATAACCATGGTAGGTCTCTGCACGGGTTTGGCTATGGGCTGTTTCACAGCTACATCCAAAGTTGGAAAAAGGGGCCAGGTGCAGTTTGTGGATGTATCCTATAATAGGCCGTATTGCTGGTCATATGGGGGCGCTTTTAGACGCCATCTTTGATGACGAGGAAGCACAGAAGTGGTAACACGAATGGCAAATATCACAGTAATCTTGACAGTTCTGGTAAATGTCTTAAATTGATTCATTGAAGCTTCTCCATGAAATGTTTGATCGGGATTTGGGTTTTAAATGAACACCTCTAAAGATGGTACCGATCACAACGCCCTCTGTCGACAGAGCATGCTGTCCGTTGTTTATCCTTAATTTTGTGGCGAGTATATTATATCCGTTGGCTGAGGCAAGTTCACCTCCTAGCAGGGACGAAACGCGATACTCGAGCTTAAGTAATCCCCTAAGTCTGATGGCTATCCCAGCAAGATAGTGCAGGGCAAACTGACATTAGATACGCCGGAGTTTCTTAATGAATTCTGCCCTGCATAAACTTGGATCCATGGACTCTAGACGAGTGGGAGAGTGCTCGTTAGTTCCTTGAACGTCTTAAGAAACTTCCAAAACCCAATTACTGTTGGTGGGGTGCTCGGCTGGATATTTTCTAGGCCTACCCGTGGCCGCCCCGGCGTGCTGGTTGGTTAGCATGCTAAGCTGCACGTGGTTCAGAGGGCCTCGCAGCCTCTACGGGTTAGTCAGTACAGGAGATTTAGGCGCGGTAATTAATTCCTAGACTGCATCCACTAGGGGGAGAATCTTATACGGCGGAGTGCAGATTACACATATCCAATCATACAGGCCTGGGAGCTTCCCCCGAAGGTGGAAATCCGATTACTAATATCACTTACAAGCCTTAATTAAATACAGGATGACGTAGGCTGACGCGGTGCAGCCAGTCATGAATATTCATGAGTCACTTTGGTGTCTAAAGGCGATGGACTGTATAGCGCGGCTTGCGTGTGGTGCAACTGCACATGGCACAAACCTTATTTGGTTTTGTTTGTGTTTACGTGTGTACTTGGCGGATACGCTGGTGTTCACCGTTCATTAGATTACTCAATAAAGACCTAGGTGCCATATAGGCGTAACGACACGAGATAACATGATTTGCTAAAATGGTAATATGTTTTAATTCTATTTGCGCTTCGTGCGGAGAGTGGATCTGGAAAGGGCACTTTTGTGAAGGGTTCAATCCCTGGGGATTTGCTATTTCCTTCATGAGCATTAAGAACATTTACGTAAGTTTGTAATCTCAGTAAGATGTGATTATGTGCATAGCGGTGTAAGTCATTTAAGCGAATCAGAGCTTTCATGTTGGGCACTGAGTGGTCCCTGGGAGTCCTAACTTTGGTTAACTTAAACATAACATTTTGGACCTGCCCCAGTCAAATCCAGAAATAATGTGGTTTGTCATCATCAGGCAAATAGAGGAAGCACTTTGCGTACCATAAGTACTTCAGGGGTCGATTTCACGAAGCCCTACGATCGATCGTAAGTCGAGTTACGAAGGATAACCCATCGTATCCTACGTAGGGATGCAATGCATTCATAAGTCCCAAGATTGATAGCCTGTAAGTTACGATGAGTTTGGTGAAATCGACTCCTGGGTCCGATTTCATAAAGCTCTGTGACGCGTCGCAACTCGATGTGCGACACGTCGTAGGTGCGACGCGTGGCCGTAGTTGCGATAAGTCCATAGAGTATGGATGCGTCTTAACTCTGCGACGCCTCGTAAGTTTTATGAAATCGGCCTCTGCTCTGCTGAAGCAAATGACCTACTTGGCATTGTTACTGCACATGACACGTGATATGACTTCAATACGTCTCAGACCTTCCCATGTAAAATAGTTGCTTTAAAGGCAGCGTACAGAATTTGCAAGGCCTCTTTAAAAAAAATGAGTTTCAGACATACAATGGACTCAACAGTTCATAAACAGTGCAAACAGTCTCCATGGGAAATCTTGGTTCATTAGATGCTGCGTTTTTCAAAGAAAATCAAGATTTAGTGTCTTTTTAAAAGAGCGTTCATCCGAACGTAGCATTTCGAAAGCGTGGTGTAACCGTGAAGAATTCGAAGGGGGGCAAGATTATTTCGGCCGTATTTCTGCTATCCAGATGTACAAATCGTAAAAAGGTACATGAAACAACGTCTGTAAGGAAGTTAATTTAAGACCTTCACTTCTGTTCAAGTACCACATTCAGCCAAAACGCACATCTTTGCAAATCCCATTTGCTCCCTTTAATTAGGAAACAAAATTGAGACGTTCTCATTGGTTAAAGTAAGCTAGTTTTAATATTGGCGGAAGGATGGATAACTTAACATTTGTCATGAGATGACGGTGTTAGTTTCACTGTTTAAAGCAACATAAAGATGCGCGTGTGATATGGGCTCTTCGTCAAACCAATTAGGCTTCGTCTGCGGCTCCATTTCGTTAACCCAGTTTTAAATAACGGCTTTCAAAAAAGAGGTTTTTGGCTGCGGTTCGGAAGTAGATTCTCTTAGAAAAGAAAAACAGAGCTTTAGCTTCAATGTAAAATAGCCACATTTTGTCGGGAACCATTGTATTCAAATTAAACTGTTCATCACTTTAAGATTCATTTATACAATACAACAATGTCTTGGCTATCACCATGTAGAATTTAAGCAAAATCGAAGTGCAATTGGCGAAAATATGACCAATTGAAATAGTACTCTTTAAAAACAGATTTGTAGTAGGCCTATTTCCGAATAATTGGTCAATACACATATAATGTGTATGAAAGAAAAATGAAAATCGGGTTTTGAGGTTGGGTTATTCAGTCTTAGTTTTTCCCACAATTTCAGTCCATTTTGCTCAAATTCTACATGGTGATAGCCAAGACATGGTTGTATCACATATTAGAATTTTAAAGTGATAAACAGTTTAATTTTAATATAATGGTCCTCGACACAAAGTGTTGCGTTTTTTTGTGACACGCTGTATAGATGACAGAGCCGGAACCGGAGCCTGAGCTGAGGTTTGGAAAAGGGCCTGTGCTTTGTGTACGTGGTTGGAAATAATACTAAAGAAGTTACCGGCTTTGCAATTCATGCAACGGGAAAATAGAAAAAAAGAGCAGAGCAGGCTTGTAATGATTGAAGCACGGTATTCCCATCCCACGCCTTTGCATCCGAAAGATAGCCATCTTCATACCAAGTGTGAAACGCACTCTAGCGTCAAATCCGCTACATCACTTGAAACTAACGTGAACAAGCTCTAGCTCAGTTAAGTCTTGAGAACAGAGAAACATAGAATTGACATGTGGGTCGCGTTCAAAGTCATTTTGGCGGCAGGAAGATAAATTTGCCCGCCAAAACCCAAGGGGAACCAGTTAGATTTCCTATACAAATAGAAACCGCGGTAAAAAAAAAAAAATGGGGATATCTGTAATCTGTACTAGACGAGAACATTTTTCTCTGAGGCGTTCATCTAGAAAGGTTCCCGGTTTATATGATTGATTTATGGGGGGAGCATGCCCCGCGGCACCGATGCCTCGCTGAGATTGTTTAAATGTTTGCTGTGATGGGTTAGAAGAAGAAGAGGGGAAAATGATGAACTAAAATCTCGGTTGTTTTTTTTAATGATGAACTTGGGTTTGTTATGTGCAGGGGGAGGTGGTATATGGGATTTTCCATGCGATGTGCAGCGTGTCCTCCCCAAAAACGCACCACTTTGTCGGGAACCATTTTATTAACATTAAACTGTTCATCACTTTAAGATTCAGTTATGGGATACAACCATGTCTTGGCTATCATCATGTAGAATTTAGGCAAAATCGGTCTGAAATTGGCGAAAATGTGACCAATTGAAAGAGTACTCTTTAAAAACTAAGTTGCAGTATTCGAAAATAAGTGGTCAATACACACATAATGTGTATTGAAAGAAAGATGAAAATCGGGTTTTGAAGTTGGGTAATTCAGTCTAGTATTTTTCTAAAATCAATTTCTGTCCAATTTTGCTCAAATTCTACATTGTGGTGATAGCCAAGACATGGTTGTATCAAATATCTGCATCTTGAAGTGATAAACAGTTTAACTTTCATATAATAGTTCTCAACACAAAGTTGTGCGTTTCTTGGGACACCCTGTGTATCATTGGTTTGGGGTTCCAATGCTCGCTTACCAGTAGTGTAGACAAGTTCTCACACCTGCGGCCAATTTTATAAAATTGTTAAGCGCAAAAAATTGCTAAGCGTGACATTTATGTTTAAATATGTGTCGTGTATCACTTGTAATTGTTCTTTGGCTGTTGTTCGCTGACCATGAATATCAAATGGAAATTTTCAATGGTGGTTTGTCTTATTGGGCGAGACATTTTGTGCTAAGCAAATTTTTGTGCTGAACAGTATACATATACATATAAAAAAGAAATTCTGGTGAAGTCCCCCCAGCCCCATGTCCCACGCCTAAGTCGCTTACCGTGGTTCGATATATGGTGTATGCACACTATTCTCGGTAATTAAAAATTACAGCAAATCAATATGTTTTATGACAGTACCGTGTTTATTGCAAATTGGACCTAAAACGTCAATCATGTATTCATTGGCCATTCCACTGTTCTTCAGGTACCTGTACTAAAGGCTACAAATAACAATTGCAAACCTGTAATAAATTGCATTTGCATATTAAATACATTAGTGGAAAAACATGGATTAGATTTAATAAATTTACAGCTTAAGTACAATGTTGTCAATCGTATATCTTATTCAGGCTTGGTAAATGTATATGTACAGGTCAGCCACACAATTGTGCAGGGATTAATAGGGTCATTAAATACATTCCCAGGCTAATGAGGTGAGGTCGAACTGGGGAACGAAATATTGTCAGTTTTTATGGAAAGGTTAGCTTAATTCTCATGGGTAGATAAACATTTGTCTTCGGTTTAGATAGACATATTATATTACGCTCAAACTTTAAACCAAACCACATCTCTCACAGATGCAAACCACATGGACTTGTAATTACTGTACATGAACTTACACTGACCCACCTCTTAAATTGGAAAGAATTCAAGACGTTGATTAAATATTCCACAAATGAATGGCTGTTACTTTGGTAAGGAAGAAATAAGACTGGGCCTTTTGACGAAGACATGACTATAAACTGAGCCTTGAATCTTGTCTAGGTGCAATTTGATATGATATTATAAAAACTTTTGTTTGAAGGTTCACTGTAATCAAATTTGTGAAAGGGATGAAAGTACTTTAAAATTATTGCTTAATACATAATTAATGACTATATCAATTATATTTTGTATGTAAGTGCTTAATGTTGACGAAACAGTTACAAAATCGATACATGTTTGCCTCACCCCTCACAAAAGTCCCCCTTGGAACCGACCCACGCAACAATAGCTTGTGACGTCACCTACAGAACTAATTATAATGTAGGGTCGTACCGCAGTATACTGTGTAGTGTTCTGCATGTGACGTAAGCAAGGTTTTTCGTCGCGAAAAGTGGGGTGCTCAGTTATGGGTCTAAAATACCTCCTTTCTCTATATACAAAGCTAAACAGGTTGAGTGTTATAACTATTAATAATTACAAATGGGGTATTTATAGAGAGACACGTTAGCATCTACAAATGGACATTAGGGAGACATCGAGACTTAGGGAGACTTTCCGATGTCTCCCTAAGGTACCAGCTACCTTTTAAAGACATATTTTTGCCATCCATATTTTAATAGAAGACAGAGAATGCTGTCAATATGAACATATGTCAATTTCAAGTTCAATGGTTTGGAGGATGTTTAGAAATACGTAAGTAAAGTTTATGCACGACCCTATAGGAAATTCTCCCTAATGTCCCATCCTCGGTTATAATAATAATGATTTGTATAATCATCAAGTAACCACAAGGGAAACTGAACTGGTTAATTTGAAGTCATTGAAAAGTGAACAAAAAACGTACTTCTCAATAACATAATATTTGTGATAGAGCCTATATGAAATGTAATAACATAAATTCAACTATAGCATGAATGTTTAAGAACCTGTAAAGAAATTGAATATTGCCAAAGACTCCAGGCAGTGTATTATAACATGTGTGTACAGGTGATATCAGTCACTGGCCGGTCCGAGGTAGATCGAGAAAAGGGGTATAGGGCAGGGAAGGAAGAATCCAGAATGGGTGTTATGTTGCTCAGAGGTCCTGCAATGGATGTCAAAGTAAGTCAAGTCGAGGCCCCTAAAAACCTGGAATTTGATTACAATTATGAATAATTTCCGAGAAGTTTCAGGCCAGACGCCTCCAACAGGCCCGGGTGATAAAACTAGAGCAGAATGTTCGACACAAACCCACCTTTGGCTGGGCTGGGACGGTGCCCTGGAGATGGTTATTTCCTTGGCCTGGACCCTAGCGACCGATTCTTGGACCCTTCCGGTCCTTTCATTAAGATTTGTTTCAGGGTAATAACTGCCATCAGAATTGTGATGTGACATCCTGCATTACTTATGATGTTTCAAGGTGGAATATCAACGAGAAATGTTTATCAATCAGTATCGTTTCCCCTTAAAGGCAGTATCATACTTTGGCAAGAAGCGAAAACAGAAATGTTCACAGATTTACGTATAACTTACAGGGTATGGAGATGGTGGTGGTAGAAACATACCGTTACAATTTTTTCGCTTTTACAAAAACCAAAGTATGATACTACCTGTTAGGTTCTCTTTCTTCTATACACCATTACACTAGGTGATGTCAATACATGTATGGTGTTTCAAGACTACATTATAGGTGTCAAAATAACACCAATGGTGCTTAAAGATAGTATCATACTTTGGATTTTATCAAATAAATTCAGATTAATGGGCAGCAATAATCAAGACAATATCAAGATTTTCGGTCGTTGTTTTACTAATTTCTGGATAAATACAGAATTTCATGCGGAAAAATTGTAACGGTATGTTTCTACCACCACCATCTTCATACATTGTAAGTTATACGCAAAATTAATTCGTGAACATTTCTGTTTTGGTTGCCTACCAAAGTATCATACTACCTTCAACGCAAAAATGATAATTATCATCCAAGCACCTAACGGTGTCAAAATATACCATTAGTGTCAAAACAATACCGGTGGTGTCAAAATTATATCAGTGGTGTCAAAACAATACCGGTGGTTTCAAAACAATACGGTTGGTGTCAAAAAAGTCTATGGTGTCAAAACAATACAGGTGGTTTCAAAACAATACCGTTGGTGTCAAAACAATGCCAGTAGTGTCAAACAATGCCAATGGTGAGAACACAATACCAGTGGTGTCAAAACAATACGGTTGGTGTCAAAAAAGTCTATGGTGTCAAAACAATACAGGTGGTTTCAAAACAATACCGTTGGTGTCAAAACAATGCCAGTAGTGTCAAACAATGCCAATGGTGAGAACACAATACCAGTGGTGTCAAAACAATACATTCGGTATTTTGAAATAATACCGCGAGTGTCCAAAAGATTTATCGGTGGTGTCAAAACAATACCATTGTTGTAAAAACAAAGCCAATTGTGTCTATATGCAAATCTAACGGTTTCACAACGACGTTACATATATGTCAAATCTACACGAGTCGTGTCAAAACCTCACTGCTAGTGTTCAAACGCTGATGTTAAATGGTGAAACGCGGACACAGAATTCCAATCCGACCCAAATCTGCCAATTTCTAGATCTTTCCTGCAACCTCTGTCCCGATTAGGTGCGATCCAAGTGCCGTATGTCATTTGACACTCACAATCTCGCATTATATCTCACCCAACATCCCAGAAATCTGGACTGGAAAACTGTTTTATAGAATCACCGGATGCTCTACATCCACAAAAAATGTCCATCAACGTCTAAGTCTTCCACTTGTTTTGCCTTCCCATGGAAAACCTGCAGATCAGGGCAGTAAATGACATAAGGGTAATCGCATACATCACGTCACAACGCGCTGGAAATAACGGATCAAAGGTATAGAAATAGTGTCATCTTATAAGGTTGAACCGCACTTGCACTCGGAAAAGAAGAAAGGGTTAAAGGAGAAAATCTCCTCGGATAAGGTTCAGCTCCGAGGGTGGATAGGAGCATTGTGCCGACGTGTCCTATTTCAGGTTGTTGTTTGATGTCTTTTTGCAAGAGCACAACGATCTTATAAACACTATTTACGGTAACCGACTGTCCCTTTTGTTGGTTGTTGGTAAATGCCATGCCAGGACGGCGAACCGTTTTTGTCATTTCTGCTCGTACTTTGTCACTCCAAACTATCAACAAATATAAGATTACATCTTCTTGTTCGCTCGTGGGCGCTGGAAGATAATAGAATGCCATACCGTGGGTCGATCATGCCAGCATGTAATGCGGTGACTTGCCATAAGGGTTAATGGGAGACTCAATCGGTATCGAGTCAACAGCGCACGCGCAAACCATCCTTTCGCAATTGTGAGCATGCGCGCGTTGTTTTGCGCGTGCGTGCGCTTGCGCTGTTGACTTGAAGACTGGTTCTCCAAAGTCTCCCATTGTTACACAAAAGTAAAATGTACAATTAAATGGAGGACGTTTTGCATATTATAACACCCCATGCATAGATTCTGCGTTGTTATTGGTTTAGAGCACGTCCAAATGACACGTCATAGTTTGTATAACTATACCTCATAAATATTCATGACCTAGAGCCGAATCCCGATTGGTCAATTTAACATCACGTGTCAGTGGATATAATTATTTGCTGATCACCACCGAGTAGGCCGGGGAATCTCCGAAGGAACTGTTACACATGTAACATCTCACTGCGCGTGTAACGTCTCACTGCGCATCCTGGAAAAGTTTGAAGAGCGCGTGCATGAGCCTCGACCTACATGAAGATAATGGCGATATTGTGAATATTTATGAGGTACAGTAAAACATAAAGGTAATATCACTCTTTGTTTTTATCATAAAAAATACAGATTCATGGGCAAACATATCAAGACAAATACAGTAACAATCATCTGTGAAAATTTCAGTCCCATACGGTGCCCATTGTTTTTTTAGAAAACAGTGAAAAACAGCCACACTATTTCTTAAGTCTTTTCTCTTTTATTTTTGATCTTTTAAAAGATCAACAAGATTTCTGGTCGTTGTTTTACTAATTTCTGGATAAATACACCATTTCAGGCGGAAACATTTTAACGGTATGTTTCTACCACCACCATCTTCATACCCTGAAAGTTATACGTGAATCTGTGAACATTTCTGTTTTGGTCTCTTACCAAAGTATGATACTACCTTTAAGCAAATTTTGGTGTTTAAGCAGCTCTATACAAATTGACCCAGGGAATCTACGACCGCCTTCCTATTACCACACAGACATGATGCAGACTGGCAATGGTTCCACAACGTCACTTTAAAGCAAATTCTTCTATGACCAAAAGAACCCCTGGAGCTCATAAATATGTACTTGCTCCCAAAACCTATATATGGAGTATTAAAAATATATATACCTATACTATATGAAGCAGGTCGAACGCACTAAAGCCCATGTAAGTGATCCCGTGTCAGAAATGCCAGTATATATATACTTCTATGACTCACGTCCAATAGCCGGCAAATCGCCTCAGATATCAGCAAATCCTTTTTGGCTTTGCGAGGGGCTTAAACCCGGCCTGTAATTCACGAACCATTGACTGTATAGTGTGACACAAGAGCCTTATTTGTTGCACCGCATGCCCTTTGCTTTCCAATAAAAATCCAATTTTCAGAGACGTGGCCTATAGGCTTGTTAATTATATCATTCAAAGCCGCATTTAAGCAAAATTTTATAGACTGGTGAAATTTTTTTTTTCACAAGTTGGTGAACAGGGAAGGATTTTTATATCGCCCTTGGTGATAAATCTGCTTTCTCTTTTTTTTTTGTATTTCCCAATTAGCCACCTTATTGACCATACACCATGTATGTACCAGGTCTGCAATAAATCAACTTCTAGTCCAATCTCTACCTCACAGCTGCAGTATTTTCGTAAAGACGGTCAGAGCATACTGGCCGGAACCCTGAGTTAACCGGCTCTTTTCAGAGCCATCCAACTCATAAAAGTGTTACTGTAACATCAATGACCCTTTGTACTTCCATAGACTAAATCTAGCTATCTAAGTCATTACGTAGGAGAATAAAATATGACTATGGCGGGATTCGAACCAGCAATCGTCTGGTTGTTGCTTGTTCGCCTCTAGATCTGCTCATTTCAACGCCTCTGGGTTCCTATTCAATTTCAGTTTCCATTTCATTTTTTTCGTTTCCTATTCGGTTTCTTTTTCTAGTTCAATTGCATATTGCTACAACTTCTAAAATATTTTCATGTAATGATGTGCTGGAAACTGCTCATCGGCCAAAATATGACCTGAAATATGTACAATGTTTGACCTAGCAGGGCCTGACGTTTCGATCCTTGCAGGATCTTTATCAAAGGCTAAATGTTCAGAGTTAGCAGGGCCTGACGTTTCGATCCTAGCAGGTACTGTCTCAAAGGCTAAATGCTTAGAGTTAGGAGGGCCTGACGTTTCGATCCTAGCAGGATCTTTTTGAAAGGCTAAATTCTCAGAGTTAGGAGGGCCTGACTTTTTGATCCTAGCAGGATCTTTCCCAAAGGCTAAATGCTCGAAGTTAGAAGGGCCTGTCGTTTCGATCTTAGCAGGATTTATATATCGATTTATAAAAAAACTGCCATCAAAAAGTCAATCCAAAAATGATAATGATTTGAGAAAAAAGTATTCTTATAATTTGTGTTTAAATGCTAGTCTCTTTTCATGTTTCAATTCATGGTGTGACACAGATATGTCTTAAACTTCCAATATGTCATATGAAGTACATGTTGGATCAGACAAAGTGTGCGTGCTGTTCTGTGACCTTTAACTACCGAGCTCAATTTCATCATACAAACAGACACAATCCTCATATTTCCAGTCGCTACATTTGACTCCAGTTACTAAGTCCTTTTTTGGTTCATGGGTGTGCGAAAAACAAACGCAATGACCTAAGGTATAAGAAATGCAGCAATGGAAAACAGCCTGAAAAACACACATTCCTCAGCCGAGAAACAGCAATAGATCTGTTCATCCGGAGGGTCCGGTTTGTTTGGTCAAATTGACCTGGTCACTCTTGCTGGACAGACAGTGACTCCAGCGAAACGGCGAGATTTTTTTTTTTTACCTTTCCGTCGTCCAGTGTGAGTTATACGCATCAGTATAGCTGCAGGCGCTGGACTTGCAGTCGGTATGGTTCAGGCATTTGATATAATACAGTACCATGTAGCATATTTGATTCAATTACTGTGCCCTGATATGGCTTCGGGCGTCAGGTCAGCTAAAGCCAAGTTATGAAAATTCGTGGTCAGATTTGAGAATACCGTGGGCTTGGCTTCTTTGTTTTAACAGCCATGGAGAAATAATACTAAGACACACATTGATAGATGATGATTTATATAATTTGGGAGTTTTAAGATTACTGGGAATGGGTCATTAGGGAGACCTTCTCATTGGGTCGTGCACAAACTTTACTTACCTATTTCTAAATATCCTCCAAACCAATGAACTTGAAATTGACATATGTTCATATTGAGAGCATTCTCTGTCTTCTATTAAAATATGGACTGTAACAAGATGTCTTTAAAAGGCTGGTATAATAGGGAGACACCGAAAAGTCTCCCTATTTGCAGATGTCTCCCAAATGTTCACTTTTAGACGTTAAAGTGTCTCCCTAATATGCAATTTAGATAAAAATTATGTAACCATTATAGTTATTTTGTCAATACAAGTAATAAACTGCTGCAAACGGCTCATCAGCCAAAATAATGACCTGAAATGTATAAAATGTTTAGAGTTAGGAGGGCCAGACGCGTTTCGGTCCTAGCAGGATCTTTAATATCCAAGGCAAAGACTAGTTATTTTGCATTATTTATTTAGTAACGGTTTGGCAAAATTTATGTTTCGCATGAGCGGGTCATGGGCTTGCCGGCTCAACATAATAACGGCAATGCTTCTATTTCTGGCGGTCAAAGTATTGATGAATACAATCCATGTTGGCTATTGTTTACACATCCAATATCATTAAAAATGGAAGTTCCTGGTGTATAGGCTCTTTGCTATTGACCTTCGCCTCGCTGGAGTTAATCTATTCCTTACTCAAGCATGTTCATTTTTTATGTAAGGAGGCCAGAGCATTTTTCTCAACAGGCAAGACCTTGGGTGGAATGGTTTCATATACATAATCGTTACTCACCGTAAGAATATGCCCTTGACCGAGTAAAACATAATGCAAATTGGTTGTTGTTGTTATTTTTTTCTGGCGTGTAAACAGAAAGAGTATTGACGAGTATACATTTAATTGCTGTTAAAGAAAGGTGTTGTTTATGGTGGTTTAATTTTGTTCATTAACTTGTATCTTTTATTTTTCAGCCCTGCCTTATTTCAAAAAATCGCTAAGCATGACATTTCTGTCTTAGTGAAAACAGGATTAACAACCAATGTCCTTTTGCTGTGTCTCACTTGCAATTGTTCTTTGGATGTTGTTCGCTGAGCATGAATATCAAATGGAATTTTTGATGGTAGTTTGTTTTATTAGGCAAGCTATTTTTGTGCTAAGCAATTTTTTGTGCTAAGCAGCTCTATGAAATTGGCCACTGGAATGGCACAGGATTAACAACCAAATTACCGTTTGTTGTTTCTCACTTGCAATTTGTTGGATGTTGTTCGCTGAGCATGAATATCAAATTGAATTTTTGATGGTGGTTTGTTTTATTGAGCAAGGTATTTTTGTGCTAAGCATTTTTTTTGTGTGCTAAGCAGCTCTATGAAATTGGCCACTGGAATGTCAAGCTATGTAAAGGTTCAATGGCGGCCCATCACCTGCCCTTATTTTTGCGTTTCTTTGCCCGCCAAACCACCCGGGTAGTTCCCGCCAAAATCAATTAAGACCGCACATTGGGTCTTCCAATTGCTATAGTCGTGTGTATCAGCAGCAGTGTGCGCGCATTCGCCGGCAAGATAGGCTATATTCGTCGGGGGAAATTTAATTGTTCGTGCGTTAGTGACGCTTTGTACCCGAACCGAAACCAATCGTTCCAAGGAATTGATAACAAACTCGTCGGAACCGTTTGTAGATTTCAAGTCTCCCCACTTTGCTTTTGCCTTTTTCTTTTTCTCTAATGCTAATCTAACCGCGTTTTTTTTCCTTCTCCCTACCCAGATCATTTCTTTTGGTTTATCTTCATCTTGAAATTAAAATTGATGGCCAACCAAGTAGTAGCCTTTGGGCTATGTATATGTGTGTGTTTTTTTTTAGACTAGATTTGTTTGGTTTTGTAGTTAAACTCTGCCCTCAGGCCATTCCGCGAGCGGTGCGGTTTTCGATTTTTTTTTATCGTCTCTCAATTCACCCACATCTCTGAATTTTTTTGGAAAAAAGGGGGAAAATTAACCGGCGTATCGGTTACAGAATCCGGATTGATTTGTTTCTGGGGTAATTTGAGCGTTTGACGGTTTGGATTCCAGTTTCATATCCCCTCTCCGTTATTATGCCGATTGTGTTAGAGAATATTTTGTGTCGCATCCCCTAGACATTTTCCCGTGCATGTGATTCAGAGTGTATGTACTAAGATGGACAGAAAAACATATAAATTGCAAGGAAATGAAATTTTCTTTAGAGTTTCATTAGCCGAGTGACAAGACTGGGGGAACATGATAATTTTCTAGTTCATGAACGAATTTTGGAAAGGTTTTATGCACGCGTCTCGTATAAGTACGGTATAGACCTTATTCACGGTGCATCCATCCTACATTTACGAAGCAGTGAAATCAAACCGAGGCTTGTATTCAAAATAGTCTGGTACCCGTTTTCTTTTAAGAATTGGTGTAATCTTTTCCAACGGGTATACAAGGAAGGTGACAAAATGGATGCGCCTTATCCACGGTGCATCCATCCTACATTCGACGCAGTGTAATCAAACCATGGTCCAAAGGGTATACAAGGGAGGTGACACAATGGATACGCCGTGAATAAGGCGCAAAGCATTCTGCAGTAATGATATTTATCTGGATGTTTATTTATTCAACATGATCAGACTTCAGTCTTGTTGCGGTGTAAATGGATGGGCGTTCCTCCAATTGACTCTTCATTATAATAAGTCATTGAAAGGTAAGCAAAGAAACATTGACTGGAGCGGGATTCGAACATGACACTCCTGAATAGAGTATACGTGCTCTACCAACTGACCCACACAGTATTTTTTTTCCCAACGTGGTTATTTGATACTTGTTGATACCTTACGATTAATTTATTGATGTCATTGAATACTTGAAATAGTCTTTTCAAGTCAATTTAGTAAAATTAAAGACAGTCATTTGTTTTATCTCGTAACTTAAGGGAATTTAAAGGTAGTATCATACTTTGGTAAGAGACCAAAACAGAAATGTTCACAGATTTACGTATAACTTTCAGGGTATGAAGATGATGCTAGTAGAAACCTACCGTTTCTCCGCCTGAAATGGTGTATTTATCCAGAAATTAGTAAAACAACGACCGAAAATCTTTTTGATCTTTTAAAAGATCAAAAATAAAAGAGAAAAGACTTAAGAATTGCTGTGGCCGTTTTCACCGTTTTCTCAAAAAGTGGGCACCGCATAGGACTGAAATTTTCACAGATTACTTTTACTGTATCTTCCTTGATATAATTTTTTTGCCCACGAATCTGCATTTCTTTGACAAAAACCAAAGTATGATACTACCTTTAAGGGCATGTTTGTTTAATGCACATAATCACGAAATCTACTGGTCCGGATCAAATATTAGCGTTTCCTGCATATAGGACGTGGATCCCTAAATCTGGGATCCTTTGCATTAAACAAATAGGCCCTTAGATGTTACCTATAACCATTTAAATCGCTCACGGTCGGGCATCTTGAAAGAATACGGTGCCCTTTCCAAAACGGTTTCAATTATCAAACGCAAGCGATCGGAATTTAGAAGTGTAAATTGTGTAAAATTGGCAAAGTGACCGAACACTTAATTTCTTCCGTCTGAACAATGACAAACACCACCGTCCTCAAAACAAACCAAGAAATCTCTCTAGATTTGACCGTCCAGTCACCGTGAAACTACCCACCGTATTGCCTTGCCACTTGGTCGGGCTTTATGGGCTGTGTTCTTTCAGTCATCGGGGTGAGCTCAACCGAGCCAAACAGGGCCTTGGTCGAGCGTGTGCTCCCGGACGCCCCGTACCGTCTCTTGGCACTTACGGCCCGCCGGAACACAATCAAGAGCGGGCAATAATTTGATCTACACATCCAGCGAGATAACTCTAAACCCCAAAGACTGACAGAGTGGATCTGTCCACGTCCACGTTTGGTTTTGTGCATGGCACTTCTTGTCATCTTAAAGGTGAAACATCGGTCAATTTTTTTTGTTCAGTTTGTTAAGTTCTCTGTTGTTGAAATCATACAACCTACGCGAACATTTCAGTTTCCATGCTTTTGAATAATAATGATAATAGCACTAATAATAACCTAACCTAACCCTTACTCTAATCCTAACCGAGGATGGGACCTTAGGGAGACTTTCCCATAGGGTCGTGCACACATTTTACTTACCTATTTCTAAACATCCTCCAAACCAATGAACTTGAAATTGACATATGTTCATATTGAGAACATTCTCTGTCTTTTATTAAAATATGAACAGTACACAAATGTCTCTAAAAGGTAGCTGGTACCTTAGGGAGACATCGAAATGTCTCCCTAAGTCCCGATGTCTCCATAATGTCCACTTTTAGACGCTTACGGTCTCCCTAAAATAACACATTTGTAATTATAATACTGCTTACAATAACGACTTGTAATGCGCATATATCCGCTATGTTGGTTGTTCAAGGCGCAGCAAACTTGAAGATAAGCAGCATGGAAGAAATACAGATGAACAAATTAAGCATTCAAAACTTGTGCCGTTTGGTATGCTTAAATATACAATAAAACAATACAAAAAATGCCTACTCCATGCAACTCGTTTTTGAGAACAATCAAGTAATTTGTGAAACTTTCATAAATGTGTATTCTTGTATAATGTGATAAATCTGTTTTATTCTTCTTTCTTTGTTAATTTAATTATCAATTTATCAAACAAAAGCCAAACCATAATATTCTGAAACCTTAACAAGCCTATGTTCTACCTTTAAACCACACTCATTCATATATGCCGATGCAATATCAGCCATCATGCAGAATATTGTCCAACATTATTGTATGTATGGGGCTACCGTCACTTCATTAACGTTGTAACATTTTCCAGTCATAAAGTGGTCCTCTGCAGTTCTACTTCATCGTTATTGCAAACTCTTCTT
The DNA here is from genome assembly GCA_963971285.1 of Astropecten irregularis. Classification (NCBI taxonomy): domain Eukaryota; kingdom Metazoa; phylum Echinodermata; class Asteroidea; order Paxillosida; family Astropectinidae; genus Astropecten; species Astropecten irregularis. Next base: position 5,850,860 of record OZ020261.1, on the reverse strand, counting down.
CGTACGGCGATCGTGATTGGCTCATCGGGATGGGGGAAACACTGGATGTAGATAGTACGAGTGACGTGATTGGTTGTCCGAGCCTTGGTGTATTAATTTGCAGACTGTGGCTGAGTGTTACACAGAAGTGTTGCCTTGTAATTGTGTCCGCTGCGCTATCACGGTGTTGTGTATTAAATAGACAGTCTTCCGCTTCAACATGACATTAAAATATGACAGAATGACAAAATGGCGCCATACTTTGAATACGTAATGAAAGGTGTTGTCATTTAATGTCCTTATTGAATCTATAGGCCGGAACGTATAAAAACAACGTCAATACTAACGTCATAAATATTCAAGGTTCGTGAAAAGCAAATAAATAACAAACCTTGAAGACCAATTGTTGTGAGGGAGGAATTTTAAACACTTTCTGAATGATTGCAAGAAAATTACAAAGCGGCCAGTCATGCTGTAGCGATACATGAACTTTAAAGGTAGTATCATACTCTATGTGTAGTGTCATCATATTCTTTTGTCAAAGAAGTACAGATTCATGGGCAAAAATATCGAGGAAGATACAGTCACAGTCATCTGTGACAATTTCAGTCCCATACGGTGCCCACTTTTTGAGAAAACAGTGAAAAACAGCCACAGTATTTCTTAAGTCTTTTCTCTTTTATTTTTGATCTTTTAAAAGATCAAAAAGATTTCCGGTCGTTGTTTTACTAATTTCTGGATAAATACACCATTCAGGCGGAAAGGTTTTAACGGTAGGTTTCTACCAGCACCATCTTCATACCCTGTAAGTTAGACTTAAATCTGTGAACATTTCTGTTTTGGTTTCTTACCAAAGTATGATACTACCTTTAACATTTCCTCTTTGAAAAGCTGTTCGTAATGTCGTCATGACGAACGGGCCAGGGTAAACTTGTCTCAGTCCTTCCCGGGATCCGTGTCGGTCTTGTAGGGGTTTGATAACACAAATTCGCGGTTTCTTTTGCCAATTGCACAAGAAAATTATGAATCTTACCAATTCCATTATTTTCCTAAAACTGAACGCTTCGAGCAGTTAATTATAGCCGCTTCATGTAATTATCAAATAACCACAAAAGGAAACTGACTGAATTTAAAGTCATTGAAAAGTGAATAAAGACAAATTGACTGGAGCGGGACTCGAACCGCCGACCCTCTGAATACCGAATAGGCGCTCTACCAACTGAGCCATCCAGCCCCTTTATGTATTATGATTATAAGATTGCTGACTGCACCTATTTTAGTTTATGAATTTATTAACAGTTTAGAAGTTAACCTTTACTGAATAGTTTGACTTGAACAAAAAGAAGAGAAAATAGCGCGCGACTGCATTGGAGGAAGTCTAAACCACCTGCACCAAATTGTTTACTGACCTACACGGTCCTGTTAGCAGTCATGCTGCCCTATTTGAAACGGATAGTTGATGTCACTAATAATTATACTTGTCAAACATCGATTCCATTGTATTGATTGGCATATGAGACACCGTGGCTGTTGCTGCTCTGTGCATCAACAAATGAAGAAAAATTTAACAACCGCCGTTGTGTGGTTTTCAAATCGATCGCAGGTACTATAAACCATCCCACTATGCAGAGCTATAACGTTACTATCGCCGCTGTCAAATGTTAGGCAAAATGCAGTGGTGTGTTTACACAGGAAGTTGCTCGGCGTATTAATATTAATGGGGGGCTGGTCCCAGAGACATAGTACTTACAGTCAGTTGCCAATTGGCATAAACAAAGACAGTATAACGTCACTGTAGAGTTAAAGGTAGTATCATACTTTGGTTTTTGTCAAAGAAATACAGATTCGTGGGCAAAAATATCAAGGAAGATACCGTCACAGTCATCTGTGAAAATTTCAGTCCCATACGTTGCCCACTTTTTGAGAAAACAGCGAAAAACGGCCACAGTATTTCTTAAGTGTTTTCTCTTTTATTTTTGATGTTTTAAAAGGTCAACAAGATTTTCGGTCGTTGTTTTACTAATTTCTGGATAAATACACAATTTCAGGCGGAAACATTTTAACAGTATATGCTTCTACCAGCACCATCTTCATACCCTGTAAGTTATACGTAAATCTGTGAACATTTCTGTTTTGGTCTTATACCAAAGGATGATATAACATTTAACCGGTGTGGAGTGTATTTTACAGAGGAAAAATTAAACCGATTTCGTAGGCATTTGTGGCATTTTTGACCGCAGGCTTTGGTCATATCTGGCCTAGTTACCTCAGTTTTCAGGCCTTATATGAATTTCATGTTTCCAAGTCCACACGATCGCTTCTACTCTTAAAATGCACCATGTGGATATCAGAGAATAGGGCATAGGATTTAATATGCTGATTTTGAGGGTTTTTTTTAACGCTAGGTCTTAGAAATCTGAATAGGTGTTAAAAAGGAGGGTACAGAACTGGTTTTTGCGACAAAACCGTTGCTGACAGTGAAAGCACAATATGTAATCCATCATATACCTTAACTGACAGACCTGTAGAAGTTTGAGGACAATCAGCCATCTGGATCGCGAGATAATAGTGAAAACCCGTTTACACATTTCATCGAAATTATGGGTTCATAATAAAACGCTTCGAAACGATTTATTTACATCGGAAAATAGTTTCATTTATTTCCCAACGAATATGGCATTTCAGACAAAAACATTTCATGGGATGTTTTCTCCTATCATCACCATAATACTGTGTAAGTTTTATATGAATTTTTGATCTTAAAGTGTATTTTACCTTACTAATTCTGTACCATCCCTTAAATTATGGCAGTTTCTTTCTTGCTTTTGCACACGCTTTTGTTCTGCTAAATTTCGGCTGGCACAAATTTCCTTTCTTTTCTTTTTAAAACTATTTTAATTATTAAGGCAGTTTCATCGTATGAGACATATTTTTAGAGGCTAATATTTCACTGAAATATTAAGTGTAATATAAATTGTTATCGTAAAGCTTTAAGTAACTAAGGATTAATGTTTTTGATCCTTTCAAAACGCTACTACATCAAATTTAAAGGAGTGTTAAAATTATGGGCCTTTACGAAACTAGGCTTGAGGCTAGGCTTGGGACTTATTTCACTACCGCCATTTGAAGCCCACAAAATGAAACGAAGGGATTGGGCCATATGACGAAGCTGGGGAAAGGCTCCAATTTCGTCATGTATCTCAAACCCTTCATTTCATTTAGGACTCAAAATGGCAGTAGCAAAATCAATCCCAAGCCTAGCCTCAAGCCCCATTTCGCAAAGGCCCTATGAGTGTTTGACGTTTCAATCCTTAAAACAGTATCTTTCTCAAATGCTCGGAGTAAGGAAGGCCCGACGTTTCAATCCTCGCAGGATCTTTCTCAAATGACAAGAGCACCAATACTTGTTTAGTACAATGTACATGTACCTTTAATATTTGTGAATGTTGACGTTGCAGTGACGTCATTATTTCATCGGGATGCCCTTCAAAATACATGCGTACTGCGCGATCTTGCTGTGGTTAAACTCCCAGTCGCACGATGACATTTGCAATGAGCAAATCCAAATGATGATATATGCAGCTTATTCCTGGCAATTTTTCAAATTAGCCTGTGTGGTATACTGGAACCGGAAGATCTAAGGGTTACTGCACTTACATAATGATGGAGACCATTCATTTTGAATTTCATCGTGGGATCTATGTTATGTCTGAGGGGGGGGGGGGGGGTGTACAGGCAGGCTCGATGTCACAGGAAGGAAGGAACAGCAGGCTTGTCGACTAGAGTTGGATTTGGATCTGGGCCACCCACGTTTTAGGAGCAGGTGTCTTTTTCCGATTTAAAGCAAAAATAGACCTAATTTGCGTTGGTCGCCATTGCTCTAAAGGCGTCTGGATATTCTAAGGACTGAAGCGTAGACTGATGGACATGCGCATACCGCCTTTCATGACGTAATTTGCATGGATTGCTATAAATAGATCACAGCCCCAACCTCAAAAAATGAGACAGTTTTGTAATTGTTTAGAGGAGAATACATAATCATAGTCTGTATAGTAAAATGTTGGTATGGAAGATTTAAAATCATCAAATTAGCAGAGAACCAATTATGAGTACTATGAAAATAATAATGTTTTGGTTGGTAAACGGTAGTTTAGTTTGTGTCAATTGAAGCGAGACATTCTCGGGATGCTTTGGAAAGGTTTCAGTGGACCCCTCTTAATGCATCGGTCATGGCCCCGCCCTCTCCATCAAATCTCACATCCAAGGAACTTTGCGGCAAAATAGTGTCTTACGTCTGCAGCATCAGTATGGATGTATGTCGGGGTAGGCCTATACTAAACCTCATTTAAACCAGGGGAAATGGGGTTCAACTTGGGAGAAAAATCACCTCGGGCATTTTTGGGTCTTAGTTTAGGGAACCGAACCCAAATCGAGACGGAACCCGTGCTAAGGTTTCTGAAAGGGCTTGTGTATTTGAGATGGTGATCCACTGATCACTCAAGGTTATACATACATGCACTTCAAAAAAACTATCAGGGAAGCCATTTTGAATCTATGTGCCATTACGAAAAGGGGCTTGAGGCTAGGCTTGGTATTTATTTTTCTACTGCCATTTTGTGTCCTAAATGAAATGAAGGGCTTGAGATACATGGCGAAGCTGGAGCCTTTCCCCAGCTTCATCATGTGGCCCAATCCCTTCGTTTCATTTTGTTTGCTTCAAATGACAGTAGTGAAATAAGTCCCCAGCCTAGCCTCAAGCCCAGTTTCGTAAAGGCCCTGTGTTTCGTTCTTTATTCTGGACATCTTCAGGAATATGTATTTTAATTGTGGTGAAAGTGAAGAGGTTATGTGGTTGAGGTTAGATGAAGCTTAGAAGCCTGTATTGACTATAGTGTTCTCTGTACAGTTATCGGATGAAGGATGCATACAGGTTGCTGTGGAAGGATATAGCAGCGAACCTCTAGTGTTTTAGTACCGTAGGGAGGCTCGTTTTTCCGGCTCGTTTGGCGTATCGTATCAACCCTGGGACTTGTGTGCCCTTTGCAGCCAAAGAGTATGTGCCAATGGTATATTGCTACACTGTGTGGGTTTATGCAAAGCGTCAATTTCATGTAAAGGAATGCCGCGGAGCTGAATGTCCATTGAAGCTGACAATATTTATACCGGTCTGGGGCCCGCCTCTACATTATCCACTCTTATACACTGTACCCAGTGACACCCAACCTTCTCTGAGTCCATTGTCTGATTGTCTATACCTTTTTTCTCGCTCACCGGTCATCAGCCTACTTGTTTACGTGTCCGTCGCATCGTGTGCATCTCTCACGGGGAATGTATCGATTGGTATCGATCCTTCGGATGGTAGAGGGATCCTTCGGTATAATTCATACGCACATATATTATGGATTTCCCTCTCGACCCTGCTACCTCATACTCTCCCCCTCTATATACCGAGTGCAGGCAGTTGTAATTCGGTTAGCCCAGCCACCACGCTCTGCTAGCCTGCTGCGGGTATCTCCATGGTTCTATAGTTGCACCCGAATGCCGTCAACGATATAAGAAGAAGAATTCGTTTCTTGCATATTATGATCGAGTCAGCACGTTGAGTCTACTGGAGGGGTGGACCTTTAGAGGTGGGCCGTGCGTATACAACGAATGGTTCGCCCCCACGTTTTTTAGTACAGGCAGTTGGAGACACGGGAATACGAATAGTGGCGGCACAAGAGCTCGGTAGGCGTCTGGGTTAAGGTGACACGCTGCAACTTCTAGCATCATCTAGCTGTATTGAATGAACTCCATCGTGGGGATAGCTCCATCTCTACACCCGGAACTTAAAACCACGGTGCATTTCTGAGAGGGTCGCAAGCAACCGTTCTCTGAAACACCCTTTCCCCCTGGATTTTGGAATATAAACGCGGATCGTTGGCGAGGTTTCCATAGGTGAGTTTTGTTTTGTCAGCTGGTCACTTAAACCTCTACTATTAGGAGGGGTGAGGGCATATACCGTAATGCTGGATCGATGAGCGCCTTGCAGAAGGTCTTTCCGAGGGTTAGTTCAAGATGTCCCAGACAAGCAGTATAATGGGGTTGTTCCACGGTCAACAATGTCCAAGATGCAGCCCTGATATAATTTCTGAGCGTATTATTAGACAGGAATATGATTGCTTGATATATTGTGTAAATTGGCCTGGTTATATTGCACGAAGGGCGACCTGGACTGCAGTGTAACGCGTAGGGCCATGTGTCACCACCGCGTGCGTCATTTTTAATCAGTGGGAATTGCCAGTGAACAAATGCACACAGGACATCATGCCTCTTGTGTATTTCAATTAGGAGTTAGTGCCACTTGTGTGCAATGAGCAGAAAACGCGTCTGCACTTGAAAATGTCATCCTACCCCGTGGATGAATGAAAACAGGGCATAGTGTTGCTTTATTCTGGTATGCTTACTTGTATGTAGGCTTGTTCGTCTGTTTTGTTGATTTGTTTGTCCGTTTAAGGGTTTTGTTTTGTTGCTACATACTGATACACTGTACCTGCCCACTATGGTTGGGTACTAGACTTGTTTTTCAAATACTGTGCTGGAATAGCGTAGTTGAGTCGTCTGGTGCACCTAAGTCTCTGTAAAGACGTTCCTAGGTTTTAAATTGTAGGCCAACTATGGGGATCGTTAGTGTTTGAGTTATGTTCCTAAGCAAGACACTTTGTAGCTTATTGATTCCTTTCACCTAGGAGTTCAAATGGGCACATGTAAAGGTAGATTATGATGGTTAGTAACAGCAAGTAGCAAAGATGGTCCAATTTCATAGAGCTGCTTAGCAGAAAAAAATTGCTTACCACAAAGATGGATTGCCCAATAAAACAGTCAGCAGTCTTGATATTCAGTCAGCGAACAACATCCAAAGAACAGTTGCAAGTTATACAAAACATATGGACTATTGGTTGTTCGCCCGGTTTTTATTAAGACAAAACTGTCATGATTAGCGACGATTTTTATGCTAAGCAGCTCTATGAAATTGGCCCATGGTCTAAGGAAGAGCTTGACGGTTAAATGTACCAGTAGGACCATGATCACACAATGAAACAGTTGATGACATTGTTAAGTCGGCAGGGGGCTTTCACAGAAGTTTGGGCATAGAAACACACGGTCACTTAAACACGTCACAAAAATGCTTGGAGTTAGAAGAGCCTGACGTACTTTGGTAGCATACCGGAACAAACATTTTCACAGAGTATAGAGATGGTAGAAACATACCGTTAATTTGTTTTTCCTAAATTGCTTTATTTATCCAGAAAAGATTAAAACCGGTGGCCAAAATAATTTTTGATCTTTTTCTCAAAAAGTGGGCACCGTATGGGACTGACATTTTCACAGATGACTGTGACTGTATCTTCCTTGATATTTGTGTCCATGATATTACTTTTAAGTCACAAAAATAAATGAATTAGACAGTCAAAGTGCATTTACGTAAAATGCCGAGTAGAAGCCAGGAATCTAAATGCGATATACCTGGGTCCAACTTAACCGCTAGTCACAGACACGGTCTAGCAATAGTATGCAGTTAAACACGACGTATCTGAAGATCAATGCATCTTTTTTTGCTGACGGTAGCAGCTATGTAGCTCCTGTGAAACATATCGCGAGATCTGTGAGGCATTCGTGTCGGCAGGACTGAGCTGGCATCCTGAACGCCAGGTGGAATCTAAGGAAACAAGATCTAGTCTAAAACCCAACGATTGTGTGCTCCTCTTTTTCGCACGCACTGTCTCTCTTTAAAAACGCGCACTTGACATTTATCTTTCCAGCGATGACGAAATTAAGAGCTCGTGTTTACACAACCGTTTTAGAAACGTTAATACAAACGCGCCGCCGCCACACACAAGTTCATTTTGCGCGGATGTTCTTCAATTTTATTCCTCATGAAGGGTTGGTTTAGACAGAATCATGCGCTATAGCTGCCACTGAGCTCGAGTGTGTAATCTATCAGTGTACTTTTCTGTTCTCGGGGAGAAAATGGCGTTTGACGGGACCTGTCTGGACGTTTTAGAGCGAGCCGACCGGCGAAAGGTTCTCAATAATTTGTCAGCACACGTGTCGTTTGCGGCAGGTCCGATCGTGGGCAGCGAGAATCATAAAAAAAGAAGAAGTTTCAAGCCGGAGTGTCAGTGACTTGTTCTGTGTTCTATTTTAAAAAAAAGATTCGGTACGTGGCTTCGCGGCTTCGCCTCTGATTTAGAGAGACGGAGTATGGGAGTTTGCAAACTGGCACTGCACTCAGAATATGTGGACGTCGACTTGAGGCTCGGGCCCCGGTGGAAATTAGATAAGTGTAGAGGGAGACAAATGGATCCTGGCACGGCGCTGCATCTTCCTCGGAACCCTGCCACGGGTGAGGCAGTAGGATCAATTTGAATCGAAAATGCAGCCCCATGAATAAAAAAACAAAATGACTCGGTACTCCAGGAAATCGTCATGTTCACCGGTTGATTGTGTTTTTATTTTTTCAAACCATTTTCTCGGCCAAAGAGTAAAGCGAACACGATTTTTGTTTTGTGCCTGTTGGCAGAAAACATTCCTGTGTTATGTCTGTCAAAATTAGAGCCTTGCATACGAAGCACACTCTTGTTCAAGTTATATTACATTTTGATTTGTATCAAATTCATGGGCAATAATATCAAGACAGATACAGTAACAGTCATCTGTGAAAATTTCAGTCCCATACGATGCCCACTTTTCGAGAAAACAGTGAAAAACTGCCACAGTATTTCCTAAGTCTTTTCTCTTTTATTTTTTGATCTTTTTTGATCTTTTAAAAGATCAAAAAGATTTTCGGTCGTTGACTTTCGGTACTAATTTCTAGATAAAAACACCATTTCAGGTCGAAACATTTTAACGGTATGTGTCTATCACCACCATCTCCATACCCTGAAAGTTATACGTAAATCTTTGAACATTTCTGTTTGGTTTCTAACCAAAATATGATTATACTACCTTTAAAATGACATTTCTTTGCGGCTGGTCTACACTAATCACCATCTTGTACAAGTCCCCCAAATTTACTCAATATATTTGCCAACTACATAGGTATTCTCGACAATTGTTTGAAATCCAACTTGAATTTAGATACGGCAATGGTTTCCAGAAATTGTTGCTGCAAAATCATGGAAACGTAAGCAGTCCCCTTATGTGCTTGTCAAAATGTGTACAGTACATTTTAGACCAAATTTCAAATTATATTAAACATGTATACAAATGACATACAAACTTGTTTCATTATTAAGACTGCTCGCTGGAATGATGAGACATAACACAGATCATCCGACCAAGTTCCCAGAGGTTTAAGGGAGCATAAGATTTGCAAAGATGTTCGCTTTGGCTGAATGTGGTACTTGAAAAGAAGTGAAGGTCTTAAACTTCCTTACAGACGTTGTTTCATGTACCTTTTTAACGCTTCGTTCATCCGGATAGCAGAAATACGACCGAACTAATATTGCCCCCTCCGAATCGTTCACAGTTACACTAAGCTTTCGAAATGCTATAAAATCGTTCGGACTAACTATCTTTTTAAAAGACACTAAGGGCCGAATTCATGAAAGGTGTTTTTCTTCCGTTTTACTAATCACTGTTTACATCCTAAATAGTGTCTAAACACACTTTGCATGCGGACAGCTAAACGATTTTGTTTTTCCAATTTCACGACGGGTGTTTTACAACCGTTTAGCTGCACGTGTGCAGTTTGTCTTGTAAGCTGTGTTTAAGTGGTGATAATACAATAGCAGCAATCGTAATGACCGAGGTTCCTTTGTTACGGTCGTCCGCGCCGTTGCGTAACCTTTCCCTGGACAAGATTCGGGGGGGGGGGGGGTGGACAGGGGGTGAAAGCGCATGCATGTCAATTTTGCGCATTAAACAAGTCGGACAAAAAGCGAAAATAGGAGTAGAACATTTCACATGTGATCAGTGAATGGGCCTCATTCAGCTCATCAGAAGACAAAAGGCAATGGTTGAGGACAGGAAATGTGATACAGACACTAACAGAAAGAAACAAACATCCTGGAACGAAATAAAATTAAGTGACATTAAAATCACTTTCACTGATCGAAGGGAAAGGAACAAAAATAAAAGGAACTGAAGGAATTGTGGCGAGGAATGAAAATGAAGGCCGTAGCCGAATACAGGGCCGGCTAAAGGAAGATTAGGAAGAGCTAAAGAAAACACATGCGGAGGAGAATCAGAGGCGCAGATGTCTTCAGTGCAAGCTCCAAATTAACGGCACTCCGACATCATCAAGTACATATAGGTAAAACAGGGCTTAAACAACCCCCCTGGCACGTCTAAAATTTTCTTTTGTTCACTAGACACTAGTGACTAAAAGATAAACGGCGTCTGCATAGACACCCTTCTAGAATTGATGACTAACTAAACGCATAAGATGATCACCCGTTTAGGAAAGTTAGACGCGTGTAGAAGAAAAACACCTTTCGTGAATACGGCCCCCAATCTTTAAAAACCCAGCATCTGATGACCCAATATTTCCCATGGTGACTGTTTGCACTGTTTACGAACTGTAAATTGTGTCAATTTTCTGTCTCAAAACTCAATAATTTCTTTTGGAGGCCTTGCAAATCCTGTACCCTGTCTTTAAGTATTGCGGTGTTTCTTCTTCAACCGCTCAAACAAAATGTTAATTTTAATTTGTAAAGGTGGCGTAGTGTTTCTTATTAACGTCAAACCCCGGCATTCATCAAAATGAACGTTGTGTGTCTCTTCTTCCTTGAGTGTTGAAATAAGCTGGGAACAGATTGAATTAGTTGAATGCACCAATGCACCAGCATGTGATTGAATGGGACGCATGGAACTGCGAATATTGCCGCCTACACTGTTCATCTCAAATTCCTATAGGTTGACTTACAGCGTAGAAAAATGCAAAACTAGACACCGGGCGTTTACGAAACGGAGGCTCAGGCTCAGGCTCAGGCTCAGGCTCAGTCTTAGGCTCTGACAAATAACGGTTGTGGGGTCTTCCATTGAAGCTGAAGCTCTGTTTTCCTTTTCAAACCAGAGAATCTACTTCAGAAACGCAGTCAAAAGCCTCTTTTTCGATACCCATTTTTCAAAGTTGATATCATACTTAAGTTTTTATCAAAGAAATACAGATTCATGGGCAAAAATATCAAGACAGATACAGTAACAGTCATCTGTGAAAATTGCAGTCGGTGCCTACTTTTTGACAAAATCGGCCACAGCATTTCTTAAGAATGTTCTCTTTTATTTTCGATCTTTTTAAAAGATCACAACGATTTTTGGTCGTTGTTTTACTAAGTTTTGGATAAATATACCATTGCGGGCGGAAAAATTATAACGGTATGTTTCTACCAGCACCATCTTCATACCCTGAAAGTTATACGTAAATCTGTGAACATTTCTGTTTTGGTTTCTTACCAAAGTATGATACTGCCTTTAAAGAATGGATTCACGAAATGGAGATGGAGCCTGAGACGGAGCCCGAGCCGCCGTTTGGTAAACGCCCATTGAATATGCCGAGTTAAAAGAAAGAAAGAAAGAAAGAAATTAGACGGCGGTAGAGGGCGCTTTGCACGAAAAGAGATGTCAAGACTGGATGTTGCAAGTGTTTCTAACGAGTCCGCGTATTGGCGTTGCTGCCTGGTGCGTTTAGGCAGTCAGTCACCGACTACACACAGTGTGCTACACACACGGACCATACACCAAACCGGTTTTAACCGTTCGCTGTGCGCGATCAGTTCAAACGTGCGCTCCGTGGCGTGTACACGCAAGTATACCACGAGTCAGCTGTGTGGAATGGACTGGTAATGTTTTTGTTTTGTTTTTATCCAAGACGCACCGTGTTTTGTATAACAGAGGAATTGCCATATATATTACCTGTATTGTATCTGTGGGCTCAACGCTATCGGGATAGAAACACGTAAAAGCTTGGACCATGCGACATGTATATGTTTTGCTAGTAATCGGCACGCACAAGGTACGTATTACCATTATGATTATGAAATGGACACCTTACGAAAAGTGAATTTAGTATATCTGGTATCACATATCACTGGATGTGCGTGTTAAAGTGACAGAGGGGGGTTTTGTTTTAAGTATAGAATTACTCAGTAAGTTTATCACAAATTCAATTTGGTTTCAACCATGCCAAGTGTATCTTGTACACCTATAAGCATATGATGTGGTTTGTATGTTGAAGTGTGCAATTTGCAGCGTGCGTTAAGGTATACTATGTTTAGCTTAGCTTACCTAAATAGCTGCAAAACGTAGCAAAATATACTGTAGGCTTATACATTTTATTGTTTTCATTATTTTAACTCGTCACTTGTGAATTTGAGGTAAGATTTAGAAAGAAACTAGTCCAACTACATTACTTGCAGTTGCATTTTTCATGTCAGCAAAATTGTTGAAATCGACCGTTTATAAAATGCCAAAACTGAGTGGTCGGGCTTAAAATGGCGGGAAATATATTTGTGTTCGATTTAGGCTGATTAGGAATTTTTCTTTTGGCTGTGCTCGTGGTTCCATGTCTAATCAATTAGTAGACAAGACAAAAAATTAATGTGTCCAATAATTTTCGTGATAAATATAAAGGAGAAGGGTACAGAAACCGCGAAATTCAGTCCCGTTAAACTATGTATGTGATATCTTATTTAACTATTATTGAAATGAACTGGAAAATAGTTTTGCAGTGCATGATACTTGGGATGTATCTTTTTTTTATCTGCTAAAATATCAAAATGTATCCAAAATGAAATATTTGTCATATGGATATTGTCAACGGAATATTACATAAGAGAAAAAACTGCACTGGGTAAAGGCGTCTGGCGACCAGACTCCTTTCCGTGAAACACGGTCGCATAATTCACTGTTGCAGAAGGGCACAGACTATAGTAGGGAATCGTGTTAGGGTGGACGTGTAGTTGTATACGTAGTTCGGTTTTGTCACTGACCACTCGGGCCGAGAGCGTTCTGCGCCGGTCGTTAAAAATGACCGACTCGAGTGACCTTTCCGATAACCATCAAGGATGGAATGGACATTTTATCAGACCGTCTTGACCCCCACAGGCTGTCCCGTTGAGGTCAGAATTCAGAAACTACAAGTTGAAATCATGCAGATTTGTGTTGGAAAAAAATCACCACGGGGGGAAATTTGACGTTCCGGCTTCGAGATTTTTTTTCCGGATTATTGTGTATCTGATATTGGAGCCTCCGGCTTGGTCACTGTTATAAATTGCTTCGTCTTAATAAGGGAAATTCCGGATGCTCTTCAAGAAAATCCGGATAGGGGTTTGTTTTTAACGATGCATTGACCGATTTTGGCCGACGGTAATTGTAAAACGAAAATAAATCTGAAATAGCTAAACGGGGTAGGATTGATTAAAAAGTCGAGGACGGAATACACTCTAGCCTTAAAGGTAATATCATGCTTTGGTTTTTATCAAAGAAATACAGATTCATGGGCAAAAATATCAAGACAGATACAGTAACAGTCATCTGTGAAAATTTCAGTCCAATACAGTGCCCACATTTTGAGAAAACAGTGAACAACAATCACAGTATTTCTTAAGTCTTTTCTCTTTTATTTTTGATCTTCTAAAAGAACAAAAAGATTTTCGGTCGTTGTTTGACTAATTTCTGGATAAATTCACCATTTCAGGCAGAAAAATTTTAACGGTTAGTTTTAACCACCACCATTTTCATACCCTGTAAGTTATACGTAAATTGGTGAACATTTCTGTTTTAGTTCCCAATACCAAAGTTTTGATACTACCTTTAAGCTAATGCGACAACAAATTAGAATTTTTTATGTGGCCAAACTGGGGTTGATTTCACTAAACTCATCGTAACTTATTATCAATCGTAGGACTTTTGGTGCATTGCAGCTCCTCGTGTGATAGGCCTCTTACGATGGGTTATCATTCTTAACTGGAGTTACGATCGATCGTAGGGCTTCCTGAAATCGACCCCTTTAATGACAGAATAGTTCCAGTTGAAATTAAAGCGATTTTGATTAAGTTTATATTGACGTCAAAAGTTTTAGGGTTTGTTTTATATTTTTTTATTTTCGTTTTGTTTTGTTGTTTACAATATTTTTTTTTGGCTATTCAAAAAATATGTTTTTCTGGAATTTATTTTTGCTCTGCTATTGATATTATTAATTTATTTTATTAATTTTATTTTTTTAAAAAAATTTTTCTTGTATTTGGTTTGCTATGTTATCGTTTTTTGTTATCATTATTATTATTTTCTGTCATTGCCAGTCATTGTCCAGTCCCACTCTAGCTACTGAAGACTATAGACAGTCCCGTGTGTCATGTTAATTCAACAATCAACAAGTTAAAATATTTGTTCATCCGATTGTTCAAACACACAAGTGGTGAATTTTGGACACCAGACAAACCCGTTTATTTCGGACTGAAACATGATCGTGTTGGAAACGAAAAAAAGAAAAAAAAAGATGGCGGTTGAATTGCTTTGGCCCAGTATGTTTACACTGACTCTGGGTCCCATTGCACTGTAAATAAACCCGGCCAAGACGTGTAGTGTTGAGTCTGCCCCGATCAGGTCCCGGCGTGTTTTTCCTGGTTAGTTCGAGCGTGAATTTGAAGGCGAAGGAGTCGAGCCCGTAGTACAACGATGTCAGGCTATTAGAAGGGACGGGTCTAGTGTTGGGGAGGTAGACCGGATATGAGGGCGAGTTGACCGCCTGGCATCATGGCCTGTGTGTGACCGGCGTCAATATCGGCCAGCGATTTACCTCAATGTTTGCTTGCCAGACTTCATTATTCAACCCACACCCGTAAAAATATAATCGCTCAATATCACCCTGCGCCTGTGCTATAATAGTACAGCCACTTCGTATTGCGATGAAAGATAATATAATATTATGCCCTCCGTCATATATATCTATATATTATCTATATGTGTAGCCTATATAGTTGGGGGTATATTTCTTATATCATATTAGGACATTATTTTATTACAGTATAAATGTGCGCCTTCTGCGTGGGAGTATGGAGACAGTCCCTTAGGGGGGTAGAAATCCGTCACATGACCAGGGGGATATTTTTTTTCTGATTTGATTCATTCACAAACCCCTACCCCCACGACTGTTTCCTGTCATGTGTGTCTCCTATTGTGCCCACCAAAATACCTCGCCATAGTCATCTTTTCACTTTTCATTCATGCAAATTATCATTTTCTTGATGCTAGTAAAAATATTTAATGCGAGTACGAAGTGAAGCTTGTTATGTCTGCGGTGTTCCTTTTAAAGGTAGTATCATACTTTGGTAAGAAACCAAAACAGAAATGTACACAGATTTACGTATAACTTACAGGGTATGAAGATGGTGGTGGTAGAAACATACCGTTAACACATTTCCGTCTGAAATGGTGTATTTACCAGAAATTAGTAAAACAACGACCGAAAATCTTTTTGATCTTTTAAAATATCAAAAATAAAAGACAAAAAACTTAAGAAATACGGTGACTGTTTTTCACTGTTTTCTCAAAAAGTGGGCATCGTATGAGACTGAAATATTCACAGATGACTGTTTCTGTATCTGTCTTGATATTTTTGCCCATGAATCTGTAAACCAAAGTATGATATTACCTTTAAAGAATTCCTTATGTCTCGTGTGTTGTTTCTAATCAGTAAGGTTGGTGCGTATCGTAGCTTGAGGAATTGGAATGTTTAGCATACTTGATTTCATTTCAGACCAAAATATTTCATATTAATTATTCTCCACATATGTCTTTATGCGAGGTAATTCTGTTAAGTGCTGTGCATAGTTTCGTCACGGTCGTGCATTATAGTATACGTACATCTCGAGCTACCATAAGAGCCGTGTGTTGCAAGGGCACTGCATATATCTGCTAAAATACTCTATACAAATGTTTTGCTCATTGAAAAGGGACACACGATTAAATTCTTCATACTCTCACTGTGACGCGATCCGTCGGAGCAGGCTTTCTTTTTTTTCTCAAAAGATTTCTAGACTGAAATCAATGAAAAGAAAAACCCTAGTAGACTACTCCTGTGGGAATGTAGCCAAGGAATTCTATCACAATTCATCAGCATTTTCTGAAGTGTTTATCTGTTAGACTTAGATATTATATTCTGTCTAGTTGTATCATTTATACAAAGAAAAAATATCCTGTTGTCACTGTGCATGCACCGACTGCGGCCAGAGTGCCAAGCGCTTGAAATCTGAGCTTATTTATCGATTTGAAGCCGACACCTAAGACGTATTCAAAAGCCGAATCGTTAGTTTAAGTTTCAAAAGGCTTCTCAAAATAAAACATCGCCAACTTCAATCTGAAGAAATTCTGGGAATTTTGCTGGGGTAGAAAAATATGTTTTTTATCTGCCGTTTCAATATTATGATCGATGGCAGTGTTTCAACTCAGACTTGAACTTAATCAATTATCTTTGGATGATTCTTCGAATCGCTTTCGAATTGTCCAAGCAATAATTGCATTTTCTAGATAATGTTTATGAGAAGTTTAAAACAAATATCCCAAAGACTATATGAGCAAAACAGGTAAAAACATTAGGGTTTTTTTTTAAGATGCAAAATTGGCACATTTGTCCTGCAAGTACAGTTCAGCACAGAAGTTTGAATTGACATGTTATTGTTATTGATAAGTTGCTTTTAAAGGTAGTATCATACTTGGGTAAGAAACCAAAACAGAAATGTTCACAGATTTACGTATAACTTACAGGGTATGAAGATGGTGATGGTAGAAACATACCGTTACAATATTTTCGCATGAAATGGTGTATTTATCCAGAAATTAGTGAAACATCGACCGAAAATCTTTTTGATCTTTTGAAAGATCAAAAATAAAAAAGAAAAGACTTAAGCAATACTGTGGCTGTTTTTCACTGTTTTCTCAAAAAGTGGGCACCGTAAGGGACTGAAATTTTCACAGATGACTTTTACTGTATCTGTCTTGGTATTTTGCCCATGAATCTGCATTTCTTTGATAAAAAGTATGATACTACCTTTAAGCAGTGTTTTCAAACTATACTGTCCTATTAGGAGACATATTTGAGAGCGACAAAAGTGTTTGCATACGGCAATTAGGATTGTCAAAAGCTCACGCAACAATCTCGATAAGAATCCCAGTAGGCCTAATTGGAATTGAATAATCGTAATGTTCAATCAAGTTTCAATCGCCTTTGTCACTTAAGATACACAAAAGACTAAGATAAATCACCACCCCGTTTTTGTTGACACCTTTCAATAATAACTTTGTCCAGAGTGGGGAATTTTTTTACGGGCAGCCCCCGAGGCAACCAATCGCATTGCGTGCAAAAGAAAACACTCGACTGTAACATTTTTCTCGAATTGTGTGTTTGGAAAATTACAAGTTGTGAATGTTTTTCTTTCGTCCTGGAAACTGATTGCCTGTAAATTGCTTCATGTGACACGGACCCTTTACATATTAGAGGTCATTCTAAGCAAAGAAACTATCGCTTTGAATGTAGGCCTATACACTGCTCGGAAACAAGAGATAAAAAAAAAACGATGGGAAAGGAACACCAGAATGTGTTTATATCGCCTAAGGCAACGCGCTTGTACATCATCAACAACACCATGATGATTATTCAAAAACACCCGGGCTGAAAGCACAGGAGCTTGAGTTCGAAATTCTTCTTGTTGATGGGCCATGTCCTAAGTGTCACCGCGTGTCCATGAGAATTATCCGGCACGCGCGCGCGTTATACACGCTCAATGCTAAAAATAACCACTTGTAAAACGATGACTTTCTATATTCCTTCTTGTCTTTCGTCTCCATATATATATATGTATATATATATATATACCTGTCATGTTCGAGCGCTCAAACGGCTTTCTCAAGTGCAGGTTTTGACGGCTTTAAGATTGACTATGACGGTATCATGGCAAATTCTGGACACGTTTCGGAGAGGCAGAAATCATACGAACCGTTGCCCGAGGTAGCTTCGATGACAGAATTTACACACGGACCTGAAATTGAATATATTATTGATGTTGTTCTATACTTGGACTATATGTCAGGGCTTCAGTCCTTATGCTAGACGAAAAGAAAAGAGAGAAAAAAATATATATATCGTGAGTCCCAGACATAAATCATAATTCACTAGGTGATATTATATTTGATCGGACGTTTCTGTTCCATTTAAGATGAACTGCCTTTGCATTTTGCTGAATGACAAGAGCCATAGAATATTGACTCTTGCGGTACTGGGCTCGATTTCACGAAAGGCTAAGACAGATCGCAACATGCGTATCAATCTTAATTGCTAAGCAACGCGTGATGTCACAATACTAGCTGCTATGGAAACATGAACAACTCATCTAAAAGATGAATCGCAAATCTTTGTGAAATCGACCACAGATCATCTGATGAAGTAGTTGTTGCTACGAAAGCTCATGCACACTTTAAACTCTAGCTAATGTATAAAGTGCTTCTTGTAGTTTTATTACATTGTAGTTTTATTTTACATTGCGGTACTGTAATTCCCTACTGTTCTCTACGTTGTTAGGTACTTTGGCCTGAAATAGCTTAATATGGACAACCTTAAACCACTTGATTGGAAATTTGGTAATTGGAAATTTAGAAATAATCAATGAAAATAATTATTCACTCTATGTATGAAACCTTACTGCTAATACAGTTGTTATAAATATCGTTTTTTCTTTTGAAAAATTGTTTCACCTGGAATGCTTTCATAACGGAGAAAATGTCCGAATACCTCGACATACACAAACAGCTGGTATCGATCACAGTAACAATCGATATGAAATGTATTAGCAACGTGTACAAATTAACTTCATTTTAAGATGCAGACAGCGTTATTTGTTTTCTCGAATAATTATTTGAATGCTAGTATCGATTACATGTTCACACTTTGATGTTATGACATGTACTGAAAATAGTTGATTGGGATAGACCTTCTTTCACAATACCATAGTAACTAATGATGTACGTTTACATGTTTATAGTTACAAGTGGAGATTTGTGGTGGGAGTAGCCTCTTTGTAAGAGGGTGTGGCTATTGGACGAATATTCTGTTGTTAAGCCTTACTATTGGTTCCCCGCACCTTGTGAAGCCTTTTACTGAAGACGATCATAATTCACTGTTTGAAACGTTGGGCTTATGTCTTTCTTTGGAAACTGCTGGCCTCAACGGACACTATAATGGACCTAATTTATGCGTAAAGCACTCTGGGTAACATGGTTGCTAGGGCTGGTATTGTACATTTAGACTGGTTCCCTGCCCAAAGATTCCCTGACGACTCTTATTAAAAATCAGTAGCATTGACCATGGAGAAGTGTCTTATTTCTCTATGCATTGACAGAAAATAGTCGGAGATTCTTGGTCTGGGAACCAGACTTCTGCACAGTTTGAGTAAGATTCCCCATTGTCATTTGCGTGTGCAAGCGTAATAGTGCCGATAACAGGCTATCTTCGACTTTAAGTTCATACGCTCATTGCACCGCTATTTTCACAATATTGCATTGGAGTTCTTTTGGCGTTCAAGTTATAGACCTTTATTTTGCAACGTCACAGACCGAGTTTTTGCCAACCAGCATGGCGGAAAATATGGCAAGCCATCAAAGCCAGGCATAGAAGAAATAGCCACACATTTTACCCAATTTATATACACAACGTTTCATAAACATTAAACGATATTGCTGAAAGTGATGGAAACAACACAAGCAATGCTGGTATGTATTTTGTACAGGTAAGGACAGTTTTATACAAAAACGTTGAAGTTGAAGATGAAATGATTTGCAAGATTTGGCCGCCCATGCCAACCACCGTGACGGTCCAGTGTTTGTAAAAGATAGGTCTATATTGCGTGAAGGGAATGGTATATAGTTTAAATTGTCGCCAAACCGACTGTTGACATTTCAGTGGGGGCACGGTAGTTCTTTTCCCGGTATCAACCACCCTTGGGGTACTCGGTTCAAATCCCACTGGGGGCACTTTTTGGATCAGTTTACCAGTTCTTAATTGAACTCGTAGGATTTCCTATCCTCCACGGATTAATCTAAAGGAATTCTTAACCCGTGCTTTGGCTCGACTACTGGGCATATTTGTCGCAACGTCAGCTCATCTTTATATCTTCTGGCTACAATTCAGCATCCCCAAAACTTGCATATGTACACTTCCAATAGTCCCTGGCGACTTGCCAAATGAAAAAGAAATTATTAAATGTAGCTTAAGGATTTGATATTTTATTCTCAACTTTGGCGTGACGTGTATTGAAGCTGTGACTTCTGTAGCAGATCATGATGTTTTCAATCTGGTACTTACAATTTGTTTTGAGAGTAACTTTTTGTTTATTGAAACTTGACTGAATAGGGAATAGAACCGGAGACCATTGGTTTTAATACCGATGACGCTAGGTGTGACCACCGTAGAACTGATAACGTACCAGCGTTCTACTTTAAAGCTTCCCAAGTAAACCTCTGCAACTGCTGTAAACTATCATACCTCTGGTAATGTTTTGCCAGGATATTTTCCGTGACAGGATCCCACAAAATGCGTCTTAATGGTAGTATCATACTTTGGTAAGAAACCAAAACAGAAATACAGGGTATGAAGATGCTGGTGGTAGAAACATACCGTTAAAATGTGTCCGCCTGAAATAGTGTATTTATCCAGAAATTAGTAAAACAACGACCGAAAATCTTTCTGATCTTTTAAAAGATCAACAATAAAAGAGAAGAGACTTAAGACTTTAGAACTCCAACTTGAAACATAACCCAGGTCTTTGCCCTGAAAAAGAGGGCGTCATTGTGGTGAAAACTTGGTGGTGCATTTGCAAGACGTTATAATGCGGTTCAATTTAAAACAAGTTCTTCCTAATTATGTCTCATTTTCCCTGGGTTGGATCACATACATTTTTGTTAAGATTTTCAAATGAGTAATATTCCTTTTCCACGGTGCATCCATCCTGCATTCGAAGCAGTGCAATCTATCCCAGGCTAGGGTTCAAAATAGTCTGGTATCCGTTTTCTTTTTTAGAATTGGTGTATCTTTTCCGAAGGGTATACAAGGAAGGTGACAAAATGGATGCGCCGTGAATAAGGCCTCTTTAACACACAAGACAATCATTATTGTGATTTTAATTCTGTTGCAGGTTCCACGTTCGGAACATTGATTGACCGGATTACACCCAGATGAGGAACAAGGGGCTGCAGCTCGAAAAGTCCGAGGTAAGTGTGCAATGCTCAGATTTGATTGGCTGTTGGCAAGGCACGTCATATCCGTACGCGCATTTACTACCATCTGATTGGTTATTATCAATTCCGCGTGACACCATTATGCTCTTTTTGATCAATTTGATTGGATCGAAAAGAAGGATGACGTCACACGCTTTCCATTCCACTTCCTGTAATTCGATTGGATCGGAAATGTGACGTCACACGCTTTCGCCGACTTCCTGTAATTTGATTGGCTATCGATTCCAACGGGCTGGCGGCTAATTTCATTTTTTCTTAATTCAATTGAGGCGTTGCAGACTGACGTCACATCGCGCTTTCGACACCGCGCGTAATAGAATTATGTTGCGCCCCGTGCAATGGAAATTGAAAAGAAATGCAAAAATGTATATGACGTACAACGGTTGAATCAACATTGATTATGGCGCGAAAAGGACGGTCGTTTAGCAGTTTCCCGCCATTTTTAGGGCATCCCAGCAACACCTTCCTTAAAAGACTCGCATGATAGTGTCAGTTGAATGAAAGGTCTATAGTGACATTATAATGAAAAATGGGTAATTGACGTTACAGTCAGTCTTCGATATAGTCTTAACTTTACTACAAAACTGGATCAATAATCTCACAATGTACAGATTCACTGTTGTGTCTTCATTCAGTTTTTATCTTAACAAAATTTATTTCAGTTGTGTCAATTAAGCCAAATCGCCTAAAATAATAATATAATTTCATGGTAGGTTGGTCTGTCATTCAAAGCCATTAAGATGCCATTATGTCCAACGTATATTGGTCCTGTTTTTAATATCTCATAGATAGTCACGAGTCTTCCATTTTTGCTTTGTGTTCTATAAATGTGAGGATAGATTAACAGAATGAAGCCTTGGTTGATAACCTAACCATACGACTTGGACAAGTCTAGCGTCTGGTCACTTATTAACCTTACGCCGTGTCCGAAACGGGCTTCCAGAGCTACGGCTAGGTCTATTGTCTTGGTGTCTCAGCGTATTTCCAACGGAGCGAAGACCTAGACCTAGCTCTAGACAACAGATTCGGATGCAGCCTTAGACCCTTGGAGATTGTTCGGTCTGGTCCCCTTCTTCGCGTCATTGGTTGTAATGCACTATAAGTCAGGGTACCGACTGACACGTAATAAGGTTTTAGACTCTACGCAAACCGCGATTTAGGTTAAAGATTCTAAAACATTTTAAACCATTAGATGTTTTGAAGGAAAAACTACTGAACATTGTGGTCATCCGTTTGTTTTCAAAATTAGGTTACGATCGTAGAGACCGCAGCTCTGTGTGTAGTGAAATGATTTTATTGTCGAAACCTGTGGATAAAACAGTCCTTTTCGGGACCGTAAAGACTGGTCTCTTTAATTGACGGTGTAAATAGGACTGGAAGGGGAACCTAGTCCACAGCAAGGCAGCAATGAATGCCTCCACCCCTATGGTGTGGAGAAACCAGTCCCTCACACTGAAACAAGACTGATGGTCTCTTCACAGTACAAATAGGACTGGAAGGGGAACCTAGTCCACAGCAAGGCAGCAATGAATGCCTCCATCCCTATGGTGTGGAGAAACCAGTCCCTCACACTGAAACAAGACTGATGGTCTCTTCACAGTACAAATAGGACTGGAAGGGGAACCTAGTCCACAGCAAGGCAGCAATGAATGCCTCCACCCCTATGTGTGTGGAGAAACCAGTCCCTCACACTGAAACAAGACTGATGGTCTCTTCACAGTATAGAATAGGACTGGAAGCATTCCCTAGTCCACATCAATGTACTTAATGCTCCTGCTCCGATGGAGTGGAGAAAACCAGTCCCCCGCACCACAAGAAGACTGATGGTCTCCCCAAAGCCCAAATAGGACTGGAAGGGATGTCTAGTCCACAACAATACATTTAATTCTCCAACTCCGATGTAGTGGAGAAGACTGCAGTCACTCTGTCTCGATATGTCGTTCCATCTGTAAAGGGACGCCCATGTACATCAGTTCGCAGCAATTAAGAGTCCCGCCCCTTATTTGTTAATGTTCCGGAAATTACACTGTACAACCACTCTCCGGTCTGTGAATGACCTCCAATCCCAATACTCCAAACAGACAACCTAGATAATGATCGCAGTGGATCTCCCATTGTGCTATGCTTCCTGGGACTATTTTCCTAGCTCTGATCAGGACTTGATTAAAACAGATTCCTTTTTTTTCCGTCTCTGTTTGCCCTGAGCCTTGTCGGCGTAATATGCTGATTGCTTCTGATTATTGCGGTGGCGGTTTGACAAAACCCGACGAATTCCAGTAACTCTCCCCGGAATCTCTTTAAATCCTTGCAATTTATGAGACAGTAAACAAACCGGCAAAACATCCAATGTTTACCGAGTGAGCGATCGGAAAGACCGATACTGAATTTAATTATCCATCTTAAATCCAGCCTTGTTTGTTTTTTTTTTTTTTCGCGGAGCCTGTTCATCATTTCGTCGGCAGAGACTTACTTCTTTCGTGAACGCAATCTTTGACGTCCTCTTTTTACTGACGTGGGAGTGTGCAACGGAGGTTGCCTTGTTAGCTTTCCAGTTTTACTGTGTTTTTCCTTTCCTTTGCTTTGCTTTGCTTTGCTTTGCTTCCCTTTCCTCTCCTATCAATTCCATTGCTTTCCTTTGCTTTCCTTTGCTTTCCTTTCCATTCCTTTCCATTCCGTTCCTTTTCTTTCCTTTGCTTTTATTTGCTTTCCTTTCCATTCCTTTCCTTTCCTTTGCTTTCCTATACTATCCCATCCTTTTCCTTCCTTTGCTTTCCTATCATTTGCTTTGCTTTGCTTTGCTTTGCTTTGCTTTGCTTTGCTTTGCTTTCCTATCCTTTGCTTTGCTTTGCTTTGCTTTGCTTTTCATTCCTTTTCTTTCCTTTCCTTTCCACTCCTTTGCTTTGGTTTGCTTTTCTTTCTTTCCCCAATTCCTTTCCTTTACAATTTACTGCTTTTCTTCGCTTTCCTTTGCTTTCCTTTGCTTTCCTTTCTTTCCCCAATTCCTTTCCTTTACAATTTACTGCTTTTCTTCGCTTTCCTTTGCTTTCCTTTGCTTTCCTTTCTTTCCTCCTCCTTTCCTTTGCTTTCTTTTGCATTCCTTTGCTTTCCTTTGCTTTCCTTTGCTTTCCTTTATTTCCTCTTCCTTTCCTTTGCTTTCCTTTGCATTCCTTTGCATTCCTTTGCTTTCCTTTGCTTTCCTTTGCATTCCTTTGCTTTCCTTTGCTTTCTTTTGCTTTTCTTCGTTTTCCTTTGCTTTCTTTTGCTTTTCTTCGCTTTCCTTTGCTTTCTTTTGCTTTCCTTTGCTTTCCTTTGCATTCCTTTGCTTTCTTTTGCTTTCTTTTGCTTTTCTTTGCTTTCTTTTGCTTTCCTTTGCTTTCCTTTGCTTTCCTTTGCTTTCCTTTGCTTTGCTTTCCTTTGCTTTGCTTTCCTTTGCATTCCTTTGCTTTCCTTTGCTTTCTTTTGCTTTCCTTTGCTTTCCTTTGCTTTTCTTCGCTTTCCTTTGCTTTCCTTTTCCTTCTTCTTGTTTTCATAATGGTTATTGAAAGTGCAAATGTATGCGTAGCTAAACTTAGAACTGATATAATTATAATGGATTGTGAAGTCGCATTGAGCTTGAATTGATTAAGACAAGCTTGGATACACGCCAAATTGCTTTTTGTTCAGAAACAGCTATAGCATTGTGCGCGCAAGCTATAACGACCGGCGCGCGTATAATGCCAAATTGCACGCAAAACTCGAATTGCAAGCATCTCACGTCGGAGCTTACAATTCTACCCCTGCCCCTGTACTTACCCACTCCTGAGCCACAATGGAGCTGGGAAAATAATTTTGTCAAATTTCAAAATGTCAGATGTTCGAGATAGGCAGTAACAAAACATGACATTAAGGTGGAAGATTTAAAATGAATCAAGTTCTTCCCAAATTGTTTACATGTCTTGTTGTATACAAGACCTTTATTGTGGTTCCCGTTTGTGGGAAGAATTTGTGTAAAATTTACCGCGGTGTGTTCGCAAAGAGTCGCGGGGACCGCCAAGCGATAAACCGGGTGAGTTTGTTTTTGGCGTGTGGCTCAATTTATTCTGAGTTGTGAACCTACCCGATGGCGGCTTATTCTGTGTGGTCTAAAGGGAGCATATAGGATTTGCTAGTTTGTGTTTGAGACAGAAAATGGACTTAACAGTTCGTAAACAGTGCAAACAGTCACCATGGGAAATCTTGGTTCATCATATGTTGGGTTTTTCAAGGAAATCAAGATTTAGTTTTCCAAAGATCGTTTGTCCGAACGATTTTTGGAACAAACATAAAGGACACCCTCACAAAGACCGAAAACAGTTTGATCTCGGGGTAAGATCAAAACTATTCTTCATGTTTTATAAAAACTCAACAAAATTGAGTCTGGTTTTCGCTATTTTCTCGTGACTCAGATGTCCGATACAGCTCAAATTTTCAGACAAAGTATGAGCGCTGTCCTGTGACCTTTACCAATCATGTATTGTACCTTTAAAGCTTTAGTTTGATGAGAAGGTCCTTCGCTTACTTATCAAGTTATCTGTACTGCATTATTCTAGCATACTCAACCATCATTCTGCATAGATCGCATCCTTATATACATTAATGCAATTTGATATTCTCCTTGTGCAATATATGTGTCTTGTTTCTTATCCACGTTATCAAGCCCTTCCGTTGTCTGTCCTTGTGTGAAGATTATGTTCTTGTAAGCATCTTTCCTTGGTTACATGGACATGCTCTCGATACATTCATTAGCTCCGATAATGTTGTCATCAGGCATCGTTTCCTGGGTATTATGCTCCTATCTCGATATAAGATCGAACAATATAAATAGCACTTTTTTTGACAAACTAGTGTTTAAAATATGCATGAGCTTTCGTACCAACAACTACTTCATCAGATTCAACTACGTCTGATGCATCTGATGAAGTAGTTGTTGTTACGCAAGCTCATGCACATATTAAACTCTTGTTAGTCAATAAAGTGCTATTTGTGTTTTTCTATTTCATATTGTATTCTGACTGACAAGGCTACCCACCAAATGTTCCTATATCGAGATAGTGTTGTTCTGTATGTTAATGTGCGGTCTGGAATTAAATTTTAAATTGCGTATTATTTGCAAAATAGCAGTATTTCATCGGTGCTTATTAGGCAAACTTTGTATTTGAATACGGGCGATACCAACAGACTGCGCCACCAAGAGTTTGCAATGCGTTGGCCAATCGCAAGTCTATGATTTTTCCGACCTCGTGCACGTTTAAAAAGAATCGGCAAATTCCATGAATTCTGATTGGCCAACGCATTGCAAACTCTTGGTGGCGTATTATTTAAAATCGCTCGTATTGGTTAATCAGATAATCGACATTCAGCCCTAACGTAGGTTCGCATGTTAAATTTAGTTTATGAATTTTGAGGGCGGTATCTATTTATCTAAGAAATATCAAATCGATACCATCTTGCGAAAGGTGAAACACGTTACAGAAAGCTACTCTTTTCAGAGCTCAAACTGTTACAATGTGAAAGTTAGTATCATACTTTGGTATCATACCGAAACAGAAATCTTCACAGATCTACCTACCTTACGGGTATTAAGGGTATACAGGTTTCTACGAGAAATGCTGTATGTATCCAGGTGTCGATTTCTCGAAGCCATGCGATCGATCGTTACTCCAGTTACGAAGGATAACCCATCGTAGGGGGCCTAACCCACGTACGGCTTCAAGCATGAAAGGTCCTACGGTTGATAGCAAGTTACGAAGGGTTTGGTGAAATCGACCCCAGAAAAGAGTAAAAACCAATAGCCAAAAACATTTTTGATCTTTAAAAGATTTAAAAAACAAAATGACGATTTTCACTGTATTCTCAAAAAGCGGGCACCATATTGGAAATTTCACAGATGACTAATGCCCCTTTCTTGATATTTTTGCTCAAGAATCTGTATTTCTTTGGAAAAAACACAATATGAAATTACATATATACCTTTAAACAGGCCATATACGTTTACTGGGCTTTTAACATTTGCATTTGCATCTTGCAACTTCGTTGGTGCTGTTTCGTTTGTTTGTTTTGTTTGCACGAAATTACATTTAATTTCCCCATGCACCACTTGACAAGCAATGAACATATGCACCAATTAGGCACGGTTTATATGTACACGTTGAGTTATAATATGTTTTTGTCATAGTCAAGGAGCTGGATGGTAGATACTATAGTGGACACGGCATTTACTCTGCTTAACCTTCCGTGAAATGCGCTGCAAATTGACACAAAAAGGTCTCGTGTGTCGTCTGTGTGGTTTTACCTCGCATTTGGGAAATAGGTCGAGGTTAAAAAAATGACATTATGTGTTTAAAAATAGGAACAAGAAAAACACTCAATTTTAAATTGAATTTGTCCCTTGACACATGTACCTTGGAGTCGCGTTTGATTGATGTACCTACACAATGAACTAGGCAAATACGCTTGAAACTATTGTACACATTATTGCATATTGCTTGGAGTTAGGAGGGCCTGACTTTTCGACCCCAGTAGGATCTTTCTCAAAGGCTAAATGACAATGGGACAATAGCATGCAAGTATTGAACATACACGTAAATGATAAGTTGGTCGGTGAAATCATTCTTAAATTATGAACCAATTTTAATTGCTAAGCAAAGTGTGATGTCACAACACAAATCACCATTGTGATATTGACAACTAATCTTAAGATTAATCTAAACGTTTCGTGAAATCCACCCCAGAACAAAAAAGGGGCAGAACGACAAAGGGAAAACATGCAATAATGCTGGGAAACCACAACGAGAGGATAGAGGTGGTGGCAAGTCTGCCAGTCAGGGGACGGGACTTAGGGGTGTGTGTTAGGCAAGATCAAAGGTGGACACTAGCTTAGCAAAGGGGTGAAGATATTAAATTTTGTCAGTGTTAGGCTTTATTAAATGATAATAATAATACATAATTTAGGCATTTAATATACCGTTCTTAAACACAAGAAGGGTATCACAACGTTTTACGCTATCATTATCCATGGTCATTCGGCCCATTTACAGTCCTAAAACAATCTCAGCTCCCTGGGGAGTATACAGCCCGCAGCTGCCTGCAAAGCACACAAGGGCTAATCAAGCTCACAAAGCCATCTCTACCCTCACAGGTACCCATTTACACCTGGGTGAAGAGGAGCAATATGTGACAAAGCGTTTTGCCCAAGGACGCAAGAACCATTAACCCATGGCTGGATTTGAACGCACAATCTGTAGATTGACCACAAGATCTTGAAAACGACACGCCAGACCACTAGGCCTCGGCACTCCACACAAGGGATGAATAATTATTATGGTAAATTTGATGAAACTATCATATTTGTTTCAAACACAGTTGTTAGTTTGCTTGCGGATGAGTTCATTTCCAAAGCAAAGCCACCAACGCCTCTTAAAGGTAATATCATACTTTGGTTTTTATTAAAGAAATACAGATTCATGGGCAGAAATATCAAGACAGATGCAGTAACAGTCATCGTTGTTTTTACAAATTTTTGGATAAATACACCATTTCAGGTGGAAACATTTTAACAGTTTGTTTCTACCACCACCATCTTCATACCCTGTAAGTCATACGTTAATCTGTGAACATTTCTGTTTTGGTTTCTTACCAAAGTATGATACTACCTTTAAGTGTAGTAGAGTAAAATGAAAACCAACAAGGCATGTTTTTGGAAAATACTGGGCATATCGATCTCCATCAGAAAACACGATTACGCGCGCGTCACCGTACGCATGCTGACGTCGATCTACATAGATGTGAAATCACTTTTCTCCCAATCGTCATCGTCACATAAGGGAAACGAATGAGTTTTAAGATTATGCACTTTTGGTAACCTTGACAAACGAGCTGGGTAAAAGCTTGCCAACGTTTTTATGACACTTGGAAGTGAAATCTGAGGACTGTAGCAGAGATTTTAATGGCGTCATCGGAACGAATGTTGCCTTGGACGGTCGGAGAGCACTGCTGTATCGGGTCACACGTGTGCCCCTACATCATGCCATTAAACGCGACCCTGCAGTAAGATTTGCAGCTGGTGGGAGTACATAATCCCCTGTGCCCAACGCCACAATTCATATCTAGTGATGCCAATTCGGTGTCCAATTAACATGCCCTGTGTTCACCTCGGTCCTGTCTACGTGGAACGCTCGATAAAATATGGATGAGTTTTAGGGGATGAACGTATAATGGCGCGCTCATCTGTCGCCTAATCAAGGTTTTTGAACTCTGGAATAAAGCGAGGAGCATGCACTTAATGTGTGTTTGATCGACTTGTGGTAGTCACAATCGGTTGGGTTAGAATTTAAGTCAGTTTTGGTAGCCTCCATCCGTGATGAAAGCGACTTCTGATAACTAGCTTCTCTCCCCTTTGTTTCAAACTTAGACCTGGTGCCAAATTCACGGCCCTGCTTAGCTACAAAACTGGCTCACCATGAAAATTATGTCTTAATCAAACAGGATTAACAATGAAATGTACATGTGTTGTGTATCCGATGTTATTGCCCTTTGACTGTTGTTCGCTCAGGACCTTAGATATGAAAATAATGAACATGTTTAATGCTGGTTTGTTTATTGTGCAAGACATTTTGTGCTTAGCATTTTGTTTGTGCTTATTAACAGCTCCATGAAATTGTCCCCTGCGCATTCCGTTTCTGTCTTGAATATGAAGTGACGTCTGTGCAGTTACTGTGAAGTCCCCAGGTGTCCACATGACAAGGCTAGTTCCCGTCCCTTCAAAACCCTTGGGCCAATTTCATAAAACTGTTAAGCACAAAAATGTACTTAGCACAAAAACGTCTCGCCCAATAAAACAAACCACCATTGAAAATTCCATTTGATATTCATGGTCAGCGAACAACAGCCAAGGAACAATCACAAGTTATACACAACACATGGAGATGTGGTTGTTAACCCTGTTTTTATTAAGACAGAAATGCCATGCTTAGCAAATGTTTGTGCTTAACAGTTTTATGAAATTAGCCCCTGGTTCCGACCGGATTTGTCGGTCTCCAACAGACAGAGGAAGATAACATCCAAGTATCTGGGGCCAATTTCATAGAGCTGCTTAGCACGAAAAATCGCTAAGCATGACATTTCTGCCTTAATGAAAACAGGATTAACAACCAAATTTCCATGTGTTGTGTTTCACTTGCAATATTATTGTTCAGTGGCTGTCGTTCGCTAACCATGAATATCAAATCGAATTTTCATTGTGGTTTGTTTTATTGGGCAAGCCTCGTTTGTGCTAAGCATTTTTTTGTGTGCTAAGCATATCTATGAAATTGTCCCCTGGACTTACAAACATAATCTACCGCGACAGAGCCAGCACTTTGCTAATTGACGCCCAAGGTCCGGCTATGTCAAAGGAACTGGACTTAATATTAATAAAAATCGCTCGAATTGTTTGGGGTTTTATCATACAGAGGAAGAAAACTCCCACAAGGCCCCCCATTCCAACGGCGAACTATCTCACTTGTGAATTTCCTATAAAATGTAGTTCAAGGTTAGACATGACGGCGACAGAATGACTCGAAACCTTGTATACTTTATGCTGACCGTTACACAAATCCTAAACGCTCATCTGGCTCAGTTTGCACCTATGCAAAGTACAATGGAATATGATTTAATTTATCAACATTTCAAAATTTCATTTCTGTGTCATCAGCG
This sequence comes from Astropecten irregularis, assembly GCA_963971285.1. Taxonomy (NCBI): domain Eukaryota; kingdom Metazoa; phylum Echinodermata; class Asteroidea; order Paxillosida; family Astropectinidae; genus Astropecten; species Astropecten irregularis. Next base: position 5,819,900 of record OZ020261.1, on the reverse strand, counting down.
GATGGCGACTAAGATGGTAGCTGTGATGGCGATAATTCCATTAAGGTATACAGCTCCAACTGGTTCTTACAATTCACAACTGAAAACTAAATATAACTATAGCGAGACATGTGCTGAGCTTAAACCCGTGGCCGTGGACAAAAAATCAGATCCGCTCTCTAAAATGCAAAAGAGTGAAAAATACCACACTTTTAGAATCGAGCTGTCCTTTATGCGGCTCTTAAAGGTAATGTCATACTTTGGTTTTTATCAAAGAAATACAGATTCATGGTCATAAATATCAAGACAGATACAGTAACAGTCATCTGTGAAAATTTCAGTCCCATACGGTGCCCACTTTTTGAACAAACAGTAAAAAAAAAAAAAAAAAAAAACAGCCACAGTATATCTTAAGTCTTTTCTCTTTTACTTTTGATCTTTTAAAAGATCAAAAAGATTTTCGGTCGATGTTTTACTTATCTCTGGATAGGCCTAAATACACCATTTCAGGCGGAAACATTTTAACGGTATGTTTCTACCATCACCCTCTTCATACCTTGTAAGTTATACGTAAATCTGTGCACATTTCTGTTTTGGTTTCTTCTTTGGTATGATACTATACCTTTAAGTTACTACTAATTATGCGCCTTATACGATAAATAAGCTGGGCTTCACTTAAGTTATCATACCTGTCATTAATCTTCCACGTATATTTTTGGGCAAGGTATCAGAGGAAAGCTTATTACTTTTCGCACCTCGTAAAATTAAAATCAACGATTGAGAACCAGAGTCGGGCATGGAATTTGTAAGTGCTAATTTTGACACTCCGATTTGTTTTTCGTTTATTGTATAAACTGTCAAATGAAATCTCGAAGGATTTAAAATCAATACACGATATTAAACCAAACCTGTATATTAAAACCCTTAAAAGGCCCAGGCCTGCGTTTTGTACGCACGAAAATAATTTGAGCTGGGGCAACATAATGTATTTCACCGATAGCAAGTTAAGTATTGTCAGATATAAACGAGTTCTGGCAGTTACTTTAATTTCTCCTTATTTTGTTATTCAAACAACAAGCATCTACTTCATCCGTTCCTTTTTTTTACGATTCAATTTAGTTCCAACCCTGAAATTTTAAACGGAACAAGGAATTATAACAAGAAAGAAAAATGAAATAATGAAAAGATGGAGAGGACCTTGGATGTATATTATTCACTTTAAGGACCCCAGCATTTGACGTCACGATTTACGCGTGGTTCGCTTCGGCCGGTGGGCCTTTATTAAATAATTCCTTGCAGGCCATTTGTGTTTTGATGGCCCCTCGGAAACAGCTACAAATTCGTTATGATAACCTCGCTGTCTTGGTCACGCCAATTGGAATCTGAAATATCCTCCATCTCTGTACATAATTGCGCTGTGCCGCATTAATGAATTAATTCAACGTTTCGGACTCAATATTATGTCCATCTTCGGTAGTATGTGACTATGTGTATAGTGTGTGCCTCTTAGGTTTAAGTCGATTTTTTACTGAGTGACAGCTAGGCTAAGATTTTGATGGCCATCTTCAAATCTGACACCAGCTTGCCACCAACTGGCAGTTTTTTTTGTAAGAAATCACCTGCCGCACGTGATGAAAATTACCAGGCATTGAAATGTTCAGATATTTTTGGCAGCTGCCCCGGAAAAGGGTCTCCGAAGGTATGTGGCAATGAAGGTGCTATCTTTCTTTGTCTGGCGAGATTTCCTTTGAGATGAGTCGATGAGTTGTTGTTTTTTTTAAATACTGGGTCCAAAAATTCATTTGCTTCTGCTTGATGCTTAGCCAATTATTTGTGGTAAATAATAAGGAACCGTCAAATGGAGTATAAATGATTTGCAAGGCACCGCGAAAAATTAATTATTGAGTTTGAGACAGAAAATGGACTCAACAGTTCGTAAACAGTGGAAACAGTCACCATGTGAAATCTTGGTTCATCAGATGCTGTGTTTTTCAAGGAAATCAAGATTTAGTGTCTTTTCCAAAGATCGTTTGTCTGAACGATTTGTGGAACAAACATAAAAGACACCCTCACTTGAGTTGTTTAAGTTATCCCCTTTCACTCAAGATATGAAGGTGGTGCTGGTAGAAACATACCGTTAAAATATTTCCACCTGAAATTCTGTATTTATCCAGAAATAAGTAGAACAAAGACCGAAAACAGTTTTGGTCTCGGGGAAAGATCAAAACCATTCTTCATGTTTTATATGAAAAATTTGAGTCGGGTTTTCGCTATTTTATCCTGACTCGGATGTTGGTTTGAGCTCAAACTTTAACAGGCTTATTATTTCATGTACATGGTGGATCAGACAAAGTATGAGTGCTGTCCCGCGACCTTTTCCAATCATGTATTGCACCTTTAAGCAGTTTACTTTCATCTCAAGTCTGGATAAAGATCAGAGAAGTTGAAATAATAATAATATCAATGGATGTGAGATACATAGTGGTGCATGGCCGTCAACGTTGGGCTGAATTTCACAAAACACTAAGACTAATCTTAAGATGAGTTGTCAGTATCACCACAGTGATTTGTATTGTGAAATCAAACTTTGCTTAGCAAGTAAGGTAAATACACACTTATGTTCAGTCTTAGAGCTGAAAGAGAACTTAAAGAGTGAGATGAAAGCAGTTGCTCTCGTCATACTTCACATCGGGGTTTAGCTGGTAACTCGAGTGCGCTTAGCGAGATTGAGTTGTGCTTATCAGGTTTAAGAAGTTGTCTCTCTCTGGACAAGGAAAATAATGAAAAAAAAAAAAAAAACCAAAACAACAAAAACAATAGTTGTTCGGCTTGAACCCGAACATCTACACCAAATTACACTCTCAATGTGAACCCTTTACCTCAATTTTCAATGTCACTTGTCGGGCCAGCTAGAGTGCAGGTAGAAAGGTGTCCTCGTCATATGTCTGTTCAGAATTGAAACAATAAGGTATCGAGCGGGATCGACCTTGCCTATGCTGGCTATGGACACCAGGTGGCCATCCCACTCACTACTATCCACGGTCGATCTTGTTTAATAATTAGCCGGATTCATGTAGCAGTTATACCGATATACTGCTCCCGATGCAAGCATGTGCACGCGGTAATTAAAAAGAAACTGCGAGTCCGGACATCACATATCGCCTTTGGGTGACCGTGAGGTCGGCCAGCGCGCGTACCGGGTCACGACTCAATCAATCGGTGCGCGCCCGGCCTACCTACCTGGTCATAGGGAAAATTAAAGAGAATTTGCGGTCTATAATCACAGGGATCGAGACCTTAATGAACTCGACGTTGTTTCTCAGGTTGATATAAGTCCCAACATCTAATCCAGTCGCCTATGGAAAAATGTGCTCGCCACTATATAACTGGGCATATAACCTTACCAATTATACACAGCAACCCAAGCTACTGGGAGTGTATACAGGACACGAGGAGAAGTCTGGTTTCCATTGTCCTGACATCTTGTTAGGTGCATCTTTTAGAGTCGGGAACCAGGCCAGTATACTTGTTCACCCTTAAGGCATTGTGGTCGGATGCAAGCATATGAACTTGCACGCCCAGCGTCTGATAATATTGATTTGTTTTGCGAGCGAGTAAAATTACCTCAGACTTGTCTATTGGAAAATCCTACTTGTTTTTTAGCGTACGAAGGTCTACCATGGCGTTCGAAGTAAAATAGACCACTGCCAGTTCAAGTATAGCCACTGGAAATATCAGGCAATTAATCATCATTAGTCACATATTTTGAAAGGTTAATTGGAAGTTCCTAATTCCCATTTTGTTTACCTTTATTTACTCATAATGACTAATCAACCTTGTTTTCTTCAGGCTAACAAATAATTATTTCAGTTACCGTCGAACACTTTTCGTCTGTCTGTTTCACTGTGTGTGCGTCATTACTGTGTTGAAGAGTTGAATTTGGCCGCCAATTGACTTGGTGTGGGATTAGATCTTAACATCACTATTCCATCATATTCAGGATTATACGAAAGGCAATCATCATTGCTGCCGAATTTCAAGTTTGACGAAAAGTAAAGAAAACGCATAAGCACAACTTTGATCGAAAACGATGCTTCGCGTGCGGTGTTTGTTGCCATCAATGTTCCATATAGTTTTCCTCCTTTGAGAAAGATAAGTATCGAAACGTCAGGCCCTCCTCATTCTGAGCATTTAGCCTTTGAGAAAGATCTTACAAGGATCGAAACGTCAGGCCCTACATACTCCAAGCATTTTTATTATTCCATGTCATTGTTTTGGCTGATGAGCAGTTTGCAGCAGTTAATTAGGCCTTAGGCCTACTTGCACATTCCCTTTTAGATCGTCTTAAAGAGCGAAGATCATATTCGTTCTACACAACGGCTCGCCATTCCATTTATCTCTGGTTAGAATAACTAGGGATGTTGCCAGTGTGAAAGGGGGTCCCATCTTAAGCAAGATTTACATACCTGCTTAAGCACAAGAAAAATCCTTAACAATGAACAATTCTCAGAGACTATAAATGTGAAACGATTTCGTCAAAAATGTGGAGTGTCTAGAACCAACTTGAGGGTTAAAACTCAACATTTTTGCTGGTGTGTGTTCAACACACACACGATACACACGATATAAAACAATATTGAACTCCAGACTTAATAATGTCAGAATATAAATTGCCACAGTAAAAATGACCCAATTGTATCCACCAAGATCACTCAAGATATGACGAACCAATACAGAGGGCATTTTTATAAGAATATTGGGTAAGAGGTTGCGCTTCACACGCAAGCAGTCTGCATGCGTTGGCGTCCCGTTCTCCTCCCCAGGGGTTTGCAATCACCGCATCCTGACCGATCCCCCTGGAACAGTATATATGTATAGTTACTTTCCTGAAATTGATTTAAGACGCGGCGACGGGGAATACACATGTGCACCGAACCGGAAGAGCACAGGAAAACAAGGCCTAGGAGGTCATAGCTATAAACAGGCGTCGTTGAGGCGTCACGGTACGGTATAGTCAATTTAAAATCAGACTCGTTTTTAGAACAGCACACGCCAATAATGATAAATTTGTTGTTTTGTTCATTGAACCATGGAATATTAAATTATTTCAGTCGCTAGGAGTCGAACACTATCCCTGGGCTGGTAGTATAAATTGAAGGCATGTTTGAATCAACGTCATAAACTGGACGCCATTTTAAATTTGTATACACCCCAGTGGACTTTTATTAATCATAAAATATGTATCATAATGTCGCCTAATTTAATTGAACTCGATACCCAGTTGGTTCGTTTATTAATATGCCACTTATGTAATCGATTACTTTGCTTGATATGCTGCATGTAGTTCATGATTCATTATTGCATTATCGATACTATAAATGGTATACAGTATAGTAATAATCGTGTTAATTCGCTCTGTGGGCTGGGAACAGTTACTGAAAAAAATTATAAATACAAGCTTTGAGCATTTACTCCTTGCATTTTGCACACTCAATTATATATTGACTGTGTGTTGCAGCATCGGCAGTGCCGTGCACAACAGCTATGGTCGCCCATAAATATTACGTACACAGCATCGTGACACATATATATACATACATATATAGCACTACCTCCCCCCCACACATGATATTTTCTTCATAAGAATGGATAACATGATATGAAATGATAAGGCAGCCATGAAAAATATGAAGGTTGGTATAATATTATTATGTAGGACGTCATATTTAGTCTGAAGCGCTGTACGCTCTTCGAGATAAAGGCGATATTTTGTGAGATGGTGTCGATAGACACACGTCAGTAAAATATCGATATAAGGTGGATTGTTGCAAAACCGATATCATGCACCAATGAAAATTCATTTGGTACCCTTATTCGGTTATTTGTTTATTTGATTGTCGTGATGGAATTTTCGTGGACTTTGAATTTGGCAGTATCATAAGTATACATTCCCAAATGGTGGTATAAAATGTGAATTATAATTAACAAATGCAGTAAGCTGTAACACAATAATACAGCTTCGTAATTAGTGAAAAATGTTCGTATAAATATTACAGTAAACACAACATTAGGAAAATAATAAGGTCCATAGAATTTATTTGATTCTTTACTGTCTTTTCAATTTGTAAAATTTAACGATCGATTAGGAATCATCGTTATCAGTTGTCATCGAAATCAGTCAATATCAGTTAATGAACTTTCGTTATTTGGACAATGATCTATATTGCTGAAAGACATCATAATGTAGAGCACGTGCGTACAGAGATACACAACCGGATTTAGATATACCTTTACACCGAACCCACCTTGTTTGTGATCAAGACCACTGCCTTTTGTATCGATTCCGTGTTTCGTATTTCCAGTATCGATCATTGGTTAAGATCTTGACCGGTGCAATAGTGCATATGCAGCGTTGTGTATACCCACCGTGTATTTTGATAGTGCGATGTTTTTTTGGAGGGAGTATGTCTGACGTGCTAGAGGGCTTGTACGTGCGTTGCTGAATGTTAACAACGGTTCAGATCGGGCTAACTTTGTTCAGCTTTTCCTGGTCGCCTGTCCGTCTGGGGCCAATTTCATAAAGCTGCTTAACACACAAAAAAAAAATGCTAAGCACAAAAATAGCTTGCCCAATAAAACGAACTCCCATTGAAAATGCCATTTGATATTCATGGTCAGCGAACAACAGCCAAAGAACAATTGCAAGTGATACACAACACATGGACATTTGGATGTTAATCCTGATTTTACATAGACAGAAATGTCATGCTTAGCGAATTTGTGTGCTAAGCAGTTCTATGAAATTGGCCCCTGGTGTTTATCTGAGCACAACACGTCACAGGATAGCCTTGTGTCTTTCCCTTTTTGAAATTATCAGCATACAGGGATTTTGTCTAGTTTTTGTAGGGCTCCGTATTTATCGAGTCGAGGTTGAGTCGAAGCTACCTGTCATCCATTGTTCTTGGGATTTGATCAAAATTAAAGTGGATATATCTATGGGATTGGCCATAATGGATATTTTTTAGAAAGCTTCGTTTTTGTCTATTTATTCCCAAAATGAAGATCTTCGACTTATCCGGAGATTTATGTGAAACTCGTCTCCACTTCATAATTTTTATCTGAGAGAAAATTTTCAAACTGTACATGATGTTTATTTGTTTGTTTGTTTTATTGTGTGTTTTTTTTTTTTTAGTTTGCCGTGTATTAATTGGCCGCATGCACTTTTTCTCCAATTTTACACAAGGTTTTCAGTCCGAGTCGGTTTAAAGATAATATCATACTTTGGTTTTTATCAAAGAAATGCAGATTCATGGGCAAAAATATCAAAACAGATACAGTAACAATCATCTGTGAAATTTCAGTCCCATACGTTGCCCACTTTTTGAGAAAACAGTGAAAACAGCCACAGTATTTCTTAAGTCTTTTCTCTTTTATTTTTGATCTTTAAAAAGGTCAAAAAGATTTTCGGTCGTTGTTTTACTAATTTCTGGATAAATACACCATTTCAGGCGGAACAATTTTAACTGTATGTTTCTACTACCACCATCTTCATACCCTGTAAGTTATACGTAAATCTATGAACATTTCTGTTTTGGTTTCTTACCAAAGTATGATACTACCTTTAAGATGGGAAATAGTCTTACCACTCCGAAAATTGTGTTTTCAGATCTCTTTTGAGTTTTTTTTTTTTTTAACAAACTTCTAATGATTACACCGTAAGAAAATATACCCTTTCAATATTAAATACCAACTCGGGTCATTTATTCAACTCATGAAGAAGTATATTTAGATGCGATAGTTTTCATGTTTGTCCAACGACGTTCATTAAACGTTTTTTGCCTAAAGAGATTGCAGTACAGTGTCACATCACGCACTATGGGGTTGTAATTGTGTGTCGAAATCTTGTATTACATACTGACGTGTGTACATGAATGCAATGGTGGTTGAGCGCTGTTTTGACGTAGTGCTGCCTGGCAGTATATAATAATCAAACATTGCCATGCTCTTAGAAGGACGAAGAATGACAGTCTATATTCAGATCACAATGGGAATTGTGGAGATTTCCAAGTCCCCCGTCTACTGAGGATATTGGGTAGTTCATGTCACTATTCGTACTGTCATTCTACACCGCAAAATTTCAAAAGGGAAACGGTATTCGCGGCTCCGTATTCTAGCAACGCCTGAATGCGATTATTTATTTATAAATAGGCAAAGTGTTTTTAGAAAGTAGGACTCCGTATCGATTCTAATTTGTTATTTTGTGGTTGGTTCGAATTGTTCTGGCTGGAAATCGGATACAAAATGCTTTTTTTGCGGGGAGGGGAGTCGTTTTTTCTTGAGTGTAGTGACGGAGCAGTAGTTAATAGCCCGGAGCGGTCTCTAGCAGATTCCGGCCGGAAGAACTCAGCGAAATAAAGTGACAGTTTTGTAAAGTGCAATTCGCATAATAAAAAAAAAGAAGAAGATGAAATTTAAGGGCAAGATGCGAGCAGACGTAAAAGCTTCTGTGAGGCATATTATGGGTTTTTTTGTCTGTTCAGAAATGGCGCGAAATAAAAGTGAGAAAAATGTGTCTGGTTACATGGATGGAATATTGCACCCCCTCAGCGTGTGTCTATGTTCTTTTCTTAATGCGCTATCGGGTGTCACGGCATTGGTTAGGTACCGAGCGTGCGATTAAAGATTTCTATACGGTTTAAAAACAAGCCTCGCGCCCCGCAGTGAATTCATCGCCTACGGTGACCTCACCTCCCTACACGGGATGGGTTCTGAGGGCCAGGCTGATTGTTTTGACAAGCTTTGGCGCGAAAATCTGTACTCCCCACACACGCGGTTTTCATTCAGACGTGTCGTCTGCAGAATCGGTTACTGTTAACGTAAAGAGCAACGTGAAGAAATAACCATCATTTTAAATTGCAGAATGTCGAATGTAATTATATTGCCCGTGTATAGGTTTCATTTCAATGAGCTGATCTAGCACCTTGTCACTTATATCACTGGTATAGGCATATAGTATAGTCCCACCACAAAGGAACACATTTGATTTTCTTCGCACCTTTACCGTACGTGTGCTGCTTTTTGATAATTGAGCGCCGGATCCTTTTTCAAGAGAGGCTCTTTGTGTTACTCGTAAATTTGTACACATTGTACTTGAGATGATAAAAGCACGGACTCTTCTCTGCGATAAGCCTTCGGTTTCCATAACAAGAACTATATTTGTGTGAGCACATGGACATCCAGGTTTCAAAACACTTTCACAGCTCGTGCATTTTGAATTAATGCGCGGCACCCTGTGTCTGCAGTGTATTGATCTTTGGTGAACCGCCTTTGAGAACCGAATTGCGCATTTTCGTGTGTTGTTCCGAGAACTGCAATATAGTCCCTCAAATTGTACAGACAGTCCGTGCTAGCACTAAGGTCCCAGTTTTCTCTTTTAGGTAACTCCATGTGATGTTTATCATCTTTAAAAGATCAACAATGATTTTGGTCACAAGTTTTACTCTTGTCTGGATAAATACTTCATTTAAGGCAGACGAACTGTAACGGTATGTTTCTACCGTCACTATCTTCATACCCTGTAAGTTATAGGTAAATCTGTGAAGATTTGTGTTTCGGTATGCTACCAAATTATGATACTACATGTACCTTTAACGAACCCGTTTTTAACGAACCTTTAAAATGTCGGCCAGCTGAAGATGTTTATTTGTGAATAAGCAGCTGCATTTGATCAAAGCACGTACAATATATCAAAAACATCTGACCAAAATGTCTCGATGATTTTATGTATGGATTCATCTGAAGCGACAAACTGAAAGAAAAACATCCTCATTTAGAAATACATTGTATCTCATTGGAAATCGAAATGCAATAAGCATCGGGGAAAAAACACTCCTTCGTGAATTTCTTCATTCCGAGATGGAATTGAACTTGTTTACAAGGGTACGTGTGCGTGGCTTGGCATTTTGAGGTGTTTCATGTCGGTTTATACACCCTCGAAATAATGAGGAGATTTTCCAGGCGAACCAATTTTGGTCAGGATTGGCGCGGATTTTTTTTTTTTTTTTTTTTTTTGTTCCCAATTCTCTCCATAACAGAGCCCTTTTAATATAGAGTTGCATGGAAAACGGGCCTCGGGGTATTAAGCCAAAGCAAGGATTCCTGTCCACTGAAGAGGTCTGTCGCACTTGTTGTCCGGTCAAGTACATGAGAATCAAGCAATTCAGCGTGGCTGTCCACTACTCGGGGTATTTGTATCACCATGGATACCTGAGGGCATCTTGGAATGCTGAAAACGAGGTGTTTTTTTATTTCTATATGGTGAACGGGATGACATGTTTCATAGGGATGAACAGATTTCTTCTTGTTCTTCCTTTCTAGCAGTTTGGTTCTTAGCTGGAACTGTTTTGAGGTCGGTTCCGTGTGTGTAGGGTACGATGGAAGCACATGTTGATATGTAGCAAAATAAGAACTAGACCCTATCGTTTATTGTAGACGGTTTTATAACTTTAAAGGTAGTATCATACTTGGGTAAGACACCAAAACAGAAATGTTCACAGATTTACGTATAACTTACAGGGTATGAAGATGGTGCTGGTAGAAACATACCGTTAAATTTGTTCCGCCTGAAATGGTGTATTTATGCAGAAATTAGCCACAAACAACCACCGAAAATCTGTTTGGTCTTTTAAAAGATCAAAAATAAAAGAGAAAAGACTTAAGAAATACTGTGGCTGTTTTTCACTGTTTTCTCAAAAAGTGGGCACCGTATGGGACTGGAATTTTCACAGATGACTGTTACTGTATCTGTCTTGATATTTGTGCCCATCTATGAATCTGTATTTCTTTGATGAAAGCTAAAGTACTACCTTTAACCTACATGGCCAAAACGATCAGTAATTAGGTACGGCCATATGGCCAGCATCAACATCTCATGTAGTGTATTTCCATTTCATGTTGACACCCTTGTGCATGCATGATATGTCAGAAACACATTTTGAAAGGCTTAAATATCCTTATAGTGTCATTATATACGTTCCGTTTCACAGCATTACAAATCTTATGTACTTTCGAAAAGATATTGTTCCGCTTGTAGATGCCAATATGTTCCACTTTGAGATTTGTGCTACTTCCTAAATATATTTAAGTTGCCTTCCCAAAATCAAGATATTTCATTAAATCAGAACAATGGTTTATGTTTCGCTTATTGTCGAAGGATCTTTGACGGTTTTGCCCGTCTATATGTTGCAGTATTGCAACAATGCAATAATAAATGTAACGCAATGTAATAAACTGCTGCAAACTGTCTATCAATGAAAATAGTTACATGAAATGTATCAAAAAGCAGCTTGTGAGGGCAGACGCGTCAATCCTATATAGGATCTTTCTCAAAGGCTAAGTAAAAGAGGTCTTTTAGAAACATCATGCTCTAGGATTGAAACGTCAGGCACTTCAATCTCGAAACCAAAAATTAAAGTTATTTAAATTGCCCTGCCTCTTTTAATCTAGTATAGCAGTTTGATATTATCACAATTATTTTAACCATCAAATCGCCCGAAAAACTACATCTGTTCAATGATTTAGTGCTGCATAGGTAATATTGCAGGGAGTTTGTGTATTAAGCCCTGAACGGTGCATCGTGCACGTGTTGCCATTCAGTTCATCTCACAGGTGTTTTTTTTTTATGGAAAATCGTAAACCTATTATTTACGATGTTGATGTTGGTCACGAGGCAATGCTAGACGTTAATGGACCGTTGCAGCCGCTATGAAAGATCAATCACACAAGGTGAAACTGATAGATGGGTTTTGCCATTGGAATGTTTTTAAAATTGAAAAGTGGAATTTAATTTATTTTCGTGGCTTATTAGTGGTGTCAGATCAGACTGTAATAAGGCTATTGCTTTAATAAAAGAAATTCATTACAATAATACCGAGGATGGATAGTTAGGAGGCAGTCCCGTAGGGTCGTGCACAAAACTTTACTTACCTATTTCTAATCATTCTTGAAGGCAATGAACTTGAAAATGTTCATGTTTAGAGCATTATCTATCATCAGTGTATAGCTGATACGTTAAGGAGACATCGAAATATCTTCCTAATTCCCTATGTCTCCCAAATGCGCACTTTCAGACACTAGACTGTCTCCCTAATAACTTATTTGTAAAAATTATTGTCTCCATTAATGGCACATAAGTGGGACTTGGACCGTAGACTACGTAAATACCACACCAGGGTGGATCTCACGAAGCCCTACGATCAATCGTAACTCGAGATACGAAAGATAACCCATCGTATCTTTAGACGTCTACGTAGGGCTGCAATGTTTCATAAGTTCTCAGATTGATAGTAATTTAGTTACGATGAGTTCTCCAAACTCTTCGTAACTTACAATCAATCGTAGGACTTGCGATGCATTGATACGTGGGATAGGCCCCTATACGATGGGTTATCATTCGTAACTCGAGTTACGATCGATCGCAGGGCTTCGTTAAATCGAGCCCTGTACTCAAACCTCACCTGGGCTCATGGACTAATTACGCTGCTCAGCATTCGCACAAACATAATTATACTACTTTTTCTTGAGTCTTATTGAAGTTTATTTTCCAAACATAAAATCTCTCTCTATGAATTTAGACAGTTTCTCTAGTTGCAATATCATGGTTGATTTAGGTCAGGCGTGCCGGTCAGCCAGAGAGGTAGCCGAGCCGACCTGCTCGGGTATCCTCCTAGAGTTCCCCTGCACTGCAAAACCGCCCGGAGGCCACCTCGCTAGTGCCAGGGTCTAGATTTTATTAAACCATCTGCCTCATCTGGCGACATATTTTTTCCTTTTCATTTTTTTTTCAGCTGTAAATCAATACCATACGTTGCTCTCATCTACCAACGTCTACCCCCTCGTGTTTTTAAAGGTGTATTTGCAGCGAATTCCTAATATTACGTGAACCGTACATAGCAACAGTTTCAGATCGAAAATTGCGCTTGCCCCACAAAGGGAAACATCTGTTTGATTATTAATTTTTTGCTCTGTCGAAGGTCGGGCAGAAAAGAGATCGATGCGGGGGGCGGGGCTTGAATTATACGAGGGACGTAGTGTGCGCGGAATGCACTGGGCGTTTAATGAACACGAGGGTGAAATTAGCGTTGTTATTATTTTTATTCGGTTGACTTGCACGACCTTCGCCGCAAGATGGCGTCGTGTTGTGGCAGTGTACATGCGCTTGAGGGTTTTAGTGACTAATAAAGTGCCAGTGGAATTTTTTTTTTTATTTCTATAACTGTTAGTGGTTACCATACCCATTGATTTGCACAGTCTATATTGTATATTTTCCCAATGTAACACATGTATCTTTAATGTATGCAGATTATTATGCTAATTTTTGAACAAAGGTGTGATGTCATCAAAATAACAAACAGGAGTAGCCCGATTGCGCCAAAAACGAAAACATTTCGGAAAATGTGACTTTTCAAAGACAAAATACATCACTCGTCTCCCTTGCTCAACATGTTCCGTCTAATCAATCATTTTATCATTGAACTTGTAGTAAAATTGTAGTAATTGTTCGTGAGTCTTTCTCTACACTGTTGGTTCTACTGGGAGAACTGCCTGGAAAACGAAATTTGTCGACATTTTGAGAGAACTCGTTAGCTTAAAACACAGACGAGGCTTGAATGTAGTTCATGTTGCCGAGATCTTCATAACAGGGCACATAATGAACATGATTGAAAAAAATGCACTCTAGGACCCCTTTAAGTAAAGTACCATGTCAATATTGCCTATCGCATGGCCCTAGGCTCTCCGCCAAGCAAGATTTAAAGGGCACTGCTGGATGGTGGACGGTATTTTGATGAACTGTCTCCAAGCCTTTAGTGTTGACCTTCAAAACACATACATGCCGACAAAGCTTCTTATTTCACGCGATGAAATGGAGCAGGCATATGAGGAAATCGATCGGGATTTTCCTCTCCAATCTAAGGAAAACAAGAGCCGTCGGGTCCATTCGAGCATGCCCAAGTTCTGTGACGTAAACATAATGTCGTGCAATTGTACAGCTGTTTCCTGCCAGCGATGTGCCCAATACCGTTTACGTCACAAATTTGACTGATCTTTTTTCGGCCCTCAAACGGCAAGTTTGGCTTGTCGTTCGTAGCACTAGTTTTCTACACTCGGAGTATTCCATGGTTCTTTATATAAGAACCGGATGAAGTGTCTGAAAGGCATAGTCAGAACGTTCTTGTAAATAAATCTAGTTCTTTTCAGAACCACTCAACCCGTGTGATTATTCTTTTCATCACTGGGTTACCGCATGGGTGGCTCGCACCACGGGTCAGTGCACACCCATGTTTTTAGTTAAACTCATGTGCATCGGGGCATGCAATTGCTGTGTGGTGTGCAAACTATGATCATAAAAGATGACAACAAAATTTCTCGATATCTTGTCGAAAGCTTGGTGTCTTTCCGACATAAGACACGCCCATTAAACACGTGCTCGTAAGAATCTTATAGGAATTAATGGTTACATTTTGTTTGAAGGTTGGTATGTATGATTTATTCAAATGTCGTTTTTGAAAGACGGCATTAAATTCCAACCATCTAGTTTCACAGTGCATCTAACGCAACTGGATTTTCAAGACTTAAAAATTCAGTCAGTTTCCCTTGTGGTTCTTTGTTGATTGTAACTGTAAAGGGAGTATTTAGGTTTTGCAAAGATGTGCTTTTTGGCTGAATGTGGTACTTTAACAGAAGTGAAGGTCTTAAACTTCCTTACAGACGTTGTTTCATGTACCTTTTTACGCTTCGTTCATCTGGATAGCAGAAATACGATTCCTTCACGGTTACATCACGCTTTCGAAATGCTACTAAATTGTTCGGATGAACGATCTTTTTAAAAGACACTAAATCTTGATTTCCTTGAAAAACCCAGCATCTGATGAATCAAGATTTCCCATTGTGACTTTGTGCACTGTTTACGAACTGTTGAGTCCATTGTTGAGTCCGCCTGAAATGGTATATTTATCCTCAAATTAGTAAAACAACGACCGGAATCTTTTTGATCTTTTAAAAGATAAAAAAAAAGAGAAAAGTCTTAAGAAATACTGTGGCTGTTTTCACCGTTTTCTCAAAAAGTGGGCACCGTATGGGACTGAAATTTTCACAGATGGCTGTTATTGTATCTATCTTGATATTTTGGCCCATGGCTCTGTAAAAACCAAAGTATGATATTACCTTTAAACAGGGAACCAAAAGGTCATTGTTCTGCTCGTACAAACATAAGAATCTTTTAACCAAAACATAACTATAAGTGCACTTTTCGAAGAGTGGTTCGGCCACTGAAACAAACAATTTTTTTAAATTTTGTTTCAAGAGGAAATTCGATTATATGAATCCAGCTCCGTGAGTGGCTGCATTTTTGTCATCCACGAAGCTTGTACCTTGTATGTACTCTGCATTGTTCCACTCGTGTTTGGACATGTCATAAACCACTAAACCCATCAAATAATTACGCTTATGTATCGTCCATATCCTCAACCACTAAAAGAAACAACCGCCATTGTCCGGGGAAAGGTCACGACCACAAAATAAAAAATTGCTTGGAATAATTTTGAAAGCTACCCCGCAGGCTCTGAGTGAACCACAGACAATGAACAATAAAAGGAAATCAAGCACTCGGAGTTGAAATGTAATAAATGGCGAATTAAAAAACAAACCCCAAGTGAATCTTGAAAGGAGCTGCATTCCCTGTTAGAGCGCGGTCATTCCTAGACGGCAAAGAGTTAATGAAATTACACGGCTAGAATAGTAACCAAATGACGATTGCTTATTGTACAAACATCCCAAGTCGCTATTCATGTAGTGAACAGGAAGATGTCTCCCCCATGCTGTGATTTTAATTCATTTTGTTAGGCTCTAATATACATTCCCGGTGACAGACACATGACAGATAGAAAAGTTCTCAGAATCATTGGTCTGTAATCAATAATATTCCCGTCATGATTATAAATTCAGCTTTGAAAATGGTTCATTCACATGCGAATGTGGAACTTGAATTCGAGCGGCAATGCTGTGTGTGTTTTACTTGGGTATTTTAATAAAGCACGTACAGTGTATGTTAATGAAATTAGATACTGGCTGTACCGCGCGAGGCTGTTTTGAACAAATCTCTTCGTCCTGAATGAAATGTTCATACGGTGGAATCCTAATCTTGCACATTATTATTTTGCCTCCACAATTGCTGAGCCTTTCGGTCTTATCTGCATGATTGTGTTACAGCATGTTGGAAAACATCGTCCATATCTTGGCTATTTGATATATGTGATCTGGTTTATGTTATGCCTGGTCATTTGTCAAATTCACAGTCGTGGCTAAGCACGCTGCCAGAGCGAGATGACGTCACTGTCATGAGGTTGTTTATAGATTTAACCTTTGGCCGCATGAGGGCGCTGTGTCGACTCCATCTTTAAGGACAAGTCAATCGTCATCCCATGAACTAACTTAAAATAAAATCAATTAAGTATAAACGAATTTATATTTTTCACCCAAAAATTAAATTTTAACGATAAGGGTTTTTGGAACTGTTTTTCTGATATTTGACACTATTTTACGTTTGGCGTATCCTCAAAGATGGCGCCAAAAGAGCGCCCCCCGCAAGGTAGAAATGTGAATTATTATGGGAGGAAAAACCATGTAATCCCTCGATGTTCGTGACATCTAAAAAGAACGATCATGTCTGCCGTTTCAGCATCGTAATTTGTTAACAGGAAACGAACTTCAGAAAACAGTTGCTTGACCAGAAATAAATTAATCAATTTCTCCGTAGGAGGTTATTTTATCGACCAGAAAGACTTCTTTCTGAATGAATGCACGCCAAGAACTCCACCAAATCAATTTGTTCCCATTCCCCGGAATACAGAATTGATCATTGAAATACATCTTTAACGAGAGTACATTTGCATTATTTATTTCAAGCAAACAAAATTGGTGGAGAAGTACATTCTAGGGAACTGACTGAAATATCGTATTTTATAGCTTTAAAAACATCGGAAATGGATTAGAATCCGAGCATAAGGTCAGTAGCTATTCATGCGATATGCAGTTCACAAATTGTGACAGCCGTGGGTTCGAACCACATTCACAATCAATATAACCATAATGTATTGGAACTGAAAGGTAACGTGAATACATTACCACGTCGTATAAAAGAGACAAATCAACGTGCATGTCCACTTATACCTATACTGACATAGTGTGAACTTTGCCTTTAACCATCCAAGCACGAGATATGTGTACCATTGTCTCCAAACAAGACGACATGTTATATAGGGTCAACCTTTTAGAGACACCCACGCTATTTTACCTTTTTATTGTCAGCACGGTCTTGTATTCCTATGAAAATTCAAGGTCGACGTAATATCACTGAGATGACCCTGAATTGTGTTTATTCAGCACCGTGCGGAAAACATGCCATTAATAATGAACCTTACTGCCCTTCGAATATTTTGTTTTTCTCCCTGGGAGTTACATATTCTCCATATAATCTCCTAAAAGGTTTCCCAATTTACAACCTTTCATCATAGATGATAAAATACTTTGAAGGCTAGTGTCACAGCGTTAGACTTTCCAGTAATTCGCTAAGTAATTTGCTGCTGCTAAAAATTCATTTATTGCTGTTAAATTGGTTGATCCTATTTTACCTTCAAACGTTGCTAATCACACCCATGCTATTATAAGGGTCTGTATAATATATTCGTTCTTTTGCTGCAATCCTGGAAAATTTTTGTATTTTGTTTTTCTTTTCTGTTTCTCACAGCCATAAGTGGCTGTGATATTGTTAATGCAGGGGTCGGTTTCCGAAACCCTACGATCGATCGTAACTCGAGAAACAAATGATAATACATCGTATCCTACGT
This sequence comes from Astropecten irregularis, assembly GCA_963971285.1. Classification (NCBI taxonomy): domain Eukaryota; kingdom Metazoa; phylum Echinodermata; class Asteroidea; order Paxillosida; family Astropectinidae; genus Astropecten; species Astropecten irregularis. Next base: position 5,802,018 of record OZ020261.1, on the reverse strand, counting down.
GGAACTGCAATGCATCTTAAGTCCTGCGATTGTTAGTAAATTACGATGACTTAGGTGAAATCGACCCCTGATTCGACGTGTTATGCAAATTTCATATTTCCATATTCATGACGAGGGGTGACGTCATGTCAGTCCATAAATAGTAGTGACCAATTCATGTGTACGTCAAATGCGTCGCAAAACTATCAGTTCTGAAAAAGAAAATCTCCCCAATTCCCCCTTTCCTTTCTTTTCCACCATATTTGCTCAACATGGACATTCTTTTATTCACACTCAAGTTTTGATGTAGGAGAGATAGGCCCTATCATCAACTTGCTATTGATAAAAACGCTCATATTACGCAAATGCAACCATAGATATTAAAATGAAAAACAATATTTTGGTTTATACCAATATGAATAAGGCTTTCTCGTTAGTAAACATGCTTCGATACGGACATTTGTGTATGAATCGTGGTGGAAAGAAAAAAGAAAACTAGAACACATTCACTTTAAAGACCGTACGTAGTATTAGTTGTGTACACACGTACGGCGTGGGCGCGCTGCACCCCTGTGCGAGGGGGTTGCATCTGCGGCAAGTCACCTTTTATTGCATACGTTAAGAGAGTTGAGAACCATATAGCAACAGAACAGACCTCGATGGTCTCGGTATCACGCCCTGCAGTGGCTCTAACTACACGTTGATGTTGACTACCTCTAATGATGGTACGACTGTATGCTTGCTTGGCTGCTTCCGGTTAATGCTCTGAGTAATGGAGCACACTCGGTCGCCTTAAACATGACAAGAGCTAGAGATGCCGCCGCTTCACGCCGTGCCTGACCGGTCGACTCTTCCCAAAAACCGCCTACACATTTTCATTCGTGTCATTTTAATTGTTAATGTCGAAAATGATTGCCAGCTCTTTTTTTTACGGTATAGGCATTACATCTCTTCATTCAAGCTTCAATGCAATCGTTTTCTCATAACACAAACCTCCACCGATCATACCCAGTCTGCTGTCAAAATGACGGTATTACATCGCAAGCTATGAGGAATTCATTCGCGCAGAAATTCTGCGTTTGTGAGGCTTAGCTAGCTGCGCCCATTGCAATGGAAGAGTTCTTCCGCGTCAGTGCCGTATGAAGGACACGCGTTAAACCTGCACCGTTTCTGATCGACACTGACACGGTATGCGCCGCTACACATTCGCTGTTTGAACCGGTTAGTATTGACGAAAGTTTATAATCTTACAAGTCACTATGCATGAGGTAAACTCTACGTTTTTTGTGCTTGACAGCGGTTATCGCGCGCGAGGTCCCCTGTGATATCCCGATACTCCGTGTTAGGAAACAGTATCCAGCTGATTCGCAAACAATGTTGCTGCTAGCTAAAAGTTCAATTTAATTCCCATGTTTACAGAAAGACTTCACAGAAATATGTCTTAGTGCTTTACACACACAGTACACATCATGATGTTGAATTTTAACCGTGAGCGCTAGCGCGATTTGTGCTTTGTAAACGGTTTTTTGTGTTAAGTGGCGCGCCACTTTCTTGAGTTATACCAAAGAGATTTGGATTTTTACGCTAGGGAAAAGATTGCCACGAGCATCATATTGCAATGAGTGGTTCTTGCCAACGTAGAAACTTCGTCCCTGCCCCGTGGCGTGGAAACACTCTAAGCCACAATTTGATTGGTGAGCGTTACCTGCATTACCCAATATCGCGTGCGCAGACATCGCGCGTGTATTTGATGATTTGGGCTAGTCCGTTGTTGGCCTTACTGTACGAAGTCCGCACGACGCTGTTGACCTAAATTTACTCAACCGCTAATCTTGGTGATGGATTCGCTTGTATTAAGGGATTCTGTTCACATTACCAAGTTCGTATCCCCTGCGCTCCTTTACTTATCGCATGAACTATAAATCATGCATGGTGTCAATTACTTTCCATTCGTTTAATATCGGATACTGGGAACTCGTCCTAATTACTGTCGCAAATTGGTCCACGCCTCCGGCCAGTTATGTAAACTGAGGAATTTGAGAAGGAGGAATATTGGCCGAAATCTGAGCCCATTTCTGTCTGAAATCTCTATGACTCTTTCTCCCTCTCTAACCCGTCCATGCTCTTAATGTTCACCGTGACTCCCCAGGCAGATTGAAATGCAGGGTTCACTTTCCCAGGCTTAAGTAATCTTGAAAGACAACTAATCGGCGAGCAAGGGAAATTTTTCTTCTTCCTCTATCCCACTGTTGGATTTGATTTCCCCTAGTAGGTGAACCAGGTCAGCCTGCCCTGAAGACTACCGTCTATCGGTGCTATACCCAGGGTATAATAGGGTCCATGAACTAGAAGCCCAGATACTGGTTAGACGACCGTTAGTAATTGGCACGTATGTCCCACAGACTACATGTGAAGGTAGCATGCCAAGTGTAGTGATCATGAACAGTTCGAGGTCCACGCGCGGTTCGTCGCACCGCGAATTGACACGCGGCATCGCGCGGAACACACTCGGAAAATTAGAGCGTAGTTTACATCGGGGAATAGGACGGATTGTTTCCTCTGCAGTTTACGATGCCGAGGGAGTAAGCACTTTCTTTTGTCCACAACTGACCAAGCTGAGATATTATATCGAGTCTTCGTTTATTACTCTGTTGCTAGGCTATCACTGAAGTCGCCATTAGATGCGGATATCATTAGAAATATAGGGTTTAGAGCTATGCTACACACACGTGGCCATTACCAAGCAACCGGATCCTGGCAATCTCTAAGACAATTCAGGAAAACTGACCTCAGATAGCTCATATTCTTCCCGTTGATATCCAAAGATATTAATTTTGCCATGAATTCCAATACGTTACCTGCGAGTTGCCTGAATCATTGCTCCCTGCGGCAAGGCCAAAGAAAACGGTGGTTGAATTAGAAGAAAGTGCTTGTAGTTAGGAGGGTTCGACGTTTCGATCCTAGCAGGATCTCAGTCTCAAAGGTTGAATGACAAAGGCTTAAAAAGAAAGGTAATTGTTTACTCGGGGATTGTACATTATTGTCCTTTACGAAACGATGGATTAGGCTCGGGCTTAGGCTCAACCGCTCCGTCCTCTAAAAGCAAATAAAAACAGGATGTGGCTTTACTCTTATATGTTGAGGTTCCGTTTTCTCGTTTGGAACAGAGTATCTACTTCGAAATCATACCCACAACCTCTATTTTCATACCTGTTACTTTGCAATGGATGTAAACAAATGGATCCGAAGCCGGAGCCGAAGCTCAAGCCGAGGATTCGTGAAGGCCATTATGTCTTATAAAACGAAACACAGCATGTGCTTTAATTAGGAATGTAGCTTTAACGATTGTAAGAATACAGATGGATATTTAATGTGCAAAGCGAGTAGGCATCACGTCGCCTCTGGCTATTCAACCATTCCCAAATCACTCATCCATCACTAGACTCATTCCGGTCCGTCGCGGTTCCTTCTGAATTGACATAAATCACCCGTTTAGGCCTACATCTTTGCGTTTCACTCAATCCACATCACCCATCACCCCATGGCTAGTCATATTTCTCCACTCGCTCTTCACAATCACCTACACACATCACTATCATCTGAATTGTGAATTAAACGAACACCAAAAATGCCTACAAAATAGGTTTCATGTCTTCGTAAATGGGGAATTTCTCGATCTAATTTCGTCTGGGGATTTGAGCTGGGACCGAGACACGTGTGGATGTTTGCGTAGGGCAAGGATTTGTCGTCGATCTCGCGTAGCGCGCCCTGCAGCTAGTCAGGGAGTGCAGGCGGCATATGGGGTCTGTGATTGGTGGCAAAGCGCCGTGGTCACGTCCATTTTGGCGGCATGGTAGTTGCTCATGGGACCTGTTGGAAACTCTCTTGTGGAGACCGTTGTCATTACGCTCTCAACTTAACCTCATTTTCAAAGACTGGTATTTATAGACTTTTTCATCATTAAAGATATAGGCCTAAAGAACAACAACAACCATGGAAAACAACCAAATTTTTGAAACAAGAGGAAAACTGCATCATAAGCACAGCAGCTAAAGCAGAATTAGCAAATACATTAGCAGCAGCAGCGATAGCAGTATAGCCGCAGCAACTGCAGCAGAGTCAGATTGTGCAGGTAGTAGGCCTATCATACTTTGGTATAAGACACCAAAACAGACATGTTCACAGATTTACGTATAACTTACAGGGTATGAATATGGTTGTGGTCAAAACATACCGTTGAAATTTTCCACCTGAACTGTTGTATTTGTCAAGAAATTAGTAAAACAACAACCGAAAATATTTTTGATTTTTTAAAAGATCTTTTATTTTAAAAGATCAAAAAGAAAAAAGAAAAGACTTAAAAAATACTGTGACAATTTTTCACTGTTTTCTCAAAAAGTGGGCACCGTATGGGACTGAAATTTTCATAGATGACTGTTTCTGTATCTATCGTGATATTTTTGCCCATGAATCTGTATTTGTTTGATAAAAACCAAAGTATGATATTCCCTTTAAGAGGCGCTGTTGGCTTCTCAAAAACCAATGTATGATAATAATTCGCTATACATGTAAATACACTTAGCTTCAGTTTATTTGTGGAAACGAGCGTTCACTACAACAATCGATTTATTGTCATTTCGAATCTATGAATCACAATGCGTCATTGCTATGGTGATTGATGACGACATATTTGACTAATTGACACTTGGAAAAGAAAAAAAAAACACCGTAGAGGCATCGCCACGAAATTCACAAAAAATCATTAAATTAAAATCAATGGCTGCCGTTGTTAATAAGCAGAGATGGTGTTCATACGCTTCTACCTGATCAAATTATAAAAATGTCATTTTCTGAAAGGATGCCATTTCGTTGAAGTGGTGATTCATTTTACTATTTGTATTATTCTTTAATGTTTTTAGGTTTTTTTTGGTCACTTTTCAATGGAATATGACGCATCGCCAATAAATATTAAGTAGAAATACATTCAGTTATAAGATCAAAATAGAATTGTCATTAGTGATGAACGGATGATTTTCAAATCCAGATATTTATTTGTGCAATGAATATCCACGCCTTTCAATTTCAAAGGTACGATGATCATACTTTGGTAGCATAACGAAACTGAAATCTTCATATATTTACTTATTAACTAACATGGTATTTTTAAAGAAGGTGGTGCTGGAAGAAACATACCGTTAATTTTGTTTCTGCCTGAAATGCTGTATTTATTCAGAAAAGAGTAAAACCAATGACCCAAAACAATTTCTGATCTGCGGAAGATCAAAAATCATGTGACAAGATGTTGAAGTAACCCGGGCGTTTTTCACTGTTTACTCAAAAGGTGTGCACCGTATGGGACTGGAAATTTCACAGATGACTGTTACTGTATCGTTCTTGATATTTCCGCACATGCATTTCTTTGACAAAAAGCAAAGTATGAATTTACCTTTACCAAAATTGAATGTCGATTTGACGAGTGTACTGAAAGTACGCATTCATATTGAACAGCCGTCAGAAAAGCAACAACGCAATGAAACAAATGTCACACATTTTAGAGACATTTTATGAAACGCCGTGTTTGAATTGTAAGCTGTATATGTGTAATTGTATTATAAGTTAAGCTATGTTTTATCCGTTGGAATACTAGTTGATTTACTTTCAAATTTATATACACTGCCATTATTTATGCTGTGTCTGATCAAGCCTCTGTACTTTTATGTGTGATATTTACGACAGGAATGTAATATGTTTAGATTGGGAACCGGTCCTCTCGTGTTCAGTGTATATAGCACTTCTTGTAATAGACAGTCTGCATAAATATTTGATTTCAACGACAGTTACTTGACAGCTATTACATGGTCAATATGTTGCAGGCTTTGGACGTCAGGGTTAAGAGGTTGTACTTGCTAAGTATTGCAGCCCAGGTGATAGCCCAGATGAAGAACAGATTCATGGGCAAAAAATATCAAGGAAGATACAGTCACAGTCATCTGTGAAAATTTCAGTCCCATACGGTGCCCACTTTTTCAGAAAATCGTGAAAAACGGCCACAGTATTTCTTAAGTCTTTTCTCTTTTATTTTTGATCTTTTAAAAGATCAAAAAGATTTTTTGTCGTTGTTTTACTAATTTCTGGATAAATACACCATTTCAGGCGAAACAACTTTAACGGTAGGTTTCTACCAGCACCATATTCATTACCTTGTAAGTTATACGTAAATCTGTGAACATTTCTGTTTTGGTTCCTTACCAAAGTATGATACTACCTTTAAGCTCGGCATTTAGCGCAATTGCCGTGCCATTGCCATGCTATTGCTGCACTCATTTGATTTACGTTCGGCACGGCAGTAGCACGGCGTATAGTCTTGGTCTTAGTCCCCTTTGCCGAGCCAATCTTCCTTTTAGAGAACAACATTCACCCTCTGAGCCGAGGCCGCGCCGCTCGCTGAATCAAGAAAACGTCCGCCATAATTCGTGGACTGATTGTTGTTTGAACAATAAATTCAGAGAGCACTTTGTGTCTCGTGGCAAAAATTTACAGCGAATGTCGAGGCCTTCAAAATGCCAGCTTGAGTCTTATAATCCTTCCCAAAATTGCAAGATTTAGCCGCTTGCTTTGTTCACAATCTTCAACAAATATTGGAGCGCGCCTATTTCAACATCACCCAGTCCTCCTGGCGAATCCCTGTAATGCCTCCATGAAAGTCTGAATTATCGAGTCTTTTTGACATTCTGAGAAAGTGATGAATTTCATTCGTTCGTTAAATGAGGGATTCACTCTGTCTGTTTGGTCACACTATTTAACGTGCATATTTGAAGCCAGGTTTTTTTTTCCCGCCTTTTTTGTTTTCATTTTGAAATGAGGATAACGTTTCAATTGAGATACGGATTAAAGTTTTGAACGTGGGCGAGGTAAAGATGAGCCAACCTTACATCATTAGAAGGTGAAATGCACATTTTGAAGCACTTTTTCTGTGTGTCTTGGTATCATACATAAACCAGACCGATAGGTATGGACGGCAAAATGTTGCAAAATATTTACTGTTCTTTTCTGACGTTAAATAAATAAAGCCAGGTTATTTTTAACAAACTGTTTATATGCAGTCGATTTCTCGAAACTTCAAATGTTGCGTACGCAACAAAAGTACGCAACATTTTGTTGCGTAACTTACGCAACATTTTCCTTGCTTGGTTGCACAAGTTATGGCCGTTTCACGAAACGTACGCAACATTTGTACGTTGCGTAAGTTACGCAACATTTCGTGAAATCGGCTGCTGTTACTGTCTGTTCTGCTTCCATTCAAATTTGATGGCTTAATACTATTGGAGCATTTATCTTTTAGAAATTTCGATTGTCTGTTTTTGATCGGTACAATGATGTGTTGCTATTGTTCTAGCATCTCGGTTGGAAAAGACTCTGGTTGTGGTGTTGTGAAAGAGAAGTCATTTTATTTGGCATTTAATTTTATGAACTGTTGGTACGTCGGACTTAAACTGTGTCTAAATTGTCAAAAATCTCAATGATATATTACACCTTTGCGGTGTGCGGTGGCCTAGCGTCTGGCGTGAAGGTTTTGTTGTCAATCTACAGATTGTGGGTTCGAATCCAGCCATGAGCCAGTGATGCTTGCGTCCTTGGGCAAGACGCTTTTATCACATTGCTCCTCTTCGCCCAATTGTAAATGGAGGGTAGAGGTGGCTTTGTGGTTTGATTAGCCTCTGTGCACCGTATGGTAGCACGAGGCTGTATACTCCCCAGGGACCTGACATTGTTTCAGGAATGTAAATGGGCCAGATGACCGAGGATAATAATAGTGTAAAGCGTTGCGATTCCCTTCTTGTGTGTAAGAACGCTTTATAAATGCCAATATTATTATCATTATTCCGAGAAAGATTTTGATTAGTGTTCATCATCTAAATGGTTAAATTCAATACATCGAAAGTATAGGCACGTGGAGACATAATTGAACCCTTTGGGGTCGGTCTTCACAAATGCACCATATTACATGCGTTTAGAATCGTGCAGCACAATCGGTATAATTATGAGGTTGTGGCGAGTTTCGGTCCGTTGTGGCATGGGAATTATTTTTGACGTCACGAAGCACTGACACCTAGGAAAATTCGTGCAAGTTGAACTAATGTGTGAAACTCTTGCGAGGTGACATTGTGAATGTGTAGTTTGGACGTCACCGGTATAGAACGTGATTTTGGCCCAGAAAGTATGTCGTATCGTGGTATAGCATCAGCAGACTTGTACCATTTTATTATGGGTCATTCCACCAGGTTGGGGCAGGATTTGCACGGTGTCCATGTAGCATCAGCAGACTTGTACCATTCTATTTATGGGTCATTCCACCAGGTTGGGGCAGGATTTGTACGGTGTCCATGTAGCATCAGCAGACTTGTACCATTCTATTATGGGTCATTCCACCAGGTTGGGGCAGGATTTGCACGGTGTCCATGTAGCATCAGCAGACTTGTACCATTCTATTATGGGTCATTCCACCAGGTTGGGGCAGGATTTGCACGGTGTCCATGTAGCATCAGCAGACTTGTACCATTCTATTATGGGTCATTCCACCAGGTTGGGGCAGGATTTGTATGGTGTCCATGTAGCATCAGCAGACTTGTACCATTCTATTATGGGTCATTCCACCAGGTTGGGGCAGGATTTGTACGGTGTCCATGTAGCATCAGCAGACTTGTGCCATTCTATTATGGGTCATTCCACCAGGTTGGGGCAGGATTTGTACGGTGTCCATGTAGCATCAGCAGACTTGTGCCATTCTATTATGGGTCATTCCACCAGGTTGGGGCAGGATTTGTACGGTGTCCATGTAGCATCAGCAGACTTGTGCCATTCTATTATGGGTCATTCCACCAGGTTGGGGCAGGATTTGTACGGTGTTCACGTAGCATCAGCAGACGTGTAGCATTCTATTATGGGTCATTCCACCAGGTTGGGGCAGGATTTGTACTGTGTCAATGTAGCATCAGCAGACTTGTACCATTCTATTATGGGTCATTCCACCAGGTTGGGGCAGGATTTGTACGGTGTCCATGTAGCATCAGCAGACTTGTACCATTCTATTATGGGTCATTCCACCAGGTTGGGGCGGGATTTGTACGGTGTCCATGTAGCATCAGCAGACTTGTACCATTCTATTATGGGTCATTCCACCAGGTTGGGGCGGGATTTGTATGGTGTCCATGTAGCATCAGCAGACTTGTACCATTCTATTATGGGTCATTCCACCAGGTTGGGGCAGGATTTGTACGGTGTCCATGTAGCATCAGCAGACTTGTACCATTCTATTATGGGTCATTCCACCAGGTTGGGGCAGGATTTGTATGGTGTCCATGTAGCATCAGCAGACTTGTACCATTCTATTATGGGTCATTCCACCAGGTTGGGGCAGGATTTGTACGGTGTCCATGTAGCATCAGCAGACTTGTACCATTCTATTATGGGTCATTCCACCAGGTTGGGGCAGGATTTGTACGGTTTCCATGTAGCATCAGCAGACTTGTACCATTCTATTATGGGTCATTCCACCAGGTTGGGGCAGGATTTGTATGGTGTCCATGTAGCATCAGCAGACTTGTACCATTCTATTATGGGTCATTCCACCAGGTTGGGGCAGGATTTGTATGGTGTCCATGTAGCATCAGCAGACTTGTACCATTCTATTATGGGTCATTCCACCAGGTTGGGGCAGGATTTGTATGGTGTCCATGTAGCATCAGCAGACTTGTACCATTCTATTATGGGTCATTCCACCAGGTTGGGGCAGGATTTGTATGGTGTCCATGTAGCATCAGCAGACTTGTACCATTCTATTATGGGTCATTCCACCAGGTTGGGGCAGGATTTGTACGGTGTCCATGTAGCATCAGCAGACTTGTACTATTCTATTATGGGTCATTCCACCAGGTTGTGGCAGGATTTGTACGATGTCCGTGTAGCATGAACAGACTAATTACCATTCGTAAAGTAATTCTCTGTGAACCTCGCCAAAAAAAACCAAGAAAATGTGGTCGAAAACAAACACACTGCATTGGAATGCTGAAGAGGGACACTGGCCTAGACAACACCGAGGAGCTAATGACTGCCATGTTGGATAGAAAAGCCCGGAGGGGATATGTTCATTGTTAATACCGAGTAGGCATTGGCTAAATCCGATATCTCCCCAACATATTAGTAGTAGTAGTAGTAGTAGAAGTACCATTCTATTGTGGTTCATTCCATCAAGTTGGGGCTGGTTAATACCGTGTCCTCATCACCAGACGTTAACCCTTCTGGGTCATTCCACCGAGTTGCCACAGGATTTACACAGTCTCCATGTTTTACAAATGAAAAGAAAAATCCCATACCTTTCTTAACATGAAGAGAACAGAAAACTAAAACCAATCAGATTGAACATGTGTCTACAGACTAAATTGATGAGATTGTTTTATCAGTTTGGATTGGCGTCAGTGACAAGTCGCTCCAAGGCACTTTATTTTTCGTTACGATTAATGTCAATGTCGCTCCTATGCTCCAGAAAATGGAAAGGATTTTGAATTAGAGGGTCATAATTTAAAGAGAGAGAGAGAGAGAAAAGAGAAATTGAAAATATGCAAGAAAGTGGCCTATCTTATGTGAGCAACCTCTTTAACATTTAAAGGTAGTATCAAACTTTGGTAAGAGACCAAAACAGAAATGTTCACAGATTTACATATAACTTACCTACCGTTACATTTTTATCGCCTGAAATGGTGTATTTATCCAGAAATTAGTAAAACAACGATCGAAAGTCTTTTTGATCTTTTAAAAGATCAAAAATAAAAGAGAAAAGACTTAAGAAATACTGTTGTTGTTTTTCACCGTTTTCTCAAAAAGTTGTCAACGTATGGGACTGAAATTTTCAAAGATGACTGTGACTGTATCTGTCTTGATATTTTTGCCAATGAATCTGTATTTCTTTGATAAAAAACCAAAGTATGATACTACCTTTAAAGAGAGAGATAAAAAGAGAAATTTAAAATATGCAATTAGGTGGCCTGTCTTATGTGAGCAGACTGTCTGACATTTAAACATAGAGTCATATTTTAATTGATTTCAAAACCCATAACACTGAAATAAAAAAATGATATATGAGGCTAAACACACTAATGTACAACGTCGGAAGTGCATAACGGAACCTGGCCGCTGCGAGACCTGTGTAGATTCAATAACACCGACCAAATTTTCCACCGCCGGATCTGAAATCCCATAAAGGTCTGGGGAGTAAAAAGAAGAAAACAAATGCGCAGGACGATGAAAACTTGAATCCCATCGCGCAGACTAGACCCAGCCGCGCCTCACACAGCGAGTCCAAATCTAATAAAACCGGAACCAGATACAGAGAAATACACATGCCGCGTGAAGATGTTACGGAAATGCTTTGGCGCCAAAGGGTTTTCCCGCGCAAACAAACACACAAAAAAGCGCGGGAAAATATTTCAATTATACACATGCACGCGTGTACGTAAGTGCATTTAACCTATCTAAAGTGTGGGCTGAAAGATAATCCTCTTGAACCAATTACGCCGTTAAGGTGAGTAATGGTGCTTAATAAGTTTCTAACTAGATGGAGGGTTTTATTGTCTATAACAAGATTATTAAAGAGGATTCAACATTTTAGCTTGTTACTAGGGGGCTTCTGATAAGGCCACTCTCGTTTTAGATTTGCATTATTTCGAGTGTATTCCCTCAGTTGGATGGTATTTTAAGCTGGAACTTTTCAGGGTCCGTATTCAGGGAACAGCTAACGAATTCTAGATGCTGGCTGGGTTTAAAAGCTTCGGTAACTTTGTTCGTTCTTGCAGCACAAACACAATAATGTAAATTCACCGTTTGTCGCTGATACACACTCTTGCAAGTGCAAGACGTTCTTAAGAAGCGAGCCCGTAAGAAACTTTGTGTGGACCCTCACTTAATTCTCTGATGAAATTAAATGCAGATTGAATTATAAAACGACCTTACAGCCCACTAGGGGGACGGGACCGGACGGAACACTCGATTGCACATGAAAACATCTAAACAAACCAACACTGAGATTCCTCATTAATATTCATGAATTGTCCACCGATGCTTTTTACCAACACAAATTCATGGTTTTGTTTTATTTGTCTTCCGGTAGGGTAATTAATTCTTGAAGGGGAAGTTATTCTTTTAGTAGAATCCTTTGAAAACCTAGTAATGTTTCTGGCGGTGAAGGCCTTTGTTGTTTTCACATGATGTTTGTTTTATGCATGAGACGTGTGTCGCTATGGGGGTGTGGTCTCATTCTGTTGAATGTTTTCTTTTGCATTTAGTGTGGATGTTGTTTAAAGATACAGTGCAGAATTGCTTACATACCCAAACAGAAATGTTTACAGATTTACGTATAACCTTCAGGACCTTATAAAGATGGTGCTGGTAGATATATACATACCGTTAGAATATATACATACCCCTAAAATGCTGTACTTATCCAACAATTTAGTCAAACACAGAACGAAAACAGTTTTGATGTCGGGGTAAGATCAAAATCATTCCGTATGTTTTATAAGAAAAACTGAGTCGGGTTTTTGCTATCATCTCGTGGCTCAGACGTCCGATTGAGCTCAAATTTTCACAGGATTATAATTTTAGGTACATGTTTGATCAGACAAAGTGTGAGTGCTGTTCTTTGACCTTTATACCAATCATGTAGGCCTATAATACCTTTAAAGGTAGTATCATACTTTTGTAAGAGACCAAAACAGAAATAATCACATATTTACGTATAACTTTCAGGATATGGAGATGGTGCTGGTGGAAACACACCGTTAAAATGTTTCCGCCTGAAATTGTTTATTTATCCAGAAATTAGTAAAACAACGACCGAAAATCTTTTTGATCTTTTAAAAGATCAAAAATAAAAGAGAAAAGACTTAAAAAATACTGTGGCCGTTTTTCACAATTTTTTCAAAAATTGGGCAACGTATGGGACTGAAGTTTTCACAGATGACTGTTACTGTATCTATCTTGGTATTTATGCCCATGAATCTGTACTTCATTGACAAAAACCAAAGTATGATATTACCTTTTAAGCAATTTTCGACAAGACAATGTCACATATCCTTCCACACTGTAGATCATTACACGCACGTTTCCATGCATTGCAATCAAGTCATAATTACTTAATGATCCCAACTCATCCTACGATACGAAAATTAAATTTTAACGTGGAATTATTGATCCAAGGCTGTGTCGTAATAATGATTATGCCAAATGAATATTTGAAGTTGGATGATTATTTTATGTTTATAACGTTGTTTTGCCAAACCATGTCTTGTTTAGTAAACGTGTATGTATTTTTGTCGTGGACTTCTTTCGATTATTTCTGCAATCTCCTTTCATAGGAAAATTGCAACAGAACAACACCGAGTACAAAGTCATATTTGGCTTTTAAGCCAACCCAAGTCAGCCATTTCACTCTCTGAGCAAAATAGAGCGCTTTTTATGCATTTTGCATTCGAGGAACCCACTTTAAAAAGTACATATAAATTAGAATTAAAAATTGAAAGTACATTCTTCACCTGCAGAAATAAAATGTTTTTCTATAATTGGAAAGGAATGTGTTTAACAGGGGAACTTGCTTGATTGTTGTGAGGGGTTTATCTTTAAATATATCCCGAGAATCACAGTAATTCTTGCACCGAAATCAGTCCAATTTGTACTGTTCGTTACCATAGCATGACTCATAGAAAGCATGAGCTTTCTACTCATAGAAATGAAAATAAAAGTTAGTAAAACCTTTCACTAAATAGAAATAAGAAAGAATTATATTTATTGTAATCTTTCAAATCGTATTGCGCTATGTAATGATACGCTGCAGCAGCTGAAGTTGCACCACTAATTATGGTTTGACAGAAAAAATTGTATTCGTTTTAAACTGAGTTTTTAAACCTCTGTCTAGTCACGTTAGGTATTTTATATTGTGTTTTAAGTTAGGAAGGCCTCACATTTCGATCCTAGCAGTATCTTTCTCAAAGGCCTTTGAGGATGACCCTTCTACGGGATCGAAACGTTCGGCCCTCCCAACTGGAAACATTTTATACATTTCAGGTCATTATTTTGTTTGATGAGCTGCAGTTTGCAGCAGTTTATAACGTTTTCCATTCTAAAGTGAACAAAGAAAACTTGATTGGAGCGGGATTCGAACCGGCGACCTTCTAAACACCATACAAGCGCTCTACCAACTGAGCCATCCAGCCCAACGTTCCCAGGTTGCAGCATTGCTGCGTGTATCATTGAAACGATCCTTGAGGTATGGCGGTATGTGCGTGGTTTCATGGCTTCTGACTGCCAAACGAACAAAGATAATTGACTATTGGGTCACCACCAACGTAGGGCTAGATGGCTCAGTTGGTAGAGCGCCTGTACGGTGTTCAGGAGGTCGCTGGTTCGAATTTCGCTCCAGTCAAGTTTTCTTTGTCAACTTTTCAATGACTTTAAAATTCAGTCAGTTTCCCTTGTGGTTATTTGATGTTTTACATTTGTTGGTATTTGAGAGCGACGTTGAAAAACTGTATATGTATACGTGTTGTTACATCTCAGTACACAATCATTTGCCTTTAGAATTACAGATGGTTTGATCTGATTTGTCAAAGTGGTAGTCATGTTCACAGACGTGATGTGTAACGTTCCAGATGTCTCAACGGTCTCAGCTCAGAGTACTACTGACGTGACTGAAAGAGCATCGGCCCGATGCAAGCATTCTGTTGGGCCAGTGGCATTTCAAAGACATGGTACTCCGTAATCTTGCATCAAAACTGAAATCTCTATCCGGAGTTTCCCCAGACAAAGACGTTACACTACTCAGAATCGCTTCTAAACATTATCAGCTGCAGTGACCGCATTAGTCTTTGCAAAGCCTTTCCGACCCTGATTTTTTTCCTTTCGCATTCAAATTATTCTACCTTTTGTCCCGAATTATATTCCAAATTCATTCTTTTTTGGCGTATAAGGCATTCAGCATGGAGATTTTCCAGTAAGTGTTTTGAATGATGTAGAATTTTAAATCGCTTGTAGTGGTGTATTTCATTGTGTGAGTTATAATGGTGGAGGTTTTGGTACACAATACTCAAATGATCTCGTTGAATAATACAGGTGATGCTGAGGGACTCTCAATTCATCTGGGGACAAAAGAAATCAGTTATGTTCATCGGAGGTCCGCCGAGAACGAATACAATTTAGTTGTTGTGATGGAAATAGTGGACATGAGAGTGTTTTCCTATACCTCGCTATTCTGTGTGTTTACAGTACAGGGCAAACGAGATAGTAAGAGATAGTTATCGATGTATCCATCCTGCTCACTCTTAAAAAATTTGCAATTTGTAGTCTGACAGTGAAATTATGTTTTTCTTTAACGAATATCTTGTGATTTTAGTCTGCAGGTCCATTTCGTTTCCCACTTTTCTTGTGTGTTTGTGTGTAGCATACACACTGTGGACCTCATGACAAAGGACGTCCACATAATGCAGGATCACAAGACGTTATGTGGACGTGTGCGAATCCACATAATGTTTTGATGCCTAAATGAGACATTTTCAATGTGTCTTTTTAAATTCCGTCCCAAATTGAAGTTTATCATTCAAGTGATATTCGGTCCAAATTTCATCATGAAAAAAATGGGTACAGCTCAAATACCAATGGTTTGAAGTTGTGAATTATTTTGTTTAGTACATGAGAACAAAGGAAAGACCACATAAGGTATGTAAAATAAACATTTTGTGTTTGTGTGTGTGGGCGGGGCATTTGTTAAATATTTTCAATCTGACATGTGTAGTTCATGTGTTTGCCAAAAAAAGCTTCGTCATTACGTTTCTAATTTTGACATCCGACACCGTTTACAATGCACGCAATTAGGAGACTTTTGAGACGTTGAGGGCAGCAGACTGAAGTCTCCTTTTTTGAGAGCTCTGAGCATGCTCGCTGTGTTGTGCGTTTGCGCTATCAAGTTGAAGACCCAGCTCCAAATTCTCCCATTGCGAAAGGGTAATCATCATTATAGCTTGCCGTCATTAAAAAATATTGATTAATACGGACGATTTACAAGAGTGCGCCTCCAAGAGTTTGCAACGCGTCGGCCAATCACAATGCGCGGAATAGGTCAACCATTATATACCGCATGCGCATTGGGTCCACAATTTACGTGCTTTGTGATACACGGGTTTACACTTCTAAAAGTGCGCAAGCGTGATAGTGCCTTGTTTTGAAGTTGCGATCAAAACCGCCGAAGTGTAAACACGTGTATTGCTTCGAAAATGGACGGGTTTACACTTCGAAAAGTGCGCATGCGTGGAAGTGCCTCGTTTTGAAGTTGCGGTCAAAATCTAAGATGGCCGCCAAGGTGTAAACCCGTGTATTGGCCAACGTTTGTCAAACTCATGGAGGCGCACTATTCAGAATCACTGTCTCTCGGTCGCTCTTTGGCTTGTTGAAAATTCAACATACAGTTCTTGGTACAACAGAAAAAGAACGCCTTCTTCTATAGAGACATTTATTTGAAAATGCTGCTTTAAATGCTGACTCACTGGATGGATTCACAGTAGCCGAGCTTGATCGCAAGCCTGTCACTTTGTTCATTCGTACAGGATGCTGTGTAAGGACCCATGCAATTAATCTTTGACACAAGCTCTGCAATCAAGTGGGTTGACACTAAGCTTTCTCTCGCCAGTCACGTTAGACGATCCCACCCTCCAGAAATCTCGCAGTTATAATGGCATGCGAGTGAAACACTATAGCACTTCATCAGTACGCGATCTGCTGGCCAGATACAATCAGTCATAATTCAGCCCTGATCATCCTCGGCTAAAATTGCCATTTTTTTTTTTGCTTGGTTCGTCTCCGGTTTATAGTAATAAATCAAGCCCGTATTCACCGCTGCTAAACTGACAGGCAAAGCCTACTTAATGTAGAGAGTCGATATGTATCAAGCGGCGCGTATAGTGAGTGAATCGCCCAGTGGGTTCAATCGGGTTTCGACAGGACCGCCCAACAGGGGCAGTTTTACACCGTGTGCTGGCGCGACTGGGGCCCGGGGTAATGGGCACAGCGCCCGGGGAGATCAGTCCAGTATCTGGGCTTAAAGACCGGGACATGGCGTAAAAGAGTGAGTCCTGACGCCCGTGCGATCAGAAATAGGAGCAAGAAAGCGAGGGGAAAATGTCTCGACTGAAAATGAAGCTAGTTTATTGCTGGAAACAGAATTGGCTTGAATGTGCTTTTACGCCCTCAGTGTGGAGTTGTTTATGCCATAAAACTTTCCATACCAGGGGTCGATTTCACGAAGCCTTACGATCGATCGTAACTCGAGTTACGAAGGACGACCCAACGTGTCCTAAACGTAGGGCTGCAATGCATCATAAGTCATACACAAAATGATAGTAAGCTACGATATGTTTGGTAAAGTCGACCTCTGAGTATTATATTAAAATAAGCCCTTTACCGCCATTTTTGATAAAGCAAATATCACGGAAGTTGGTACAGCACAATCCACAATCTTTGAGAGAGCGTCAATTTTGATTTCTTGTCCGTATTTGTCCATCTGTTGAAATGAAGATCGTGTCCCAATTCTCTGGCTGCGGCTGCAAATTACGCGTGTATGCCTGCTTAGCCTATGTCAGCCACTAGCCAATGACTGCAACCATTTCTATAGACTTGTGTGTTATTTGCAGTCAGCAGCCAGAGAATTGGAACACGGCCTAAGTGTCAGACATTAACTAAAGCATAAATTTGGTTAAACTGTCAGTTACATGTGACAGTGTATAACCTGACATTCTAAAGACTTAACTCTGATCCAAAACACGCTGAATCATGAATAAACATATCGTATTGAGATTCATTCATATGAAGTGACAGTTCATTTATTGAGCGTGTCTACGCTGTATCAACACCGGGGCAACTCCGTAGTTTGAACCGGTTCAGTCACGATACTTCTCCGCGGCATTTAAAGGTAGTATCATACTTTGGTAGCATACCGAAACAGAAATCTTCACAGATTTACCTAAAACTTACAGGGTATGGAGATGGTGATGGTAGAAACATCCCGTTAACATTAATTTCCGCCTGAAATGGTGTATTTATCCAGAAATTCTTAATACAACGACCGAAAATCTTTTTGATCTTTTAAAAGATCAAACAATAAAGAAAAAGGACTATTAACTGAAAAAACTGTGGCTGTTTTGCACTGTTTACTCAAAAATGAATGGGCACCGTATGGGACTAAATTTTCACAGATGGCTATTAATGTATCTGTCTTGATATCTTCGCTCATGAATCTGTATTTCTTTGATAAAAAAACAAAGTATAATATTACCTTTAAGAGTAGCACGCGCGTGGTGACGTACAGACGGTGTTGTACGGGTTTAGCAGTGTTAATACACGTTGTTTTGTTCTCGTGAATCTAATACCTTGAAGGAACTGTGTCTTAGTCTTAGGTCGTGAGATGCATGGGCACGGATACCGTAATAATCCGACACGTACTATCATCCCACTCAAAGCTTGTCCCTGCTGGAACTGATATCACATTGGATAACATGAATAACTTGTCATTTCACTCTGAATGTAGTCGTAGGAATACCAACACACTTTGTGAGCAAGTTCGAACGATATGAAGCCGCTCACATGGGCCTACTGACTTATCTTTGGCAGAGTTGGGTGACTGAAAGAACTTTGGTCGCTATAGAGGGCGATGTTTATGACACCCATTTTATTAACAAGTCATAGGGCCTTTACGAAATGGGGCTTGAGGCTAGGCTTGGCATTTGTTTTTCTGCTGCCATTTTGTGTCCTAAATGAAATGAAGGGCTTGAGATACATGGCGAAGCTGGAGCCTTTCCCCAGCTTCATCATGTGGCCCAATCCCTGCGTTTCATGGGCTTCAAATGGCGGTAGTGAAATAAGTACCAAGCCTAGCCTCAAGCCTAGTTTCGTAAAGGCCAATAGTATCACAATTCCTAGAATACATTTGATTTAAGTAAGTATAACGTAAGTAAGTATAGGGAATTAAAATCAGCTCATGATAATTATTTACAATAGGAGACTTTATAAAGATAGCGTCAATAAGGGCGCCCTCAACGTGGCATAATTTGGCCAGTTGGTACGTTGGTCAACCAAGAGAATTGTGAAGGTTTAAGGTTACTCCATAGCTTGGTCCAAGGAGGAAGGGATTATTCAAATGCTATACATCATAATACAATGCGTGGATGTACTCTGCAATAGTCTTTATACGTGCGTTACATTATAGTCAGATTTGACCCGGGTCATTCACCTGGTACTCAGTTAAATCCGTCTGGCAACAATAATTACCGCATTGTATCTGGCACGGTAAGATGGCCACCAGTGGCTTCAGTTGATACAAAAGCATTGCAAGTCCAGATTTGTTTTTATATGACGTCCGTGGCTGTTGGTGGGAAACCTTTCTCATTGTATGTGTATAGCGTACATACTTGCTGTTAATTGTGTTGGTTTAATTGTGGAAAGTAGATCTTGATTTGCTTGGTTGTGATCTCCAAATTGATTATAGTTTCCGTTCTATGTGATGCTACGACGAAAGATGTGTGCCCAGCACTTTCCTAAGTCCACTGTACATCCATGGCACTCTGAAACGCTAAGTACACACACTGCGCCACTCCACACAGCAAGCACTGCACGGCTGCCACTGCAGAAGACGGAGAAATTAATTAAGTTGATATATCACTTCGCGCCAAATCGCCCCATCTTTTTTTTTTTATTGGCTGCCGTCTGGTCGCCTTGCAGAGGGATTGGAAATCTTGCAGCCGGCTGTAAGAAGATGGAAGATGGTGGTACTAAGAGCTGGCGGCTGGGCGGTAGCATTGAAGTCGCAGTTGCAACAAATTCGCTTTTGTGTGGAGATTTCAAATCCCACTCTGACGGTTCTTTTTCAGTTATCTCTCTTTGAATAAGGAAATGTGTCCAATACTATGGACTTTTATGAAACCGCGGATTAAGCTCAGGCGAGGGTTTTGTCTCTGTCATCTATGTGCTAAAAATATAGGTTGTGGTTATTTCATTGAAGCTGAAGCTCTGTTTTCCTTTTCAAACCAGAGAATCAAAAGCCTCTATTTTAATAACCGTTATTTTAGAATGGATTCACGAATGGGAGACTTTTGGAGAGTCGGTCTTGAGTCAACAGCGCACGCGCACGCACGCGCAATACAACGCGCGCATACTCACAATTGCGAAAGCATGGTTTGCGCTGTTGACTCAAGACCGACTCTCCAAAAGTCTTCCATTAGAGCGGGAGCTTAAGCCTGAGCCTCCGTTTCGTAAACCCCTATGTTTACCGTGAAAAGAAAACAAATTTGATTGAGTTTTTTTTTTCTGTGCGAGTTTTTTTATTCCTGCAATCTGAAATGTATATATTTGTTTCTGTTGGCGCGCCATAGGTATTAGACCATTTTTTTACGTGTCCTAATTCACACACAAGGGATAATCACAATCTGTTTCCCGCTCAAAGAAAAAAAACTCATCCATTTTTTTTTTCTCTCGGGGTATTTAATTTACCCAGGCCCCGCTCCATCACTTCAATTCCAGCGATATATCCCAAGTTTTCATCTTGAATTTAGTCGCTAAGAAAATATAACTGTCTCTATTTCTCCTTTTTTTTCCTGCTTCATCGCGAGTCTCGATGTTGCTGTCCAAACGTCTAAATCTCTGATTTGCTGGAAGCGTCTAGAAAGTTAATTTATTATTCCCGCCCGTTAAGCATTGGGCGCAGGGCGATGCCTCAAACGAGTTTAGCATAATTTGTCATCCATCAGGATGATAGGACATTTGTCTTTAAATTCACCCAGATGAGGGATTTTGGAAAGTCGAGGAGGTTAATGACGCACACGCTGGGGACAGTTTTGAGAATTTGCTGAACTGCAAATGCTGTGTGTTGTGTTTGTAGGACGCTGAAGGCGAGCATTTGCAGGGCACCAGTCACAGGTGATTAAAGTTTGTGGAGATTTTGGCTGGTAATCTGTCATTGATTATAGCAGTATATAATATTTGCGACCAGCGGACTTGTATTGCCAAAAATGACGTGCAATTTATAGCTGAATCTCTGTTCAAATGGTTGGTGGATCTGTGAGCTGTGGTCTGTGGCTTTTGCATGGGAACCTCTGAGAACTAATGTTTTAGTTTTTTTGTTTAAGCGGTTTTTGTTATTAAGTTTAACAGTTTGGAGCATTGTTGCCTTATTTGGGCCTTTTCAAACCATGCTTAGTGAGGCTAGGCTAGAGACTATTTTGCCACCGCCAGGTCCACAAAACAAAATGAAGGGATTGGGCCACACGACGAAACCGGAGAAAGGCTCCAGCTTCGCCATGTATCTCAAGCCCTTCATTTAATTCAGGACACAAGATGGCGATAGCGAAGTAAGTCCCTAGCCTAGCCTCAAGCCTCATTTCGTAAAGGTCCGTAGTTGCAAGTGTATACACAAAGCGCCCTCACTAGTTCAAAAATAAATAATTTCAATGGTATATCGTAATTTCATCTAAACCATTTTTTCGTACTTCCTCTTCTTCTGGTCGAATTTGAGTGTCTCATTTTTCTACCTTCTTATCAATAAACAACTGAAGAAATGAATCATTGCTGTAATCACGCAATAAAGCAATTTTAAATGAGCATTAATTTGGTATAATTATAATAACAAACGATGTTCGCTCTGAGACTCCGTTGTTGGATTTTTTGTTCCCTTTGTTGTGTCCCCTTTCTTTTCAATGGGGCTGGATTTGAGACGGCAAAAAACTGGAATTCTGCAGCCTGCAGTGCGATTAAGCTAGTTTTTTTTGGCGGGAAAGATTGAGGCGGGAAATAACTCAGATTGAAAGATTGAATACTTCTCGTATGTGGACACTTCAGCAGGGCAATCCTGAACAATCACGCCATACAGAGTTGAACGCACGACCCATCAGGATACGATGATCATTTCACGGTTTTTTTTCTTCGTCTTTGTACTCGAGAAGAGTAAAATATACAAACCATTACTCAATCGTTGAGTGCATATGTCCCCTCAGTGTTTTTCACACCGTTTGTCACACCGTTTGTCACAGTATGAATCAAACGCTAAGGGCGCGATGATTATAGACGGTCTGGAGTGAAGAGAGACAATTGAAGGTGTTCGAAACATGACAGGTAGGCGGGGGGAGTTTCTAGAATCTTAGTAAATTCTGATTTTTGCGAGTTTGAAAGATTGTCACTTTAAGCCAAAAATGATCCGAGCTGACAAGTGCCGACTGGCTTTAGATTAAAAATTATTGCCACGGTTTTAACTGTCAACGCGCACTGATACCAAATATTGCAGGTTATTAAACGAAGCGGTATATGTTACATGCTGTAGGTATTTGGTTGGTTTTTATATCGAGTATTGATGTTTTGTCCATTAATATTGTAAGCTGAGTAGACCTTTATGGGTAGACTTGGTTTGGTGATTTGCCTTTATGGGAAAGCCCACTTAGCGGCTGTGTGATCTTATTGGAATGAGAAATGGACTCTTTCCTGTCTGCTGCCACCTAGAGGTTCACGATGTCCAGTTGATAGCCATGTTTGAATTATTTGGCTATGGCTTGGTATTACACACGAGTCTATGAGCGTTTACGAAACGGAGGCTCAGGCTCCGTCTCAGGCTTCATCACCATTTTGTGAATCCATTATGAAATAACTGGCATCAAAATAGAGGCTTTGGGCTGTGGTTCTGAGGTAGATTATCTGGTTTAAAAAGAAAAAAGGAGTTTCGGCTTCAATGAAAAACCACAACCTATATTTTCAGCATATGGATGTCAGAGCTGGAGCCTGAGCCTAAGCCTCCGTTTCGTAAACGCCATATGGGAGGTGATAATAGCAACGAGGCTGCCAGAGACATGTGTTAATGGAAGCCGTAGCCAATTCACATTAGGACCTAAGTTATTAGAGAGACCGTTGAAAATAATTATGCTCTAACTGATGACAATAATTGTCCCAATGGGAGACTTTTGAGAACCGGTCTTCAAGTCAACAACATCACACGCGCACGCAATTGTGAGCATGCGTGCGTTGTTTTGCGTCTGCGCTGTTGTGCCCGCGCTTGCGCTGTTGTCTTGAAGACCGGTTCTCCAAAGTCTCCCGTTATTGGGAATCTTGGTTAAACACGTGTTACCTATTATGTCCAGTTGATAGCCATGTTTGAATTATTTGGCTATGGCTTGGTATTACACACGAGTCTATGAGCGTTTACGAAACGGAGGCTCAGGCTCCGTCTCAGGCTTCATCACCATTTTGTGAATCCATTATGAAATAACTGGCATCAAAATAGAGGCTTTGGGCTGTGGTTCTGAGGTAGATTATCTGGTTTAAAAAGAAAAAAGGAGTTTCGGCTTCAATGAAAAACCACAACCTATATTTTCAGCATATGGATGTCAGAGCTGGAGCCTGAGCCTAAGCCTCCGTTTCGTAAACGCCATATGGGAGGTGATAATAGCAACGAGGCTGCCAGAGACATGTGTTAATGGAAGCCGTAGCCAATTCACATTAGGACCTAAGTTATTAGAGAGACCGTTGAAAATAATTATGCTCTAACTGATGACAATAATTGTCCCAATGGGAGGCTTTTGAGAACCGGTCTTCAAGTCAACAACATCACACGCGCACGCAATTGTGAGCATGCGTGCGTTGTTTTGCGTCTGCGCTGTTGTGCCCGCGCTTGCGCTGTTGTCTTGAAGACCGGTTCTCCAAAGTCTCCCGTTATTGGGAATCTTGGTTAAACACGTGTTACCTATTATGACAGGCACATAACGGAGGTATTTTCTCAACATCTTATGCCCAGATGCAAAGTCCGATATTTGTCAACATTGATAAGATATTTAATGACATTATATGATGAATTATTTCAGAAAACGGATTCAGGAATTACCTCAAAAGGTTCTTTGATACGCTGGCCCTGAAAAGTCTAGATTTTAAAGTCTCAAAATTTTAAAAATAAACACATCATTGGCGCTTAAACGACCCAGAAAAAGAGCTTTCCAACGGTATGACGCGACACTTTTTTTCATATTGAAGCCTGATAATATTATGACGATTCGCTCTTCTATAGAGCAAAAACATGTAGACTGTATTCTTTTCAGAGCTGGTAGCTGGACAATCCGATGAGCTGATTGCATCTACTGACAGTTATAGTCTGCTGTCAGTTGTAATGCGCAATGCACTTCGCACTTTAAGCTCACAATTCCAACTTTGACATGTGAATTCAATTTGCTTCTGACTTGTTGTTTTTCTGCAGGTGATTCGGCTCACCTCGGACGAGATCAACCACAAGAAACTCCGCACACGCAAACTCCACAACTATACCATCCTCCATTACTCGCCCTTCAAGGCTGTGTGGGATTGGTTCGTGCTTCTACTGGTGGTCTACACGGCCATCTTCACGCCCTACGCGGCCGCCTTCCTCCTGAACGACGACGAGCGACGTGCCAAGCTCAACAAGGAAGCCGAGACGAGGGCCGGGGAAGGGGTGTCCTCCAGCTACACCGAGCCCTTGGTCATCTTGGACCTGATCGTGGACATCATGTTTATCGTAGACATCTTCATCAACTTCAGGACCACGTTCATCGACGACGTGAGAGGGGAGGTGGTGTCGGATCCGGCCAAGATCGCCAAGCATTACCTGAAGGGATGGTTCGTCATCGACGTCTTGGCGGCCATCCCATTCGACTTGATCCTCTTCGGTTTGGCAAACGATGAGGTACGTATACTGCAAAAATACGAAGTCTGTCACAGACATATTCATTTTCATATTCATATTCAGAAATCGACTGGAGTGGGATTCGAACCGGCGACCTCTTGGTTTTCAGGAGGTCACCGGTTCGAATCCCGCTTTAGCCAGTTTGTCTTTGTTCACTTTTCAATAACTTTACATTCAGTCAGTTTCCCTCGTGGTTATTTGATGATTATATTATCAAAAAGCCGTATCCTCTTTGAGTGATCCCCCATGTACCGTTCCTAGGTATGTGCGTGGTTTCATGGCTTCTGACTGCCAAACGAACAAAGATTGACTATTAGGGTCACCACCAACGTAGGGCTGGTGGTGGCAATGCCATGTCTCACTGAGGTGAGCAACCACCTGACAGAACAGACAAACAAGCAGACAAGTGTAGAAGGTGGTGGCAATGACATGACTCACTGAGGTGAGCATCCACCTGACAGAACACGCAAACAAAAAGACAAATGTAGAAGGTGGTGGCAATGCCATGTCTCACTGAGGTGAGCAACCACCTGAAAACACAGGCAAACAAGCAGACAAAATGTAGAAGGTGGTGGCAAGTCACACAAGTACATAATCTTTGTATTTATATCACCAACGAGAGTTTTTAGACTACATACGACGTTTGAGATGCTATTTTCGGATGTAATTGAAGCTCAACATCATTCTCCAGAGATTTGAATGTGTAAACCGAAGCTAGTTGGCCTACAAAACACGTCTATATTTCCTGACGACTCCCACTCAAATCACACTGAAGGACGGGAAAGGGAATGTGTTCTTCAAGTACCTCTCTAAGCCCTCCTCAAAATGACTCCTGGTTCCAGGAAGCCACAATCGTCATATTCTTGGCTAAATCTTCTGGAAAAAGCTTTTTTAAGAACTTCTGCAATCTCTGATAGAATCATAGACTTGTGTCCTGATTTCTGTCCCGTAACTTAAATCCGAACACTAGCCTCCTCCCCTGGAAATTAAAGTTACCACCTCGGGCCCCTTCTCTTCTCTCACACCTTCAGAAAGTCACGGCTCCGTGGGCTCAGCTCTGGCTGCCAGAGCGAGGTGTTTTCTTTAAACAAGAATGTTGTATCATTATTATTATTTGTTATTAATATTTATGGTAATGACACCAATGATTCCGCAAAAGCGCCCCTATCACTGTAGGTCGAAAGCCTGATGAAACCTTTTATGGAATTTATGGAAATATGATGAGAAGAAGATACAGTTTTATAGGTGGGAGGAAAACTCCAGAGTAGTATTCTGGGTAAAACCCACAGAATCAGGTAGGGACTGAAAACCCAATCTACTTGTGGACCGAGCCGGACTTGAACCCTGTCCGCAGAGGTGAAAGGCGAGGAAAGAACCGCTATGCCAACCTGACTTCCTTTACCCGGTACATCTCTCTGTCCTCCCATCAGAAAACTACGACCACCATGGGTCTGCTCAAGTCGGCTCGTCTGCTCCGTCTCCTAAGAGTGGCTCGCCGCTTGGACCAGTACTCGCAGTATGCACCGGCCGTCATATGCCTACTCATGTGTGCCTTCACCCTAGTGGCCCATTGGATGGCGTGCTGCTGGTATTCCATAGGCGAAGGGGAGAGGGAATTAGAATATGGATGGCTCAGCCAACTATCTAGAGACGTCAATGAAACGTATAGGGTGAGTTTAATATCATCTTCTGTTTCAATGTCAGTGTTTAAGCACAATGTGATGGGAGTTCGTCAACTTTGGCAATGTGGGACTTTTGAGAAGTTTCCCACGGAGTTATTTTTGTCCGTTTATTGTTCGTCTCAGGCTCCGGCTCCATTTTTATGAACCCATTCTGAAATAACGGGTATCAAAATAGATGCGTTTTAAAGCAGCGGTTCTGTTGTAGATTCTCTGGTTTGAAATTGAAAACAGAGCTTCAGCGTTGATGAAAAACCACAAACTATATTTCCAGCATAATGATGTCAGAGCTGGAGCCTGAGCCTGAGCCCAAGCCTCCGTTTCGTAAACGCCCTATTAGTCTCAGTTCCATCACGCAGTGGTCGAAATTGTCAATTGGGGACGCTCTAGTGACGCCATGTTGAGTGTCCCACGCAGCATCAAGTTATGCATAAAGTGGTGAAGTGTCTCAATACCGTATATCAGTACTGATTGTTTCGATATCAATATACACTGCACATTACTAAATGCGCACCTTTACTTCATAAACATTATAGCCGCATTGAGTGCATTCGTTTAGCTCCCCCGGATCAGCCCTTACTGGGAATGGTCGTGTTTTACTGCACAAAACAAACGAGAGGATGGGGACGAGGTTGACTGGTGTCAACCCGGGGGAGCTAAACGAATGCACCAGAGTCTCAACCAAAGAGGGCGTACGCAACGGCGCCCTCACTTGGCCAGCAAAGAAATCTTTTGGTCAGTCATTTCCAGCGTGTGAACGTGTATGAAAAATTAGTTTGTCTTTTAGGGCTTGTGAGAATTATGAACAGTTTTTCTCGCCGTCGTGTTGGACAAGTATCTTATAGGGGTAAAGCGGGGCCTTGTTCGAGATCCTCAAAAAATATTTTTATTATTTATGATTGAATTCTCAATAATTTTGATTAAAATTCTCCCATTGCTCATAGTTCAAATGAAGAAGTGCGCTGACGGTACAATTTTCTCTTTTAAGTTGTCTTGTCAACTAAAAAATTTTTAAAAGTATAATTCCCATCCTTTAAGTAAGACATACCGAAGTTGCACATAACTTTAACTGCGTGTCAACTAACTGAGGTCGGTGACATGGTCAGCAGAGGCATGCAAAATATCTGTCAGTATGTTTTGCACTGCCATCACTGTGCAGACGCCTTTGATAGCGAGATATGTCACCCGTTTGATGGTTTTGAAAGACCCACCGCAGATCCTAATCTAATCTCTAGCGGAACTCAACCGTGTGATTTTTTCCCTCGCAAAATTCTAGCCGTGTAACATTGCGTTATCGTCAATATATATCGTCCCAGCCAGCGGCACCAAGACATGCCTGGGATCCTCCGAATTTCACTCCGTCATTAAAAATGGGGGCTCGAATTAAGACCACGCCGCACCTGGGGCAAACTGACGAAATCCGAGCATCAGTTAAAAACTGCACCCACGTAGACTTGCATACAGGCTTTTACTTACTTCCCCCCCCCCCCCCCAAAAAAAAAAATCCCAAGACGAACCGCAGCAATAGTTGCAAGCCGGTCGA
Source organism: Astropecten irregularis (assembly GCA_963971285.1). Lineage (NCBI taxonomy): Eukaryota > Metazoa > Echinodermata > Asteroidea > Paxillosida > Astropectinidae > Astropecten > Astropecten irregularis. Next base: position 5,774,039 of record OZ020261.1, on the reverse strand, counting down.
TTGGTACACGAGAAATCCATTAGTGGACCGTTCCGTACCCGCCAGCCGGCTCGGCACACCTGAAATAGTTGACATTTTAGGCGCTTTGAAAGAATAAAAAAAAAACATGTCTGGAGAAGTAGGCCTAGTAGAATGTGATGAAAATACGGTACCTGCACCTTCCGGAGACTGGCAGGCCACTGCACGGGCTCTCTGGGGATAATTGGACCGGAGAGCCCCGGCCCCGCGGGGGTGAAAAACACCGAACATTCCCGGTGAAAAATCGAATGTGACCAACCGTCTCGGATAGATTGCCAACGCTGGCTGACATACCAATAGCATCGTGTAGTGTATCCGTTATGTCACGAGTGTTTCTCGGTTCACAAAGTACATGTACACTCTGTATAGTTACCAGAGCAAGTTACGAGTTTGTGCAAGTGGGGCACTGTGATCGGTGGTCTAGCGTGTCGAACTCAAGATCATGTGGTCAATCTGCAGATTGTGGGTTCGAATCCAGCCATGTGCTAGTGGTGCTTACGTCCACGAGCAAGACGCTTTGTCACACATTGCTCCTCTTCACCCAGGTGTAAATGGGTACCTGCGAGGGTAGAGATGGCTTTGTGGTTTGAATAGCCTATGTGCGCCCAATGGTTGCCAGTATGAGGCTGTATGCTCCCCAGGGAGTTGAGTAGGTTTCAGGAATGTAAATGATGCCCCTATGACCAGGGATAATGATGATGTACAGCGCTTTGATATTCTCGGAGAGGTGCTTAATTGCTCGTTTTTATTATTATTATCATTATTAAGTTTGAAAGTAAGAACAACAAATGAAGATGTTTCTGGACTGAATCCACACTACTTTATTTTGGGATATATACCAGCTTGTATAAGTGACCTATAACCGTACAAATGAATGAATATCGCGTTTAATATATTAACTACTCCATTTCGTCTGCATCAGAAAGATCATCATTATTTGGGTGTTAACATCTTGCATATCACTTAGGCCTGTTTTCTGGCAATAAAAATTAGACATCACTCTACGAACGAAAATATAAAACGTACCTTATTGACTTGCAAGTTTTAACTAGAAAAGTTTAAACTACTTCTTACTCTTTCTGCACGATTCTGGCATTTCTGGTATTTATTGTTTGTCTTATTGTGAGGCGAGAAACGAGAGGGCAGTTCTTGTGGTTATTTAGAAGTCGTAAATTGGTTGGACATAGATGATAAGTAATCAGTTAAAACCAATTGCCATTTTATGCTCACTTTAAGCATAAAAATACATTTTTTTATGACTAGGCAATAGATCCTATGTGACATTTCTACAGGCAACATTTTGTGGGATTCTTAAAGACTTTGGACGGAACTTGAAGTTCTTCTTTTAGACGACAAGACCATACTGATCGAAACGTTGAGTGAAAGCCTGGCTCTTCCAAAAACCACCTTTTCTTCTGTGATACATAGAGCAAAGCTTTCCATGTTTGTATTACATAGCCTCGTGTTTTATGCAAATGTTGTAATTACCTGGTAAACTCAAAGCCAGTGGCAATTACAGTTTGAATGGAATTTGGCAGAGAAAACCCTGTTATCATGCAAAACTTTTCCTCGCTGTCCTGTTTGCCCTGATCTGCGTCCCATATAAATTCCATGCAGACAAGGCAATCGCCTCGACCTATATTCTGAGCTATACCACAGTTCAGTTCCAATTACTGTTCCCGGCAAACGCTGTGAAATTGGGGGAAAGAGACGTAGACTTGCCCGGGGGAGCTGACTAGATCGCCCGCGGTCTTCACCTGCCGTCACCATGTTCTCAGCCACTCGCTACCCAAACACCGCGGACTACGGCCCCACAAATTGAATTCGCTCCGACGACATGTTTTGATACTACGCCGTGGATCAGCGGCAAAGACAACATATTCCACAGGTGAAAATGTGGGACTCGTGATTGTTGGTATAGACTTGTTTCTAATCGCAGTGGTGTACTTATAGGAGGCTTGCAAAAGCTACTTGATCTAGTTATGTGTGTCGCACGGTAATTTCGAGCGTGGAATGGCTTCAGCTGGGGCAGTCAGCGTTGTTTTAAGGAGTTGTTATCTTAAGGAGTTGTTAAAAGTCGGCCTTGTCCATCCAGCGCCGCATATAACGAGATGAAACTTTGAGGGTACCTCAAGTTACACCATGGAGCCAACGCGATAACTACACCAATAGGCACGGACAATACATAAAACGCAAGGTGCGGAAACATGCAGAAATATTGCTTAAAGCTACCAAGTGGTTGAGTTCCTCCACCAATGAAGTGTCTTGTGTGCCTGCTGAATATTCATTTGGTATGCATTTACTCTGCTCATAAAGTTGAGTCGATTCGTTTGGCACGCGCACGTCCACTTTGCATATTGCATTGGCGAACGTTTGATTTTGATATAGGTAATCTGCATATATGCAGATTAAGTATGCTAATTTTGTTCTCACGTGACTCTAAAGTGATTCATGCAGAGTAATGAATAATTCATGATTAATTAATAATTCAACAAAAACAAGAGTGGGGCCCAATTTCATGGAGCTGCGGAGCACAAAAATTCGCTTTGCACAAAAATGTCTTGCCCAATAAAACAAAACCACCGTTAAAATTTTCATTTGATATTCATGGTCAGTGAACAACAGTCAAAGAACAATCACAAGCGATGCACAACACATGGACATTTGGTTGTTGACCCTGTTTTTATTAAGACAGAAATGTCATGCTTAGGAAATGTTTGTGCTAAGCAGCGCCGTGAAATTGACCCTTGGTCTGATTGCATGTATTTCTAGGCAGTGAGTTGTGCGTAGGGACGAAATACGAACAGACTTAACTGGCATGGGAGCCTGAACATCTTACAAGGAAATGAAATATACATTTATCAAGCAGATACAGCCTGGCTAATTATAATAATAATAATAATAAATGGCATGCAGGAATGGTGCGCCCTAGGGACTTGTACCGCGTCACTAGGACGGATACAGCAAGTAATTAATACGCCAAGCGTGATTCTGGTCACGCTTAAAGTTGACTAAAACCATTTCACGTCTAGTTAAACTCCCCCTCAATCCAATCCCTTCCATACCATATACTCGTACCCCTTCATCCCCCGGTAGCCATGTCTCCGTGATACCGGCTGAGTGCTGGCGGTGTTACACCGCCTCGGCGCCCCGTTATACGGTCCCCTCGCTCTCTCCCTCCACACGCCGCGCCGGCCAAGCTAGCTAAGTTGGCTCTGTACGTTCCTCCTAATTGAAGATGCGGCGGCGCGTATAACAAGATTACGCGTAAACCAATTACAGCGCTGGCCATGTGAATATTATTACATATGTGGATATAGACCTCTAGTTTTTTTTTCTTCTTCTTCTTTTTTTTTCTCTCCTTTTTTGTATACGGTGTGCGTGTCGGTAAAGTGCCGGCTGGAATTGAGTCAAGTCTAGCGGGACATTCACCCGGGGTGTTTCAAGCTAGATGTACTAGTTTCATTTTTCTGGCCATGCTTTCCCCGTAGGCCTGCATCCAGATTTCCCCTTATAATTATATCCTGTTCGATAGAGAAAAAAATGATAATATGAAATAATTGTGCAGAAACACTCAGGTTCTCTTTTACAGCTCAACGCTTGAAAGATATTCGTTGTTGACTCGTCTGTGTGGCGCCCCCTTGTGACTCAATTGAGGGGAAATGTTTGGCTGTGTGAATTTATCGGTACATGTATATGGAATTGGAACATAGTCTGGTAATGAATACAGAATATCAGTTCTTACTTACCTGTGTTATTGAACCAGAAAAATGGCATTGCATGTGGTAATGTAACACCAGCGTGCACATCGTCTAATGCAAGGGGTGCCAAGTTCCACGACTTGAAATTCTATCCCGGATCAAAATGGATTGGAAAGGGAGAGTATTTTGACCGCGCGGACAAAACGGGATGAGCCGGCCTCAACTCGATCGAGACGGTATGGAGCCGTTGCAGTGAGTTTGGTAATTTTTGAACTATTGGGGCGCTTTATCGCCATCTTTGGGGTAGCATTGGGGTCTTAAGTTAGGCTTGGTTTCCGCCATCTTAGAGCTAAACATTACAGGTTGTGGTTGTAGTTGAGGTTAGAACTTTGTCGTATCGGACCCAATATGAAACATTATGTGGCTAGATTTTAGGATTTACATGGTGACAATTAGTCTGAGTATCACCAATTCAACTCCGTGTCACTACGTACGAACGTCTGATACATGCGTGCATGCAAATTTTATGCAACGCGGCACATCAGCCAATCAGATCTGTTTTGAGAACATTTCCGTCAGGATTGTGACGGATGATGTTGATTGGTCAATTTCGCGCGTCTGGTTTTCGATTGTGTCGACGAGGACGCCGTTCACGTCCACAACGGACTTTCACTCAATCAGTCAACACCCCGCGTTCACCACCTTTTAGGGGCGTTTCGTTAACAGTCCACGCACGTCAAGACGTCACGTGATGTCTTTGCAATGGATATTCATAACCTGCGCCATCTTGACCGATTCATCATATGTTAAGTGACATGGTAAACCTCCACCGACTCCGTGAAGCTCTTGTTTTGTATTATTGTGACGATGTGTTGGATGATGATGAATTTATGTTGTAGTTTGAAGTTGTTTCCATGTTGGAAAATGGCACTCCTTCAATGCCTGTGAATGTGAACGTGGTCACGCGTTCTCCATTGAGGTGAACGGCAAAAGGGCTGTGGACGCGTCCTAAGGCCTTTACGAAACCTGGCTTGAGGCTAGGCTTGTTACTTATTTCGCTACCGCCATTTGAGCCCCACGAAACGATATGAAGGGATTGGGCCACATGACGAAGCCGAAGAAAGGCTCCAGCTTCGCCATGTATCTCAAGCCTTCATTTCATTTAGGTCACAAAATGGCGGTATCAAAACAAATCCCAAGCCTAGCCTCAAACCTCATTTCGTAAAAGCCCATAGATTCTGCCAGTGGCTGTGCCAGTGGACGTGGCGCTTGCGCAGATTGTAAAAATGACGTCATCAAGTTGCAGTCCACTATGTGAACGCGTCAATCGAAAACCCCCTAGTATCTGCTTGTGCCACGCCTGGGACGCTATCGACCTGTCATCCCCCCGTCGCCCCAGCGGATCGGATTGACAGGGGATCAAGAGGATAACATAGGATTATCTTTGACAGGCCCCGACGCGCGGACGTGGATGAATAAAAACGCACGAAAGGTTGTCACTGGACCGTGAGGTGTGGGAGGGATTAGCCGTTAGACTGGCATCCTGTCCTTGGGGAGATCGTGGGAGTATTATAGGTCGTGCTAGTCAGTTGTGGGGTGAAGGACCACGGTGACAGGTCTGGTGAAACCGACCTGGGTCGAATGCAGGACTTCACTCCGCTCGCAAAGTGGATGATCTTCCTATTTATCAGTCACTGTGTGCTCTGACTCTAGCTATTAATTCTGTCTTTCAATTGCTTTGATGTCCACATTAGAGTGAGTTGCCACTAAAAGCCTTAAAAACGAAATGAGGCCTGGAGCTAGGCTTGCGGATTTTTTTTTTTTCGTCATTTTGTGGCCGAAATGAAATGAAGGGCTTGAGATACATGACGAAGCTGGGGCCTTTCCTCGGCTTTGTCATGTGGCCCAATCCCTTCATTTCGTTTTGGGTGCGTCAAATGACGTTAGCGAATTGGGTTCCTAGCCTATAGCTCTAGCCTGGTTTTGTAAAGGCCCACCATAGTAGTTCTAATGTTGGATCGTGGCCGATTTTGCATCATGACACACGGAAAATTGGCTCACAAGAGTGTCTTATCGTACGGTGATGGCTAGCCATTTGCATCAAAGATTCTGATATTATTGTTTCGTTGCGAACAGTCATGCGACCTACATCGTGTAATAAATCGCATGTCATACTTGTATGCTTTGAATAAAACAATGATGTCACTACCTTCGTAAGGATAGTCCGTCATTTCCCTATACTTCGAGACATCTCAGGTGTCTGTTTCACAAGATGCGTAATCAATATTAAAACCACTTCTACTTCTTTCATTTTTCAATCCAAACTCGAAGCTCCCCATCCTCTTACACAATCTCGACCTTTGACGCGCAGCGGTTGCACGTCTCTTGAAGATGGTGCACGCGAACAAATCCTGAAATATTAAGCCAAACTGAGACCGAGAAACTGTAGATTTCTGTTTCGATTTTCTCGGTCAATCGGCGCTCTCAGCACACCTGACAGATGGTAATAAATTGAACAGGCGATTCCACTTCCAACTAACTCCCTGCTGAGTTGTATGTGCTTTCCCCCGCGTTAATTCCAATGCTTGCTGGTAACATACAAAATGTCAACGACCAATGTGCACGACTGTGTCATTTTGTGTGGCTCATTTTCTTATAAAATTGGTGGCTATTATCGTTTAATTCTTACCCCACTTGTCCGCGGAGAAAACGGTATCACGTTTCTCCAATATTCACCATTGTTCATGCTTTTTATGCTTGTACTTCCACAGACTGCTAGTATTCGTATGTGAGTAGTACTTTCAATGATGGGTAGGCCTATAACGATGACAAGTATACACCATTGAGATGGCGTGTGATATTCCTCTAGTGTCCGCTGTGTTCCTTATCATGTTATGGCGCCATTCTCCCATCCAAAAAGTTTAAAAGGAGCTATCAGAAAAGTGCACCCAGACGCTTACTAGCGGACGGACGTAAATATTTTGTCGATAGAGGGCGTTGTTTGGCGGCCATCTTGGGAAGTAGAGGTCACAAAATGTTCCCGCGAATAACTGATCACATTTTGCGAATTCTCAAGATAAGGAGAGTACAAGGCTGTTCGGAAGTGTTAACCACCGGTTCTTAAAGAACAACACACTTTTTTTTCATTATGGTACAACCGCAAATATTACTACTTTTTTTTTTTTTTTAATTGAGTAAATTTAAAATTGGTAATATCATTTCAAATAGCATAATTGTACAACATTATTGGGGCGTTATTGTGACTTAAGGCTGTGGCTGTTCTCACATCGGTCCAGGCTTTGGCTCTGGCTCTGTTTCGTACATCCATGTTAAACCTGTATCTAAATTGACGCTTAAACATTTTCGAAGTTTATGTATATGTACAGTATTTACTCTGTTGAACGGAGCTGTAACGTTAACTAAAAGAGAAGAATGGAACCTATTTGTTTCAGCTATTTAGATGACGAATATCGGAGAGTGATGCTAATTCAATGTTTTGAAAAGTCCCAATGTTGACCTCAAACATGGCGTCAATAGAGTGCCCCCATGAGACAAATATGGATATTTCATTCGTTTGCTCTCGTTACGAAGAATAGCAACTTACTTTACCTTGAATGATGATTATACGGGGTGCCATTAGGGAAGAAATGAGGCGACAAGAGACTTCGAGGTTTTTGATCTCTGAATGCTATCTTCCTCTGTTTGTTGAAACCTGATACATTTTCATACGATTGGAATGGTATTGGTACATGGCGTGTAAATATGCATGCATGGTCGCAGAATATTTACCCATAAGGTTAACGGCATCTCACCAAGATGCGGCCATTACTCCCTGTCACCTATTTCGTCAGTTATGGAGCGCCTGTTTGGAAACAATTCTGTTCGCATCCGAAAAGTTATACACAAAGGGCCTATTTGTTTAACGCACAGAATCCCAGATTTTGGGATCCACGTCCTACGCAGGGTACGCTAAACTGGGATCCGGTTCAGTAGAATCCGTGATCCTGTGCGTTAAACAAACATGCCCTAAGTCTGCATCCAAAGTTTTAACAGTAACTTAATGCATGTACATAATGTAGGCCTAAACATTGCAATGCTCAATTCGGGCGATTCCAGAAAGTGCGCCACTAAGAGTTTTCAACGCGTTGGCCAATCACAATTCGTGGAATTTGTCGACTCGATGCACATCCGGGTCCTTTCTCAAAGCTCGACTCAGGCTCAGGCTCAAGCTCAGGCTTGGGCTCAGCCTCCGGCGGCGTCCCTGTCATCCATATGTTGAAAATATAGGTTGTGATTTTTCATTGAAGCTGAAGCTCTGTTTTCCTATTCAAACCAGAGAATCTACTTCCGAACCGCAGCCAAAGATCTCTATTTTGATACCCATAATGTTAGAATGGATTCACGAAATGAAGCCGGAGCTGGAGCCTGAGCCGAGCTTTGAAAAAAGCCCCCCGCATAGGGTCGACAGATCACACGCACTGTGATTGGTCAATGCGTTGAAAACTCTTGGTGGCGCACCATTCGGAATCGCCCGTGCCGAAAATTAATGAAGTGATGTTTATCGATGACTTGGAGCCCTCCATTGATATTATAATCATTGGTATCATCTCCAGCACTAATAATAATAACGCTGTCACCAATATTAAAGATGTTATGTAGAAAGATATCGGTAATGTGGACACACACATGACGTCACTCCCCCCCCCCCCCCCCTATTCTTCGTCCTAGACCTTCCATAGGTAAAAGAAATAATACATTTCATGGTGGTTTTTTTTTTTATTTACAGTTCCGAATAGTATTGTTGGTGGCCTCGTTCCGTATTGGAGCTCAGCCATGCACCGCCATACAGTTTTAATAACGCGCCAATTCCACAAGACATTGAATTTTTTGTGTTGGTTCCGGGTGGGTCGGTGCTTTTGTAGCGAGATTACTTCCGCGCGCTGCCACATCTTTGTCATTTCCTTGTTCCATCCTTGTATCTTCCTTCTGTAATCAACCGTGGGGAGGAGAGGGGAGGGAGGGGCGGGTAGGTTGGGAAAAGGGGCGGCGTGTCTTGTCGTTCTTTGGCGGTTTCAACAGTTTAATCTCGGCTCGGTTTTTTATTAAACCGGAGCATAGTGTCCCCTCTAGCTACAATGTGTCCGGTTTCATGCAACATGGATAGCGACATGGGGCTATTGTATCATTGGCGAGAAGGATTCGTCTTCGTGTTCTGCATAGCAAGTAGAGCGAGACAGAAATGAGGTACGCGTGGCCGTGTCACAAATCTCTGGCTGCGGCTGCAAATTACACACGGCCGTATGGCAGCCACTAGCCAGTGACGGCAGCCGTTTCCATAGACATGTGTGTTATTATTTTGTGGTCGTAGCCAAAGATTTTGGACACGGCCTTGCTGAAGGAGAGGCTAGCTCTGTGCTTCGATTTCAATCATTGTCTGTTCAGGGAATGCTACAGACGAAAGCAGGGGTTTTATATAGGTACAGACCTAAAGGTATAGTTATTTGGAATGTACTATGAACATGCGGTACTGCAGTTCAATGTTGTTTTGACTGGCGTCATAAAAATGAGTGGATTGAACTATCCAGCCACTGGTTCGCCTCATCTAACATGCAGGAAGTATTGCTGTGGGAACCATCGATCTGATCACTGATCAATATGAGGGTTACCAACTAAAATTTGCATGTGATGTTTATTCTTTTGACTGGTATCCAGTGCCCTGATGTTGTCTGACGAGAATAACTTTTACTTGCACTGGGTATGGGCTGGCAATCTGATTGTTTTCGTGCTTAAGCAAATTATTGGGGCCTAGCCCATTTCAATAAAGAGGTAGTATCAAAATATGACTAGGCCTATGTTCATGTTACTGGGCGGAACGCACAGACTACATGGGTGAAGGAATTCCGCTAAAAATTGGTATGCATTCATAAGGCATACCCATTGATACCCACACCTCGTACTATGATTTATGTCCCAAAAATGTGGAAGCCTGAGCCTTAGCTTAAGCCTGAGCCTACGTTTCGTAAACGCCCCCAGTAAGGTATTATCCTGATTTAGTGTGTCCATTAGCATCACCCTAAGTGGCTAGGTGTAAAACCAATTTACTAATTATTGATAAAAATGCTCTCGATTTCACATACCACTTATTTTTGTGAGGTTTGGCACGCCATACATTTCTGCTTGCCCGCCTACGCGCACGGATCAATACTACAGATTTAGATTTAAAAAACATAATTATTATGACTATTTATGATATGGGGTTATGAAATTGGTTCTAATCTCCGTCTCGCCAAATTGAATATGACAGTTTGAATTCGATATAAATAATTGACTGATGATACGTCATATGACTTTTTATAGCGGTTGAAATGTTACTAGGGATCATTGAGTTACGTGGTTCATTGCTTCTAGGGGTCGAGGTTGACTCACGTGGGAAAGAGGCAGTGTGGCACCAAATAATGTAAAAGGTTAATAATATCACAGACAGAGCCAAAGCCCTTTATTGGTTTACACTTAAAACGATAAGATTGCATAGGGGCTTGTATGCTTGTCTCGCCAGTGTCTACATAATCTGGTAATGGTGTTATTTACTTTACAACCGGTAAAGTACATACCGGAGTCACGTGACCTCTGTGAACCAATCCTGTGGCTGGAGTGACCTCCTGAAAGGTCATTGCACTTTGATCATATCTTTGTCGATGGCCTTTGTATTAATGATTGCTTTGAACAATCTAAATTTTTAAACTTCAAGTCCAGGGGCCAATTTCATCGAGTTGCTTAAGCACAAAAAATTGCTTAAGCATGAAAAGTCTTCCTTTATCAAACAGGATTGCCAACCAAATTTTCATGTGATGTTTAATGCTTTTGACTTGTATTCGGCCATTGTTTGCTGAGCATAACATTTACAAGGGATTTGGGCTGGCATACTGATTTTGTTCACCAAGGTTTGTGGTGCTTAAGCAATTAATGTTGGTTCTTAAGCAGTTCTGTGAAATTGCCCCCTGGTTAGTAACACTGTACATTAACTGAATTTAAAACCAGACAATATTGGACAGGCTTCACTTATGGGCGTTTCAGTCCCCCTTTACCATTTCACTTTTTGATAATGCAAGTTGGTGCACGATTTTCATAAGCTGCTCAAAGTAATAGTGTTATAATAGAAAGTTATTCGATGTGAATATTATTATTATGTCATTATTACCATTACCTTCAAACAAACAAGTACACTGTTATTTGATGGAAATGATGCAAGATAGAATTGGAAAAGTGAACAAAGAAAAATTGACTGGAGCGGGAATCGAACCGGCGACCTCCTGAATACCGTACAGGCGCTCTACCAACTGAGCCATCCAGCCCTACATTGGTGGTGACCCCAATAGTCAATTATCCTTGTTCGTTTGGCAGTCAGAAGCCATGAAACCACGCATACATCGCCATACCCCAGGGAAAAATTCATGGCTTCTGACTGCAAAATGAACAAGGATAATTGACTATTGGGGTCACCACCAACGTATGGCTGGATGGCTCAGTTGGTAGAGCGCATGTACGGTATTCAGAAGGTCGCCGGTTCGAATCCCGCTCATGTCAATTCTTCTTTATTCACTTTTCCATGACATTAAAAAATTCAGTCAGTTTCCCTTGTGGTTATTTGATGATTGGATAGAATTGATTGAACACGGCATTGATTTCTATGTTTTTGGCAAAGCACACGGCAATTCATGTCGTAAATCGCAGGTCGTTTGGTTAAGCACGTCTGGCACGGAACCATCTACAACGCACACTCATTCTCACGTACCCAGTAGGCCTAATCGAATTTGATATTTCAAAAAATCTTTGTTCCTTGAACTGCGGCCATGTTTCGTGGCTTAAATTCAGACCGAAAAATATCTCTTAAATTCGACTCAAGTAATCTGTGGAAGATATAATAACAGATGAAACACTGATCTGTTTTTTATCTGGGAAAATTTGATTTCTCATGAAAGTCTGTAGACGTGAACAAGTCTACGAAATGCTTCAGTACACAGTGCGTATTGAAAACGGGGGATTCACAATAATAGCGCCACCATTAGTTTGCAACGCGTAGGCCAATCACAATGCACGGAATTAATTTAATCGACAAACTGCGCATGTGGAAAGAAGCGCAGTTTGTTGACAACATTTATTTCCGCAATACACGGGTTTACACCATGGCGGCCATCTTGGATTTTGATCGCAACTTCAAAACGAGGCACTTCCACGCATGCGCTTTTTTGGAAGTGTAAACCCGTGTATTGTGATTGGCCAACGCGTTGTAAACTCATGGTGGCGCACTATTGTGCATCGCCCGTATTCTAACGCACAATATTCGTGAGGTACACCCAGGAATAATGATCTCGATAAAGAAAATTTATCTCCTTAATGAAATTGTACCTTAATTTTCTTTTCTTTTTTTCTCGTTTCACGCAGGAGGACGACACGGGGGGTCCGTCTCAACAATCCAAATACGTGACGTCATTATATTTCACGCTCACGATTCTGACGACCGTGGGGTTTGGCAACGTGGCGCCCACCACGGACGTGGAAAAGCTCTTCGCAATATGCATGATGCTGGTTGGCTGTGAGTATGATTATGCAAATTGGTTCATTCATGTTTATGCTAATTAGACAGTTATGAGCAAAGATGGTTGGCTGTGACCGTCCCTATGCAAATTATGTAGTTTGTTTACGGTCATTTTAATCCATGTAAATGATTCTAATAGGTATGGCACGTGATTGCTATTAACGTAATGATAGCTTACTCCAGGGAAATTGTGTTCCTTTAAAATAATAACACGATCAAGAAAACAACATGTGAATATCTCCATATCAGTTTTGAAATACGGGCGTTTCAAAGTAGTGTAGTGCGCCACCAAAATTTGAAACGAGTTGGCCAATCACAATGCATGGAGTCTGTCAAACAGTTCCGTGCATTGCGATTGGCCAATTACGCGTTGCAACCAGTTTAAAACCTATTTGGAATTGCCCGAATTGAAAGGTGCATTATAATACTAACTTAAATGTAGTATCATACCTTGGTTTTTGTCAAAGAAATGCAGATTCATGGGCACAAATATGAAGGATGATACAATAATAGTCATCTGTGAACATTCCAGTCCAATACGTTGCCCACTTTTTGAGGAAATCGTGAAAAACGACCACAGTATTTCTTAAGTCTTTTCTCTTTTATTTTTGATCTTTTAAATGATCAACAATATTTTCGGTCGTTGTTTTACTAATTTCTAGATAAATACACCATTTCAGGCGGAAACATTTTAACGGTAGGTTTCTACCAGCACCATCTTCATACCCTGACAGTTATACGTAAATCTGTGAACATTTCTGTTTTGGTTTCTTACCAAAGTATGATACTACCTTTAACAAAACAATCACCTTTTATTTGATGTTTTTGCGAGAAACGTGAACATTCAAATTGCCAAGTAAAGATAATTTGACGTCAGCATTCTACAGCGAATAATTTGGTGCTGAATTTCTTGCGAGCATTCTTTACGAAAGGGTGGCTTTGGGCGCCAGTTCCCTTAGCACGAAGCGTTCGAATAACACAATGAACAATAAAAATGCAAATGACTGTGTGAGGAGGTGGAAAGCTATCATGAATCGAACATCTTCAAAGGCTCGAAAAGGAGAAACATAAGTCCGTGTCCCAATTTTCTGGTAGCGACCGCAAATAGTACACAGGTCTATGGAAATGGCTGCAGTCACTGGCTAGTGGCTCCCATAGGTACATGCGTAATTTGCAGCTGCAGTCAGAGAATTGGGACACGGCCTTACATTATTAAGCATCATGTTGTTTGGTTGTATCTTTAACTACAGAAACCTCAAATAATGTTGTCATTCTATCCATGTCTATGTTCAGCTCTTATGTTCGCTTGCATCTTCGGTAACATGACGGCTATCATTGAGCGATTGTACGAGGGTATGGCCAGATATCACCAGCAACTTACACTGGTTAAGGAGTTTGTGAAGTTTCATAATGTACCCCATCCGCTAAGGCGACGGTTACAAGAATACTTCAAACACGCCTGGGTCTACTCCAATGGGAACGATCTACAGGAAGTTGATGAGGTGAGTTACCTACGACTATCATTATAGACAGTGTACAGGATTTGCAAGTTTGAGACTCGGAATGGACTCAAAAGTTTGTAAAAAGTGCAAACAGTCACCATGAGAAATCTTGGTTCATCAGATGCTGGGGTTTTCAAGGAAATCAAGATTTAGTGTCTTTTAAAAAGATCGTTGCTTCGTCCGAACGATTTAGTAGCATTTCGAAAGCGTGGTGTAACCGTGAAGGATTCGGAGGGGGCAAGATTATTTGGCCGTATTTTTGCTATCCAGATGAACAAAGCGAAAAGGGGTACATGAAACCACGTCTGTAAGGAAGTTTTAAGACCTTCACTTCTATTTAAGTACCAAATTCAACCAAAACGCACATCTTTGCAAATCATATATGCTCCCTTTAACAAGGTGATGGTCTGGGTTTATTAACCACGGTTATCGACCAGGGTTATTAACTAGGATTATTAACTAGGTAGCACCCAGATGCTGGTTATGCTGAGAACTTGGAACACGTTCGGAGCTACAAGAGTGGCAATATTGTATAATCTATGGAATAGTATCTTTGGGGTGTGATAGAATGAACTTGTACATAAAATGCCATGGGGCGAATGTGCGATGACTTATGGAGCGCCTTTTGGGACAGATTTGCAGAATGGTCGTTTTGGGATTTTAACCTGTCACACTGGGGGCTTCATTGTTTCAATGTTCACAACCGATGCATTGGTTTCTGTGCCACATTTCGCGTATTAGATGGCGGGAACCAGCGGTCAGATCACTGATTAAGACCTGGATCTGTGAAAAACAAACAGTAGACACGTCATTGTTTTTCAAACGTCTTCGTTACTCTCAGTGGTCACAAAACTCAGGGTTATCCAATAAACTTGGGTCGCATCCTGGACCTTACCGAAGATAGCCTGTCTTCGGCACTACGCATGCGCACGCAAAGGACAGTGGGTAATCTTATGGCAAATGTACATCACTTAGCGCCAGCCCTTGCAACAATTTTACATATAATGGTTTGCGCATACCCCGTTCTTGGCTATCTTCGATAAGTTCCATTGGACCCATAAAGACTTAGCGATAATCACGACGAAGTAAGATATCGTTTAAGATGACAGTGCAGATTATTCTGTCTGAACTTAATTAAAATTCAAATTCTCGGATAAAAAATGAGCTTCGAGCTACGAATCCGGCAAACAACCTACTCGTCCACCCCTCCGATTTCAAAAAATGTGAAATAGTTTCCCCAGAAGCTAAGCATTTTACAATTATTCCCCGCGGACTCTGGTAGCTGTCATAACCTCGCGACCACCCTCCGTTATAGCGAGCCAGCAAAGCACTTCATGTTCGCCACGAGGAATAAAAAAAAAACTACCGTGAATGTGAGATGGTCGGCGCGGTGAAGGAGCGGCTTGCGCCCCGGTCGAGTCGTTGAGAGTAACCCGCTCGATTGCCACGAGCAAACAGGAAGATGACGACTTTATTATAATAGTTGTGCCGAATCAGTCATCAGATAATTTTTATTGGGTCGCTAAGTGGTCCGGTATGGATTCGTGATGGCGCGCTGCGGTTGCTTGGTTACAGAGCGAGAAATGTGTTCGGGGAAACATCGTCATGTTGAAAAAAAAATAAACATTTAACAAAAAAGGCGGGAAATTCCCACCGGTTCGGAATATCCTTGGTAACAAAGGTAAGGAGGCTCTTAATGCTGTACTGTGTCATCTATCTTAGGGCTGGCAGGAAAGGCCCCTGACCCAAATTATAATCCCACTTCCGACCTCCACCCAGTTTATATCAAATTCTTCCCAACATTTAAAATTCTTCAAGGTTACCCTAATCCATTATATAATGAAATTAAGGTTTTCGTCTTCAAAAAAGGCACACAACCAGTGCCAGACTAACTCGTGCGTCTTGAAATAAAATACACAGTACAGAATCTTGTCAATTCACTCGCTCTCAACGTTTCAAATCGTGCCCCTGAAACCCAGACAGAAATGAGGACACGGACATCGGAGGGGGAGGCTAGAGACACAAATTCAGGTCACCAAGGTCTGTATACGAGGTCTTAGGCACGCGGTACATGACTGGATCCTTCACTGGGACGTGACTCCTGGAGTGTCTCTTAGCACACTCCTATCTCTCACGAGATCGTTTCAATGTTAACTCCCAAACGTTTGTGCCGCGGTTTTTTTTTTTTTTTTTTTTTTTTTGCTTCTTTCTTCTTTCAGACTGCTATAAAACAAAAACAAAAAATATGAGAAGCCTTGCGAGATCGCCTGTTGCGAAAAAAAGTCACGATTGTCCAGTAAAGAAAATGTGAATCGGCAGGCTTTGTGCTGCACGTGTGCTTACGAAATCATCCTTAATAATGTAGATACAATTTCGGGACGTTTTTATCACAGAAATAATGCGTGCGAATTAAATTGAGACTTCGGGATTAGTTTCAACTGTCCTACCCACGTTTCTTTATGCATATTGGTTCACTACAAGTGAAGCCATGACATTTTTTGTCCATATTCGACTGAACTAATGAGGATAATTATGTGTGGACTATGAAGCGGGGATTGTAAAGTTGGGGACCCTGTTCCTATAATAGAACGGAAACGTATTTTAAACCTACAAACTTACCTTACTAGTAAGATTACTCTGTCTCCATTCTGAATAACTACAGGATTAATTATGTGGAAAGAGGGCAGGCTTTTCATAAATGAGGGAAATTATGGGGTAAAAACAACCACGGCAACACAACCCAGTCACTGGTTATTAAACGGTTTTTACAGTTAAAAGGTTTTACAGTTTTGTAAGTTGACATTTTTGAACAAAATGATAAAAACAGAGGTGTCCCGAACGGACGGAGGACACACTCTTTTAAAAGCCGACTATTTTTGTTCTCTTCGGAACCACGAGATAAATACTCACAAAAGAGAGATGCGCATGAAGCTTCAGCAAACTTCATAATTACACGCATCTTCAAGAATTGCGTGTACCATCCACGTCGTCGTTATTCCTCGGTCATGCATAGGGGGTGTTTACGAAACGGCGGGCGGGCCAGGGCTCAGGCTCCGTCATCCATATGCTGAAAATATAGGTTGTGGGTTGTTCATTGAAGCTGAAGCTCTGTTTTCCTTTTCAAACTAGAAAATCAACTTCCGAACCGCAGCCAAAAGCCTCTATAGTGATACTCGTTATGTCAGAATGGATCCATGATAATGAAGCCGGAGCCTGAGACGGAGCCTGAGCATCCGTTTCGTAAACGTCCCTAGATAACATTGAGGGTTGAGGGATTGTACAAGAATTTGGCCGATTCCGAATAGTGGGCCATCGAGAGTTTGAAACGCGTTGGCCAATCACAATTCGCGTCTGGAAAGGGCCGACATATTCTGCGCATTGTGATTGGCCAACGCGTTGCAAACTCTTGGTGGCGCACTGTTTGGAATCGCCCGTATCCACGATCCAGTCGCTTTCAAAATGAATTCTTACTGTGTTTACTTCGTTTTTCTTTTCTTGTTTGGCTGCTTGTGTAACCTGCCATACCTGTGTTACTGAACATACAACAACCCAGTTGCCGTTAAAACACTACAAAGTAACTCTTTGACATACATTTTTGTGCTCGAGTTGGAAATAACTCCCACAATACTGAGCCGATCAAACTGAAAACTGCACAAAATGTAGCCCCAGATGTTCCCTTTAGGATAGTAGCATAATTGTCACATTTCCGAGGTATTTTTATGGCCGAAAGTTCAAGTATAGAAAGAATTGTTGTACCAAGTGAAATCAACCCGGTTGCCGTCCAAACACTGCAAAGTAACTCTTTGACATACATTTTTGTGCTAGAGTTTGAAATTACTCCTTCAATACTGAGCCTATCAAGCTGAAAACTGCACAAAATGTAGCCCCAGATGTTCCCTACAGGATAGTAGAATAATTGTCACATTTCCGAGGCATTTTCATGGCCGAAAGTCCAAGTATAGCACGACTTGTACCGAGTGAAATCAAAATAATTGTTTGACATACATTTTTGTGCTAGAGTTGGAAATTACAACTTTAATACTCAGCCGATCAAGCTAAAAACTGCACCAAAATGTAGAGTTTGAAATTACTCCTTCAATACACTCCTCTAACTATTGTTTTTCTTCTTGTTTTGATTGTTCTTCCCGAAGGTCATGAAAGATTTTCCAGACTTCCTCCAAGCCGATATCTCCTTGCATCTGAACCGCAACCTCCTGAACGGCTCGCCGGCCTTCAAGGGTGTGGAGCACGGCTGCTTGAGGGCGCTGTCAGTCAAGTTTCAGAACACCCACACGGCTCCCGGTGACATCCTACTGCATCGGGGCGACAGCCTGAACCAGATGTATTTTATATCTAGGGGATCCTTGGAGATACTCCGAGGGAATGTGGTCTTGGCAATACTAGGTGAGCCATCCACCAAGCCTCTGCTTTACCTCCTAGGTGTAGGGTGGGGAAGCAGGAGGACTGGTTATTTTAGTGGTTGGGAAGGCAGGTTGTAATGGGAGACTTTGGGTGCTTTCGTTTAGCTTCCTCGGGTCGACACCAGTCAACATCGTCCCCATTCTCTCGCTTGCTTTGTGCAGTATAGCTCGACCATTCCCACTAAGGGCTGACCCGTGTTAGCTAAACGAATGCACCCTTTGGAGAACCGGTCTTCAAGTCAACGGCGCACGTGCACGCACGCGCAAGACAACGCGCACATGCTCACAATTGCGCGCGCATGGTTTGCGCGTGCGCAGTTGACTTGAAGACAGGTTCTCCAAAGTCTCCAATTAAGGAGAGCAAAACTAAAGAGAAGTGTAATTAATGAGGGTTCAAATGGACGATCGTGGTAATTATTAGTGATGATGAAGATACCATTAATGATTCAAATAGCGCTGGCATCTGTCAGAAACATGATTCCTTACCTGAATCATCAGGGGTCGATTTCACGAAGCCCTACGATCGATCGTAACTCGAGTTACGAAGGACAACCCATCGTAGCGGGCCTATCCCGCGCAGGGATGCCGGGCATCAAAAGCCCTAGGATTGATAGTAAGTTACGATGAGTTTGGTGAAATCGACCCCAGGTGCTTCATAAAACCAATCAATATTCACCTGAGACCATCTATGATGGGCAGTACAGAACCAAAGACTTAAAGGTAGTATCATACTTTGGTAAGAAACCAAAACAGAAATGTTCACAGATTTACCTATAACTTACAGGGTATGAAGATGGTGCTGATGAAAGCTACCGTTAAAATCTGTCCGTCTGAAAAGGTGTATTTATCCAGAAATTAGTAAAACAACGACCGAAAATCTGTTTGATTTTTAAAAGATCAAAAATAAAAGAGAAAAGACTTAAGAAATACTGTGGCCGTTTTTCACTGTTTTCTCAAAAAGTGGGCACCGTATGGGACTGACATTTTCACAGATGACCGTGACTGTATCTTCCTTGCTATTTTTGCCCATGATTCTGTACTTCTTTGACAAAAGCCAAAGTATGATACTACCTTTAATCACCATTCGAATACGACAATAAACTCTACCTTCGCTAGTCTTCATGCATTGTTTTACTTCTTGGTGGAAAATGCAATGGGTGGCAAAGTGTTTTTGTCAAGGACGCACTTCTCTCGGCTGCTGGGCTGAAGACCACAACCTTATAGTTCTTAAAAGAACCAGACCCATTGGTTCTGCTTTTTCAGTGAAATCAGAGTTAGCATTTAATACTGAAGCTGAAGCTTGTGCTTACAAGACTTCTGGAGCCAATTTCACGGCCCTACTTAGCACAAAAATTTGCTAAGCATGACATTTCTGTCTAAATAAAAACAGGGTTAACAACCAAATGTCCACTTGTTGTGTTTCGCTTGTGATTGTTCTTTGGCTGTTGTTCGCTGACTATGAATATCAGATGGACATTTCAATGGTGGTTTGTTTTATTGGGCAAGACATTTTTGTGCTAAGCAATTTATTGTGCTATGTAGCTCTTTGAAATTGGCCCCAGAGTTAGCGTTAAGCAGAAGGACCTATGCTTACACGACTCATGTATATACCAGGGATTTCCAGTTGTGCGTCTGTGTAGGGTATAGGATTTGTGGCTTATTCCATAAGCATAGAGATTTAGGTGCTTACTCCATAAGCATAGAGATTAGGTGCTAACCCGACAGTGGAGATTGATGATTGTGAGTACAGAACTCTGCAGTAAGCAATACCATCAAATAGAGTTATGCCTACAGCCACTCGTCCATGGTGGTGACAATTTGAATCATTTCATTCAATGAATTTTGTTTCTTTCCCCGCCCACATTTTAGGTAAAAATGACGTTGTTGGCGAAAACTTTTGCCAGCGACCTCTAGTGGGCAGGTCAAAGGGCACGGTCAGGGCATTGACCTACTGTGACCTCCTGACCCTCTATCGGGAAGACCTGATGGACGTCCTCAAGATGTATCCGGACTTCCGTCAACATTTTGCAGAAAAGGTGGAAGTCACGGTTGACATGCGCGATGTAAGTATATAGAATACTCATGTCCCCTGCAAGAGGGCGCTCTTGCAAACAAACCTGTCCGATGCAAAAAATTTGTTTGTTGAAACAGTGAAGAGCTGTGTGGGTGCACGGCGGTTTTTAATTTATTTTACTTAAGGGCAGTTTGGTTCATGGTAAATATACGACTGTCATTACATCCACAGTGTTGGCTGGTTCGAATCCCCCCGAGGGTTAGACTGTGTGGGTTTGGTAATCAAACCTGGACCTGAAACGACGCATAGGCTATCCCTAGGATGGTTGTTTATTTCTCCTGGTCCTGAAATTGGAACCATTTCCCCCTTCTCCCGTCGGGAAAGGAGGGGGACCAAATCAATTGCAGAAAAACAAGCGCCGACCGAAATCTGAATATTGCCCATACTTTGGTGTGATAGTGATACGAATGAAAGCAAAACACTGTATGGGATTCGGAATTTGATATACTGGGGTCGGGTTGTCCCATTGGTGCTGAC
Organism: Astropecten irregularis; assembly: GCA_963971285.1. NCBI lineage: Eukaryota > Metazoa > Echinodermata > Asteroidea > Paxillosida > Astropectinidae > Astropecten > Astropecten irregularis. The sequence continues at coordinate 5,753,250 of OZ020261.1, read as the reverse complement.
CTATATCTGCTGTCCCCCGTGGTGTACGGTTCGAATCCCGCTAGGGACCCGGTGAAGATTTCCTGACCTGTCAATCCCCAAACCTTATTTCAAGGAGTTATTAATGCCCATGGACGTTATCGAAGATAGCACAAAATGTGCCCAATCGGGGCATGCGCGATGCATTGTGGTTATAATTGTTGCTAGGATTGGCGCTGAGTTGTGTACATTTTTAACAAGATTACCCACTGTCCTTTGCGTGCGCATGCGTCGTGTATAGAACTGGCTATCTTCGTCCATAGGGCGTTTACGAAACTTAGGCACAGGCTCAGGCTCCGGCTCTAACATCCATTTGCTGAAAATATAGCTTGTAGATTTTCATTGAACGTGAAGCTATATTTTCCTTTTCAAACCAGATAATCTATTTCAGAACCGCAGCCAAAAGCCTCTATTTCGATACCAGTTATTTCGGAATGGATTCACGAAATGATACCGGATTCTGAAACTGAGCCTGAGCCTCCGTTTCGTAAACGCCCATATAGTAACGTATACATTCATTATGCAGCGTGCGAAAACAAGTTGTCTAATTAAAAATGAATGAACACGTGGTCTAATAGTGGGCATATCGCAAGAGTGTTTTTTTATGTAGGAATTCTAAAAGTTCATTTGCAGAGGTTGGAAATTTAACAGCCCCTTTTTCAGAACCCACCTTATTCCCAAAAGAGTTGTGAACACGATCCACAATATCAACCTTAAAGGGATGGTACAGAACTTGTTTTTGCGACAAAACCGTTGCTGACAGTGAAAGCACATTATGTAATCCTTCATATACCTTAACTGACAAACCTGTAGAAGTTTGAGGGTCAATCAGCCATCTGGGTCACGAGAAAAATAGTGAAAACCCGTTTACACATTTCAACGATATTATGCGTTCATAATAAAACGCTTTGAAGCGATTTTTTTCCAATCGGAAAATAGTTTCATTCATTTCTCAACGAATATGGCATTTCAGGCAAAAACATTTCATGGGATGTTTTCTCCTATCATCACCATTATACTTTGTAAGTTTTATGTGAATCTGTGATCTTGAAGTGTATTTTGTCTTACCAATTATGTACCATCCCTTTAAACTAAGGCCTTATCACCAAAGGCAGCTGTTCACAGTGGATGCATATGACATAATCTGCGTGCAAAGGATCACGCCGTTAGCACAAACAGTCTGGTTTCGGTCTCACAACCCTTTGACAATTCTGTGAAAACCATGGTGACTGGTCTGTGTTTTCGTCTGATACACGAAAATAAATTTTTTTTAAAATAATTTCACACTTTAGTCCGTGGCGTCGGCATCAGCACAAAAATAATTGTCTGTTTTTGTGTGTGTGAATTTTTGATATCGAATTGTGTGTTCTTTGTGAAGCCGCGCGTAGCTGGCAAACAATTGTGTGATATTTCTCTGCCCGCTCTTTAATTTGTGCATGTACGATACGGGATATTTCCCCCTGTGGCCTACCGATATTATACCTACGGGTAATATTGAATTTTACTACTCGTGTAATTCGCTCTCAATTGTTCGTGGTTAGGGAAATTAATTCCAGGGAAAAGGGAAGAAAGGATCTGAACCCTGACATGTAATATTCAATAACGTGTACACAAGTCTCTCTCATCTTTATTTTGCAAGTTGGTGCATGCGCCAGCGGGGACGTGGCAAGGATGAGTATGGTGCGCGACAAACGTTATAAAACAGAGTTGTAATATCAGTAGAGGAGGCAAGGAACACGACCAATTAAGTCTTGAGCCGTCATACTGTCATAGGAAACTCACAAACAAGCATGCAATCAAATCGATCGATCGATTTCCAACGGCAATTGTTAAATGGGGGACATCCTTTCTATATATACATAGGTGACAAGTGCGTTAGGCACTCGCCTCTCACCAATGTGGCCCGGGTTCGAATCCGGCCTGGGTCATGTGAGTAGAGTTGTGCGTTGGTTCTCTCCTATGCGACGAGGGTTTTTCTCCAGGTGATCCGGTTTTCCACAAAAATCAAACACTTTCTATCTCAGGCTGTACAACGTGATCATATATGGGTTCATGTGGCTGGCAGCCAAGGGCGCCCATGAAAGCCTGCTACTCGATCACGTTGAAGTCACACCCTTCGCAACTCAGCACCCCAGCTGCCAGTAAGGATGATTAGCGTCCCAAATTATTATTAAATTTAAAACATTTACCATAAACATTAATTAAGGGGTTTAACCGCGGACATGTAAATTAACAAGCCTAGAATTTTTTTTTTATTTGAATAACAAGTACCCATGTTGTGATTTTGAATTAATTTCCGAAATAAATATTATAAATAATATCTATGAAAATGACAATAAGAAATGAATAACATGAAAAACCAACGTAGTGCTTTAGTAATGTTAATTGTTGGTACACATGTTGGTATCTAGACTCATTTCGTTGTATCCAAATATTGGATTTTGATTGGAGTTGAGAAGGCCTGACGTTTCAATCCATGCAGGATCTTTCTCAAAGGCTCTTCCATTACCCTTTGAGAAAGATATTGATATAGGATCGAAACGTCAGACCATCTTAACTCTGAGCATTTTAGCATTTGAGAAAGAGCCTGCTAGGATCGGAACGTCATGCCCTCATAACTCTGAGCATTTTAGCCTTAGAGAAAGATCCTGGTAGGATCGGAACGTCAGGCCCTCCTAACTCTGAGCAATTAGCCTCTGAGATAGATCCTGGTTGGATCGGGACGTCAGGCCCTCATAACTCTGAGCATTTAGCCTTTGAGAAAGATTCTGCTAGGATCGGAACGTCAGTCCCTCATAACTCTGAGCATTTTAGCCTTTGAGAAAGATCCTGACTATGATCAAAACATCAGGCCCAACCTCCAAGCATGTTAATATTTCAGGTCATTATTTTGGTTGACGACCAGTTTATTACTTGAAAAGTGAACAAAGAAAAATTGACCGGAGAGGGATTCGAACCGGCGACCTCCTAAAAACTGTACAGACGCTTTACCAACTAAGCCATCCAGCCCATGCGTTGAAGGTGACACCAATAGTCAATTATCTTTGTTCGTGCGTTAGTTTATTACTTGTTTAAAAATTAAATTTTTATCTGAGTTTCTCGAGTGGCAGTGCCTTAATAATTTGGTTATTACTTCATAACTTTCAGACGGAGCTGGATAAAATCGTGCCTGACTTGGCCCCTAAGCTCAACCACTGGCCGGGCGCCAAGACCATCCTGAACCGACGCTTCTCGGCCGTGGTAGCGGCTGCTCAGGCCGCCCGACGGGCCGGTAACGAGACGTCTCGGCAGGGGGGTGGTAGGGTGGAACTGACACCCTGCCCAAGCACGGAGACGGTCGGCTCCAGGACGGGCTCAGAGACCAGCAAGAGGGACTCACCGTTCGGGTTCCAGCCCGGAAAGTGGAAAAAGAAGTTTGGCAAATTTGGTAGGTTGTCATGTGATTGTTATTATTAAACCCCACAACTGAAGATTCATTTTGCGGAATGTGAACTTCAGACGCCTTGCCAACAATGTTGCCAGTCGTTGTCCGAATCTGTGACTTCCTTCTAATTCCGTCTCTAGGATTCCATCTGCATATATTTTTAGTGTAGCTTTCCCTCCCGTTCTTCTCTTGGGTAATACTTATCTGAGTAAGCACGGCGTCAATACAAGATTATTGACGTCAGCACTGCGTCAACACATGATTTTGACGTGAACACGGCGCCCACAAGTGGCGTCAGCTCACCGTCATTGACGTCAACACGGCGTCACCATACAGCAGTGGCGTCAGCGCGCAAGGTGTCCACTAGTGGCGTCAGCTCGGTGTCATCACATGATAGTGACGTCTACATGGCGTCAGCACACGATAGTGGCGTCAGTGCAGTCAACAACAAAATATATTGGAAATACGGGACTTAGAAGTATATGAGGGGAATCGCATTGGCTTGTGGGTTATATTCCACGCATTGTTAGGGTCTTTGATTTTAGAAATGTTTGATATAGCGGAAGACTGCCTAACCTAATTTTAGAAGACACTATTGAAGGTAGAAGAGATTTAGGTAGACAAAGACGAACTTGGCGGATGATGTTAAGGATTGGAGTGGGAAAACATCTATGCGAGAAGCAAAAAGGAATGTCAAGAAAATAGAGATTTGGGGCCGATTTAATGAAATTTACGACGCGTCGCAGAGTTAAGACGCATCCTTTCTCTATGGACTCATCGCATAGATGCGACGCGTTGCAGCCAGGACACGTCGCAAAACGAGTTGCAACGCCTCGCAGAGATTTATGAAATCGGCCCCTGGCGTGTCAATGTTGCCAACCTTCAAATTGGAGAAGGCACCGCATGATGATGATAATGATGAATACAGAATCAAAGTGTTCGGAGCTCTAGAGGTGCCATCCAACTTGTTGAGATCCTGAGATAAATCATCTCTGGATGACGACATATTACGTGCCAGATGTCGACATCCAGAGATCATTTATCACGGGATGACAACATCCTAAAATCAAAATGTCGACATCCTCAGATAATGTATGACGACATCCTAAAATCAAGATGTCGACATCCTCAGATAATTTTGTACGTGATGACGACATCCTAAAATCAAGATACCGACATCCTGAGATAAATGTCACGGGATGACGACATCCTAAAATGAAAATGTCGAAATCCTGCCACCCATAGAGCTCCATAAAAGTGAGCTTAGTTGTTCGTTAATTTGTGGAGTCTTCAAGATACTGTTCTTTGTTTTCGATCAGACAACTTGTAGCTATTTTTCTGCCCCTCCCTTCTCGGCCAATGTCCAACCACCCAAATGCTGTTGAATTTCTTGTATTTTTGGCGTTTTTAGATACTGTGGCTTCCATAGAAACCAAAGGCCACGAGGACGAGAACGATCCAGAGGTTCCACTTATGCAACGTAAATACAGACACTACACGGAACCGCTCCACATGCACAACGGCAAAGGTACAGACCAAAGAACCACCACACAGCAGCAGCATTCCCAGTCCATCCGGGACCTCCACCCGGACGAGGCCTCACCTTTGACCTCTCTGGGCAACCGCGAGGCTCCAGAGGGCGCTGTGACCTCCACCTTGCACCAGATCAACCCTTCGTCCGCCTTCGTGGATCCGGACAACAATAACCTGGGTTGTTTCGTGGACAACAACGCCATCCATAAACAGATCAACGGACTGTACTCGCAGCTGGGCGAGATCGAGCGGAAGTTTGACGAGCAGAAGGCGGCCATTATTGAGTGTCTGCTGGGGAAGTCTCGCCAACAAAGTGGGGACAGGGATGCGCGACGCCCTGCTGTGTATTCCGCTACTCATCCAGGGGCTCAGGCTAGGTCTCTGAACCGTCAGCATGATGATGGCTCTGGGCCTCCTCTCAGTGAAGCCTCCAGTAGCGACCCTCTCGCACGCGCCAAACAGAAACTAAACAGCCACAGCAGCAACCACTCCGACCAGCCGCTGATAGAGCTGGGCGTGGGAGCTGAGCCCGTAGCCAACTCCCTCAGCGGCGCCTCGCCCGACGAAACTGCCAGAACTGCTTCCGACCATCCCAAGACCATCGTGGTGACCTCCTCCTCCTTACCTCCGCAGGACAGCCGACAAGAGGCGTCGTCGGAAAAGTTACCTCAGCTCCGACCCAAGAACTTTCGCCAGCAGCGCGGTCCGGGGCGGTCCCGGGGCAACGGGCGGCCCTTCTCCGTGCCCGGGCGGATCTCGATGGGGAACCGGTCTCCCAATGCCAGAGCCCCGGTCCTGACTTTCCCGGTTATGAAAGGTGATGATGAGAGCGGTGAGGTTATATGGCTGGAGAGGCGCAGTGAGGAGACGGGAGGCTCCGGTGTGTCTTCTACATCCTGCTGAGGTTTTTTGTATAAAAAACAACAACCTCATCAACACGATCTGCAATCAAAATTTCCATAAATTAATACAAAATGATAATGCAGAAGTGCTTATTATAATGTATGCATTCAGTTTGCTTCATGATGCAATGTGTGAGTAAATTTGCATAATCAACATAATATTTGCATATGCATACATTTGCATAAATTTGCATAATATCATAATTTGTATATTGAGGTCTCAATAAATCATCCACATGATTCACGTATATACTCCAATTTCTTTACAGATAACTAGATCCGTACAAACTCGTAGCCATTGCTATCATTTGGTCAGTTGCCAGTACTAGTGCGTGTGGAATCAAGTAAAACTTGAATTTGGCGAAAACAGTAACAAATTTCAACGTGCATATTTTGAAATGAAATAGCAATATGACTTAAAAAGCCTCAGACTAATACTGCCCAAAATCAAATTACACATTGCTGAAAAGGAAAAATATCGCTCCGATTCATAGGCCTGTCCATTTCTTTTAAGAAACAGAAGACTGATTCCAAAGAATACAAATGACTGACGGACTGAAATATTAATCAGCCTTTGACCTAAAAATGTAATCCATTCCACTCTCACACGATGCTTTCAACCCTGACTATTTTCCTCTTAAAATAGGTAGGTTTGCAATAACACAATGTAATCTCTTCTGTGAGAGTGTGTGGTTCTGAGAAGAACCGGTGGTATTATCTCTCGACGTTCCGAACAGTGTGCTCTGTTCGTCTTCAGGGGAGTGACTTCTGGGGATGACGACCAGAGTACACTGTTCTAAACGTCAATGACAAAATCATCGGTTCTTCTCAGAATCACGCACTTTCACAGAAGAGATTGCATGGTGTCACCGCAAACCTAGCTTACTTCCGCCATGCATAACTTATCAATTTCTCCCTTATTCGCTCAGCAGTAAACACTGGTTAGCAGCAGCAGCAGCAATAATTCCATGTGATACACACTGCTCGTTCCTGTTTCCCAGCTAAGCATTTGAATTGGCTAAGCATTATTTTCATGCTGAGCATTAACTGCAAGTAACAAGATTTACTGCATTTACTGCATTGATAAAAGTTAGAAATTTGTCCCCTACACAAAAAATAATCGGAGCGGTATTTTTCCCTTTCCCCATACCGTGTGATTTGATTTTGTTTTCGTCACTGCATAATAAGCTTTGGAATTCAGTTGTGTCATGATGAAAATTGAATACGAATTTTTTAGTGCATTCATGTTTTCGCACACAAACAAAAAACAGTAAAGCATCATCCTTGGCGTTTGGACAATTTTTCAACATTCATTTTTCAGTTTTTGCAATTGAAGTAGACGACATTGTTACCATGCAAACTTTATGACAAATTGAATATGACAAGAAACGTTCGACAACTTACACAGCAGACCGACACGAGACTCGACATGTCGACAGATTATCAACGTTGACGACCAGACAGACAGGTAATCTCGACAATCAAACAGCTGGACAGACAGAAGGACGGACAAGCAGACGAGTTGACGGTCTTAAAAACATTGGGATATAAACTTTGGGAACAGTAATCGCTAGGTAATATTTTTTTCCAGAAGTGTGGTCACAATTGAGAATGAAAAAAATACATTTTGTCTCGTGCCAAATGTGACTAAGAAAAAACGATCATTGACAAATTGTTTATTTTTCAATTGTGGTAACTCTTAAGGGAGAATAACAGTATATTACAAACAATTTTGTCAAGATGTGAAAATAGTGAATACGTTTCTTTGTATCATTGAGGTTTTACACATCTCTCAAGTGGGGGATTTTGTGCGTCTTTCACTATTGCTGCGATAGTTTAACGGAAAAGACATAGACCTACGGACAGACAGATAACGTTCGGACGGACAGACATACCAGACTATAGGTGACGACATGGACCAACGCAAATAAACCAAAGCAACAACCCGACCCGACACACTACTTCTGGGACTATACTTTCAAAATCACTGTAGTCTCCTTGCGTGCAGCCCGGGTATTTCATTGGCTGATTGTCGCTGTTATACCTCGGCCAACAGTCTTCTCTGATTGGCCATAGGCATCCATGACGTATCAAGCTGTCATTTGACGTCATTCATCCTAGCATTGTACGCAGTTTGATGTGCTAGCATCATGCCGCATAAGGTACCTTCAACTGATTGCCTTTACTTTCACCAACCATCGTGTTTGGTGTAGTAAAACCTCGTTCTTCGTTGGCCAATGACGAATCCGGATTGTAAACAAGGAGATCGCTGATTGGACATTTCGACGCCAACGACTCTGACCTAGCCAATCAACGACTCCAATAAAGTTTTCTCTCCATATTTTATAAAAAAAAAAAAAACCTGACTCGACGTGCAATGTTTATACGGACTCCCAACATGACTTTGACCTACAAACTGACGCTATAAATGAGAAAAATATTGACAAAACTGACTCTACTGACTGAACAAAATTACATGTTATAAGAAAGGACTTCTGGTACGTGGATAGGATCCAATTTTTGTAGAATCATATGATATTCTGAGAGAAAAATAAAATCCGTAGAATTTCCAAGCATTCTCACCTACACCAACCAGCATGCCATTTTTTGTATAAAATTGTTTAAACACAAAGCAAGCACAACATAAAAAATTGTGGGTAAAATTATTGTATTTATGAGAAGGATTAAAAAAAAAAAAAATTAATAAGGAGACTTTTTGTAAATTTGGGCAGCTTTTATATCATATTATTGTGGCGTGAGTGTGTGTGCCAAAATGACAAAACAGTTTTTTTGTATAAAGCGAAACAATGTAATTATTTTAAGACAAAGGCTGGTATAATTAATCAAGAGTACTATTGTTGATTTTGTTGTGTTTTTTTTTATTTAAGGAACGTGAATAATTTTCTTTTTTTACACAGAGATCTGTGGAACCTGTTGAAACATGATTTTGGACATCACTACACTATTTTTTTCCAGAAGATTAACAATAAGCACCGAACTACGGTGGACAGTTTTGTTGATCTCGTGGGCCTAGCCGGTTATGGCTGCGGTTTTCCTGTTTACTTTCAAAGTAAAAGACATAAAAAACAGAGACCTTTAATACGGGCGATTCACTAAACTGCGTCTTTAAGTGTTTCCATGCGTTGACCAATCACAAGGCGCTGACTCTTTCCACATGCGCATTTGGTCGACCGACTCCGTGTATTGTGATTGGCCAACGCAACACAAACTCTTGGAGGCGCACTACTCCCTGCATTGTGATTGGCCAATGCAATGCAAACTCTTGGAGGCGCACTATTCTGTGCATTGTGATTGGCCAATGCAATGCAAACTCTTGGAGGCGCACTACTCCGTGCATTGTGATTGGCCAACGCAATGCAAACTCTTGGAGGCGCACTACTCCCTGCATTGTGATTGGCCAATGCAATGCAAACTCTTGAAGGCGCACTATTCCGTGCATTGTGATTGGCCAATGTAATGCAAACTCTTGGAGGCGCACTACTCCCTGCATTGTGATTGGCCAACACACCGCAAACTCTTGGAGGCGCACTTTTATGAATCACCCATTATTGTGGTTTCGAAACCGTTATTATGTGAATCAGCTTCAACAGAAGCATGTTTTTTTCCCTTCGGTGTTGTAAAAACGATGTCCATCGCCTTGAAAGGGCCATTTTGTTTGAAATACTAATCTCCATCAAGTGGTACCGGTAACATGACACAAGTTATGAGAGACCCATAGGCATTTGCCCTCTTACATAGGGTTATAGTGTCATACATTAGTGCAGTTTCGAAACCGCTCCACATTCCTAACAAAAAAAATAGTTCCCATTTGAACATGGTTGTTATTAGTCTAAGTATCACCCGTTCTACTCCGTGTAACGAACGTCTGATACGTGCGTGCATGCAAATTAGTATGCAACACATCAGCCAATCAGATCTGTTTTGAGAATTTTCCGTCTGGATCGTGACGGAGGATGTTGAACTTGATTGGTCAAAACTTAGAGGTCAGTGCTGGGTTGGCTTGCATAATTAACTAGGAAATTCTGCACGCATGTGATAAACGCTCGCTCGCTGTATAAAGGCGAGTGCGTCTATCACATTGTGACTTCGTTATTATCAGCAGAAAAAGTGATGGTGTAAGGCTCTGGTCCGTTGCTCTTAAAACAACAACAACAACAACAACAACAAATAAACAACAACTGCAAGTAACTATTTTTAGCAATCTACCCTATGTGATTAACCACCACAATGTGTGTTTCCTTTTCTTTTAAAACACCATTTGTCGTGTTCAGGTTCAAGTTTAAAATCAGCACCGATTTTTGATTTTGTTTTGGAATAACTATTCTGTTTTGTTGCAATTTTTAACTGTACATTTTGCAGGTTTTTTTGGTAGATATGGTATTGATAATGAATCACCAGTTTGTTTGGTATAGTAAAATTTGGATAAACAGGGTTTATGTTTAAGATTATCGCGATAGTGTTTAGTTTTTTTCTACTTGGTGAAAATTGACGTGAGTTTAACTGACAACTATAATGAATAATGATATAGACAAGATATGTAACTAAACGTAGACGCAGATAAGTAACTGAATTTTACACAGTAATATTTTAAAAGAATTCAAAGTTGTTTTGAAGGAAATCAAAACACACTTAGAGCATAATTCTTTTGTTAAATGAACGGAATTGTTTAATTTGATGTTCTTTTTCCGTTTGACAAATAAGTAAGCACTTTTTTCTATGAATGTTTAAACTTCTTTTTGCGTTTTAAATTGTTTTTGGGTTTGGAGTAAAAAAACAAACAATGATTATCATGGCGACTTTACTATAAACTAAGACGAACATGTGTTGCTGAGAACGCTTGAAACGCATGCTGGTATTGTTCGCGTTTTAATTTTGAGGACTTTTAACGACGGTTGATTTTGATTAAGACAAACTAGAGACCGCACTCTAACAGTGGCCAAGCGTCGGCCATTTTTCACAATATTATGAGGTTCAAAACGAGGCTGGTAATAAAATAGTCGGGTGGTCGTTCTGTGACTAGTCACGCACCCATTTTGTATCATTAGTGATCGTCGGGCGCTAGACCAAGATGGCGCCACATTGCAAAAAATCGACTTTGTGAAATCGTCAGCTTTTAATCTTGTTTAATTAATTGAATAACTACAAAACTAAAAAACAAAATGTGCAATGACTCTTTCAATCTTTGTATTAAAAAAACATACAAAAAATTACATTTCCGGAGGGCGAGGCTGGGATCCGACCTGTTGGGAGCCAGACTATAAGATTACGTCATTTTATTACGGTTCAGGTTTTTCCTATGCAATTGTACTGTGTTACACGTCTTCCCAATGTGCCGTTTATGTACATGTATAGTGTTATACAGCGTCTACGTTGATTAGCAAAATTACACAGATTTATTATAATAATACTTCTTTTTTGTTTACAATTGGCATAAAACTAAGATAAATTGCTTGTTTTGTTTACTTGGGATGCCAACAAGATGGGAATATAATGGTGATTATGTTTTGTTGTTGTTTACTTTTCGGCACTATTCTGCTCTTGGAAGTACCTTGCAGTCAAAATGTACATGTGAATTGTCAACAAAAATGGTAGCAAACCAGCAAAAACGATGTATTTCCACTAATATCTGGTAGATAAAATAATATGTACTTACCTACCTACTTACCAAGGCATAGGTGCAATATTGGAGTTTTTGTTTGGGGGCAACCCTACCTTCAAATACCTAGACAAGTTGTTGATTATGGTAATGGTCTCAATGTTTCACCAAATGTTTATCTGGCCTTCAAAGCCATCGACGAGGCCAGTATCAGGGATCGATTTCACAAAGCCTTGCGATCGATCGTAACTCGAGTTACGAAAGATAACCCATCGTAGTGGGCCTATCCCACGTATTGGGCTTCAATGCATCAAAAGTCCTACGATTGATAGTAAGTTATGAAGAGTTCGGTGAAATTGACCCCAGAGCGAAAAGTGGCATTTTCAGCCGATGACAAAGTAGAGGTCACCATTACAATGATGATCGTTCCTGCCTAATTGGCACTACGTTATGGCTAACTTCAATGGCGGCTTAACTGCTGCCTTCGCCTGTAAAACAAAAATCGCCTCTGCTCCATTTGTTGTAGCTCACGCTGGTTGCTTAGCCCCACACATAGGGCTGTAGATGGCTCTCTTTTAAAATCTATCTCTCACTTTGTGAATGGCGGGCGACCAGGCTGAGAGACATAATTATTTTAAAAGAGAGCTATAATTATACAACCCTATGTGTGGGGCTAACTGGTTGCTGTACATTGACTGCAGATACTTTCTTGTTTATTACTTCATGGTAAAAAGAGATTCCCGTAACATTGCGGCCATCTTTGTTCAGTTCCCCGACTCCCTTGTAACAACACCGCACGGTTCTGAGGTAATAGCACCAGACTATCGTTACCCGTTTCAATGAGTGCGGAAGTATACAAAGTTGGCTTCGTTGTGACGGGGCTCCATTCACATATTCATCCCCGCTTTTTGTGTTTGTTTGTTTGTTTATTTGTTTGTTTGTTTTAAACGCTGCAAATTTAAACACATTGTTGGCTGATAATAATTATTAATGTAAACCTTTACATGTAAAATTCCAAATAATTATTACCAGGGGCCTGTGTTTTCCTGGGCCCCCATTTGATATAAAAACAAATACTGCTGTATATATATAATTGAACACATTGTTTACGAGGTTGATTTCTTAATATAGTTCCACCCTCTCTGTTTTGGGGGAGGTTGTGTACATTTGAAGTGGGAAACCGTTTGCTGTTAGAAAATCTTGAAATAAAAAATGAATCAGAAATGTTTTGAATGAGTCGATTCTTGATGTCTTTGTAGATCGTTGTCCTTAAAGGTAATACTTAGATTTTTATCAAAAAAATACAGATTCATGGGCAAAATATCAAGACAGATATATACAGTAACAGTCATCTGTGAACATTTCAGTCCCATACGGTGCCCACTTTTTAGAAAACAGTGAAAAACAGCCACAGTATTTTGTAAGTCTTTTCTCTTTTATTTTTGATCTTTTAAAATATCAAAAAAATACTAGGCCCCCTACCTTTAAAGGTAGGCATATAGTATCATACTTTTGTTCAGGTGAATTTTGTTTAATACTGCTGTTGACTTGTATTCGTACATTGTTTGCTGAGCATAACATTCACAGGGAGTTGTGGCTGGCATACTGATTTTATTTACCAAGGTTTTTGGTGCTTAAAGTTAGTATCATACTTCGGTAAGAGACCAAACGGAAATGTTCACAGATTTACATATAACTTTCAGGGTATGAAGATGGTGGTGGTAGAAACATACCGTTAACAGTTTTCCGCCTGAAATGGTGTATTTATCCAGATATGAGTAAAACAACGACCGAAAATCTTTTTGATCTTTTAAAAGATCAAAAATAAAAGAGAAAATACTTAAGAAATACTGTGGCTGTTTTTCACTGTTTTCTCAAAAAGTGGGCAACGTATGGGACTGACATTTTCAAAGATTACTTTTATTGTATCTGTCTTGGTATTTCTGCCCATGAATCTGTATTTCTTTGATAAAAACCAAAGTATGATACAACCTTTAAGGGATAGCTCAGTGGAACGTGTTGAAGAATGGTACACGAAGTTAAGCTGCGTTGAAAATGAGTTATAATGCCTTCTAAGACACTAATAATGCTGTTTTGTGATTGGAAGTTCCCCCAGTATGGAGTAGTGCCCCCTAGTAGTTCCCCCAGTATGGAGTAGTGCCCCCTAGTAGTTCCCCCAGTGAAGTAGTGCCCCCCCCCCCCCCCCGGTAGTTCCCCCAGTGTGGTAGTTCCCCCAGTAGTTCCCCCAGTATGGTAGTTCCCCCAATATTGTAGTTCCCCCAGTATGGAGTAGTGTCCCCCAGTAGTTCCCCCAGTAGTTCCCCCAGTATGGAGTAGTGCCCCCCAGTAGTTCCCCAGTATGGAGTAGTTCCCCAGTAGTTCCCCCAGTATGGAGTAGTGTCCCCTAGTAGTTCCCCCAGTATGGAGTAGTCCCCCAGGTAGTTCCCCAGTATGGAGTAGTTCCCCAGTAGTTCCCCCAGTAGTTCCCCCAGTATGGAGTAGTGTCCCCTAGTAGTTCCCCAGTATGGAGTAGTTCCCCAGTAGTTCCCCCAGTATGGAGTAGTGTCCCCTAGTAGTTCCCCCAGTATGGAGTAGTGCCCCCAGGTAGTTCCCCAGTATGGAGTAGTTCCCCAGTAGTTCCCCCAGTAGTTCCCCCAGTATGGAGTAGTGTCCCCTAGTAGTTCCCCCAGTATGGAGTAGTGCCCCCCTAGTAGTTCCCCCAGTATGGAGTAGTGCCCCCTAGTAGTTCCCCCAGTATGGAGTAGTGTCCCCTAGTAGTTCCCCCAGTATGGAGTAGTGTCCCCCGGTAGTTCCAATAGTAGTTCCCCCAGTATGGAGTAGTGTCCCCTAGTAGTTCCCCCAGTATGGAGTAGTGTCCCCCGGTAGTTCCAATAGTAGTTCCCCCAGTATGGAGTAGTTCCCCCTGTATGGAGTAGTGCCCCAGGTAGTTCCCCTAGTAGTTCCCCAAGTATGGAGTAGTGCCCCCCAGTAGTTCCCCCAGTATGGAGTAGTGTCCCCTAGTAGTTCCCCCAGTATGGAGTAGTGCCCCCTAGTAGTTCCCCCAGTATGGAGTAGTGTCCCCCGGTAGTTCCAATAGTAGTTCCCCCAGTATGGAGTAGTTCCCCCTGTATGGAGTAGTGCCCCAGGTAGTTCCCCTAGTAGTTCCCCCAGTATGGAGTTGTGCCCCCAGGTAGTTCCCCCAGTATGGAGTAGTGCCCCCAGGTAGTTCCCCCAGTAGTTCCCCCAGTATGAAGAAGTGCCCCCAGGTAGTTCCCCCAGTATGGAGTAGTGTCCCCTAGTAGTTTTCCCAGTATGGGGTAGTGCCCCCTAGTAGTTCCCCCAGTATGAAGTAGTGCCCCCGGTAGTTCCCCCAGTATGAAGAAGTGCCCCCCCCCCCGGTAGTTCCCCCAGTATGAAGAAGTGCCCCCCGGTAGTTCCCCCAGTGTGGTAGTTCCCCCCCCCCCCCCCCCCCCCCGCAAGAATCCAAAACTTGAGTTAGTATAACTTAATATTTGTTATTGTTCTTTACAAAGAAACAAGGCACTGATATAAGAACACAGTTACAAATGAATTCATTCCAATATTATTTCTTTATTTGAGAAAAAAAAAAACAATTACAATATTTATGTACAATTGACATGCCAAGATCTGATGAATGTTTTCATGTTTTATGCCCTATAATTGGAGAAAAATCTCGACAAAAAATATTCTGTTCTGTAAACGAAGAATTTGTTGTGCTCTAGCCATGACACGTCCCTCGATAAGTTTTTCAGATTGCGACTCAGTTTAGGACTTGATTTCATCGAAATTACACTTTTTGCTTTCAAACCCCCTGTTTTCTGAAGGCTAAATCTGCCCTAACCGTTCGCCTGCACGGAGCCAAACATTTGCTATCCTCTGACAATGGTTTCTTCTCTCAAATTGTTCATGTAATCCCATTAACATCAAACCAATCTGTATTCCACTGGCAATTGAATAGGTACTTAACCTCAAAACATTACCTTGAAGTTCGTAAGTCTAGCATTCTCTACCAAATGCTCGTTTTATGAATATGGAATCAAGTATAAGCTTCACCTTATGCTAAATACTTAGAGAAAAAAGTACTTACTAGAAGTGTTTACTTGGAAGCACCTGCTAGTTTTTATGAATACGAGCCAAGGAGTCTGTTTCTTCAACAAGTGTTGCGTTTTTTGCGGGACACCCTGTATACATCTGTTATGGTATTTTTTATCAGAGAAAAAAAACTACATTTTTGGCTAAACTTGATCAAAACGACAAGGGGTACCCCTTGCCATTTTTGTCAATTTTCACCAATTTTTGACTCACCAATGAAAATTAAATATAATGCCTTCTAAGATAAAGCTGTTCTGTACTTTTACATTTTACTTTATTAGAAACACAAGCTTATTATTTGTGATTATATTATACAATATATACAATGGTCATGTCACATGTGAAAAAATTCTAAAAATATGACTGATAAAGAAATACCACGCAGTTTAACTTGACATCAACCACAAATGGCAACCTTTCAATGGCCAGTTTCTGAAAATAATTTAGGTGTCTAAAAGGTAGAAATTCAACCCGTAAGTAGTAATCTCAAATAACCAACTTTTAACAATGTTACATAAACTCTCACAAAAACATTAATTTTCTTTTATTGCAGGGAATATCATACTTTGGTTTTTTTCAAAGAAATACAGATTCATGGAGATACATTAACAGTCATCTGTGAAATTTCAGTCCTATACGTTGCCCACTTTTAGAGAAAACAGTGACAAATGACTACAGTATTTTTTTTTTCTCTTTTATTTTTGGTCTTTAAAAGATCATAAATAATTGTGGTCACTGGTTTTACTCTTTTTTTGGAGAAATACAACATTTCAGGCAAACAAATATTAGCGGTATGTTTCTACTATCACCATTTTCATAAAAGATTTTCTTTTAAAAGATCAAAAATAAAAGAGAAAAGACTTAAAGGGAACACGATATAGGATTTTAATTGCATTATTCCTGCTTAAAACTATAAAGTACTATATCTACAATGATATTTTGTGTCTCGAGCTAATTATTTCCTGGATTAAATATGAGAAAAAAAATGTTGAAAATGTTTGTCCAAGCTACTACGCCCCTTGAGTGGGATCCTCATTAACATAAATCTTCCCAAATGCGTGACGTAAATCGAGGAAGCTGCAGCCGCGCACGCGCGAGCCGGCGCCCCATTCACCGGCCGGTCACATTGTATATATGCATGTCCACGAAGCCTAAAATCGTTCATCAAAAATACTTTTCGAGAAAAAAGGCTTCAAAGATTTTACACACACCGCGTGTCGTAGTGCTGACTGACGGTTTTACGTTGGTCTGTGTGCGAGACGGATCACTGAACAGCAGCTTGCCGGCAATGCCGGGGGTCTGTGACCGTGCAAGTTAAGATGTTTTCTAGACCTTCAATAAATTTCCGCCCCTCGATCTGCGTCACGAACAGCGCCCTCAATTTGAGTCGTGACTAAATTCCCAAAAGGGGGAGGCAATTTTTGGGCGGGAAAAAATCAAATGAAAAGTTCCCTTGAACCAGTTTGGCTTTTAATTCACATTTAATACATGTAAATGAATTTATTTATGAAATAAAATGCGATACGCCCAGTTCAAGCAGCTTGTTTCCTTTAAGAAATACTGTGGCTGTTTTTCACTGTTTTCTCAAAAAAGTGGGCACCGTATGGGACTGAAATTTTCACAGATTACTTTTACTGTATCTGTCTTTATATTTTTACCCATGAATCTGTATTTCTTTGATAAAAACCAAAGTAGGATACTACCTTTATTTGAAAGGAAAGGATTATTCTTTGCGGTGAGTGGATACAGATAAGGAAAAAGTTGCCTGATGAAGGCTAGCAGTTCCAGAAGCCGAAACGTTTCTACCAGCAACACGACATCGCATGACATTGATCACCGTTTTCCTTATCTGAACTTCACTTTGTTTGTCAAATTCCCATAAAGTATGACTTGGCCTGCTTCAGACAAGCTTCCAGAGCGAGGCTTGAAACATCTCACATTTTGGACGTAGTAAACTTCGGACAATGCCGTCACCGACCGGAGCTGGCTTCTTTACTGACGCGCTGCTCGAACGTGTCTAGTTCAGACATGGCCTGGGCTGCCTCTAGCTCAGCTGCTTCATCGATGTCACTGTGTGGAAAAAGGAAAACAATTGTCAAAAGAGGGCGCCATAATGATGACGGCGCTATGGTGATGAGGGCGCTATGGTGATGAGGGCGGTATAATGAGGGTGGTATAGTGATGAGGGAGATATGGTGATGATGAGGGCGCCATATTGATGAGGACGGTATAGTGATGAGGGCGCTATGGTGATGAGGGCTAAAATGATGAGGGCGCTATAGTGATGAGGGCGGTATAGTGATGAGGGCGCTATGGTGATGAGGGCTATAATGATGAGGGCGCTATAGTGATGAGGGCTCTATAGTGATGAGGGCGCTATGGTGATGAGGGCTATAATGATGAGGGCGCTATGGTGATGAGGGCTCTATAGTGATGAGGGCGCTATGGTGATGAGGCCGCTATAATGATGAGGGCGCTATAGTGATGAGGGCGCTATAGTGATGAGGGCGCTATGGTGATGAGGGCGCTATAATGATGAGGGCGCTATAGTGATGAGGGCGCTATAGTGATGAGGGCGCTATAGTGATGAGGGCGCTATAGTGATGAGGGCGCTATGGTGACGAGGGCACTATGGCAGTATGGTGATGCCATCTTTTGGATGCATGTAATGGACCTTAACGAAATGAGGCTTGGGGCTAGGCTTGGAATTTATTTTTCTACCACCACCATTATTAGTGTCCTAAATGAAATGAAGGGCTTGAGATACATGTACATGGCCAAGCTGGAGCCTTTCTTCGGCTTCGTCATTTGGCCCAATCCCTTCGTTTTGTTTTGTGGACCTCATATGGCGGTAGCGAAATAAGTCCCAAGACTAGCCTCATGCCTATTTCATAAAGGCCGGATGCCACAAATTAAAGTACTTGAGAGAAATACTGAGGTCAGTTTACTTACTCTTCTTCATCAAGTAGGTTTGGGGCGGCTGGCCTGTGGGAAATTGCCTCTTTCTGCAAAATGAAAACAAAAGTCCAGATAATTTTAAATGGGCATTTGGGGCACAATCAAAGCAATGATCAATGGTGCCAAAGCAGTGACCAGAGGCAGTGAGGCAATGACCAGGGGCACTGAGGCAATGACCAAGCTAGGGTACCAAAGCAGAGACCAGGGGCACTGAGGCAATGACCATTGGCATCACCATGGGCACCACCAAGGCAATGACCACGCTAGGGTACCAAAGCAGTTACCAGGGGCATTGAGGGAATGGCCATGGGCACCAAGGCAATGACCACGCTAGGGTGCCAAAGCTGTGACCAGGGACACTGAGGCAATGGCCATGGGCACCAAGGCAATGACCACGCTAGGGTACCAAAGCAGTAATACCACGGGCACTGAGGCAATGGCCATGGGCACCAAGGCAATGACCACGCTAGGGTACCAAAGCTGTGACCAGGGTCACTGAGGCAATGGCCATGGGCACCAAGGCAATGTCCACGCTAGGGTACCAAAGCAGTGACCAGGGGCACTGAGGCAATGACCAGGGGCACTGAGGCAATGACCAAGGACACCTACACAATGACCAGCGGGCACCAAGGCAATGACCAGGAGTACCAAGGCAATGACCAGCGGGTACCAAGGCAATGACCAGGGGCACAAAGGCAATGACCAGGGGTACCAAGGCAATGACCAGGGGCACCAAGGCAATGACCAGAGGCACCAAGGCAATGACCAGGGGCATCAAGACAATGACCAGGGGCACCAAGGCAATGACCAGGAACACCAAGGCAATGACCAGGGGCACAGATGCAAAATCAACTTTGTTGTCTCTGTGCAACTCCTGTTCTGCAATTCTCCAAGCCGGGGAGGCATTGGTAGCAACAATCCACCATTACAAGGTTTGATCCCATCTCAGGGACATACACAGATCTTGAGGGTTTCTTTCTGAGCTCTCAAATGTCTTCGCCCTCCCCAAAAGTACTTCCAATGTTTGGCTGGTAGCCACCTAAACGGCGACACTCAGATATATTCAAATGCCTCATTCCCAAACTAAGATGTCTTCTTTTAAAATGGTGATCAAAATTAACCCTATTTTTCAGTAGTTTTCTTTTTAATACCGAAGATTGTTGATGAAGAATAGAACCTTTTTTTCTTTGTCACAATGTCATCATATTCCTGAACTCTGCGGAGTCAGGTTGGGGTAGCAGTTCTTTCCTTGCCTTCTCACCTCTGTGGACCGGGTTCAAGTCCGGCTCGGTACACAAGTGGATTGGGTTTTTAGTCCCTACCTGATTCTGTGGGTTTTACCCAGAATATTACTCTGGGGTTTTCCTCCCACCTCTAAAATTGTATCTTCTTCTCATCATCTTTCCATAAAAAGGTTATATCAGGCTTTTGAGCTACAGTAGCTAGGATGCTTTTGATGAATCATTGGTGTCATTACCAGAAATAAATAAATAATAAATAACAAATAAAATAAATAAATAACATGGCCTGATCCATTGATATATAAAAAAACTAGATGACACATTGCCTGCTCTTGGACGCTTCTTTAACGGTGGCGCCATTTGTAATGGGAATTTTACATCCGTTTTTATGGAACGCTGTAGCTATCTTCTTTAGATTGTTTGCTTCGGTAATTCCATCATTCAATTTGCCAAATTGAATGATGAAATTTGCGAACATAATGACAGAATGACAAACTGAATGATGGAATTGGCGACCGAAATTACAAAATGGCAAATAAAATGATGAAATTGGCAAATTAAAATGGAATAACCGACAAACAATCTAAGCCACCGAATATAGCTACGGCGTTCCATCATGTTTCTGGTGCATCGCGTACCGCGGTCATAATAAGCACTTGAATGTGAGGTTCATTTTTCACCCATAAAATGGCCGCGTCATGAATGACGGATATATCTCCCATTGGTTTGTGCACGGGTGCGTCATCTGTTTTTTTTTTATAGATCTATGGTCTTATCAGACTCTGACGGCTTGTTCCTTCTGTTTTCCATCTTTTCTTCTTCCCTACCTGTT
Organism: Astropecten irregularis; assembly: GCA_963971285.1. Taxonomy (NCBI): domain Eukaryota; kingdom Metazoa; phylum Echinodermata; class Asteroidea; order Paxillosida; family Astropectinidae; genus Astropecten; species Astropecten irregularis. Next base: position 5,732,612 of record OZ020261.1, on the reverse strand, counting down.
TTCGTTCCTGTTTCCTCTTTTGCAGAACGTGTAGAGTCTCTTGTCTAGCAATAGCCTGAAATAAAAAAAAAAGAGTTTCAACGTGTCAGATTATTAGAAATAAGCTTGATGTCTTATCATTCATTTGTTTCTGATACTTTTTCCTTCAATCAATTTCACGGTTTTTGAAAGAGAGGACGGCCGGAGCACACTGGCAGAAACGAAACATATTTTCTCCCACTGGTCCTCACTCAACATTGCCATTAACTCCAGAGGGAGAATCCCCCCGGCTCCGGGCTGGTCAAGACCAAGAGGTTGTCCCATGTCTTCCTGGCTTAAGCAACTGGGGCAGCCCAGCCAAATCAACAGGCTCTGGAACCAGGCTACAAACAGCGGACACAGAAGATCAGCAGACGGACCTCAGATGTCTATGCGATGGAGTGAGTGAGTGACTGGTCCTACTCAGGGTCACACAACTTCCAAAAAGAGCATACATGGTGTCTCCGGAAGCCTTTAATATCTAGTTCTGGTAATGATTCATAATTTATCAGGAGTTTTTGCAGGACCACATTCTTTTTCCTTTAAATTCACATCTTCTTTTTATTGCACCAAGGTTATGACCAGGAACCAAGGCAATGACAAGTCGCACCAAGTTAATGAGCATGGGAACCAACAACCAAGGCATCAAGGCAGTGACCAGGGGCACCAAGGTTATGACCCGGAGCACCAAGGCAATGACAAGGGGCACCAATGCAATGAACATAGGCACCAAGGCAATGACCAGGGGCACCAAGGCAATGACCAGTGGCACCAAGGCAGTGAACATAGGCACCAAGGCAATGACCAGGGGCACCAAGGCAATGACCAGTGGCACCAAGGCAGTGAACATAGGCACCAAGGCAATGACCAGGGGCAACGAGGCAATGACCAGGGGCACCAAGGCAATAACCAAGGGCACCAAGGCAATGACCAGGAGCACCGATGCAATGACCAGGGGCACAATGGCAATGACCAGGGGCACCAAGGCAATGACCAGCCTGGGCACCAAGGCAATGACCAAGGGCACCAAGGCAATGACCAGGAGCACCGATGCAATGACCAGGGGCACAATGGCAATGACCAGGGGCACCAAGGCAATGACCAGCCTGGGCACCAAGGCAATGACCAGGGGCAGCAAGGCAATGACCAGGAGCACCAATGCAATGATCAGGAGCATCAAGGCAATGACCAGGGACACCAAAGGTTATGACCGGAGCACAAGACAATGACCAGGGGCACCGAGGCAATGACCATGGGCACCAAGGCAATGACCAGGGGCACCAAGGCAATGACCAGGTGCACCTACACAATGACCAGTGGGCACCAAGGTAATTACCAGGGGCACCAAGGCAAATGCTTTCATAGCATCCACAGTGCTTATACCCTGCAGTGCTTTGGACTTAGATCTAGTGCTTTGCTGGATAATTTCTTGTAAACTAGTGAGCTCGGGAAAGGGTACTGGAACAAGAGGGATTTACCTGTTTTGTCAGTTTCATGCTCTGCGTATACACAATCTCAGCCTGGGCCTTCTGCAGGAAATCCGTCAGCTCTACAAACAGAACAGATCATTCCAAACTCATTACAATGCAACTCAATACCATCTCATAACATGATCACAAGTTTAACTCTCAACAAACCTTGCTTTATTTGTTAGAACTATAATCCAAAAATTACTTGACATGAGAACAAAATATTGATCTCACACTGAACACAGAAAGAGAGTCTTTTTTGATGATTTTTCTCTCAACATGCTCAACCCGCAAGCTTCCCAAAATACAGACTCTCTTAATTTCGTCAATGGGGGCAGCAGACAAATCTGTGTGAATTTTTGTGGCGTCAGATATGGCAGCCTTTTCCTTAAAAGTTCTAACAAATATAACAAGGTTTATTGAATGTTGAACATCCTCTTTAATAGTCAGAGAGCCTTAAAACCCCTTCAGCCAGGGATTCATTTTGTTTTGTTTTTACCGGCCTCATTATCAATTAAACTTCAAACTATTGGTATTTAAACTGTCAACCCATTTTTTCACGATGGAATTTGGACCGAATATCTCTTAAATGATAAACTTCAATTTACGACATCTAAAGACACATTGAAAATGTCTCCATTTGGCCTCACATGGCATGCATGATCTTGGAGTGTTTTAGAGACAGATTTCTAGGGTCCTCAAGATCTTTCCCAAAAGAATTCAGCCCGGGTTTATTTTCAGCCCTGCTTGTTCTGACCTAATTATCAGCCACCGGTCACATAGAGGTCATGTGGCCCGGCTATGAGTGCAGGGAGCTCTGCGTAAACAATGCAGGCTTGCATTGGTTGAATAGCCCTGCACAAAAGATCGTATGCAAGGCACACCCTAATCCGTTCAGGTGTTCACGCCCAGATGTTTGGAATTCAGAGATTGCCGTCCACTCAAAAATGCAGATCTTTTCAAATGTGTATACATATGTATGCGTATGAACTCACTCTGTGATGTTTCTCTTTTCTCGTACGCAAGATTCACAGCTGCGGAAAAGAACAAACACAACAAAGAAAGATTATGGACTAACATTTTCAAAATATAAAGACTGTGATACTAACAGAAGCTGAAGGGGGACAAAAGCAACAACTTCGTGTTTCATGATACCAAGTTTAGAGGCCAAACTTTGGTATATATGTACATTGGTCAGTACATGGTTAAAAAAAAACAGATTTTGCTCAAGTCAGGCGTAGCCCCAAGTGATTTTCGTGATTTTCTTTACAGTGTTACATTTTGTCATCAGTAACTCTAAGACTCGGAATTCGAGCTCAGTGAGCCTTATAAGAACAAGTTAATAGAGATTTCTGATTTATAAATTATAGGCAGTGTTTTTTTTTGTTGCTGCCACTGGCGCATTCTTCCTGCAATTACTAAATATTTTGCTGTTCCCTTACTCTGATTGGCCAATTTGCATTACCGGTATGTCTTCCCAGGAAGAATGTACATCTGACAAAATAACGTTTAGGCAGTGTATATTTTGCCGGCACCGGCAATCTTCCTGCAAACACTATTTTGCCATTCCCATGGCTAATCTGCTGTATTAGAACATACCTCCAGCAAAATAACCAGTAGAGAAAGAAGGCCGGCATGGCCAACGAGAAGAATGCATGACGGTGCCAGCAAAATATACACTTCCTTTAATATCCTTTATAAAAATGGGACAGAACGGATACGATCATCGCAATAACAACGGCGACGTCTGGATCTGAATAATAAATCTGACAAAGGGGATTCCCGCATCACGTCAGAGAGTCTTAAACTAAGTGCTGATTTTAATGGAGGGAAGAAACTGGAGAACCAGTAGAAAAACGCACGTTACGACCATGTTATGTGAACGTCTAAAGTTAGGGACGCGGAACGCAACAACTTGAATAACAGTAAACATCGTGGGGAGGACTGGCGTTGCCGTGGCGTTACACAGCGAAAAATCTCTTACACGAATTGGCACGAAACGGCCGCAAGAGGGCGTCACGATCATCTCATTATGTGACGTCATCGCACTGACCAAAAATGGAAGTTTTCATGAATGAAACTGATGCGCATGGGCACATACTCAGCAACGCCCACTTGAATCATTGTAGTTGCGATGATCGTAACCCTAGGTCTGACCAGGGACTGGGACCTTAGGATTACGACAAAACTGGATAAAAAAAATGGGTACAACCTTTTTGGCCAACTCCTGAAGTACGTTTCCACTTAGTTTTCCACTTTCCAAAATCCAAACACAAAATCTGACTACATGGATCTGATTGGTACTTATCAATGAGTCATATAAAACCACTTTGAATATCGAAAGATCATTTTCTGCAGAAAAAATGACCCAAAACTTACCGAAGGTGTCGAGATTCCCTCCGTTTGCCGTCAGTCGGCCATTTTGAATAGTGCGCAGTGTGCCATCTCGACCAAATTACGTCATGCGCAATGCCGTTTTGGCTGTTCCACCTTTCAAACTCAACCTCGCAGCCCTATGGAGGGTGTTCCCAGAATAACACGTGCGCTGTGCATGATATACCGTGTACACGCATATCGTATACAGAATGGAGGATGAAGTCCGCATTGTTTGCCAATGTCAAGCTGCCGCTGACAATTCAAATCTTTCATCATGAACTAAAGGAAATTGCTAAGATTATCAAATGATTTCCTTTATGAATTGTCCCACAAACAGACAAATGTTAGCAAGTCACAAACTCGGTGCGGACGGTGCCGACCCGATCCATGATCAAACAGAATAAAAAGGTCATCCACCTCATCACAGATCGCGCAGTGGTCGGAATTAACGCTGGACTGAAAAATATATCCGGTCATCAATTACACCAAAAATGATCATACCCGGTAGGACAGTGAGGACATATTCCTAAAAATATCACCGGAATATTCCACTGCGGAAAAACCACAATTTCTTACTGCAAATCTGTAGTTCTGTACCGAGCCGTATACAGTAACGAACCCGGTCGCGATCCAAAAAGGTGCCGACCGAGCGCAACATTTCAAGCCCGAGACGAAATCTGTACCGAGCCGGCCGGCCGTGAGCCACCGTCCGTAACGGTGGAACGACGCCGGCCGCGATCCAAAAAGGTAGGCCTTCAGACCGAGCGCAATATACTACACTTCATTTCAAGCACACGGCACGTGTGTAACGTACTGATTGAGGCTTTCGCTGGTGCACGTTTGCTTTGAAACTGTGGCTATTACGCACGCGGATACCAGGCTGTCTTTCTCTGCGGTGTGGGCAATGTTTTTACGTCTTTATTTTTTAATGCGATCGTCGGTCGGTTTCGGAAGGATTTCACGATATTTTTTTTAGATTCAGTATAATTATGAAAAGAGTGTTTCTACTTGGCCAATTGAACAAAATATTGAATACTGAAATTGAAATTCAAGTAAGATTAATAAGCTGATCAGCCGACGATTTACGGTACTTTGGAAGGACGGTCGATCAGAATATTTTTATTTTTATTTAGATTTCGCATGTGTTCGATGTCGGCCTGTGTTGGATGTCGGAAAAAAATCATCTGTCATATCAGAAGAGCGGCGGAAAATAAACTTAATTCGGCAGTTTCGGCGCACGGGTCTGGTCAATTCAATAACCCGTGATTTATTTGACGGACACGCTCACACACTGTATGCGATATGCCGTGTATAGCACTGTACAACGCACGTGATACGAGCCCTCCATAGGGCTGCGAGTTTGAGTTTGAAAGGTGGAACAGCCAAAACGGCATTGCGCATGACGCAATTTGGTCGAGATGGCACACTGCGCACTATTCAAAATGGCCGACTGACGGCAAACGGAGGGAATCTCGACACCTTCGGTAAGTTTTGGGTCATTTTTTTCTGCAGAAAATGATCTTTCGATATTCAAAGTGGTTTTATATGACTCATTGATAAGTACCAATCAGATCCATGTAGTCAAATTTTGTGTTTGGATTTTGGAAAGTGGAAAACTAAGTGGAAACATACTTCAGGAGTTGGCCAAAAAGGTTGTACCCATTTTTTTTATCCAGTTTTGTCATAACCCTAAGGTCCCAGTCCCTGGTCAGACCTAGGGTTATGATCGCAACTAGAATCATTGACACTTCGACAAACCTCGCCACGATCTTTCGAATGGTACCAAAAACGTACAAATTTGTACATTTCTCTGACCTTTTGACCATTTTTTGTGGTGTCATCGACGTTCGAGAACTCACAGACTCCGCGGTCATATTTGACCTTTGGTCAGCTGTATTTTTCTTGCCATTTTAAATCGAAACCACGCCACCGTCTGAATGTGATTGTTAAGTCGTTGATTGTTCATCTATGATCTAGGCCTAACGTGGGTTGGGTCTGTTGGTTGTGTAGCCTTGCTGAGAGCACCACATGTGCATAGAATTGCATGGACCATGGTTGCTGGAGTTGTCGTACGGCAGACCGTTGATCGTTGCATAGTTAGTTAGGCCTAACGTTAAGCTGTTGTGTTAATGTTATTGTTAAGACTTAATTTGCGTTATCGTTACTCACGCTGTCTCCCCGGTCCGGCCACTTTGAGCCTCTGTTTGACATCACCAGACACGAGCCTGGACTCGATCGGAGGCTGAAGGGTCAACGACTGCCAGAACAACTTAGCACAAGCCTGGTCCTCCTTGCTACAGCCGCTGAAAACAGTTCCACCGCCTTGATTACAGGGCGGCTCAGTCGCAGTGATGGTGGCCGCCATGTTGTTGATAAAATATTTTGTGCCAGTTGTCATGTAGGGCGCCACCAATAGTGGGACCTAAGCTAATTCTCCAAAGTCTTCACGGATGGCTCTGGCTCTGGCTCCATTTCGTGACTGACTTCCATTATAAAATAACGGGTATCAAAAATACATTTTTGGGGTAATTCGGTAATTAGGAAGTAGATTCTCTGGTTTGAAAAAGAAAACAGAGCTTCAGCTCCAATGAAAAACCACAACATATTTTTTCAGCATAATAAAAATGGCAGAGATGGATGCGAAGCCTGAGACCGAGCTTTAAAAGTAATAATTATCATACTTTGGTTTTCATCAAAGAAAATAATACAGATTCATGGGCAAAAAAAATTAATATCAAGACAAATACAGTAACAGTCATCTGTGTAAATTGCAGTCCCATACGGTGCCCAGTTTTTGAGAAAACAGTGAAAAACGGCCACAGTATTTCTGTTCACTTTTCTTTATGTCTTTTCACCGTTAATTTAAATCTTTAAAAGATCATTATTTTTTGGGGTCATTGGTTTTACTCTTTTCTGGATAAATACACCATTTATCGGTATGTTTGTACCATCACCATCTTTATACCCTGTAAAATTGTTTCGGAATATAAAGTATGATAGTAGAACTACAAGTTAATGTATTCTGAAAGAACACCAAGTTTAATTGTGCAAAATCTGATGACTCACTAGCGATAATTGTTTCCTTGATATTGCATTTCTTTGACAAAAACCAAAGTTTGATATTACCTTTAAGCAATCTTGATAGCCATAATTATTACACAATCATCTTTAGCTATTACCTAAGTTCGGATTATAGTGTTTATATACACACACGCCTCCACATCAAAACTGACATTAATTTTAAAGTTTAAAGTCTGATGTTTCACTAAAAATAGCCTTCAGAGTCCATTCAAAAAGCATCATAAAATAAAGGCTTTACTATTTTTAACTAGAGACCGGGGATGTATACAAAAAATGAACTTTCGTGTGTTTGTTGAGTAGGAAATGACACGAATATCCATTAAAGTCCGTGATTTGTGTAATTCTTTTACATTAATAGTTTCAAAAGAAACGGGCTTAATGAATTGATAACAATAGAGAAATGTCGAAGGACGAGCAGCAATGGTCCAGCCATCCCACACACGAAATCACAATGTCATCAGGCTGAAAATTGACAATCGACCGGCAATTCAGACAAGAGAAATAATTGAGCATTTTTTATTAATCGTTAACAGTTTGTTTCCTAAACGGCTGGCCTTTCATAGTCGAGCAACCGTTTCCCCCTCACCTTTAGCACTGATATTTGCTCCCAAACCTGTGCACTTTATCGATGTATCCCGTCAATAATGAGGCATCCTCCTTTTAGGATTTTGAAGCAAAAGGAGGCAAAAAAATAATAATGACATTAACTTTTCGGAAAGGTTATTAACTGACATCTTTTCGTGACATTTGTTGGTCAGTTCATATTTGCTTCCCGCATGCGCACGAATAAAACATTCAGGCCGCGTAAAATGTTCACGGTCAAAACCGTTATTGAGGTTAATCAAGTATCATAAGAAATCAAAACAGAAATCTTCACAGATTTACGTATAACTTACAGGGTATGAAGATGGTGGTGGTAGAAACATACCTTTAAAATTTCTCTGCCTGAAATGGTGTATTTATCAAAAAATTAGTAAAACAACGACCGAAAATCTTTTTGATCTTTTAAAAGATCAAAAATAAAAGAGAAAAGACTTAAGAAATACTGTGGCTGTTTTTCACTGTTTCTCAAAAAGTGGGAAACGTATTGGACTGACATTTTCACAGATTACTTTTACTGTATCTTCCTTGATATTTTTTTTACCATGAATGTGTACTTCTTTGACAAAAACCAAAGTATGATACTACCTTTAAAGATTCAAATATTATTTCTACTTCTATAAACATGTTAAAAACACGAAAAGGGACAAAATCCTGACCATTGCGTGAAAGTGCGAACCATTTCCATGTTTGCTTTTAGCACTGAGAATAAAGGTATGAAGTTTAAAAACTTTTTAGGGTGTTTTTTTTAGTGTATTTCCCGCGTTTTGTTGTTGTTGTTGTTGTCGTCGCTGTTGTGGTTGTTTACTCTTTTTGAGATAATAATAAGCTGCCTGGTTGTATCAATCATGTTTCAGTGGAGCTTTTAGAGAAAGGGAAATTAAAATGACATTCCCACTTTGACAAAAAAACTACAGTTCAGTCCTTGTAAAAATCACGATCTTTGATGCAGATGACAAATTTTGTGTAAAAAAACAAACAAAAAGGAAAGGAAAACAATTATCACCCTGTAACTTGAAACCAAACTGCACCCATTCACTTTCAGTTCATAGATAAGTTACAGGCAAACCTCCGGCCAAAATAAAAAAAAAAATGCCATGGGATTTTTTTTTCACCTAACAATTAAATTAATAAAAATAAGAACAGGAATCTCCGCCCACTCTCGAAAAACAACTAACAACTAACTAAGTCTTTTAAGAAGGTCGCTACTTCAGTTATAAGAAGGCTGTCTCCTTATTCGAACGAGGGTTCCTCTTTTTCAATTCAACCCACAACCCACACATAAAAACCCATTCATATTATAAAATATCCCATATCCCATAACGATATCTGAATTCTCCGGTATTATACCTCACACTGTGAGGCGCCTATAGTATTCTACACGGCGTGACCTTTACTGGGGAACATTTCCCGTGGGCGAAACGCCCCGCCACGCCGGCCGGCCTGAGGGCTTTGTGCACGGCACAGCCACGCCGTCAACAAAGCCAGATTCCCCCCGCGCCGATTACAATGGACTGGGATAAGGTACCTCTATCTGGGTGGGCATCAAAATGCGTAGGAGTTCTGAAAAAAAATACCTTCGTGGAATTTGAACCACTGATAATTTGCACGATTTTTGTGTGTAGGCTTTACATTATAATTATGAACCATACAACCCAACATGTATTTATTCATTTTTCGTTAAAAAATCAAAATACAAATCAAATACTGTTTGCCCTATAGGCCTAACAAAACAGACATTCCCCTGAAATCCAAACATTAAAATTCAAAAAGTGGTATAGGCCCTACTAGGCTATAAACCTAAAGGTATTTACAACAACATTATTTATGTGGCAATGAAAGTCTAGGTTTTTGTTAAGTCCCCCACGGAGTGCGAGAATCAAGATATCTAGTGGGGTTACCGTCAAGAGGGAAACGCCCACATAATAGCCCACGCCCACATTAGATCAGCCCAAATATTCCTGATTTCTCTGAATTTTCGCTCAGTCCCGTTAACCCCCCCCCCAACCGCCAAGCCCCGTATGGTTTAAAGGTAATATCATACTTTGGTTTTTATCAAAGAAATACAGATCCATGGGCAAAAATATCAAGGAAGATACAGTAATAGTCATCTGTAAAAATTTCAGTCCCATACGTTGCCCACTTTTTTGAGAAAACAGCGAAAAACGGCCACTGTATTTTTTATTTTTTCTCTTTTAAAAGATCAAAAAAGATTTTCGGTCGTTGTTTTACTAATTTCTGGACAAATACACCATTTCAGGTGGAAATATTTTAACGTTGGGTTTTATACCAGCACCATCTTCATACCCTGAAAGTTATACGTAAATCTGTGAACATTTCTGTTTTGGTTTCTTACCGAAGTATGATACTACCTTTAAGTTTAATACCATATAGGGACCTATAAGGAAGAGAAAAGACAAGAAAAATTCATGGCCTAACAAAGATAGCGAGCTTTGCTTGACATGGTGAAACGTGGAAGTACTGTTTCAAAGATGGGATTTTGGCATTTCTTTTGCGACATATTAGCTGTGCGACATGATGCCTACCTGTCGTTTAAAGGTGTAATACATGATTGGTAAACGTCACAAAACAGAAATCACAAATTGTCTGATCAAACATGTACATGAAATGACAAACCTGTGAAAATTTGAGCTCAATTGGACATCTGAGTCAAGAGAAAATAGCGAAAACCCGACTGATTGTTTGTATAAACCACAAAGAATGGTTTTGATCTTATAGGCCTATACATACACTAAGATCAAAACTGTTTTCGGTCTTTGTTTTACTGGCCTATTTCTGGATAAATGCAGCATTTAGGCGGACATATTTTAACAGTATGTTTCTACCATCACCATCTTCACATCCTGAAAGTTATAGGAAAATGTGTGAACATTTCTTTTCGGGTATACATGTAGTATCAATCTCGTACTGTACATTTAACCGACGTTTCGGACTGTGCACCTTGAACGTCTTCTTGAAAACTCCTCCCACAGTGGGAGCGCCAAGTCCCCAAAGGACAATCAGCTTACTTTTACTCCACCTCTGCAAAGCTTGCAGGTCCAACGGGGCCAACAGACAACGTCTTTCACTTTAAGCACTCAACAACACGCCGGCTGTCAGACAGGGGGCCAATTTCATAGAGCTACTTAGCACAAAAAAAATTGCTCAGCAAAACAATTGCTTGCCCAATAAAACAAACCACCATTAAAAACTCGATTTGATATTCAGGGTCAGCGAACAACAGCCAAAGAACAATACATGTGATACACAACACACGGAAATTTGGTTGTTAATCCTGTGTTTTATACTAAGACAGAAATGTCATGCTTAGCGAATTGTTGTGCTAATCAGCTCTATGAAATTGGCCCCAGGGAAGAACTGTTAATTCGAGCCCAACTAAGCAATTTATTTTTCGCATTTGACTTTGTACAGTACAAGGATTAGTAACATACCCAAACAGAAATGTTAAATTGACGTACCGGTATAACTTTCAGATTATGAAGATGGTGCTGGTAGAAACGTACCGTTAAGATATTTCTGCCTGAAATGGTGTATTTATCCAGAAAATAGTAGAACAAAGACCAAAAACAGTTTTGATCTCGGGGCAAGATCAAACTTTTATAAGAAAAATTTAGTATGGTTTCGCTATTTTCTCGTGACTCAGATGTCCGATTGAGCTCAAATTTTCACAGGTTTATTATTTCAAGCAAATGTTCGATCAGACAAAGTGCGAGTGCTGTCCTGTAACCTTTACCAATCATGTATTAATGTATGCCTTAAAAGACAAAAAAATTATGATGGAAATATTAAAGAAATTCCGTAGGCGTTTTTCACCGTTTTCTCAAAAAGTGGGCACCGTATGGGACTGAAATGTTCACAGATGACTGTTACTGTATCTTCCTTGATATTTGTGCCCATGGATCTGTATTTCTTTAACAAAAACCAAAGTATTACCTTTAAGTCGCTCTGAATAATATACTTGGTTGTATACTATATCCCGTAGTACGGGACCTGAATTTCGGCTGAACTCTATAGTGGTTTTGAGGTCAACAGTAGCTTTCTCCGTATAAAAATCGATTCATTATAACAACCCAAAGATTTTGACTTTTAGGTTTAGAAAGCACTGAGAAGTTGATGTTCAGTTTGATTCTAATAAATTCATCAGAAAACAACGTAAAAATGCTAAACGTTCACCTCGGGGCCCAATTTCATGAAATTCGTTACGGCCTACGTTCATGCTTACGGGCAATGCTTCGCGTGAAATAAATTTCATGGCATCCGTAGGGGAAACTTTCGGTTAGCAAAGAATTTCTTGACGAACCGTGACTATACATTTTCTGCTATAACGCGCTGTCATAATGCGTAAAAGAAAACTCTACCGTGAAATACGCTAACCGTATAAGTAAAAACAAAATCTGCTACCGTAAGCAAATAATTTTGTTAACGGTAACGGATTCATTGAAATTTGGCCCTGATGAAAGCAGGACAATCACGAAGGAAAAACATGTTTTCACTTTATTTTTCCTTTACAGTCAATTTTGTGGAAATTCTGAGAACTGTGAAAATGGCTTGTAAGGCCTCTAAGCACCAAAGCGTGTGGTTAAAATCAGGTGGATAACGCCCTGTTTTGAGCTGATAGGGCCTACACACAGCGAGTGGGTGTTAAGAGGGGGCTATGCTAAGCTCAAAACAATGCACGCTAATTAACGAATTAACATTCAAAGTGGAAATGATCCCCCACAAGGATCGGTTTGTTACCCCGCCCCCTTCTCCCCTGGGTATAATGTGCCTTTGGAACATCAATCCTGATCACACACACAGCAGGCTCATCCCCCACTAAAGTCTCATTTTTTTTTTTTTTAACTTAAAAAGGTCGTTATAACATTATACTGTAAAAGGTTGCTTAAAGGTAGTATCATACTTTGGTTTTAGTCAAAGAAGTACATTTTCATGGTTAAAAATATCAAGGAAGATACAGTCACAGCCATCTGTGAAAATGTCAGTCCCATACGGTGCCCACTTTTTGAGAAAACAGTGAAAAACAGCCACAGTATTTCTTAAGTCTTTTCTCTTTTATTTTTGATCTTTTAAAAGATCAAAAAGATTTAATTGGTCGTTGTTTGACTAATTTCTGGATAAATACACCATTTCAGGCGGAAATATGTTAACGGTAGGTTTATACCACCACCATCTTCATACTTTGAAAGTTATACGTAAATCTGTGAACATTTCTGTTTTGGTTTCTTACCAAAGTATGATTACCTTTTATAAAGGGAGCATAATTATATAGGATTCGCAAAGAATTGCGTTTTGGCTGAATTTGGTACTTAAACATGCAGAAGTGGGGGTCTTAAACTTCCTTATAGATGTTGTTTCATGTAGGCCTAAACCATTTTACGCTTTAATTCATCTGGATAGCAGAAATAATACGGCCAAAATAATATTGTTCCCCTCCCGCCTCTGAATCCTTCACGGTTACATCACGCTTTCGAAATGCTACTAAATCGTTCAAACGAAAGATCTTTTTAAAAGACAATAAATCTTTATTTCCTTGAAAACCCCAGCATCTGATGAACCAAGATTTCCCATGGTGACTGTTTACGAATTGTTTAGTCCATTTCCTGTCTCAAACTCAATATTTTGTTTGGATACCTTGCAAATCCTGTACGCTGCCTTTAAATACGCAAAGTGGGTGAAGTCTGAAGTTTATGATCATGTTTATTGAGGGAAAAAAGAGCAATGTGCTGTTCAACTGCATTCCACACCAACATGGCTTCAATTCTTGGCAAATAAAAAAGTTTGAAGGGGGCAATTTCACCACAGAAATATCAAAACCAAAAACAGACCATTTTCCTTTTGTTTAGACTAATGATAAATAACTTTTAAAATATACAAAACAAATAACAACAGGAATAAAGAACAAATGTACAAATCAAAACAAACTTCTATTCCTCATTGAAATTTATTGTTTCCTTTGTGAACAATCCTGTAAAAAATGAAAAACAACCTAAAACAAACAGGACACAGCAGATTCATAAAAAAAAGAAAGAAATGAAACTGTTAAAATGCCAACTACCGGCTTCTACGAAACCGCGCTTGACGCTAAGCTTGGGACTTTCTTCACTACTGCCATTTGGGCCCACAAAACAAAACGAAGGGATAGGGCCACATGACGAAGCCGAAGAAAGGCTCCAGCTTCGCCATGTATCTCAAGCCCTTCATTTCATTTAGGACACAAAAATAATGGCAGTAGCAAAATAAATCCCAAGCCTAGCCTCAAGCCTCATTTTGTAAAGGCCCCATGACTGTTAAAGGGAGGGTACAGAATTGGTAAGACAAAATTCACTTCATGATCACAGATTCACATAAAACTTACACAGTATAATGGTGATGATAGGAGAAAACATCCCATGAAATGTTTTTGTCTGAAATGCTATATTCGTTGAGAAATAAATGAAACTATTTTCCGATTGGAATAAATCGCTTCGAAGCGTTTTATTCATTCGTTGAAATGTGTACAGTTCTCTGTACACAGGTTTTCACTATTTTCTCGTGACCCAGATGGCTGATTGACCTCAAACTTCTACAGGTTTCTCAGTTAAGGTATATGATGGATTACATATTGTGCTTTGACGCAAAAACCAGTTCTGTACCGTCCCTTTAAAAGCCTAATAGAGTCTAGAAGTCATGATGGCCCAGGTACTTTCCCAAACACAGATGTCGGCAATGCAATAATTTATTGGACTTTCCAAGAACTACAGATCAAGTGCTTGTCACTACCATCCTATGCATTCCATGTAGTTCCGCAGTATTTCACGTAAACAACAGAATTTATTGTTTTCAGTCAAAGGTTAAGATATCACATCACACTGGTTCATACATTACATCAGTTCTGCAGACTGAACAAGGAAATAATATTTACTAATTGTCAAAGAAGCAAGGGTTAATGTAGTCAATATGTAACATGCAGTAACTACATCATGTACATGGAATACCATTTGTTTTCTCAAGAGTTTTGTTTGCACATAAAGGGAAAATAAAAATCATAGAAAAACAGGTTTTTTTTAATGTATTTACAGCAGTTCAATTAATTAAATTCTAATGAATTTTTGAATTTCTGAATTCCCCCGAACAAAAAAATGAAAATGAAAAAAAAAAAAAAAAAAAAAAAAAAAAAAACTTCAACTTTGTTTTCAAATAATCCAAAAAATAAACTAATGTTCCTAACAAAAAATTATAACTCCAGACAGAAAACTGTTATCCTAAAAAAACCCGACTAATTCTTACACGTATTAATTATTTACATATTTACAGCCCTCGCGATCGCTACATGATTCAAGACATAAAAGACCGCTAGTCCCACTCCCACAAATCTCATTTTTTGTTGGCATAAAAAAGACTTCAGGACATGACAAACAGTATGATTTAAGAAGGTTTCAAGTTTCACAATGGGAATGATGTCGTTGGAATTGTGCGGTTCCAGGAAAAGAACTGGAGGCGTAAAAAGTTTGTCATTCCAGCCAGAACAACGCAACCACAATGCTGCTTTATCACCTCAAGGGCCAATTTCATAAAGCGGCTTAAGCACCAACATTTGCTTGAGCACCAAAAACCTTGTTAGATAAAATCAGTATGCCAGCCAAAACTCGTTGTGAATGTCATGCTCAGTCAACAGTGGTCGAATACAAGCCAAAAGCAGTAAACATCACATGGAAATTTGGTTTGGTAATCCTGTTTGATCAAGGAAGACTTTTCATGCTTAAGCAATTTTTGCGCTTAAGCAGCTCTGTGAAATTGACCCAGATTGTTTTCTGAACGCCACTGCCTTTTTCAGGTGATTTTTTGTTAAATACTGCTTTTGACTTGTATTCGTACATTGTTAGCTGAGCATAACATTCACAAGGAGTTTTGGCTGGCATACTGATTTTATTTTATACCAAGGTTTTTGGTGCTTAAGCTAAAATATTGGTGCTTAAGCTAACATGTTGGTGCTTAATTGCAGCTCCAATTAAAATTGGTCCCAGGCGTCTGTCTCAAACCTTGAAAGTAGTCCAAAATGAACAAGTCCAAAAAGATGAAATGGTTTTAAAGGACACTGCAAGATCCATAGGAATTTTCTGTTATCGTTCATTATAGCAGTTTTAAACAACAATGCATGTATGTATTGTACTCAAAAATTGAAAGCCAAGCCTTGCGAGGATGATGTTTGGTATGGCCGAATGTTCGGTAAAGCAGTGTTCGTTATAGCAGCGTTTCACTGTACATACATCTAACAAAGAAGAAATTAAGTAAAATTGTACTGTTGTCACACGATGTGGGCAATGGTAGAGTTCGCGACATTTTCGTAAGCATCTTGGATCCTCTGAATCTGGATTTAAGGAGCACGGACGTAACTACTGCCATCGCCTGATGAAGTATTGCAGTTTGCATACGCAACGTCGCGATCTCTACCATTGACCACATCATGTGACAACAGATTACATTTTATTTGATTTGATATCCACCATGATGAATAACTTTTCGAATTTATTCACCTTTGAATAAGAAATAATTATATGAAAATAACAAACTGAAAAGTGAACAAAGAGAAATACATGTACCTTCCAGCCCTATGTTGGTGGTGATCCTAATAGTCAATTATCCTTGTTCGTTTGGCAGTCAGAAGCCATGAAAACCATGCACACACCGCCATATCCCAAGGATCATTTCACTGATACGCGCAGCAATGCTGCAACCTGGAAACGATGCATGGGCGATCACTCAAAGAGGATACGGCCAAATGAAAAAAGATAATTGACTATTGGGGTCACCACCAACTTAGGGCTGGATAGATCAGTTGGTAGAGCGCCTGTACGGTGTTCAGGAGGTCGCTGATTCAAATCCCGCTCCAGTCAATTTTTCTTTGTTCACTTTTCAATGTTCAGTTTCCCTTGTGGTTATTTGATGAAAAACTGAAAAGATTAAGAGGTTTGGGCTTCTTATTTAGGAATACTTAGTCCATAAATTTTTTTAGAAGGCCAGCTTTTTCATGAGGAGGTAGACGTGCATGTCCTGTTCCACACCGTGAAGGTTGTTAGCGTCACCCTGTAGCCTCATAAGAAGGCCTCCGTATGAAATGTAGGCCGACCTAATGCACAACAAGACAAAAGAGAAAAAGACAAAGGAAAATTGAGTATAATTTCATTCATAACAGAAATCTTTCATTGCCTGGGCAGTTTGGAGTCTCCCTACATCTATGTTTTAGGACCTTTTAAAGGTAGTATCATACTTTAGTTTTTTTTCCACATAAATACAGATTCATGGGCAAAATTATCAAGACAGATACAGTAACAGTCATCTGTGAAATCCCCAGTCCCATATGGTGCCCCCTTTTAAAAAAAAAAAAAAAAAAAACCAGTGAAAAACAGCCACAGTATTTCTTAAGTCTTTTATCTTTTATTTTTGATCTTTTAAAAGATTAAAAAGATTTTCGGTCGTTGTTTTACTAATTTCTGGATAAATACACCATTTCAGGCGGAAAGATTTTAACGGTATGTTTCTACCACCACCATCTTCATACCCTGTAAGTTATACGTAAATCTGTGAACATTTCTGTTTTGGCTTCTTACCAAAGTATGATACTACCTTTAAGACACTTTTTTGCTGTCCAAAGTTTAATAGAAGACAGAGAATGCTCTCAATATGAACAAATTATGTCAATTTCAAGTTCAATGGTTTGGGGGATGTTAAAAATAGGTAAGTAAAGTTTGTTCAAGACTCTATGTGTAATTGTCTCCCTATTGGTCCAAAGGAAGGTTATAGGCCTATGCATTAAGGTAGTATCATACTGGTAAGAGACCAAAACAGAAATGTTCACAGATTTACCTACATGTATAACTTACAGGGTATGAAGATGATGCTAGTAGAAACCTACTGTTAAAATCTTTTCCCCTGAAATTGTGTATTTATCCAGAAATCAGTAAAACAACGACTGGAAATCTTTTTGATTTTTTTAATACATGTAAATGTAGATCAAAAATTAAAGGGAAAAGACATAAGAAATACTGTGGCCGTTTTTTCTCCAAAAGTGGGCACTGTATGGGACTGAAATTTTCACAGATGACTGTTACTGTATCTTCCTTTATATTTTTGCCCATGAATCTGTATTTCTTTGATAAAAACCAAAGTATGATACTACCTTTGTACATACATGTAAATATAAAAAACACACGTGTACATGTACTTTACATGTTGAGACAAGTACAAGTTGTTGCTTAGTAGAATCCCATGAGGTTTATATATGAGCCTAGCTACACAGCCATTCTCCCTGAGTAGAACAATTGATTCAAACTCTACATACTTTCACAGTGTAGTTACTGTCATTTGTGTGTCCAATGCTACACACAGGTACAGTGAACACGCCAGCTACACGTACAATAAAGAAGTGTGGACAATGACCCTACAACTGGGCAAGTTGGTACACGTCATGTTAAGGGCAATTCACAGTTCACACTCGCAGGATATCGCATGCAACTAGTGTTTCACTACCAATGCATACCAAGGCATACAGAAACTACCCTAACAGTCGTTTTTTTTTCCCTTATCACATTTTCAAGTACACACGAGCAATCAGGCAATTTTATAAGAAAGAGGATTTATGGGACACCCTGACATTTGAAATCCCAACGGGCACTTTCTTAATCTTGGTTGGACCAAAACATTTAGCATTCTGTGCATATTATGGTTTGGGAGCAGTGAATGTGGTTGTTGAACAGTTTTACAGCAATTTGTACTGAAATAAAGAAATGTTAAAATTATGTGACACCCCTAACATGTACATACTGTAGTACAAGTGGCAGAGCTGCCTTACCAGTTATGATACAGTTGTACTTTCATGGAGTGCCATGTGAATATTATGTGTTAACTCTTCTTACAAGGAGGGTACTTCCACATTAAACATCACATTAAAAATTTATCACCAGAAACAAAAAAATAAATTGTTGAGCTTTCATGTTCTTCTTAGTAACATACCCAAACAGAAATGGTCACAGATTTAGGTCTACAGTCTGTATATAACTTTCAGGGTATGAAGATGGTGGTGGTAGAAACACATGATTGAATATTTCCGCCTGAAATGGTGCATTAATTTATCCAGAAATTAGTAAAATGAAGACCAAAAACAGTTTTGATCTCGGGATAAGATCATATGTTTTAGAAAAATTGAGTCAGTTTTTCGCTTTTTTCTAGTGACTCAGATGTCAGATTGAGCTCAAATCATGTGTGTTATTTGTATGTTGGATTTTGACCAAGTTTGATTGCTGTTCTACGACCTTTAACAAAACAAAAGCCTGGGAATATTGTGTGTATTAAAAATATATTGTGCAAAGTTTTGGCTGGTATATGATTGCAATTGCAACAGCCAGATTGCAATACACAGCTGGTAACCTGCATTTGGCCATAAACCAAGCAATTGGTTAACTTGTTTCAAACCTAAGCCTCAGGAACCATTAGTCCCCTTCCCCCCTCCTCCCAAATGCCAGCAAGTTGAGACACGTCATACTAGTACTCCCCTCCCAACACATATCAAGACAAAATACCATCTAACCCACATGGGCCATTGGGAGACCCTTTGTTGTGTGTTGCTTCCAAGGAGACAAGCACAAACATACATGTGCATAAGTGGGTTGGGTTGTATACTACATGTACCAACCATGTGAACTTTGCAAACCATTCCCGCCCAGATGGGGCCGTGAGTTCGCAACAGTGTCCCTTCTCATTGATAAAATGGCCCATATGTACACCTGTACATCCACAGTACCAGCCTGGGGCATGTGTTTTGTATATTTTGGTGCCCAGGCAACATTATCAGCAGACTTGTACAATTCTGTTAGGACTCACAATGACTTATAAACAACCTGAACATTTGTTTTTTCCTTCCCGTTTGTGTAGACCTAGACATTTAAATTCACTTCATTTCTAGGGCCACCGTTGTAATTTGCATGCAAAGTGTTGAATGCAACATGAATTAAAGTTTTAGTACCATTAAAATCCTCTTTAAACGTAATATCAACTTACATTGTCAAAGAAATACAGATTCATGGGTTAAAATATCAAGGAAGATACAGTAACAGTCATCTGTGAAAATTTCTGTCCCATACGGTGCCCACGTTTTTGAGAAAAAAGTGAAAAACGGCCACAGTATTTAAAAAAATCTTATCACTTACACTTTTGAAAGATCAAAATTGTTTTTGGTCATTGGTTTTACTCGTTTCTGGATAAATACAGCATTTCAGGCAGAAACTTTTTAATGGTACATGTACGTTTTTGCCATCAACATCTTTATAAAATACATTACATTGTATCTATTCTACATACATGTACATAAATCTGTGGAGATTTCTGTTTCGGTATGCTACCAAAGAATGATACTACAGGTCTTTAAAGCAAATTCTTTGCACGTACATGTACCAGTAAAAACATGTTGGCCACACATTGAGAGCATTTGGAATAAAGATGGTTACATTTATTATTAATACAGTACTACATGCAGTCCCATTGTCCCAACCAGCAATAAATATGTTCATATAAATTGTATGTAGGTGGGGTAACTTGTGACAAGGTCAAGTATACCAGTATCTTGTGAAATCTTGTCTCGGAAAACAAAAATATCATCTTTTTCTCTTCTCCTTTTTTTGTCCAGATGAACTTGGAAATATCAGCAATGCTATGAAGATGGCTGGTAATGTAGCTGGAACCATAGGTGGAGCCGAGCTTTGAGAAAGACCCCTAAAGAAAAGCCTAACAAGTCAACTGTACAATTTCTAATCCCACTCTTGTGCGTACAGACCTTTCTTTTGCAACGTCACGCCCCAAGTTTTTTTGCCAACCAAGATGGCAGAAACTATATGGCGAGCCGTCAAAACCAGGCATGAAAAATAACCACAATTTAAACACAACATTACATAAACATTGAAAGATCTTGCTGAATGTAATGGAAACCAAAAAAGTAACGATGGTATGTATTTCGTTCAGCTATAGAAAGTTTGCAAATCATGTTGAATGTGGTCACGCCGTTTGTCAAGAAGACAAAATGATTTGCAACATTTGGCCGCCCATGCCAAGTATTGCCAACCACACCAGCCAATGTTTGTAAATAAAATAAATCTATCGGCATAATTGTA
Organism: Astropecten irregularis; assembly: GCA_963971285.1. Classification (NCBI taxonomy): domain Eukaryota; kingdom Metazoa; phylum Echinodermata; class Asteroidea; order Paxillosida; family Astropectinidae; genus Astropecten; species Astropecten irregularis. The sequence goes on along the minus strand of OZ020261.1, from coordinate 5,711,908 downwards.
GGCCTACACACTGTAGAAATATTGTACAGAGCTAAGATGTAAACAACCATGTTTTTCCCCCTTCTTTTCTTGTTAAAAAATATGAACCATGACCAAAGTGACCTGCATTTTCTCCGAAAGGTTTGAGGGGATCCGAACCAAATAAAGAGCCAAATTAAGCATCGTGCACCTCCGTGGTGATTCTTGTTCTTTTTTTAGCGGCCGTGAATGATTACAGCAGTTACATTGTGGTGAATAGACCATTTTGTACTGTAATTCATCCCTCGCAGACATTTAGCCACTTGGGTATAAAAGTTTAAATGTTCGAGGTGTAAACAGACATTCAGTAGTTCAAGAGTAATAATTGCTTGCTTAGTGACACTGGGGAGATTATTCCACACTTTAGGACATTATGGGCACACTGCCAACAAATGGAAGTATTAGTACTTGATATAAAGTGTTAAATACTTCTTGAAGTTGCATATGGAGACGGGTTTAAGCAAGCAGGCGAACATTTCGGATACAAGAAAGATTTGAGGCTTTGCATGGTGACAATTGTGGATCGGTTTGCGGAAACAACTTGTAAGAATCGTATACTTTCAAACGTCTATGTCGTTCGCACTTCTCGTAAGGTCTAAACGTTTCGACTAGCCTGCTCTAGTCCACGCCAGTCTTCTGATGAAGACTAGAGCAGGCTAATCGAAACGTTGAGACCTTACGAGAAGTGCGAACGATATAGAAGTGCAAGAGTACAAACGATTCTTACATGGTGTTTCCGCAAACTGATCAACATTTGGGATACATTCGTCAACAAGGAGATATTTTCAATGTCTCCCTATTGACCTTGTATGTATTTCTAGAAAATTTGAAAGAATTTTATCATTGCAAATGTTTTGTTTTTTAATTCTCATAGTCTAAAAAATTTCTATTACACCACAATGTCAGTTTGGTTCAACTGGACTTCCCAACAAAAAAGTTTTTTTTATTTTATTGCACAAGTTTATAGTCTCCAGTACTGATTGATAAATACAAAAATCAAGAGTAGACATAAATACCATATCATTTTGATAACTAGATCTTTACAGCTTAGCTCTTGACTAATGACACATGCTGATTTGCATACAAACCAACAAATCTGATGACTAACTGGGAAAAAAACCAGCACAGAAAAATTGCAAGAGTTGCAAAAATGTCCACGGACAGGGACACTGTCCCTTTGACCTTAGATTTATCACCACACCCAATTGTTAGACAACATATACACAAGCATGCCATTGCATAAGTACCTGTATTATAAATGCACACAATAGAATCACAAAAGACAGAAATAGTTTTCTAAGTTCATGGTTCAATGTACAGGTACCCACATAGACCCAGTGTGTGTGTGTGTATGCACTCTGTATACCACACATTCCATCCAGTGGGCCTGCAGTATTTGTTCACTAGATTATCACCAGGGGGAATCCCCCAGATGATGTCATAGGGCTGGGGTATTGCGCAATCATTGACCTTGTGGGTATTCACCTGTTGGATGAGGCAGTACTCATTATTGCATAAGTGCTCATAGATAGAGGTTGTTTACTGGTAATAACCAGGCAATGTACAATGTAAGGACGACCTATGATTCCTAAGTGTGAAATTTGTTTCAATAGGCCTACATGTGTACATGTACACATGTTGTTGTACTTGTACAGTACACGCACACTGCATACTGGAATTTGTATCCTATTGGAGACATGGCTTTACGTTCTAGTGTACTTTAAATTAACACTCTTCAAAGATCGCTACAGAATTAAAATCACTCCCATTGAAACCAGAACCACTTTCCTGGGTTGAATTTTATAAGGAACGTCCCGTATAAAATAGGATAGTTTGTACACCTTGGAAATTCCCCCTTTTGAGTTAAGGTTAAGTTTAGCTAGCCCAATAAAACAAAGCACCATTGAAAATTTGATTTAATATTCATGGTCAGTGAACAACAGCAAAGGAACAATTGCAAGTGATACACAACACATGGAAATTTGGTTGTTAATCCTATTTTTACTAAGACAGAAATGTCATGCTTAGCTAATTTTTGTGCTAAGCAGCTCTATGAAATTGTTCCCAGAAATTAGAACCAAAAACACGTTCCTGGGTTGAAATACATGTATCTAGCTGATGCCCCCTTATATGTACATGTACAGGTCTACACTAATGGCAACTGATACAATGTACATGTACATCACATAGGCCTACAGTGTACATGACCTTTAAGACATCAACATTTAAAGCAGTTGAGGGAGACATGTAAATGCCAAGCATGCTTTAATGCAAGTAAAGCTTGGAAAATTTGTTCTTTCTCATACACATTACCACTACCTGACTACAGTGCATGATGCAATCATGTGTGATGTGTCACTGAGTATTAATCACAAAGGAAACATATTGTAAAATGACCAATGGGTTCTACATGTACAAAACCACAAACTTGTGGCACTGGAATAAGCTGGCACAGAATTTTCTATTAATTGGTAATATCATACTTTGTTTTTTGTCAAAGAAATGCAGATTCACACATATGAGCAAAATTTTCAAGAGCGATATTAAAATAACAATCACCTGTGAAATTCCCAGTCCCATATGGCGCCCACTTTTTGAGAAAACAGTGAAAAACGGCCACAGTATTTCTTAAGTCTTAAGTTCTTAAGATTTTCGGTCGTTGTTTTATTAATTACTGGATAAATACACCATTTCACGCGGAAATATTTTAACGGTAGGTTTCTACCAGCACCATCTTCATACCCTGAAAGTTATATGTAAATCTGTGAACTTTTCTGCTTTGGTCTCTTACCAAAGTATGATACAACCTTTAAGTTTATTCACCGTTAATTTTGATCTTTAAAAGATCAAAATTGTTTTTGGTAATTGGTTTTACTCTTTTTCGGGATACATAAAGCATTTCAGGCAGAAAAATGTTGAGAGTATGTTTCTACCATCACCACCTTTATACAATGTAAGTTATTACATGTAGGTAAATCTGTGAAGATCTTTGTTTCAGTGCACTATTGTTAAATTGTTGAAGTTGTTATAAAAACTACTGGTACATATCAAAATTTATACAAATTGAAAGGGAATACAAAAATAGCGATGACATTACTACAGAGCTAGTTCGGAGGCCCCTGGACAACGACCGCAAAAATGAAGTTAGGAAAAAGTGGACAGGTCTGACAGAAGGATTTCATCATGCAGCGGAGGGAACGATGACGCTGGGATGAGTCGAGACGAGATGAGTCAATTGTTTTCCATTAAAGGTAGTATCATACTTTGGTATCATACCGAAACAGAAATCTTCACAGATTTACCTATAACTTACAGGGTATAAAGATGGTGATGGTAGAAACATACCGTTAACATTTTTCTGCCTGAAATGCTGTATTTATCCAGAAATTAGTAACACAAAGACCGAAAATCTTTTTGATCTTTTAAAAGATCAAAAATAAAAGAGAAAAGACTTAAGAAATACTGTAGAGTTTCACTGTTTTCTCAAAAAGTGGGCATCGTATGGGACTGAAACTTTCACAGATGACTATTACTGTATCTTTCTTGATATTTTTGACCCATGAATCTATATTTCTTTGACAAAAACCAAAGTATGATATTACCTTTAAAGATACATCACCCATTTGGCCAAACAGATTGAAAAAAACTAAACAAAACACCCAGCTAATTATAAGTCACAGTTTTAAGGGCTATTATACACTGTACATTGTTTTACATAAAATATGAATTAAAAAGAAAATTTAATCTTGTGGCAGAAATTTATTATCATTTGCCGTATTTATTTCACTTTGGGTTTTATTCTATTGAAAAGGACAGCTGTTGAGTATTTTCATTTTGTATTCTTATTTTTCATTTTCAAATGGAATGATTTTAATAACCCTTGTCATATTGCTATTCCTTAGTTCGTTTCATTTTTTGTTTTGTTTTGTTATGCCAAAGGTATCAAATTTGAAGCTGGCATTCTTCAAACCTTTTATGAAAATATCAATTTGAAATTTAAATCTAGTTTTTTTTTTATGTCAGATCGGGTTCAAATTGCATGTTAAACCTGATCTGGTATTTAAAGTAACTGTACGTGTACGTGGTGTAGGCTACAGGCTTTAATTCAAAGGTAGTATCATACTTTGGTAGCATAAAACAGCAATCTAATTCACAGATTTACCTATAACTTACACAGTGTATCAAGATGTTAATAGAAGAAACATACTGTTTCAACATTTTTTTTGGCCTGAAATGCTGTATTTATCCAGAAAAGAGTAAAACATTTAACCAAAATTCTTTTTCATCTTTTAAAGATCAAAAATAAAAGAGAAAAGACTTAAGAAATACATGTACATACACGTACGGTGGCTGTTTTTCACTGTTTTTAAAAAAAAAGTGGGCACCGTATGGGACTGAAATTTTCACAGATGACTGTTACTGTATCTTCCTTGATATTTTTTACCATGAATCTGTATTTATTTGACAAAAACCAAAGTATGATACTATCTTTAACCATGTTAACGTAAAAACATGTACAATGTAACATGCATTGTATACGTGCAGTATGCCTACAGTGTAGATACACTTATGCCAAGTCATACATGCAGTATTGTACACTGTACAAAATATTTTTTTCAAGCTTTCCCTTTGTTTTTTGCCAATTTGCGTGTGACTGCATACTGTACACAAAATACATTCACTTACATTAGTTGTATAATTCCTGCCCAGTGAAAAAAACAACAACAAACAAACTAACAAAAACCAACCCCACTCCCAAACAAACAGTTTCATTTCTTTACGCCACGCACAATCTGCCCACACTAAAAAAAATAAAAAAATACAGACAACCCAGTCAAACCAAAAACGAAACTCTAGTACCCTCTTCTTCTTTCTCAATCGAACTTGGCAGAAATTCACTTCTGACCTTTTGTGGAAGCCGCAAAAGACACCCAAAAAAAACCGAAAGAAAGAAAAGAATACTATAGCCTGTTTGGATAGAATATGAGCAAGCGTGCTATGGTGACTCATGGTTAGTAACAGTGACTGGTTTAGTCATCTTGATGGTCACTGCATGTCTGTATATTATACAGGTTTATTATACCCACATTTCCCTATTAACATTCCTTACCACAATTTTTTTTCCTCTCAATTCTCTTCATTGATACAGGAGGTCCATAAAAAGTGAAATGGCAAAAATCGCAGGGTTTGTTTTTTCGGAAACGTGGCGAAAATCCAAGCTTCTTTCTGGGAAAATGAAACTACAAACACTGCTACACATAGTAAAATTTTAAGTGCATTGTACAGTTGTAAGCAAATTCATTACAGACATACAGATAAGGCCTATGGCAAGTATTATTCTTTAACCTTTTTAATAGGCCCTTACACGTACATGCCATAAACTATACTGCCAAACTCGAATTGTACGGCAGCGAAAGTGTCAGTTTCCCAGATTTATTTATTTATAAACACTTTTCAATTTCTGGAATCAGAATTTCACTGGCTTAATATTTATACCTTGTAAGAGAGGAATATGAATAGAAAATTGACTGACAATAAAATTAACCATAGTTTGAGTTTCTGAATGCAACAGCTTTTATCTTTTGTGACGTTTCAGAAGAGTTTAATAAAAAAAAATATGAGCAGTTGATTTGGTACATTCTTTGGCAGTCATTGTGAAAAGGGAGAACGTGTCCGGGTTAATGTACGTGGGGAATGAATCAGTACAATACTATTTCAACGGAGACCTGTATGCCTACATGTATCTTTCAAATAGAAAGATCACACAACAATAACATATAGGCCTTTTTCACATTTCGCAAATCGCTGGGTTTTGATGACGCCGGTGAATAACCTCTCTATGTTTTTGACGCCCTGGTATATCATACGATTTGATGCATATTCAAACACAATGTCAATTACGTTTGCATGTCTTCCTCACAAAATTCCAGCAGCAACACTGAACAGTACACACATGCAGGCCTATTGTACACGTACAATACTACAGAATGATGTCTGTGTAAATTGTACAGGTACATTAAAACCGGGTGGAATGACCCTTATGTCATTGACATCATTTAACACAATATGTGACACATGAACAGTTGCGTCCTTGTAATTTTTCAACAGGTACAATGTACAATGCAGATAAAAATAGCCATTTGGCAATTTCTAACCCATCTTTTTCCCAAGTTATTATTTCAATGAAGGAACAAGCCTGGAAATAAACGGAGGCCACGGATGGCATTCGTTGCCCCAGTTCTTGGCCTTGGTGCCCCTTCAAAATTAATATTTCCATATAGAGATCATGATTTTCCAATGGAGGTGCCCCTTGCAATGGAAAAGTGGCATTGCCCCTTTCAGAACCAAATTTCATGCCTTAAGGAACAGATGCAAATCTTGTACATTATACATGTTTATTTGAACGTGTGTGGGATGCTTAATTCTCTTCAACGTGGCTCATGGTTGCCCTAGCCTTGCATCAATCTTCCTTCCAACTGCCCAACTTCCACCTCCTTTCTATTCAACGTCTGCCGTGTGCCGTCACTTTGACCGTCCCTGTCCCCAGACTGGCCCGTCTGATCACATGATCCCGAGCTAAGCATGATTACCGGACCCCAAAGGTCCGTCTTCAATTCCTAAGTCAGTGTTCCTCGACTTCCAAGAAGTTGAGGGAGTGGGAAGCATGTCTTGTGCGTGAGAGCAAGACAGGGGTTTAGTGGTTTCATTATCTCTTGGGTATCGGTAATTCATCAAACATGTCTAATGTTATCTGATGCATGCATCACTTCGGGATAAAAACAATGGGAGACTTTTGTGAACCGGTCTTCAAGTCAACAGCGCATGCAATTGTGAGCATGCGCACGTTGTTTTGCGCCTGCTCTGTTGTGCGTACGCTGTTGACTTGAAGACCGGTTCTCCAAAAGTCTCCCATTGTGAGCACCATCTAGAAAGAGCTACAGTACAAAGGGGGCGTTCAGACACTTACCAAAAGTGGTCTACCGTTTTCTTTGGTTTAAACTGAAAAGGATGTACCTATGTCTGACCAGCCTATGATCTCTATTTTGGGTGCTAAAACAATGGTCTACATGTAGGGCTACATACATGTACATGTATCTTTGAAAACTTAGACCGCCGAGGAGGGACGGTCTAGACTACATGGGGGTGTTCAGACACGGTACTAAACGAGATCTATCTTTGATTTAAACTGAAAAGGGTCTACCTTCTTCTGTCTGAACAATAGACTATTTTGGGTGTTAAAAACTGTTCATCTTTGAAGACTTAGACCGCTGAGGAGGGACGGTCTAGATGATGTAGACTGGTCTACAAATGGGCATTAGGACATCTGAACGTCTGTCTCAACCACATCCAGTTTACATGTAGCTTGACCGCGAGCCGGTGCATATAACTCACCGGTGATTTATGTCACAACTTGTGAATTAAGGGAAGTTCAGTTTCAGAGTTATGCAACACGAGTGACCTCTAAACACCAGAGATAGACTGTTTGCAGTTTAACCCTGTGTAGTATGGACACAAGGGGTTTGGGATGAAATGTTAACCTCCCGCTGTGACCGCAAAGGCTAGGCCTTTTTTGGTCACTAGAGCACGACTGCGTCTGAAAAAAGCCATGAAGTACAATCCCAGGATTCACTGGACACGTCATCCCGCCCGATGGCGGAGCCTTGAAGAAACTCAACAAAATGATGGTAGTTTGAGATTTGAGATTAGAAGATCCTCCTCGCAGAGGGGTTTGGGTTAAGGGTTACGGAGTTACGGTGATGATAGGGGCCGTCCTATAGTGGCCTTGCGGGTAGCCAGTTGGTTGGTATACGGAGACGGACAACCAGCTAACCACACTGCCACCACAGAACGACCATTGATGAATCAATCCAAGTAGTTAGTTTCGAGAACTCAGAGTGTTGGTTAAGAAGGTTAATGTTGTTTGACGCAAACAGTTACACAAATAATCTCTAGAATCTATCGAATGACGTTATTATAACGCTCTGTCACATTGTGGTCTTGATAATTGGAACGAGCGAAGCAGGGGCGGGGACTGCTCTCCAACCCGCCCCTTTGTGAAGTGTATTCCGATCTTTGACAAATGGCCTCAGAGTGATTTCCAATATGTGACACACATCAGGACCAAGTGATGGACACTTACACATTGAAGATGATATGCATTAGGCTATACCTGTAGGGCAAATACACATACAGTGTACACAAACACCCAGATTATTGCACACAGAAGTACAATTCCAGGGCCCAATTTCATGGAATCCGTTACCATTAACAAAAATTCTTCGCTAACGATAGCAGACTTTTTTTGGTTACGGTTAGCGTATTTCACGGGAGGGTTTTGTTTTGGTACCAGAAAGCAAAGACTTTCTGCAGAATGCATATGACAGCGCGGTAGCAGAAAATAATCACGGTTTTACCCAAGAAATTCTTTGGTATTATTAAACCAAAAGTCTTGCAAATGGATTCCATGAAATAGGTTTCACGCGTAGCAGTACCCGTAAGCACAAAAATAGGTCGTAACGGATTCCCTGAAATTGGGTCCTGTCCATCTAACATAGTTCACCACAGGATTACCGGAGTACACAGCAACTCATTATGAGCAAATTCATACACAGGCCTAGACGAAGACTGTTACAGTACGCTGTACTACTAGCCACTCACATTACGACCAAAAGAAAGATACATGTATGAACGTCTGATCTTGCCAAAATATTCAGAACATGATCAAGAACATTCTAAGATAAAAACACACTGATAAGACTGAATTTAAATTTTTCATGGTCCTTTTGATGGCACACAAGTTATTTACAGACAAACAAATTAAATATAATTACAGAATTTAATACAAATTCCAAGTTAATTAGGCCTAATGGTAAATCTACAGAAATAGTTTGTAGCTGGCACTGTGGCAGTTCCTCCACCATATCGCTTTCAAACGATGCTCTGGGTACTCAACAGGATAAAATTGCATCTCCGAATGGATCGCATGCGAAAATGCAGCCCGTGAATAGAATAAGATCGTGCACGTCCAAAATCCAACATGTCTGGAATACATGTACGTGTCCATTCCGTATTGAGAGTTTTCCAACCGAGGCACCGGTCAATACGAGTCCATACGTGAACTTTTCACCCAGACGCTGCACATTAGAGCGAAGAAAACCCAATAAAGTCTTAAGCACCCTATATCTACAGACAGTTAATCATTCTTTTTTTTCTTTCTTCATAACGCAGAGGGCCGATTTAAGAAAGAGTTCATTCAGAGTTCAACCACTCAGCCCACAGTGGCTGCAAGCACAGTGCCGGCGCGTGTCCCTATACGGAGCTTGTTTTTATCAGACACCCTGTCGAAGAGAAGGCGTATCAGGGATACACAGTCCTGTACTGCTTGTGTCCTCTCTCTAGCAGACAGCCGCGGCACAAGACAAGATGAGGATTTGGGAAAACAGAGAGAGACAGGGAATGACAGGGATGACGAGGACAATGATGCCTGGTGAATCAGAAAGGAAGCAGTAAAAGAGTTTCACACATACACATACTATACACACGGGCCTCGCCGCGGATAAAAAGAGTGCGGGCTTCGATGAATCACAACAAGCTATGCATGATGAATCATGACCATAAAGGCCAGGCCAGGCCTTTTTTGCCCGTCAATGTCTGGCCGGCCCATTCCAGCCAATGACTGTTTAGGAAAGATCACGGTGGATTATAATGATTATGAATATAATTTTCAAGATAACCGCAAATCATACATCTCTGATGCAAAAATGATCCTTTTTTAAAATTAAAAATGCGACAAATTTGCTCTTGTTTTAATGAGATGTAGGAGATTTATATGAAGGGTTGCTTGTGTTTCTATTGGTGTAATACCCCATTCAGCTAATTCAACGATTTGAAAACAAAAAATTGTGAATTTCAAGTTCTAATTATTTATTGTATGAAACATGTGTATTCATACGTCATCTATGTACGACCCATTTCTCATTACCAAGGCGAAGGTGTTAAAATTGACAAGGCGAGAGATTTTTGCATCCATTCCAGACGCGCCGCCTTTCATCGTCGTGGAAACTGACATATGTCTACGCTGCGTTGCCGTGTCAACCCTGGCCTGCCTCATTAAGTACGGAGACCCACTTGTCACCGGGGTTCAGTAACCTGCTCCATTGGCTAGATTCGCCAGACGAGCTAATGAACGGGCATGCTCTTCGATTCGCTCTTTCATCAGGGCGTGCGCACACACAAACCCCTACATCAGACAGGAATGAATATTCGGAGCTTTTAAGAGGGGACCCCCAGAATGCTCCTTTAAGAAAACAAGTTCAGCGAGAGTTCAACCACTGTGTACTGTACATGTACTGTATGTGCAAGCGTGGTCATGTGTGACTGTGCGCCGCAGAGTGTCTGATTCATACTAGGGCACACCGAGGTATCGTCATCGCCCCGTCATCGGCCGCGCACTCCGGCCAGACGAGAATAAGATGAAGGAGTATGACGCGGGTGAAGGAGCGAAAAAGAGACAAGCAAGAGAGAGAGAGAGAGAGAGGTTGAGGATTAAGGGAAGATGGAGGTGGGAGGATGATTCTCAAGTGTAGGAGGGCCTGAGTGGGCAGGGAATATGACGGGGTAGGAGATGGTGGTCTACAAGAAAAAGACGGGAAGGAAGGGGTAACGTGCATCAACATGGGGGTGAACAGTCCATACTTAGACATAAACACCCCAAAAACACAACAACAAGCCATCAGTTCACGGATCAGGAGAAAGATCACTATCAAACTCAAGAACAAATTGATTTTCCCGATAAATTAGGGATTAAAGTCAGGGATCGACAAAATTCGTGAAGGCAATTCAGCTTGACTAACAGACAGGCATGCTGATGACCAACAAACAAACTAGACAGCTTGCTGAGATATTGGCAGGTGGTTTCAACACCTGAGTGGGAATTAATAAATTTAGACTCTTCGGCAGACATTGGCCAGAAACGAGAAGGAAATACAAGGAGAATATGTGAATATTTCAATCAAAAAATTCAGACGGACTTTGTGATGAAAATGATCCATGAGAGGACAAGGCTGATAGCCGCAGGAGAACAACAAAACAACAATAACAGCAACAGCAACAAAAACAACAAACACAACAACGACATCAACAACAACTCAAGAATGAATTGTCCAATCCAACAATTGTTTTTCTGAGCTCTGTGAAAAGATTTGAACTGGAGAGTTTCTGAACACCTTAAAATACTTTTTATAGACGGACTGCTCTCAGTTTTTACTGCCTAGTTTCTTTTAGCAATAATCTTTTGCAAAACAAATCGGGGGGAAATCCAGATCAATATTTTGGTGGAAATCAAATCATCACACCCACAATACCAACTGTGGATACAGACTTCAATCCTAGGTTCTTTTCAGCCATTTTATTTGGAGGGACTCAACCACACACAGATCGTTTACTTCCTGAGTGCAGTTAAAGGTAGTATCATACTTTGGTAAGAAACCAAGACAGAAATGTTCACAGATTTACCTATAATTTACAGGGTATGAAGATGGTGGTGGTACACTGTAGAAACATAACGTTAAAAATGTTCCGCCTGAAATGGTGTATTTATCCAGAAATTTGTAAAACGACGACCGAAAATCTTGTTGATCTTTTAAAAGATCAAAAATAAAAGAGAAAAGACTTAAGAAATACTGTGGCCGTTTTTCACTGTTTTTTGAAAGAGTGGGCACCGTATGGGACTGAAATTTTCACAGATGACTATTACTGTATCGTCCTTGATATTTTTGCCCATGAATCTGTATTTCTTTGACAAAAACCAAAGTATGATATTACCTTTAATGTCCATGCTAAATAATAAGAGCTGGTACTGTTTTTTTTGTTTTTGTCTGGAGCAGAATCCTGTCTGCCAATCCAAAACTAATTTTATGCCCAAGCAGATGAGACTCTGGTTATATTATATGCTGTCAATTACAGCCCATAAAAGACAGAGATATAGAGTAATAGCGTTAAAAAAAAAATACACATCTGAAACAAAAATGAGGCAACAACAAATTTTTAGTCATTCATCATTCCAAACGATTTTGCTTCTGTTTACAGTGTCATGAATACTGCATGGAAATTGGGCTAATGGATTGGACCTTGCGCTAAGCGAGATATCTTCCTGCTAAGCGCTTATTTTCTGGTGCTTAGCAGCTCTGTGAGACCATGTAGACTGACACACACACACAGGGAAAACATCTGACAAACACGCAACCTCTGAGTGATCTAAACACATGACCGGACAAGCCCTGACTAAGAAACACAAATTGGAGCCCAAAAAACAAACAACAGACGGCTTGATGTACATGTAGGCCTATTAGAATAATCACAGACAATGAAAAACACAACATTTCCAAAGACAAATTGGACATCAATGAAATGACAGGCATTGTCAAGAGACTATCATTAGGCCGCAAAAAAAAAGAAATGTTGTGTTGCCCTCAGCGACCAACCGTAAAATGGCAAAACTTTGGGTAGGGATTTTTTTTCTCCAAGTTCTGTATAAAAACTCACACTTTTTGACAGAAAATGTAAGATTTAGCAGTAAAAAAGCGTGTCTCCACAAAACGACCCAAGACCGTTGATTTATAAGCCCTGGTGACCATACATCCTGTATTTATTCTTAAATGTTTGAAAGTCGGCCAAAAAAAAAAAAAAAAAAAAAATCGACCAACCGACCCAACATTTTAATTTTTCCTCTTGAGGGCAATACAACAATGTTTTTTTTTGGCCTTATGGTGGAATAATGAGAAAAAAGAAGGAAGTCTGTGAAATTCAAGATAAGGTTGAGGAGCTCTCTCACAAAAAAATAAATAAATAAACAAACCCAATGTGGTTTGTAGATTACATGAGATTATGTCATACGCCCATTGTCTCTCTACAGCCCATGCCATCAAAACAGGAAACAGCGGTTTAACTCGGGTGAATATTATGACAAGTCCATTCACATATCAATTCCCATTAGGCCAACAGGAAGTTCAGAGATTTATATCCCCCCCCTTCTACTCCTCACACAGAATAATATGGTCATTATCCACAGGAACAGAAATCTCTTGCAACATCTCAAGAGGGGACACACTGTGGTGACTGGTGACGTTCCAAAACTGTCATTATGATGATACCTGTACATGTTGCTCTACAAACTTGAGCCAATATCAGTACATTGAAGGGCGTGTACAACGTTGGTTTAAGGTTGCATCACACTTTGGTAAGAGATCAAAACAGAAATGTTCACAGATTTACATAACTTTCAGGGTATGAAGATGATGCTGGTAGAAACCTACCGTTGAAATATTTCCGCCTGAAATGCTGTATTTATCCAGAAATTAATAAAACAACGACCGAAAATCTTTTTGATCTTTTAAAAGATCAAAATAAAAGAGAAAAGACTTAAGAAATACTGTGGTCGTTTTTCACTGTTTTCTCAAAAAGTTGGCACCGTATGGGACTGAAATTTTCCCAAATTACTTTTACTGTATCTTCCTTGACATTTTTGCCCATGAATCTGTATTTCTTTGACAAAAACCAAAGTATGATAATATCTGTAAGGCCACAGAACAGCACTCGCACTTTGTCTAATCCAGAATGTACAGTACATGAAATATGTAACAAGCCTGGGAGAATTTGAACTCAATTTGACATCCGATGATCCGAGCCCAGAGAAAATAGCGAAAACCTGACACAATTTATCTTATACAAGAAGGATTTTTGATTGTGCCAAGATAAAAAAAATGTTTGGGTGTTAAATACACCATTTCAGGTGAAAATGTTTTTTAAAAGGATATGTTTCTGCCAGCACCATCTTCACACCCTGAAATTTTTACATAAATCTGTAATCATTTCTGTTTTGGTTTCAATGGTTTGTAACCAATGTTGTACACCTTATAAAGATGTAATAAATGCCCAAAAGATTGTTTGATTTTAGGTCAGCTTAGCAAGAAAAGATTATAAACATTTTTAATTGTGATCTTTTTACAAGACAAAAGGAGGGCTTTCAAAATTGTTCCAATACAATCCTAGCCTAAAAAACAAACAACAACAAACAAACAACAACAAAAACATAATCATCAAATAACCACAAGGGAAACCGAGTGAACAAAGAAAAATTGACTGGAGCCGGATTCTAGCTCCAGCCTTTTGTCCGGATTTCAAAAAAAAAAAAAAAAACCCCTGGATTTCTGAGCTCCGGCATGTTTTTGGTTTGTTTGTGAAAAAGGAAGCCTGCTATTATGTTTTGATTGCACCAACAAGATGTTTAATCTCATCAATTTTTGTTTTTTCTTTTCTCCAAGTTGACATCTTCTAAGTCCATTTTGTTTTGCTGCATGTTTTCTCATTCTTGTGGCAGAGACTTTCGCCGAACACAATTTATCTTCTCTTTCAAGGAGAAAAAAGAGCCGGTATCCATGGAAATAAACAATAATCCTGTATTATGTGGCTGGGTTTATCAGTCCCAAGCAAGAAGGATTGGTCATTACTTTTATTAAGCTGTGTGACTTGTCAAATCTCATTATCCCTTATCTGTCAATGACAAATGTAAATGGCAAGGCTGATGGGGGGTGGGGTGAGGGACCTGAGGTCCCAGAGTAGGAAATGGGAAAAACAGAGACCAAAGGCCTTTTCACATTATCTCCTTTTCGATCTGTGTTGAAACCAACCCGGCTGGATCCACGCCGGTTCGGCCCGGCAAGTTTCTGAACCGGATCTAAGAGATGCAACATTTACACTATTTTTATGGTGAACCAGTTCATACAACACAGATCACGGCGATAAATGCAGTGTTGATTTCGATCCGGTTAGGTTGTCCTACCCAGGTTGGCTCGGGGTTGAAAATGTTCAAGTATGAAAAGGGTTGATAAAAATCTCGGGGTTCGATCCGGTTCCAACCCCAATATTTTGGATAGTGTGAAAAGCCCTCAAGATTTGTGCAAAACTGAAGTATTTCGCTGGAAATACACAGCTACATGTACCGGTAATTTTGCGTTTCGATCCTAGCAGGATCTTTCTCAAAGGCTAAAAAAAAAAGCCTTGAGCCTTTGAGAAAGATGCGGCTAGGATCGAAACATGTCAGGCCCTCCTAACTTTAAGCATTTGAAATTCTATTGGGATTAATTCTATTGAAAAGTGAACAAAGACAAATTGACTGGAGCGGGATTCGAACCGGCGACCTCCTGAACAGCGTATTGGATTAATTTATAAGTCATTAAAAGTTGAACAAAGACAAATTGACAGGGAGAGTGGGATTCGAACCAGCGACCTTCAGAATACCGTACAGGAGCTCTTACCAACTGAGCTACGCAGGCTTATGTTGTTGGTGTCCCGAATAGTCAATTATCATTGTTTTTTAAAGTCAGCTAAATAGACAGATATGTGACCAGTTTTAGGTGAAACAATGTGACATATTATCCCAGTTTTTCAGTAAATTCCGACAATTTTGTGAATCTGTTTTAAACAACCAACAAGAATAGATGAAGCATCCTTGAAAAAAAAAAAAAAATGCCAAGTTTGCAGAGTTGCTGCATGCCCCAGTAAATAAATAAGTCAATTTATGCTGGCATCGAAATATTAAATAGTAATTTAAACAAATTATCATAACAAAAATATGTGTTCATATTGAAACACAACCCAACTTTTGTTTTTTGGCAAATTTAGGAATTCATTTCTTAATTCATTCTTTATATTCATTTCTTTCATTTTTTCCCCAAGTTGATTTAAATACTACAAAACTAGGACCACCATTACCTGCCACAGACAGAGCTTGTTTTTCTCGCTCTAAAATCTTTCCAAGATTACACAATTGATCCACCATAGATGACAGGTTGAATAATTTTCAGAACCCCACCACAAACAAAGCAGCGGTCTGCGCAAAAGAAATAATGCAATGCGATTGAAATTCATGCAGACGGACTCATTTCAAAAACAGTTTTGCATTTTTTTTCGTCAAATTCCCTTTACGTCAACAGGTATTTTTGCCTGGCCTAATGAGAAAAAAAGCCACATCCGTGATGTGATAGATCATTTTAAATCCGATAAGATTTCTTTGCCGATTAAGAAATGGCACGCAAAAATGGGGAGGTCAAGAAGAAATTCTGATTTAGGCCTACATGTACATGTGATGTCATAACGCATTAAAACGCGGGTACATGTATCCAGTGTCTGCTACATGGTAAATATGATGAAGTTGTTTTTGCAAACTTCTCATAGCTGTACAAAATGCGTACTATCAATGCTTGTGTTGATTCCATTACATTCAGTAATATCTTTGAATGTTTATGAAAAGTTGTGTACAAATTGGGTAAAATATGTGGATTTTTTTTTAAGCCTGGCTTTGATGGCTCACCATAGTTTCCGCCATGTTGGTTGGCAAAAACTCTGTCTGTGACTTTGCGAAAGAAAGGTCTATTCAGGCAACAATTAAACAACTGAGCTCTGATCAGCCAGTCCAGTGGGAGTGACTGACCACACAGACCCGCCCACTGAGAGTGACCACCAGGTAGGATGGTGGCCTTGCTACTGGCCAGGCTAAAGAGTGGGAGCCAGCAGCTGGCAGAGACAGGAAGATTATTAAACAAACATCCACCTGTCATAAATCCACTTGTTATCTGCTAAGTGGGAAGATCGAGGTCATTTCAGATGTCAGGTGGATAGGCAAGTTAAAATGTCAAACTCAAAGCAACTTAAGTACCAACCGAAGGCCGAGAGCTGCCTGTAGGAGTTTGCACTGAAGACGACAATGTCAAATTCGATTATAGATTTTACTTAATTTTTAGACGATTTGATAAAATAATTAAGAAGCTTCATATAAGTTTTGTTTTCTGAATTAATTAAAGAAAGCTGATCTGCTTGAGTACAGATTGATGTCATTAGGAAGGCAAGGAATTCTTAATTTTTTTGGTCAAATCTGTCTCAAAATCACTTTGGCTATGCAAGCGGATTTGTCAGTTAAAAAACAACGCCGACGTTCTTCATTATTTTTGCTGGTACAATGATGTCAATCAATTTTGAATAATTTCTGAGGTATCATTTCAGAATTTTCAAACAACTCATTAGATAACAAACTAAAAACAAACAAACAGACGAAAACGGTTCAACAACAACAAGAACGATACGAAAGAAGAAACAACACTCAGGAAAATGAAATTAACGAGAACTTGTGATAAACATCTATGGTTTCAATACAGAACTCCCACAAACAACCTGTTGGAACAATTACATGGACAACTGTACACTTAAGTATACGTATCACAATGAAGTTTAGGTGTTGCTGGACTGGTTCCCTGCCAAGCAAATAATTAAGTGTCCATACACCGGAATGGAACCAGCTATTGAATATTCATGAGGAAGCCAAGGTGACCGGTATCCTGTCTGTCAAGCAGTGAGCGCCAAACTGTCCAATGGAACCAGCAGATGTATTCACACTGATTTATCTGTCACATGAGAACACTCTGTTGGCCCTTTGGACAGACGGCCGGTTTCCATACACATGGCATGGTGCGAGTCCGGGTTCCAGACAAAAGACTTTGAAGCAATCAGCCTTTCAGTGCTACAGGAAAGACACATCCGCTCCGATCAACAAGCATCACAAATATTTAGGTTTAGAGAAAACATATTTTGCCGACCTCAAAATTATGCTAGTTCAATGAACAGTTGTACTGTACAGTGTAGCTTAGGAAGTGGATTTACATTAACTTGTATGGCCACATGTTAGAAGAGTTTCCAAGATGTATGTATAGTAATGTACAGTATACACTGTACAGTATACACTGTACATGTACGGAACATTGTTCACATCATGTACATATGTACATGTAGGCCAACATGTAAACGCATGGAGTTAAAATACACAAACAAAGATCACATGTGAATCTTCTGCATCAATAAATCTATAATTCAATCAATTAATTCAATAAATTAATCAATCATTATTGATTAATCTTCTGGGGTAAATAATTGGGTTATGACTTATGGATCAAGTTAATTGGTCTTTCTACAATTTGCAAACCTTCAACTCATTCTACAATGTATGAAACTTTTTGACTTTTTCGCACTTTCGAGTGCGAAAAAGTTATTCTTTTTGTTCTGATTTTTTTTTTTCTTTTTCCTCCATTTCTTCTCCGATGGCCCATTCAATTTGTACACGTTTTATTCTTAGCGCGACTTTAGTGCTTTTGCAAGTTCGGATCATCATCAAACTTAAACCAATGAAGGACCCTTATGCAGGGATGGTCCTAGAACAATGACGTCATGATGACGTCATCACGTGATTTTTTATAGATTTTTGAATATTTATTTTGTCCCATTCACTTTGTACACGTTTTCCAAGAATAAATTTACATTTTTCCGTTCGCCTTTTTGGCAATTAAACAATCTCTGATTTTGACTAAACTTTGAATAGTCATAGATCCTATGACAGAGTATCACCATAAAGAATGACGTCATCGTGACGTCATCAGGTGTCATATTACAAGCAATCAAAAATGGATAGGTTTTAATCTTCAAAAATCGATATCAATTCAACCGTACTTTCCCTTGCCTTACTTTTTTTGAAAATGTGTCAAGTAACCCTAGATCTTAATTTTATCTCGTGTGCGTGAAGTCACGTGACCCTTACTTCCGGTCAAAAACGTCAAAACAGAAAATGTCTTATAATTTAAAATTGGGGAAAGATATTAACTTGGTTTCAACGATGTCAGTATCTGGCAGTGATGAGGTGTTTACCAATTTGATTGATGACGTCATCAAACATTCGAGCGCCCTCTAGCGACAAGTTGAAAAATGTCAAAAAGGCATTTTTAGTTGATGTCTGTGGCAAAATTTGAGGTAATTGCTCCAAAATATATATTTAAAATGAGCTTCAACCAGACAACAATGGTACCAAGATTTAGATTGATGACGTCATCAGTCCGGAAGTTACAATGGAAAAACCATTTTTTTCTATTAAAGAGCTGAAAAATCAACCATAAGAAATACAATCTTGATTTTTCCTAGAAATAGCAGGGTTAAGTTAGTTCTGTGGTATATTTATGTTTCTATGTGATCAGTGAGCTGGGACATGCCCTGCAATAGGCTTGAAATTGTATTTGGACACCCCAAATTAACTGTGCCTCGAACGCAGCGAATTAAACAACACAACTCACATTGTACACGTGTACTTGTACAAACCACGTGCGTCAACCCGTGCGTTGTCTCAAAGTTCGTTCACCCCAGCCCTGTATGTACAGTTTTAAACCTTAACAGCCCATTCAATTTGTATGCGTTTATTCCCTTACACAACTTTATTGCATTTTCAAGTTTGGATCATGATCAAATTGTAACAATGAAAAACCTTTGTGCAGGGGCGACCCAAGAACATGATGACGTCAACAAGTAATGTTTTTAACAGAATTTTGAATATTCAATCGTATTTGACTTTCTTGTTTTTAAAAATGTGTCAAGCAACCTTTTAAAATATTTTTCTCGTGTGCGTGAAGTTTCGTGACACTTACAATGTACGTGATCAAAAACGGTTAAAACTGGAAGGGTCAAATTTAAAATTGCAGCAAGATACGAACTTCGTTTCAACGATGTCAGTCTCTGGCAGTAATGTGGTTATTAACAATTTGACCTATGACCTCATCAAACTTTTGATTGAAATCTGTGGCAAAGTTTTAGGTATTAAATTGCTTCACAATAATCCTTTAGAACATAGTAAAACGAAATAAAACATTGATGCTTAAAAATCACAATGGAAATTTAACATGCTGTTTTCAGGTTTTATACTTGAATGCGCGTTCTTTGAACAAAAAAATTCGAATTGAGAAAAAGCGAAAAAGTCATTTGCTCTGTCAGTTGACAGACAAACTTCTAGTTTTTTTTACAATTGTAAAAAAAAAGATATCAGGATACAAAACATATTTATTATTATTTGTCATTAGTTCTTAAAATCATAGTTAATTCAGGGACCAATTTCATGGAAATGTGCTAAATGCGATAACTTTTCACAAAAAAAGGGGATTTCTAGTCAAAACTCAACAAGTTGAACTTCTAGGTCTGAATGGTGCTGCTTCACATATTTTCCACTTGTTGTTTTTGTTTAAATTTGTTTGATTTGGAGGGAAACAGTGTGGGGTTTTGGGTTGTTATCCCATTTTTATGGTAAGCAAAATATGTTTCGTGCTTAGCAATCTGATTGGCTCTTAGCAAGCTCCATGACATTGGTCCCAAGAGGCTGTTAATTGTCAATGATGATGATCATGCTGAAGTCAAAGTGTTAATTATTATCAATGCACGGGAAATTATCTTGAAATCTGGAAATCCTCAGGAAAAATAGAAGGCATTTTCAGTTTCCACTTTAAAGGTAGTATCATACTTTGGTTTTTATCAAAGAAATACAGATTCATGGGCAAAAATATCAAGACAGATACAGCAACAGTCATCTGTGAAAATTTCAGTCCCATACGGTGCCCACTTTTTGAGGAAACAGTGAAAAACAGCCACAGTATTTCTTAAGTCTTTTCTCTTTTATTTTTGATCTTTTAAAAGATCAAACAGATTTCCGGTCGTAGTTTGACTAATTTTTTGATATAAATACACCATTTCAGGCGGAAACATTTTAACTGTATGTTTCTTCCACCACCATCTTCATACCCTGTAAGTAAATCAATGAAGATTTCTGTTTCGGTATGCTATCAAAGTATGATATTACCTTTAAGTGTGATCAAAATATAATTTTGAATAAACTGAAACAAAAGCCGGGGTAAAACCGGCGAGCCGACGTGCAAAACGTGGAACCAAAACAACCTCCATGACTCACTGTTACCTCTCTGACACACAAGTAGTCACGACGACCGCAACACATCATTCAAATTAAATACTTCCACTAGTGGCTCGAGAATGAGGAGAGGGGGGAGGGCGGTGGGGTAGGTGGGTAGAGTGGAACGGGCAGAAGATTGGTTTTATTAGCGCAGACAACTGTTCGCTAACTGCGTTAATTAGCAATTCGTCCGTGTTAGTCATAGGTGAGCTGGTCTGGTGTGTGTACAGTATTATGGCAAGACCCGGAGATATTAGACACACTCTGAAGAGCTTCCAGTCAATTAATGAAAGGTTGAATCATCCATGATCGTTGACCGAGGACATTCATTCAATCTCTGTCATGACAAATACCCACCAGACGGCAAACACGACACAAATACTTGCTTACAATTTACATTACATTTTTCAGGAGCTTGCATTCTATATAGCAGATAATTATATGCTAATGTACTGTATAGGACTGTGTAACAAAATGTTTGCTTGGAGTAAGAAGTGGAGCCCTTACGTTTTGATCCTAGAATCTTTCTCAAAGGCTACTAATGACTAGAGAACACAAATTTGTTTTGGCAGGAATTTCCTTGGATTCGCCTTAGTCCAACACCAAGCAGTTTCTATTATAAACACTTTATGCCCAAGTTCAATATTTGGTAGTAAACTAGTATCCCTGTGCCACAATGGGAGACTTTTGGAGAGTCGGTCTTGAGTCAACAGCGCACGTACGCGCAATACAACATGCGCATGCTCACAATTGCGCAAGCATGGTTTGCGCGTGTGCTGTTGACTCAAGACCGACTCTCCAAAAGTCTCCCATTCTGTTACCTAAATTGTTTGCAAGGAACCGTCCAGTAACACTAGCCCCATGTTGGGCATTTTGGCAAGGAACCATCCTGAATCTGCCAAAGTCCAACACTGTGCAGTAACACAATTACTCCCTGGGCATTTTGGCTAGGAACCAAGTTCCTGAATCTGCCAATTGTGTGTCACTTTCCCCACTGTATTGATAGTTTCTGGACTTCAAAAAATTAATGTTACTCCTTCAACAAGATCAGGGTGGGTAGGGTCAACAGAAAACGTATATTACGCACTGAAAATTTGACTGTAGGACATCTGTCACTGCATACACTTCACTAGGATGAAAATCATCAGGTAATGCAAGGCCAAGTAATTGGAGACTTTCGAGAACCGGTCTTCAAGTCAGAAGCGCACGCAATTGTGAGCATGCGCGTGTTGTTTTGCGCCTGCGCTGTTGTGCTTCGGCACGTGCGCTGTTGACTTGAAGACCGGTTCTCCAAAGTCTCCAATTGTGACAGAGTTTCTCTAAGAAATGGGTGCATTCGTTTCAAGCTTCCACAGGGCAGCCCTGACCTGGGAATGGTCGCATATACTGCGCAAAATAAGCGCGACGGTCGGAACGTTGTGACTGGTGTCGACTTGTGGAAGCGAAACGAAAGCACCCAACGTTTCCCAAGTGAGGAAATAGCCTCAAACTAAATTTTCACTTCTGGACAACATCGTAAACATGGGTTATGTAGTGGGGGTGGGGTGGGGGGTGGGGTTAAGTATGCTTGTTTAGCCTTTGCTTCAACGAAACGGCTTAGCTGCCTAGTGCCAGTGCAGTTACAGCGCACAGTAGCATATTACAGGATTAAAGGATTATGTCCAGCAAGCCAGACAAAATACATGACCAGCAACATTACGCTAATCCCAACAAGATGGATTACTGGGATAAGAGAAAAAATTAAGCTCTTAATCCCATCCTGGCAATCCTTCAGACTTATAATACGATTGGAGTAATAACAGAAGTCAACAATCATGAGCACTGTGTAAAATATGATCCTGAAAGAATAAGCCAAACTTCATACCATTTAAGCCATTTACTAGGCCCTACACAGTCAGTGTCCCCACAGTCTTCTCTTAAATGTGAAATAACAAATAACAACAACCGATGACGCTTAAACTAGAGAAAGACAAATAATCTTGTGCAAAACAGCAAACTGTAACAGACGCCAAGTTAAAATGAATTCAGGCTTCACAAAAGACCTTAAAACAATGTTAGCCTATATCCAGAAAAAAAAAACACACTTGAAAACAACAGAATGAACCAATCCAAATGGACAAGACAAAGGTACATGTACATTGAACTGACGTACAAAATGTTTTGTTTTGACAATGAATATCTCCAGAAGTATTAATACTTTTGCAAAACAAGTTAAACTTACCATGAGACCGATGGATTATGATCCAATTTGTGAGCTGAGCATGGAAAATTCTCCAGCAGCAAAGCAAAGTACA
Source organism: Astropecten irregularis (assembly GCA_963971285.1). Taxonomy (NCBI): domain Eukaryota; kingdom Metazoa; phylum Echinodermata; class Asteroidea; order Paxillosida; family Astropectinidae; genus Astropecten; species Astropecten irregularis. Next base: position 5,688,775 of record OZ020261.1, on the reverse strand, counting down.
ATTTTGTTCTCTGTGCGAGGGACAGATACTGCCGTACTGATGTGATTATTGCTTTTCAGGCACTGGACTACATACACAGGTTGTCTGTCTCCTTCCAGCCAGTTGTTTAGTATGGACCAAACTTGCCCAGACTTGCCTTTTTATACTCGTCCTAGCTTGCTCTGACTTGTACAGATACACAGACACACACTGCACACTATATGATGCCAAATATAGCACTATGCAAATCACCACTCATGCCCCTTTCAGCATGCAGTGAATCACTGATCTGGTTAGGGCAGCCAATCAGTGACCCAGATCCCCGAGGCTCATGAATAATGCAACGGGGAAGTTGAGAGCAGATTGGGAATGGAGTGCAGCCATTGGCCTTTTAGGAGGGGGGACTGTGTGCATGAATATGCATGAGAGTGAAGTGAAGAGGGAGAAACAGGATGTGGAGTGGGAAAAGGCAGTGTGCAAACTGAATCATGAATAATGCATGAGGGTAGAGAGACTTGGATTATTGTGAATGGACAGTGAACAGGATATATGATGAATATGCATGATGCAAGGGCCTCTGATTGGTTAGATTACTTCCTGAACTAAACAAGGAAGTGTAACCCTTGAGCTTTCAATGCAGTTTCATTCCTGGGCTTTATCTTATCAGCCAGCAACAGTTACTTGATCAAATAAAAACACATTTTATTCCACAGAACAACCAATGTATAGAATTTAAAGGTACAGTTCAGGATTGGTAACATACCCAAACAGAAATGTTCACAGATTTATGTATAACTTTCAGGGTATGAGGATGGTGCTGGTAGAAACATTTGTTAAAATATTTCCACCTGAAATGGTGTTTTTATCCAAAAATTCATAAAACAGAGATGGAAAACAGTTTTGATCATGGGGAAAGATCAAAACCATTCTTCATGTTTTCATGTTTTATAAGAAAAATTGAGTCGGTTTTGCACTGTTTTCTCGTGACTCAGATGTCTGATTGAGCTCAAATTTTCACAGGATTATTGTTTCATATATATATGTACATATATGCTGGAAAAGACAAAGTGTGAGTGCTGTTCTGTGACCTTTACCAATCATGTATTATACAGTACTACCTTTAAGTAAACTAGCTTAGCGCTAAAAAGTACGACCATTTACTATGATTTGACCTCCATGCTCCATGACAACTGAAATGGAACTTGGTTCAGTTTGCTCTTTAATCTAGATGATATCTATGACAACTGCCATATCATGAAGCAGAAATTTGATCCAAAAACCAAATTTTAAGAAAGCTAAAAATAAACACAACAATGAAATCAGTTTACCATGACAAAGGGCATGGATCCACACTTCGCAGAAAAGAATGGGGGTGGAAAAAAAATGGAGTAAAAAAACAAAATGACTATTAAACTTGACCATATTTTACTGACGTGTTCAATAGTTTATGAAGTGAATTTGTTTGGTTTGTTTTTCTCAAACTCCATTTCTTTTTTTTGTAGTCATGTATCATGTTTGACTTACTTTACAAAAAACACATATTTATGAGATGTACATGTACATGTACATATGTACATTGTACATACCACCTCAAATCCTTTGTACTCAAAGGATAAAAAGTAACTGATTCTCTAGAAGTTGTATTTTTCAACATTCTAAGGATCGTTTGGGCATCAACTGACTATTAAACTCCTACACAATAATACAGATGGACTGAAAACTGTGGTTAACTTCAACAAAACTTTTTAAACTTGTTTAAAAGTGCAAAAGTGGATGGAATGTGTAATTTGTAAATGAGAACCGGCTTCCAGGGAACCAGTGGAAACTACACAATCAACTATAGGCTCGTAAAATCCATTTTAAAATAACGGGTATCAAAATGGAGGTTTTTGGCTGCAGTTCTGAAGTAGATTCTCTAGTTTGAAAAGGAAAACAGAGCTTCAGCTTCAATGAAAAACCACAACCTATATATTCAGCATACGACTGACAGAGCTGGAGCTGGAGCCTGAGCAAAGCGCTATGTACACTGTGTTATACTTATTGCACCTTTTACAGATTTATGGCTTACTGGTAACCCACAATAGGTTTTCAGAGGGCTGTTCCACTCACATTCTCCAACATAAAGCTGCTGCAACTTAAAATATTTATAAGGAGTTTTTAAGAAGAATGTAGAAAATCAAACCGACAAAAAGGAAGTTTTTACTCACAATCTCGAAGCAGCTTCCGTCAAGCTTTCGTCGCCCTCGATCCTGTAGACGATGCCGTACATGACGTACTCAAAGCTGTCCGCCCGAGTAGGCGTCCCGTCGTCAAGGGGCGTGTACTCATTGTCGTCAGGGTAACCGTCTTCTCGCAGAGTTGTCGCCAGAACGAGACGGAATTTATCCCCTTTTTTTATTGAAAACGAAATAAAAAAATGGAGGAATATTTCAGATGAAAATCAAATGTAGGGAGTTAGGGTGAAGAGAATGAACCAAAACAAACTTTGCTAATCAAACCAACTTTTCAATTAATTACCCAAATAAATATTTTAACAAGAATAACATGTAGGAGGGCTTGACTTTTTGATCCTAGCAATGATCCTTTAGCCTTTAAGAAAGATCCTGCTAGGACTGAAACATCAGGCCCTCCTAACTCTGAGCATTTAGTCTTTGAGAAAGATCCTGCTAGGACTGAAACATAAGGCGCTCCTAACTCTGAGCAGCCTTTGAGAAAGATCCTGCTAGGATTGAAACGTCAGGCCCTCCTACATATAAGTCTGAGCATTTAGCCTTTGAGACAGATCCTGCTAGGATGGCAGTGTCAGGCCCTCAAAGCAGCATTCGAGAAAGATCCTACTAGGATCGAAACGTCAGACCCTCCTATCTCTTAGCAGCCTTTGAGAAAGATCCTGCTGGGATCGAAGTGTCAGGACCTCCTAACTCTAAGCAGCCTTCAAGAAAGATCATGCTAGGATTGAAACGTCAAGCCCTCCTAACTCTGAGCAGCCTTCGAGAAAGATCATGCTAGGATTGAAACGTCAGGCCCTCCTAACTCTGAGCAGCCTTTGAGAAAGATCATGCTAGGATCAAAACGTCAGACCCTCCTAACTCTGAGCAGCCTTCGAGAAAGATCATGCTAGGATTGAAACGTCAAGCCCTCCTAACTCTAAGCAGCCTTCGAGAAAGATCATGCTAGGATTGAAACGTCAAGCCCTCCTAACTCTAAGCAGCCTTTGAAATAGGTCCTGCTAGGATCGAAGTGTCAGGACCTCGTAACTCTAGGCAGCCTTTGAGAAAGATCCTGCAAGAATGGAAGTGTCATCAGGCCCTCCTCATACACCAAGCAAGAAATAATTGACTGATAAAAATGGTTGTTTGCTGGTTGGTTGGGGTGTTTGTTTGTTTGTTTGTGGGTAGACATGTGAATTTCTTAGTGCCATTCAGTCCCGAGGACATGACATCAGGGAGAATTGGGTCTATGATTTGGACAAATATCCCCGATTGGAACAAATCGAGCAGCTGCTGAAAAACAAAAACAAAAAACCTTGAATACCAGCGTATACCATAAAAACCAGGTCCCTTTTCCTGTATGATCGAGGCCATCTACGAAGAAAATGTTCAGAGTTTGTAACTGGACACTTTGTGAAATTGGAGACAACGTCCACGGTTTGTCGTTCTGTCGGTTGGGAGGACGGATACTGTAAGGTTCAAGGCTCGACACGCTGATGAGGAGAACATGAGGCTGCAGCGAGCAAATCACACGAGGGCGGTACAACCAAGAGAATTTATTTCAAAATGACTAGTCGGGGTTAGTTTGAGACCGACAGTGCTGTGGACATTCAAAGCGTGATCCAAATCCGTCCCTCACGTGAGGGACTGACATCAATGCATTAATTCCTTCGCGCCGCAGATTTCTTGAATACTTATTGTCAGTAAAAAAAATGTGAATGCTTAGCCCTGACACCAGTGCAAGGCCAAGTTGGTCACATGCCATTTCAATTTGTCTAGATATATTTTGTTTTTGGTCAAAGAAGATTTTAGGGTGTGAGGGACGGACATCAATAAAAATGACTACCTTCACCTGAGTCTACGGATTTCTTTTCATTACTGAAACTTGGAAACATTTTCAACTTTGGTTAATTAAATATTGTAAGCAATTTCTTTTAGATTTATAGAAAGATATTATCCTTTCTTTAATAGTCATGTTTGTGAAAAGAAGTAACTTTTAAGGGTGTTGAAGGAATTGTAATTAAGGTTTTCGAATGTTACCTAATTTTTGATCACGCTCTTCATGGAGTTCTACTCTGTCACAAGAAATTTGTAGCCACACCCTAAAAAGTTTTGCTTACCAAAAACAGTGCATGTATTTTATAGTGAATAGGGCAGAAAACGATGCATGTACGATAAAGGAACAAATTCTGCTCTTCGGAGAGTGTTCATTAACATTTAGCACATGGAAACAAAGCCATGTCTCCATGAGGAAATTATAATGTATGATACCGATTTGAGTATGCATGAAAGTGCCGTTAAACGGCACTGCAAGTTAAACACTTTAACACAATGGATGCCAAATTTGAACGTTTCCACTTTCAAACCCTGTCTGAAAGTAAAACCAAGTTCCATCTTTTGGTTTCCGTCACCGTCCGAATCGGCACTGATCTGTAACAAAAACCAAAACCCGGCTGCTCGCAAAGATAACGCAAAATGTTTAATTTCAATTTCTGGTTCATTCATGAATCTTCTTTGTTCAGAAGTTTCTTTGTACATTTAGCAGAAGACATATAAATATATTTAAAAGTGTGAAGAAAATTAATTAAAGTACAACAAGGAAATGACCTTAACAAATAATAATGATGATCTTTACTGTGCTACATGTACAGTACATGTAACTAGTAGTCTTTGATCAAAAAGTGAATGCTCTTTTTGTCCAGTAGGCCTCTCATTAGGCTTGGGCGATTCCAGCATTTTAAGAATCGATTCCGATTCCAGGCTGGAATCGCGATTCAACTAGAAATCGATTCCAATTTTCGGCGGCAAAAATAACATTGAAATAATGGTAAACGTGCAGAGTTCATATCGAAACAGCACTACATGTATTTGTGGTTTTGCAGACAAAACACAGACAATGCCGCACGCGGTTAAGTTCTTTGATGCAAAAAATCAGCCAGGCTAATGTCAGAATCGTTTCAGTTGGTTCAACGATCCAACAACCCAAGAATGAATGACTCAATGCATTTTGGAATCGCAACTCAAATCTCAAATTCGATCAATTCGCAGAATCAATATCCTCAACAAAGTGGAAACCCGATTCCGATTCCAAATTTGGAATCAATTGAATTCTCATCGATTCCACCATGGAATCGCCCAATCCTACCTCTCATTAACACTATAAAACCAACCAACGCAAATTGTAAGGCCCCATTTTTTTTTTCCTTTTTCTGTCAGGACCAGAACTTGGCTCCATTATCTGTTTCAAAGTTCAAATTGGACCAGAAAAAGTTCTTATCAATAACAATCGATAACGACACGATATGAAATGATGACTCAATCTGAAAAAGTCTGAAGAGCCTTAAATTCGATTCATTTCTATTATTTGTCATTGTCCATAATTTCACAATTTTGTTTGAAATAAAAAAAACACACAATTGAGTCAACTGACAGAAATTTGCACAAAGCCAACATTCAGTAGAAAAAAGAACTCTGAAACATTTCCAAAGTTTCTACAGTTGGTCGTTCTTTTATACAAAAGAGAACTGTTCTTGTACGTATACATGTACAATGTATACAGAGAATACAAGATTACTGACTAAAGTTCAATGTACTGTATGAACACTGAGCATTGTCACTGTGGAATTTCAATTGATACAAAAAAAAATATTCCAAGGACTGTGTGTATGTAAACAAGAGCAAATTTGACTTTAAGTTTGTGTCAAAGATTCATTTTTTATGGCACGTTTGTAAAAGTACAGTGTTTTGGGGTCAATTTCACCAAACTCTTCGTAAAGTTACAATCAATCGCAGGACGTTTGATGCATTGAAGCCCTACGTGGGATAGGCCCCCCTACGATGGGTTTCTTTCGTAACTCGAGTTACGATAGATCGCAGGGCTTCGTGAAATCAACCGCTTTTGCAAAGTAATTCAGGACACTAACCATGCTAACAATGCATACCATTTGCTTTGTATGTAAAAAAGTGTACAGCTTTGTTAACTTCAAAGTTTACATAAAATATGTAAAGTATTGCTTATTGTAGCTTGGCAGAAAAGAAAGGAAACTGAATTTAAATTGCAATTTTTACAAGATGACCAAGGCCCAATTTTATGGAATCGTTACCATTTTAAGCAAAAATGTGTTGCTTACGATAGCAGTTTTTTATGCTTACAGTTAGCCCATTTCATGGAAGACTCGCTAAGCTAATCAAGAACTTTCTGCAGAATGCAAATGGCGGCGAGTAAGCAGACAAAAAAACAAGGTTAGCCTAGAAATTCTTCACTATAAACCTATTAAGCATGGAAAGAATTGCTTACAGATTCCATGAAATATATATTTCAAGAGTAGCAGTGCACTTACGCACACAAAAAGGCCGTAAAGCATCCCAAGAAAATGAGCTGGGCAGCCCAAGTAAAAAGCTTTGAATTAACAAGAAAAACTTATCACCTTATTTAAGTTTCAACCCCAAAAAGTACCAAATGGACGGAAAAAACAAAAATGTTTCAACAGCTAATCCAAATGTTTTCAAACAAAAGTGCTTTATTAAAACTTGTGGAATCATACATATGTAAATCTCAATTTTCTTTTAATTTCATTTCCAAATTGAACAAACATGTACATGTAACCTACGTTTTTAAATTTGATCACGGGATAATTTTTGTCAAATTTCTTTCTAATTTCAACCCAAAAGCAGTGCTGTGTCCGAGTCCGGTCAGTCCGAGTCCGAGACCGAGTCCGAGTCCAGACCCTTCGAGTCCGAGACCGAGTCCGAGACCAAGACCGAGTCAACACACCCGAGTCCGAGTCCGACTCCATTCCAGTCCGAGACCGAGTCCGAGTCCGGCATGCATAATATACATACATGTAATAAATCTAAATCACACAATTTGTTCCCTTTTAAAAAATATTTTTGGTTAATATTATCAAAACAGCTTAGAAATTAGTAGAGAGACCTGAAACTTATGCACTGGAAAAAAAATGGAAACAGAGTGCTCAAATAACTGCCCTCTTTTGCAATAATATTGTAGTTTATTTGAAATAAATATGAAGGATTTGAGGAATTGAAGGGTGCTTCACGTTTTCAAAGTGATTACTTTGTAAGTGTCGGGTCTGTTGGGTTTTATAGTATTTTCACCAACGTTGGGAAAAAATGGTTACATTTTCACCGTATTAAGAGAGTTGCTGTAACTAAATAATTGAATGCTGGCTAATAATAAAAGTTGAGAATCTCATGGAGGAAATGGAAACAGCTAGTGAAAATTGCGAGCATACAACGCGAAGCCCTTTACGGCGTGGACCCTTTTTGTGAAAGTCTATTGAAAACTTAACCTTTGAATTCGTTCTATTTTGTTATAAAGACCCATCTCGATTAAGAGTTCTTTATCCGTTGTGGTTTGTCATGTCTTACCAGTTTTTAAAAGTAGTTTTTGCAGTAAGAAGTCTTCTTTTGACATTGCAAAAAGCTACAGATTTTGCAGTAGAAATAAAGTTATGGCACACTCGAAACTGGTCAAATTTGCCGGTCTCGAGCCGGACTCGGCCCCGAGTCATCGAGTCACAGAGCCCGAGTCCGAGACCAAGTCCGAGTCATGAACCTCCGAGTCCGAGTCCGAGACCAAGATTGGCAAAATTGGTCTCGAGTCCGGTCTCGAGCCCGAGTCCGAGACCAAGTCCGAGTCGTGAACCTCCGAGTCCGAGTCCAAGACCAAGACCGGCAAAATCGGTCTCGAGTCCGGTCTCGAGACCAAGACCGGACTCGAGTCTCACAGCACTGCCCAAAAGTGCCCTGTGCTTCTTTAAAATAGGTTTCAGGAAGTTGTATCGATAAACTCACAAGATCTATCTAGCCTGCAAGCTGGTCAAATAAAATAAATATATAAAAAAACGAGGGGGAAAATAAAAACCTCGAAACGAGGAAGTTAAAAGCTGAAAAAAAAAATCTGGGTTCTTTAGATCCTTGGAACAGAAGCAGGAAGGCAAACCACAATGGGCCAGGTGCAGAGGGGGGTTGGACTGATAAGGGACCGGGGAGGATTGGATACCAGGGATCTGGGTTGAAACAAAGGTTCCTATAGCCTCTGAATATCCTGTGAAACAGTTTGGCTCGGCAAAGATAAAAAAAAACTTGTCTGCCAGGCATTGTGGGGACACATTAAAGGTATTATCATACTTTGGTTTTTTGTCAAAGAAATGCAGATATTCATGTGCAAAATATCAAGAAAGATGCAGTACTAATTGAGTCATCTGTGAAATTTGCAGTACTATATGGTGCCGACGCTTTGAGAAAAACAGTGAAAATGACCACGGAATTTCTTTAATCTTTTCACCGTTATTTTTGATCTTTTAAAGGTAATATCATACTTTGGTTTTTATTAAAGAAATATAGATTCATGGGCAAAAATATCAAGGAAGATACAGTAACAGTCATCTGTGAAATTTTCAGTCCCATACGGTGCCCTCTTTTTGAGAAAACAGTGAAAAACAGCCACAGTATTTCTTAAGTCTTTTCTCTTTTATTTTTGATCTTTCAAAGATCAAAAAGATTTTCGGTCGTTGTTTTACTAATTTCTGGATAAACAGGCCTACACCATTTCAGGCAGAACAAATTTGACGGTCCAAAACATACAGGGTATGAAGGTAATATCATACTGAAGTTGGTTTTTGTCAAAGAAATGCAGATTCATGCGCAAAATATCAAGGAAGATGCAGTACTAAGTCATCTGTGAAATTTGCAGTCCTATATGGTGCCAACGCTTTGAGAAAAACAGTGAAAACGTCCACAGAATTTCTTTAATCTTTTCACCATTAATTTCGATCTTTTTAAAGGTTACGATTTATATGATTTCCAAAACGGAAATCTTCACAGATTTACACTATAACTTGGGAGGTATTATATTGATGGCGATGGTAGAAACATAGGGGGCCGAATGATTTAAATGTTTCTGCCCGAAATGCTGTATTTATCCAGAAAACAGTACTGTACATCCAATGACCAAAAACAGTTTTGATCTCTTGGTGAGAACAAAACATCTGCAGGAAAATTGTGAGAGTTTTTCACTGTTTTCTCAAAAAGTGGCCACCGTAACAGTCATCTGTGAAATTTCTAATCCCATACCGTATGGGATTAGAAATTTCACAGATGACTGTTACTGTATCTTTCTTGATATTTTAGCAGATGAATCTGCATTATATTTCTTTGGAAAAAAAGAGAGGGATAGGCGTGGCTATGTTGAAAGAGGGGCGGGGAATGAAACAACTTCATACATGTACATAAGTATGTACTTACCGAAATCCACTGGGTACAGCTGAGTGTTCACGTCCAACAGAAGATCCATCTTGAAACTCTCACTCTCACAGTGGAGACGGGAAACTAGAACGAAACAAACAAACAAACAAATCAATTAACATTGACCTGTGACCTGTGCATTAAATGAAAAACAATCATGTTTCAGGCCTTCATTTTAATACAAATGAGGAGAGCTGCAAATCGCTCTCCTTAAATTTAACGTAGCGAATTTAGGAGAGTGATTTGCTCTCACTAACAAAAATCAAGTTTGAACTACAAATCCAGTTCCTTAAATCAACATAGGGCCTACTCAGAGAGCGGTTTGCTATTGCTTATACATGTAAATCCAAGTTTTTTGCATGTGTTCTGTGTCAGAAAAAGAGAACATGCAAAATTTTGTTTGTCCCGTTGAACAAGATTATTTTAAAAGCAAAATATTGATTTTCCATAAAGGGTAAATGTTAGATGGAAAAATGTGTTTTGAGATCACTCTCACCCTCCTTAAAAATTAAGGCCTGATGTTTCCTTTTTTTATTCTTGAAAATGTCAGGCCCTCCCAACCCACAGCATTTATTCTTCTAAAGTGACTATATAAAATAAACTCTGAAATGCCCATTTCCTATTTGTTTTCCCAAGTAGTTTTTGCCAAATTAATATTAATTAATGCAACAAAACTTCTACAGTACAGTAGATTCTCCCACAGATATCGTATACTCTACAATGAGAGTTGACTCAGCAAATAGTATCTAGTATTTAGGCATGCAACTCAGATTTAAAAAGAAAAATGAGGAAATTCCAATCTTTACAAGATTTTGTGCAGTGTTTTTCTATTTTCAATGGCATAAAATAGAAGTGAAAAAAGAGGAAATCAGCTGATCCGAGGAAAAGTTGCATGCCTGAGTATTACAGTAAAATGTTTTGAAATGAAAATGTTGTCATTAACAATGCTAGAAGCAAATAATGAGCTCCAACAAAGAAATAAACAAGGAAGCTGTAAAGATCAAAACTAACAATACTTTTATTTGTTTTAATTCACCAATTTTCAACCATTGAAATGTAAACATATTTACAGGAGCGGGATTTGAAGCAGCGACTTCCTGAATAGGCGCTGTACATGTATCAACTAAGGCTGCAGTTTGTATCCGGTTAACCGACTGTTAAAAAAGGTACCCGGGTACATTTTCCCAATAGGTTAATCGAAAAGTACCTGTTTAATGGCCTCTTCTTTTTGAAACAAAGACACTTCTAGAGTTCACAAAGAAAAAAATGTCAAAGATCTTTTGAAAATTGGACCAGCAGGCTTATGCAAAGCAAAGGCCAAACATTTTGCTACAGTATGTCTACAACTGCCAAATGTTGTGACAAAAGAATGTTGTCAACCAAGTTCCTAAAAGACCCAAACTTACAAGTATGTACTATTTCTTTGTTTTTCTTTGTTTTCTTTGTTATACTGGTAATCGTAACCGTAACCGAAAAACAGACAGGTAACCGGTTACAAAATTATTCGTAAACCTACAGCCCGCTGTAGCAACTGAGCTACATGTAGGCCTACATATTTCCAGCCGACCAGCCCTATGTCATGTACATGTATGTTGGTGGTGTCCCTAATAACCTACAATGTATTTGTTCGTTTGGCAGTCAGAAGCCATGAAACCACTCACATTATAATGATAATACCACTAGACACTGAATGGGGGAATGAAATAAGTACTGCAAGTGCTACGATCAAATATTTTGAATGACATGCATTAAAAGGGAGCATATAGGATTTGCAAGGCCTCCAAAATAAAATTATTGAGTTTGAGACAGAAAATGGACTCAACAGTTCGTAATCAGTGCAAACAGTCACCATGGGAAATCTTGGTTCATCAGATGCTGGGTTTTTCAAGCAAATCAAGATTGAGTGTCTTTTTCCAAAGATCGTTCGTCCAAACGACTTTTGGTACAAACATAAAGTAAACTATTCTTCATGTTTTATCAGAAAAATCGAGTCGGGTTTTCGCTACTTTCTTGTGACTCTGATGTCCGATTGAGCTCAAATTTTCAATTATTTCATGTACATGTTTGATCAGACAAAGTATGAGTGCAGTCCTGTGACCTTTTCCAATCATTTAAATTGTTACTGGCAAAAGACACCATCACGAAATGCACTTTGTAAAATTGTCTTTGTTGAAAGAGTGAGTTTCATAATGTACAGTATGTAAAAGGCCTACAGTATACAGTGTACATGTAACACACCCAAAAACCAATATTTTGAGGAAATGGTGTTCGTAGTTTTCATCCCACAACTGCCTCCAAACACTGTCATATCTGTACACGATATGTATCTATCCTAGAAACTGAAACTGCCATTATGTGCACAGTACAACAGCAGAGCCCAACAATAGACCAGACCTAGGCCTGCTGAGCCCAGATAGACAAGGTGAATGTAAGAGGAAGTTAGCCAGGCCTGTTCTTATCTCTCAAGACCAGGCACTCATCAACCATTGCTTGGAACAATGAAGGATCAAGATGGGACACACCAGCTTATGGTTACAGGGCACTGCTGGAGTACAGGCCACTTCAAAATTGCTGAGCACAAAAATAGCTTGCCCCATAAAACAAACCACCATTAAAAATTCCATTTGATATTCATGGTCAGCGAACAACAGCCAAAGAACAATATTGCAAGTGATACACAACACACGGAAATTTGGCTGTTAAAGCGAACCTGTTTTTATTAAGACAGAAATGTCGTGCTTAATAGGGATTGTTTATGCTAAGCAGCTCTATGTCATTGGCCCCTGCTTATTGTTATAGGGCAATATGCTGGAGTGCTGGGTTGGGCTGGGGGGAGGGGCTAAGGTTGTGGGCAGGATGCTTGGATCCTGAAGGCCGACGACCTTGACGTGTGGGCACAATGAAACAGACTGTTCAATTGCTTCTTTCTTTCAATATAGGCCCCTAATCAATTCAATTCAATTAGAACACACAAATATTACAAATCAAATTAGATAATGTAATTAAACTGATAACGTGACAACACAGATGTGATAGAGCACACAGAACCAAAATAATTGTATAAAGGTGGAAGTATGGGTTCTTCATGCACATTGCAAAGTCTGCATCACAGAAACAAAGCGTTCAAACTCCAGAAATGCATACAGTGTATACATCTAAAAATATATTTTAAATGTTTAAGTATTGCAACAGCACCTGTAAACACTGGCAAAGATATTTGTGCTTACATGTACATGTAAGAATACAGTAATTAGCATGAAACTTTGACATTTTTTGCAACTTTCAACTTGGACTTGTAACCAAAAAAACCCCAAGGAAATCAGCTGATTCAAGGAAACTGTTCATGTCTGCAAATTAAATGGTGTACTGTATATCTAAATCCACTAAGCATGTTTTACTATTTGCTAAGCGCAAAGCCTGGGTCTTACTAATAGTTTAAGTTCCAGCCTGGAAGATTAACTGTTTAGAAAGGTGATACATCCATAATAATCTTCCTGTACAAACAATTCTCTTTGATATGGAGCCATTTTTTTTGTTCTTCAGAAAACTGCTCGTCTGCATCTGAATACATACGTGTACATCCACTGGTTAAAACACGTAACACTTTATGTCAATTATCAAAATTAAACACAGTAGAAACACGATGAGCTCACCAACCATGAGCAAAGAGAAGCAGTTTCTGGTTGTTTCCTCAAAAAAATGAACGCCAATTTTGAAAAGTTGTTAACTGTTTTTTTTTAAGGTACATGTAACATCTTTAGACTTTTGACAATGCAGTTTCATGATCAAAACTACATGTTTCAGGGAAGATACAGTCATCTGTGAACATTTCAGTCCCATACAGTGGCAATTTTTTTTTAGAAACCATTGAAAAACGGCTTCAGTTTTTCTTACTCGTCTTTTCACTGTTATTTATCTTTAAAGGATCATAATATTTTGTAGTCATTGATTTTGCTCTTTTCAAGATAAATACAGCATTTCAGGCAGAAACAAATTAATGGATTGTTCCTACCATCACCATCTTTTTAACATGTTTGTAAGTTATAGGTAAATCTGTGAAGATTTCTGTTTCGGTATGCTACATGTACTGTACCAAAGTATGATATTTTAAAATTAAGTCAGTTTCCCTTGTAGTTTTGATATAACAAAAAAAAATTCAATAGCCTTTGAAAAAAGATCCTGCTGGGATCAAAACATCAGGCCCTTTGAACTCTTTTAGCATGTTTAAAAATAAGCAAATTAGATTTTGTGAAAAATCTTGGAAATCAAGAATTACTGGGCATTTTATAGTAAGGGTATACATATTTCTAATCCTCCTTAACTACAGCACAATATTTACAATAATTAAATTTTATAATTTCTTTTTTTTTCTACCCTACAGTAACCAAAAGATTTAGCCTACAATTAATGTGACTGCAAAACTTGTCAACCCATAAAACCTGCCTTTGTGCTGGCCAACACAGCCAGGCATTTTCCTGTGCGCCCAGCCGAAACCAAATATTTTACGACAACAATGTCGCCAGAAGTCAAGCGCTTTAGATATTTGAGCTATTCTATTCACAGGAAGAAAGGGGATGAATTACAATCACGCGATGTGCCGTATGATCGCATGGAAAGAGCTGAGAACATTGGCATTATACTAGTTAAGCAATTTGTTGAACCCCAATGCTTCGCGACAAATTCAATCAATCAGAATGTGGTGGTTTTTTTTTGTCCAATTCGTACGTTAAATCCACCAATGACGTTGTACTGTGTAACAAGTATTGGTGAACTTGTGCTTAAATTATAAAACTGTTTTTTTCAGAACCTCTGTCAATTCATGTTCTCAATTCTCTAATTTCATTGTAAATCTAATTTTACAAAATATATGTGTTCTTAAGTCCTCTGTCATTCAGCCTTTGAGAAAGATCCTGCTAGGATCGAAACGCGTCAGGCCCTCCCAACTTTAAGCATTTGATATATTTCAGGTCATTTTGGCTGATGAGCAGTTTAATTATTACAAGTTTGTATTCACAAAATACAGTGTATATGCATGCACATGATGAAGCACGTTTCTGTTGTTGTCTGTTTCTTTGAAAAGAGCATTTTGGCTAGATAGGGACCTTCATTGCAGTACCCCTAAGCTATGGCGCATTCTGTTGAGGACGAAGTTCAATGAGGAACTACACGCGCACGCGCACGCAATTGTGAGCATGCGCGTGCAGGCCCACAATTGCGTGCGCGTGCGCTGTTGACTTGAAGACCGGTTCTCAAAAGTCTCCCATTGTACACGTACATGTATTCAAAATCCCAAGTTCAGAAGTTACTGTAATACGCAAAATATATAAGTGGATGTACACGCACGTACATGTTGTTGGTGACATACACAAGGCCCACCAAAAATATTGTTAGTTTGCCCTGTGTAACCGACTCAAAAAAAAAAAAATCACAGTCATGAAGTTCATGAAGTCATGAAGTTCTCAATTTTGGCATTTACACTGTACAACGTGTACACGTATGTATGTTGCCTCACAATTTAAGTGTTGAGATAATTCTTAAGAAACATTAACCCCCAAAAAAGATCTAAAAAGAAAAAAAAAAACAGATCAACCGATAGTACCGACCTCCCAAATTTTGACCAATTAGGGACAAACAATTTTAATTTTGGCCTAAATAATTATCAAAGACTTTAGGGCCTGACATGAATTGTTCTTGTGACAGCACACGCACATGCACATGTATTTTTAGAAACACATGTAGGCCTATTTTATGTAATAATAATAATTAAAAACTTACATGTAAACACATGGACAAAATGCACAAGAGTAATGTACATTTTTACATTGTACATTCACAATAGTACTGCACACTTGCGCTAAAAATAGCACCAAACCTCAGACAAACATTGCAACGTGGCCATGCAAACGTGTAGAGAGTGGAAGTATGTGAATGCATGGTGTGACGTCATTTGTGCGGAACGCTATTTTTGGCAACTGTACTCTTGTTTTTGCCTACAGTACAACAGTATCTTTGCCATCACCCTATGCAGCCAAATGACTCATAAACAAGGCAGATGATTCATATCAGGACAAACTTTACCAAGCATGTCTTGCTTCATGTTTGTTCATAAAACAACGGCAAGTACATGTACATGTAGGAAGAGGCCCCCACAGGTGGTATGCAATGGATGGAAAAAACAAATCATATTTAAAAAATAATAATTAATGATATTATAATAACTCTATCAACAACGATAGGGGGAAATTCCCATAGGGTCATGCACAAACTTTATTTACCTATTTCTAAATAACCTCCAAACCGATCGACTTGAAGCTGATATATTTTCCTAATGGGAGTATTCTCCATCTTATATCAAAAAACGGACGGTAAAAATGTTTCTTTAAAAGGTAATTAAAACGTTAGGGGGAAGTGGAAATTTTTCCCCTAACAGCCGATTTCTCCCTAACGTCGACTTTTAATGCAAAACGTTTCCCCCTAACGTAGTGATTAACAATATTATACAGTATGTATATGTAATGGACATAAATCTGAATAATACAAATATCAAAATTTGTATCCCTGTGGAGACATGGCTTTGTTCTTGTGTACAAATGAACACTCTCCGAAGAGCAGAATTGAAATCGCTCCAGAATTACTTTCCTGCATGGGTTGAAATTTCTAGCCAACGTCCCTTAAAGGTAGGGCATAATATTTGTGTTTTGGGGGTCAAGAAATGTAGATAAAAAAAATTGCAAAAATATCAAGGAAGATACATGTACTTTAAAACAGTCATCTGTGAAATTCCCAGTCCCATACTGCTCCCACTTTTTGAGAAATCAGTGAATTACATGTAGGCCCACGGTATTTAAAAAAATCTTTTCACCATTTATTTTTTTTCTTCCGAAGATCAACATTTTTTGCATTCATTGGTTTTACTCTTTTCTGGATAAATATAGCATTTCAGGCAGACAAATCTTAACCGTATGTTTCATCACCATATTTACTTCCATGTGTGTCATACAAAGTTAAAACAGGGATGTGAGTGGCCACACACACACACAAATCTGAAAATACTAAGGAAAAAGCTGAAATTTCAAAGTTCTAGTACTTTTCTACAGAGCGCCTGAGCAAATTAGCTGAGATTCTGAATAAAATCTACTAAAAAAATTAACCGAATTCAGATTTAAATCGGAACTTTCTATTTCCCTCTGGCAATTGACAGATTGAAATGGAGGCAAATCTCACCATTTTTATATGAAAATCCTGTTTTCACAGAAATACAATAGTGTGGATCTCTGTGAAGATTTGTGTTTTAGTATGCTACCATTAATAAAAAAAAATACATCAGTACCAGTTTCTTTTTGAGACCGATTTCTCCTTTTTTTAGTTTGTACACAAACTGGCCATCAAAACAGATTATAGATCAGAGAAAAAACAACATCATTTTAAGGTCAAGATCACATGATTGACCTTGTTGATATTTATGAAAGAAGGGGAAAAAGTGCTGTACATCATGTAAACAATGTCAGCAATGTCCAAGTGTGTATAATATTATGCTGGTAGGATACATAGCAACCAACCAATCCATGTAGGACAACCGCAACAAGTTATTTGAAAAATGGAATTTGCAGGTCTACATACATGTACTGTATACTACACGCACAAACTGACATTTCCTTTTTAACTTTCTGACTCCTGTGACTATACATGTACTGTAGGTGACTCATGTTATCAACATGCAAACGAAATCAAAACAATATTGCAGTACAACTTACAAGCCAAAAACAAGCCAACAGAATAAACATCAAGTTTATAATATCATAATCAAATATTCAAGATATTACTGGTATTGAAGGTAATATCATACTTTGGTTTTTATGAAAGAAATACAGATTCATGGGCAAAAATACAACTTAGACAGATACATTAACAGTCATCTGTGAAAATTTCATTCCAATACGGTACCCACTTTTTGAGAAAACAGTGAAAAACAGCCAAACAGTATTTCTTAAGTCTTTTCTCTTTTATTTTTGATCTTTTGAAGATCAAAAAGATTTTCGGTCGTTGTTTTACTAATTTCTGGATAAATACACTATTTCAGGCGGAAACATTTTAACAGTATGTTTCTATCACCACCATCTTCATACCCTGTAAGTTATACGTAAATCTGTGAAGATTTCTGTTTTGGTTTCTTACCAAAGTATATGATACTACCTTTAAGTACATGTACAGATAGTAGGTACATACATGTACATGTAAACTTACAAGATATTTCTGAAAAAATGGCAATTGTACATACATTTTAGCAGCTTTTTATTAGCAACTTCATTAGGCCTATAGTCTCCTAACATTAATTCTTGAATGATTTTTGGAGGAAATTGAAAAACTTACTCAGAATTGGAAAATGTTCTGGCCTGTTTGATGAGGATTATAATTAAATTAGTAATTAAAACAAAAATCATGCGTACAATGCCAGAAAAATACAGAATTTTGGCAAATAATAAAAACTGTGACAATTTGGAAAACAAATAATGAATTCAATTCTTTACATGTACTTTTAAAAAGTGGGAACAAATGGCTGAAATTAAGACAAGGAATTTTCACATGGGAGCAAAATCATGAGTGAAATGACAAATGGAATTCTGGCAGATCTAAATAATAAAAGCAATAATTAAGATTTTCTCCACTTTTGAAAACTAAATAAAAAATTTGAAAAATTAATGAAAATTACCTGGAATTTCCATATGGGAACAAACTTAAGCCTCTGAACAACCTGAGAGTTAAGTTCCAGGTCCATGTCAGAAATCTGATCTCGATAATCCCAGCGGAGTTTTGACTTGTCGGGATGCGTCTTGCATCTTTAAGACGAGGCCTCTTAAAGTACCCAGCCTTACAGCCTACTAGTAAGTGATGCATCATGTAGTGTCTGTGGCCAATGATGATGCCATACACATCACACATCAAGCCCCTTGGCTGTATAATGTGTGTGTGTATAAAAATAAACCTAGAGAGCCCTGGTATTGGATGATGTCATACTTATTGATAGCTATGATGTCATCTCACAGGTGTCTGCCTGGTTACTGCTAGTCTCTTCTCAAGGAGGTTATGTAGTCCCAGGGAGGTACAGCCCTGTCGCTATCCGCTCCAGAGTTTCATGAATCATACCTTGCACTGTACACGTGTCAAAGAATATGAAATCTTGGAGCAATATTGGAACAATGTGCAAAGCACCAAGAACCAAGGGGTATCCAGGCCTTCATTTTAATAAAAATGAGGAGAGCTGCAAATTGCTCTCCTTATGAAATCAACGTAGAGAATTAAGGGGAGTGATTTGCTCTCACTAACACAAACCAAGTTTGAGCTGCAAATTCAACTCCTTAAATCAACATAGGGCCTACTCATACTAGTGAATAAAGAGAGCCGTTTTCTCTTGCTAAACCAAGTTTTGGCATGTGTCCGGTGTTGGAAATTAAGAGAACATGCACAAATTTGCTTACAAGTCCTGTTGATAAGTTTGTATTTTCCGCAAAGGGTAATTGTTGGCTGGAAAAATGTATGTGATGTTTTGACAAAGGGCAGCTCTCCTTAAATTGTTAAGGAGCTCTCTTTTTCACTCTCCTTGGACAACATTAAGGAGAGCGGAGGAGAGTGATCACTCTCACTCTCCTTAAAAATCAAGGCCTGGGTATCTTTAAAAAACATTGTTTTCAATTTATGTATAATAATAAAAAAAATATGTGGATCGGTTTACAGAAACACCATGTAAGAATCGTTCGTACTTTTGCACAAGTTTCTAAATCGTTCGCACTTCTCTTAAGGTCTCAACGTTTTAACTAGCCTGCTCTAGTCCTCATCGGGACTATGTTACTATAATTTGTATAGGCCTATACATTGTAATAATGAAACAATCACAAGGGAAACTGACTGGATTTTAGGTCCTTCAAAAATGAACAAAGAAAAATTGACTGGAGCGGGTTTCGAACCAGCAACCTCTGGAATACCGTATCGGCATTCTTTCCAATGCAACCATGGCAAAAGCACTGTGTACATTGTAGTACAGTACATGAACTTATGACTCAGATTTCTATAGCCAACCAATTCCGCACAGCCTACAATTTCCAGTCGCTAAAACCTAGGGCTCACTGAAGTTGACCAGAAATCAAAATTGCTGACACGGCGTTCGTAAGATAAACAGCTGGAAATAAGACTAGTTGGCTACACAAACATCACAGTCAATTGTGTTCAAGTTGAACACCAAATACGAAATGTACAAAAGATACCATTTAACAATGGGCATTGTGTACTGCGCACGTTTCAAATACTACATAGCCATATCGACCATTTGACAGGGAATTATTTTATACATTTTGCATAAAAAACCAATTCCACCCCCGTGACATTTTCCCCACCCACAATCAATTTGTTCAATTTCAATTCTCCACATCACGGATCATGGATCATTCCACCAGGTTGCTGGGATGAAATTTGCGAAAGGTGTTCACAGAAAAAAAAACAGGTGACCATCTTTCATCCTTGCTGGACTATGACAGGAGCTTCATACCAGTAGCTGTTACTACATGTACCTGGAATAGGCTTCCCCCTGATATCATCGGACAGTCTTCAGAGAAGGAGGCTCAGCAATTCAAGGAGGCAGCAAATAATTTTTTGTTAGGCCAGCCCTAGTCCGCGGCATCATGTATTGTAGCAGAGTTTTTTAGCCCAAGCTCATTTGTTAGGCTTTTTTTTTTAAGTCTGATTTTTGTTGCTACCACTGATCTGTTGTATTTATGAGAGTTTTTTGATACCCCACTGGTGTTTTTGTCATGTCTGACAGTATCCAGTGGGTTTGGGTTATGTATAAAAAAAAAAAAAAAAAATCCTTGATTATAATGTATACTGTGTACGTGGACCTAATTAAACATGATTATATTCCCATAATTTGCATATATATATATACATTGAGGGGAGTTATGCAGATTGATTTGGGTTAGGACTCAGGAAAAACTGTAAATGTGTAGCCTGTAGGCCTACACTCTTTATGTATCATACTTTGGTTTTTGTCAAAGAAATGATGATTTATGGGCAAAAAATATCAAGGAAGATACAGTTCCCAGTGCCATACTTTTGAGAAAACAGTGAAAAACTGCCCACGGTCATACGGTATTTTGAATGAGAGAAATACATACAGTATCAACACAGCTTACAGTCATGACAGAACCACTTGATTGAGACAGAACAACATTTGATTAAAAGAACAATGCTCAGATTCTACTGTATCATCCATGGGATAATAGGACAATCAAACAATAGGGCTAAAAGAACTCCCAAAAGAGGAAGAAAATATAAATTAATACAAAAATAATTCTAAAAGCACAATATATAATACATGTAGAACAAAAAAAAGGAAATGGTTTCAGGAAGTTCAAAGAATTAATTTCTTCGCTTCGATTTTACAGAACTGTATATATTTAAACTATTCCCAACCACAAAGATGGGAAATATGCAACGTCACTGGGTTGTGATGAAGAGGAAGAATCACGAGGTACAGTATGTATATCATGTGTATAGAGATGGTCAGATTGAACCCTTACCAACTAAACTTTCACCAAAGGCTAAATGAAATTCTACGGGGAACAAAATTAAAAGAAGAAAAGGGAACAACGGCGATGAATCAAAACCGAGATATGGCCGTGCTTCAACATAATGAGTCACATGTTGAATGGACATGAGCCATCCACATAAAACATATACAGTACACCATGTACATGTACTGGTTTGTAGTATAAGTAATACATGTACAGTACGTGGATCTCGCTTTATTCTTAAAATAGGACTTCGCGTTCTACAGTAGGCCTGTACAAGTACATAACAGGTACATATTAAGTATTACTTAAACATGTGTGTCAAAGTATGCACATATTTATTATGTATGTAGGCCTAGTACACATACATGTACATTTCATGAAAAAACTGTAGACAGGGCTCTCAAATAAATTAATTTGTTTACAAAATGTTCGATTCATTTTTTTTTTCTCAATAATTTACATACATATGTATAAACAGTGTACACAGAGTTTTCTACTAAAATTAATATTGAAAATTATACAAAATTTGATTCTGCAGTGATTGTGTAAAAAAGCCAAGCACTGCTCAACATATTGTACGTAGTTCAGCGACCATCTATCTATCATAAGTTCCCTCGACACTCATAAATATTCATCAATCTTCTGCCTGACAACAGGGCCATCCAACCAATCAGGGGCTGCATGGACGTTTGCTTGGCAACAGGGCTGGCCAATCAGGAGGCCGTTGCTAAGTGGGAAAGTTTTGCCTCATTGTCATTCCTGTGGCTCTGTCTTTCTGGCTTGACAGAAATGTACGGCTGTGGCTATCAACAGCACACAAGTCTATGGAAAACGGCTGAGTCATTTTAATAGCTACATAGTGGCTTTCATGTTTGGCTGTATAAGGCCAATGAATGGCAGGGTAATTTGTGACATGGCTTAGCAAACATGGCTAACCGCAGAGCTAGAAGAAGGACCTAGAAAAATCTGTCCCTAGCTACATGTACATTGTAGCTCTATGGTCCAATTCAGTGTATGTCCCTGCACTACGCATTTTCACATAATTGTCCAGCCTCTTCACTGCATACTGTGCATATATATGTTTTGCAATGAAAGGAATATAATCAGTAGCCGAGATCATGACACAAAGTTTGAAGATAAATTTTAAAAATACATTTGCAGCCATCCTCCTTCATAACAATTGATGGCACACACAATTCTACAAAGAGATTTATAAACCTTTCTAAACTGCTCACAATAAATACTGACTTGAATTTATAAACAGAAGGGAATGAAATTGTTCTTATCAACTAGTGTAATTGTTTAAATGGGAAACATTGATCAGTTAAAGGTATAATACATGATTGGTAAGGTCACAGGACTGCACTCATACTTTGTCTGATCAAACATGTACATGAAATAATAAACCTGTGCAAATTTGAGCTCAATCGGACATCTGAGTCATGAGAAAATAGCAAAAACCCGACTCAATTTTTCTTATACTGTAAATGTACAGTACATGTACATGTACATGTACATGATATGCAAAACATACTATGTTTTTTCCAAAAAATCGTTCGGACAAACGATCTTTGGAAAAGACACTAAATCTTGATTTGTTTGAAAAACCCAGCATCTGATGATCCAAGATTTCCATGGTGACTGTTTGTACTGTTTACAACCTGTTGAGTCCATTTTCTGTCTCAAACTCAATAATTTTTTTTTGGAGGGGCCTTGCAAAATTATCCTACATGTTTACATGCTCCATTTAAATTAATATGGTATGGGACGACTGAATTTGAATGAATAAAGGATACAGTGCACTGCAAGGTAATAAATGATTGGGAAGGATTGGGACTGCCAAAATATCACATCAGGATGATAGAGAGCTTGAACCCCCTTTCATCAGGGGCGGGACTGCCAACTATAAGCCTTTTCACACTGCAAGCTTTCAACCCGGGGTGAAATCAACCCGGGGCGAACTCCATTCCCGCCCTGGGTTGAAATTTGATTTTTCAACCCCGCGTTCAACCCAGCGTCGTTGCACACTTGCCTCTCGTGGACCCACCTTCAACCCGGGCGACCTCAAGCCGATTCAATTCACACTGCTTTTTTGCAACCCGGGTCAAAAAATCTAAACCCTGGTCCTGGGGCCGATTTCACTAACGGTTTGTGATCATCGCTAAAGCCCAAATCCATTGCTACAAAACAGAAAATTGCTACACAAAGTAGCGATCGCTTTTCCGTTCAGCGATGGATTTGGGATTTAGCGATGATCGCAAAGCATTAGTGAAATCAGCCCATGAGCAGGGTTGACTTCAACCCGGGTTGAAGTCAATCTCGTGGTTGACGCGGGGTTGACAAATTTTCAGTGTGAATCGGCGTCGATTTCAACCCCGTCTCAACCCCAAGATTTGTCCAGTGTGAAAAGGCCTATTGGGGACAGTATTCTGATGTACAAATGTATCATCATTGTAACATGTCAGTTTATACTCTCTCGTTAAATTTATATTCTAAATACGTGCATTGCACAATACATCATTGTACATGATTTACATACATGTACAGTGTATGCACTATAGACCTGGGGCCGATTTCATAAAGCTCTGCGATGCGTCGCAACTCGATTTGCGACGCGTCCTAGCTCATGTAGCTGCGACGCGTCGCATCTATGCGGTGAGTCCATAGAGAAATGATGCATCTTTAAGATGAACTTAAAGATAAAGATAACTCTGCGACGCGTCGTAAGTTTTATAAAATCGGCTCCATATGTAACAAACATACATATATGTACATGTACAGTGTACATATATCTAAGTAAAAGACAAAAAAGTCAATACTGTATTCAAAGCAAATAAGATCACCAAATTCCTGAAAACATTCATTCCATGTAGTGCTGTGCATCAAAAACGGATTCACGGGCTCCCGCTTAAAATCTTGCCATCCGGTTTCAAAATTTCAAAAACGGAATACGAAACCAACATTTTAAAAAGTAGACCGACGTTTGCCCAATAAATAAACAACCCCAAAAGTGTATACTGTATAATACATACTTGAATTTCAATCGTTTTGGGTCCATTTTGCCAAGCAGAAACAAACTTTTTCGCAAACTTGATTAAACAAATATTGCGAACAGCCTTCCGAACGCGACGATCGCTCGAAAGAAGACGTAAACATATCGCGTACGATGCATCATGAACACCGCATGCCCACCACGTGGCCGCATGGCCCGGACCATGCAGCAGCAGCATTGCATTCAGAAAATTCCACGATGTGTAATGTGCGCCGCACCATTCAAAGCATACGTTGTACACCAGTACACAGTCGCCAATTCGCAATCGGGCCGGAAGTGGAAGCCTACATGTCGTACGTACAACGTGTGTATTTGGTGCATGCATTCAAGTTGCGCTCGGTACCGTGGATTTCGGCCGGCTTCAATGCAGATTTTTCGGTAAGAAATGTGACATGTCACGCTGAGCAAGTTATGAAAGATTCTGACTGAATATTCTGTAAGGTTGCCGGCACCAAATCATCGCAAGATTCCCAAACACGCACGTAGATCGAGAAACTGAATGTATACGTCGGCGCAACGATCGTTGTAGCATGTTTTACACACTCCTACATACAGCGCTATGCATCATTTGATCATGCACATTATCGACACGTGCGTAATATAGCGCTATCATTCATTTTTATGAATCGGAGCTCGGGCAACCGCTAATTTTTTCAAAGCGTTTTCCGGTTTTCAAAAGCTCCGAAAATGCACAGCACTAATTCCTTGAAAATCACACGTCATTTTTTGTATACATTGTACTGGAAAATCGAGGGGAAAAACCCTGCAGACTGGCAATTTGAGTACAGTTTTAAAATCAAATTCTGCAGAAATGTCAAAATTGCAGTCTTCACACGAATTGTCAAGATTTGAAACGCTTCAAAGTGAACTTCACTTCTAATTGACTCCCGACATCATAAAAATACAGCTCAATAATCTCAAAAAGGGAAACATCCAAATTTAAATCATTTCATGTACGGAAAACTGCATGAAGCGTGTAATTCCTGAAGGTAGGCCTTATGCGAAGATGCTCTACATACACTGTAAGTGGTACCAGTACATGTACTATGTATTTTTCAGGCTGTGTTTGGATTTTGCCACAAATCAAAATAGTCACACCCGGTCGGTCCTTTTTGACATTCACAAAACAAAAACAGAATTGACCGATGGTCAACGGTCGAGCCATGAAATAAAGGAAGAATCGGATTCTGCATCCTCATTCTTTATGTAAATCAATAATATAATACAGCATAATTTATATGATCCTAGTTCTTACTTCGCAAGAAAGTCTACTCGGCCCAAAAAGTGAAGTATCATTTGGTTGCCATTTTAATGTTTTAGTAAGCAATAGAGCTACATGTATCTCTGATGTCATTAACATCATGTTGAATTCAACTGTTTTGACAAACCTATCGCCGGAACAACTATTGTTAAATATTAGGGCCTTTTATTATCATATTTATTCAGCCAGAATCACATCAAATTAAAAATGTGCTCAGTAAATTTTTACTTAAATTTAAATGGCCGCCTGTTGTGCGTGATTTTGAAAGAGTCGGCTATCTTGCATCTACATGTAGGCCTATTGTACATTGTAGCTTTGTTGTACAGTTTAGGATTTTCGGTGTAAATCACCCAAACATTCTTTTTTTTTGCCAGCATTTTTATAAAACTGATCATAATTGAAAGAAATGTTTGGATTAAAATTTCTGATTTTATGTACGGTTACCCTTCTAGCACGTCGTCTAGCACACTGATTTCAATTCTGCATGGTTTCCAATGCTGACTTTAAGTTAAAGTATCATACTTTAACTTTACAGAGACCATAACAGAAATGTTCACATGAAGATGGTGGTGGTAGAAACATAACTCCTCTTTAAATAAGTACGGCTACTCTTTGTTATAGTAAAACAATGATGACAGCGTCTGCTGAAGAATAAAGAATGAAAGAAAGGAAATCATAATCCTCTATGCCCTCCCCAAGTCTTTGGAGGGGATTGACAAAGACTGAAAGTGTCTTAATGATTTTGTTGATTGAAAACTGGAACTTGAACTTGAACGAAAATTTGAACTGGAGTTCAAACTGGAACTAGAACGCAACAATGAAAAAAGAACAAGGAAAGTCCCCTAAAGTTAAATGTCCTCAGGAGACGGGTGTCCAGTCTGGCGGGCTGAACGACGCGTTGTACGAGTGGGCAGGCACTGAGAGGTTGAAGGGCGTGCTGTTGGTATGGGCTGCTCCTTGTGGCCAGGGGCGTTGTGTGGCATGAGGGCCCTGAGTGCTCGGGGGATGGATCTGGCCGGTGTTGTGTCTTGAGGCTGCCGTGGCTGAGAGGTGTGCGATGGTGATGCCGGGATGGCTGGAAGTTCCTCCGGGCCTGTCGGGTCATCCTGTGCCGCTGGCGGGTCTGCATGGTATTCCTTGGGCATGGCAGGGTAAGGTCTGGCAGGGCTGTGTAATGAAGGTGCAGGCAAATGGGTTGGTGCTGGCGGTGCATCGGGGCGACGGTCTGCAGGGTGAGCAGTGGATGGTGGCACCGGGGCTGCTGCGGGGCCTGGCACCATGACCATGGGCGCACGGGGAATGACTGGCTGGTACTTGCGCAGGAACTTCCTGTTGCGCAGGGTGACTCGTCCAGAGCCGTCCACTCTCACCACGTATTGGTCGAATTGGCGTACCTCGACCACGATGCCAGTCTTGTCCCATTTGGTGGGGTGGGGGCCCGTCTGGTTCTGGATGCGAACACAGTCCCCTGTGACCAAGGGTGGAAGGGGTTTTGTGTGTTCCGATAGGCGCTCAGCAGCACGCATGTGACGGTTTCTAAGTGCCTCTTCCCGCGACTGTAGGGTCTCCTGCCATGTTCGGTGGGGCTTGTACTTGCCCGGGTGGATAGGGATGAAGTCCCTGATGGGGCGGCCGAAAATGCACATAGCCGGAGAGAGATGTGTGTCGCGGTCAGGGGTGTTGCGGTACTGGAGCATCGCTCGCTGAAAGTTGTCGGTGTCGAGTGACCCAGTGGCATCGGTGTTATCCGTGATGAGGCGCTTCACGGTCTTGACGCCGACCTCTGCACGGCAATTGCCATGGGGGAAGGCAACTGATGACATGCGGTGGTGCACACCCCAGTTGTGGAGGAATGTGGCCGTCTTGTGGGATGAAAATTCGGGACCGCCGTCTGACGTCAGTTCATCACTGATGCCATAAGTTACAAAGATGCGACGTAAAGCAGTGATGAGTCCGGCAGCGCCGTTATTCGCTGCCTCCACAATCGGCCAGTTGCTGTACCTGTCCACAGCCACGAGGTAGTTCCGGCCACGGTAGTGGAAGTAGTCAGACACGAGGTACTGGAACGGGTAGGCCGGATAGATGGGAGGGGTCGGGGGAGCGCTTGGTTGTGAGGGTGCCATGCGATTGCAAGGTGAACAGCGTGCCCGCATCTCAGTGATGGCTGGTGTCATGCCTGGCCAGAAAAATGAAGATTCTGCCCGTGAGCACATCTGGGAGATACCCTGGTGGGCTGAATGTAGGGCCTGGAGCACTCGATCCCGAAGGGATGGAGGAATGACGATGCGATCATTGTAGAGGACCACCCCATCAAAGCTTGTGAGATTGTCACGAAATTGGTGATACTGCCGGAGTTCAGGGGGAAGTTCACCGCGATGCTCGGGGAAACCGTCCTCGACAGTCTCGATCAATGTTGACAAGGTGGGATCGCTGGTAGTTGCGAGACGGATATCATCCCATGTGATGGACCTGATTACCTCTGTTGTGTGGGAGGTTGGCTGGGAGCAAATCTCGGTGGTGTTCTGGTCGTGAGTGCGGAGGGCAGTGAGGAAGTCACGTGGTAGTCCTTGCTGATGGGAGGGGTGAAGAACGGTTGCCACGTCATCCTGGAGATGCATTGGTTTGGGCTCGCCAACCGGGTGGCGGGAGACTGCATCCGCTGCGGCATGGCGCACTCCAGGTATGTGGACAATGCGAAAGTGGTATCGCAGTGACTTCTCTTTGAGGTTGCGGAGACGAGGGTTTGGTATGTCGTCAAGGGATCTGTCACTGAATATCTTGAGGAGGGGTTTGTGATCAACGGCCACGATGAGGTCAGAGCAGCCAAGGACAAAGTGGCGTGCCTTGTCGAGCGCATCAACGACTGCGAGTGCTTCTCCTTCCACTGGGGCATACCGTGACTCTGCCCCTGACGTGAAGCGACTCCCGACAAGCGTGATCTTCCAGCCAGTCTTGCAGCAGAAGGGCTTGGTGGAAGGGCAGGTGCAGTGCTTCTGGAGTAGCCAGAATCCGATGCCATCCTTGCTCCAATCAGTGGCGAGGCAGGTTGGCTTGGTCTTGTCAAAGATCTCCACCCCTTTGTGGATCTCGCTGATGATCAGGGATTTCGAGTCCTCAAAGATTCGGTTCAGTTGATCTGTCCAGACGAAGTGTGTACCAGGCTTAAGGAGTTCACGAAAGGGCAGCATCCGTTCGGCGGAGGCGAAGGCATAGGAGACTTGGTTTACCAGGCCGAACCAGCTGCGGATGTCAGTGATGTTGCGAGGGGTGGGGAAGTTCTGGATGGCCTCTAAATACCGAGGGCAGGGGCGGACAGTGCTCGGAGTGACCTCAAAGCCGGCAAACTCGACAGTAGTCTTGGCAAACGAGAACTTGGATGGGTTCAGTGTGATGCCGTTGCGGCCACAGATATCAAGCCACTCAGCTGCCTGGAAGAATGCCTCCTCGATTGTATCTGACCACAGCAGGGTGTCGTCCACGCACTTGGTCTTCCGTGGGATGTCAGCGACGATTTCATCGAATCGGCGGCTGTAGCCATCACCTGAGGCGATGTACCCTTGTGGGGCAACACGGTACCGGTAGCGGCCCCACGGGGTGATGAACGTTGTGAGATGGTGGTCCTTGTCGTCAAGGGCAATGCTGTGGTAACCGTTCCACGCATCAAAGATGGTCTTGCGTGTGTTGGGTGGGACTGCACGTGCCTGGTGGAAGGGCGACTGGGTGTGGTGGGTCTCACGGAGGGCGTGACGATTGAGTGGTTGGAGATCGACAGTCCGCCTTGGCTTGCCAGATTTCTTGGCGCAGATCACCATCTTGTGGCACCAAGTGACCGGTGTGCCGACGGGGACTGGTTCAATGACACCAAGGCGTACATCTCTGTCAAGGCCTGCCTTGACATCATCCTGCCAGTGTAGTGGGACGGGGATTGGTGTGTGGTGAGCCACTGGTCGGGCATTGGGATCGATCATGAGTTGCAGTGGGGGGCCAGACATCATGGGGAGTGGCTGATGCTCACATACATTGAAGGTACTGGACTTATAGCGCTGTAGCAGCCAGGTCTCGAGCCTCCCTCGGTTCTCCTCCGTGGCTGGGAATGGGAGAGATGTGGGTGGAGGTGGTGTCGCCTGGCGTCTTGGGCACTCACATGTGTGGGTAACGCAGGAATCGGGTGTGGGTATCTGTGTGGCAGCGGAGGACTCGGCTCTGGATCCAGTGGGGTCATGTGCTTCTCCAATTGTAGGGAATGTGGTGGGTATCATGCCAAGTGCGACGCAAGCCTGCTTTGACAGGAACAGCCTGTCAGTGGAGTCAGTGAAGTACACTATCTGGCGCGTTTCAAGTGTCTCTCTAGACGGGGAGGTCCCAGAGATGCGGAGGACAAGGGCACCTTTGATGTCGATGGCATGGTTGTTGGCAGCAGTCATTTGCATAGTGACAGGGATGAGGTGGCGCCTTTCCAGGCCCAGTGTGGGTAGGAGCTTTGTGCCAGCTAAGCATGACTGGCATCCAGTGTCAGCCATGGCAGGACAAGAGACAGGAGGGGTGGGGCTGAGGAATGAAGGGTTGAACCCAAGAGCTTGTCCATCGGATGGGATGGCCCGGATGGAGACATCGATGAATGGTTGAGGGTCAGAAGCTCTTCTCTCCCATGCATTGCGGAACCCATTATAGATATGGTGCTGTAGTGTGATCGCATGGGTGTTCGTTGCTGAGGCGTCGTCAACGGAGCATAGGGTATCGAAGATGGCCGTGGCGTTGTCTTGCAGTGGAAGTGCGGCAGGCTGCGTGGGTTGCTGCTTCCGATGAGACTGGCGACAAACATCCTCATGGTGGTGGAGGATGCCACATTTGGTGCATGTGTGGTTGTAGGCAGTGCATCTCTTCATGCGCTCCTGTCTGCTCCGACCATGGCCTGGCTTGCCACAATGACTGCAAGGCAGTGTGGCTCTGGTGTCATTCGGTCTGTCCCGTAGGCGTCCTTTCTCTTGGCGCCTATAGGAGGTGGTGGCGGCTGCAGTTGTGGTGTTGTTTTCCCCGAGGAGGCGACCAGCTGACCGTTTGCCACTCTCCTTTGCTTCGACGCATCGGAGTGTCTCTTCCAGGGACATGTCTTGTTTAGATTCGCCGAGGATGTTCAAACGGATCTCTTCATCCCCGAGACCCCGGATGAGGGCGTCTCTGATCATGATGTCGCTGTAGTCGACCTGGGCTGTGCATTGGCATTCTACCTTGAAACTGCACACTCCAGCTTGGCCTCGGAGACGGGCTGAGAAGGCTCGAACAGGTTCATCGCGGTCCTGGCGCAACTGCTGCAGCTGCACCCGCGCAACCATAACATTCTCTTGGCGTACGGCGAGCGTCTTTATGTCGCCGAGGACGGTCTGCTCGGTACTGGATGCTAGGGCGCCGAAGGTCCGGGTGAGGTCCTTCCTGAGGGCCTCGTCGCAGCATTCAAGGAGTTGAAAGACCACGTCTGGGCCCTTGAGGTGTGTGGCCGCCTTGTAATCCGACCATCTCTGTTCGAAGTATAGCCACTCCTCACTCGTGCCACCTGCAGTTATCGAGGGTCTCCTCACTTTCTCCGCCCTGGCTGCCCCTGAAGCTGGTGCAGGTATAAACCCTTCGGGGGTCGGATGGGCAGTCCGTTCATGTAGGTCAATCAGGCGGAGCAGGATCTCAGAGGGTGTGTTAGTGGGCCACGATGTGGTACAGTCAGGTGCGGGGCAGGATATGGTGTTCATCGTTGGGCCGGTGACGCTGTCGTCATAAATAAGTACGGCTACTCTTTGTTATAGTAAAACAATGATGACAGCGTCTGCTGAAGAATAAAGAATGAAAGAAAGGAAATCATAATCCTCTACTCTTAAAATGTTTCCGCCTGAAATGGTGTACTGTATTTATCCAAAAATTAGTAAAACAACGACCGAAAATCTTTTTTATCTTTTTAAAGATCAAAAATAAAAGGGAAAACCGTTTTTCGCTGTTTTTTCAAAAAGTGGACAACGTATGGGACTGATTTTTTGACAGATCATTTTTACTGTATCATCTTCCTTGACATTTTTGCCCACGAATCTGTATTTCTTTGACAAAAACCAAAGTATGATACTACCTTTAAATGCTTTACAAAAAGGTTATTGGCCTTTTTCTATTTCTAGTTTTACAAAGAATTGTCAATTTCCTTTCTTTCCTTAAATTGCCACTTTCTAAGAATGACAAACTGACATAATAGTTTGGAGTCTTGTACATAACAAGGTAGGGACTAGGGACAGGTCTCAATCGGGTGATCAATTCACCAGGGGTGTTAACTCATACAGGACATCCATACATTAGCATCATTTTCTCCTGGGCGGAATTACATGTATAAGCTGTGAAAGGGGGTTGAGACCATCTTAGTTCAGGAACTGATTAATTTACAGACGCTTGTTCTCCAATTACGTTGGGTTTTGATTGTTTTCTGGGGGAGGGGAGTGGCAAAATGTTGATTTATGGCTGTTAAATATCCAGTATGTAGGCCTACAAGCCCTACATCATACTAGATTTGTCTGAAGACACTGATGAAGGGTTTTGAAGGACATGGGACAGTAGAACCAAGGTTTCCCCGCTCATACTAGGACTGATGGTCCGACTTTGTGTCTTCAAAGTCATCTCTAGTTTGGACCGGTGAGCACGGACACGGGCCGCCAGATAAGCAGCACTGCAGTACCCTGTCTTTAGTTGCCTGATGAAGGTTCTAGCAGTCCTGGGGCTGATTTTACTAACGCTTTGCGATCATCGCTAGGCCCAAATCCATCGCTAAGCGGAAAATTTCTACACAAAGTAACGATAAAAATTTTTGTTTAGCGTTGGATTTGGGCTTAGCGATGATCGCAAAGCATTAAGGAAATCGACCCCTTGGCTCCTAGCAATGTATGTTACTTTGTACATGTAGGCCTACATGTACATGTACATAAACACACATAAGTGTACAGTACATGGTGCCTTGTGGAGACCAAGCACAATAGGAATTGAATGTATCCACAAGGTTTTCACGAAACTGATCGTTGGTAGCTCAAAAAGGAGGAATTTCAAAGGTTATCTGGCATACAAACAAAAGTTTAATCAAAAGGGGGAGGGCCTTATGCAAGAAATATCAACCCAGGAAAGTGATTCTGGTTCAAATTTAACTGCTCTTTGGAAAGTGTGTCAATTTAGTACATGAGAACAAAGAAAATGTCGCGACAACTTAAGGATACAAATTTTGGTATTGGAGTCATCAGTGATGATAGCTTATTTATAGCTCTACAATACAATGTACTGTGCTAGCACACAAAGCACTGCAGAAACTTGGAAGCCAAGCCCCAAATTTGTAGGATATTTTTAGGTTCACCAAGTTCTGGATCTCAGCCATCTTGGTCAATTAGCTTTCATTAAATAAACAAACTTGTAGGGGGGGTTAGGTTGGGGTAGCGGTTCTTTCCTCGCCTTTCACCTCTGTGGACTGGTTTCAAGTCCGGCTCGGTTCACAAGTGGATTGGGTTTTCAGTCCCTACTTGATTCCATGGGTTTTCCTCCCACCTCTAAAACTGTATCTTCTTCTCATCATCTTTCCACCAAAGGTTTCATCAGGCTTGCGAGCTACAGTGCCTAGGGCGCTTTAGAGGAATCCTTGGTGTCATTACCAAAAATAAATTTTAAATTTTTTTAATGAAGTGTGCACACTTTGTACGCATCTTCACGGCATTGAGCCTATAGCCTATTTAAATACATGTAGTGTGTAGAGAACTATTGTACATATGTACATTATTCAAGTACCCGTGAAGAAAAAAAAGCCAACAGTTTTGCTTTTGAGAGTTGGCAAGTTTCAGGTCTCAGTTTTGCTGGATTTTGTTGCTCTTTGGCGCGTCCCCACAAAAAAATCTACAGAGGCTGCGCTTCTAGATTACAAAACATTTATTCGCAGTTTACTTCCTCAAACTGGACTCGTGCATACTGTACATGAGTGTAAATTTCCATCGTCACTCTCTTTGTACATTTCATGTAGGGCTGCGGGTATGCAACTTCCTCTTGCCAAATTGAAACTTGCAAAATTGTGTATTTCTCGTCCAAAATTGTGGTTTAAGTAAGGATTTTTTAAGAAAGATGGTCCGTTTTTGAAAAAAGAATGTTCAGTGTTTTTATGCAAACTATCGACTTCAGGAAATTAGGAAGTTTGCAGACAAAATGTCAGATAACTAAAATGTTCTTTGTTCTATGTCCACACAATTTAACTAGACACTGAGGCATCTATCTATTGTTTAAAGGTACAACACATGATTGGTAAGGTCACAGGACTGCACTCATACTTTGTCTGATCAAACATGTACATGAAATAATAAACCTGTGAAAATTTGAGCTCAATCGGACATGGTCACGAGAAACTAGCGAAAACCTGACTTGATTTTTCTTATAAAACATGAAGAATAGTTTACTCTAATGCAAGTTTGTTCCAAAATTCGTTTGGACGAACGATCTTTGAAAAAGACACTAAATCTTGATTTGCTTGAAAAACTTGAAAAAAATCTGATGAACCAAGATTTTCCATGGTGACTGTTTGCACTGTTTACGAACTGTTGAGTCCATTTTCTGTCTCAGACTCAATAATTTGTTTTGGGAGGCCTTGCAAATCCTATATGCTCCCTTTAAAGAAAGATAGCTAAGAACAAGAATTGCGCCCAATGAAGGCAGACATTTTTAATACATGCGGGACGCCATTAGTGCAGTACAAACATGGCGGGATGCACAGATATTGTCCATTAGATTGTGGTTGATTGTTACAATGTACAGTGATTTAAAGAACCATATTTGTCTTGTATACAAAAATTGGGAGCCAAGGATGATTATTTGGTATAGCCAAATGTTTGGTTGTTTCGGTGTTTGTTAGTTGTGTCCCACCGTACATTAAAAACTGGTTAATCAATGGTGATTGTGCAGTTAATGTCCCCCGTGCAATAACCGGCATTGATGTCATGGATGTACACGTACATAAAAGGATTATTCATTCTGTGAATTTAACAAGAGGTTCAAAAACAATGACAAAGGATTTTTTTCTAATTCTGTTTTCATTTCGATTGGGCATCAAGCCAAGTCAGCCGACGAACTTCAAGCATTGATACGCCTACATCAATAAGTTTTTCCCCTCCGTTTTCTTTTTTCAAGTTCCCACAAACACTACATGAACTTTAGGACTCTTGTGGTTTTTAAAGAGGATGTTCAACACTCAACAAACCTCACTTTATTTGTTAGAACTATAATCCTTCAATTACTTGACATGAGAAAAAAAAAATATCACGCTGAACACAGAAATAGTCTTTTGGGATGATTTTTCTCTCTACATGCTCAACCTGCAAGCTCACCAAAATTCAGATTCTCTGAATTTCGTTTATGGGGGCATCAGACAAATCTGTGTGATTTTGTGACGTCAGATATGGGAGCCTTTTATTCAAAAGAAAAGGCTCCCATATCTGACGTCACGAAATCACACAGATTTGTCTGCTGCCCCCATTGACGAAATTCAGAGAATCTGAATTTTGGGGAGCTTGCGGGCTGAGAGAAAAACCATCAAAACAAAAGACTCTCTTTCTGTATTCAGTATGAGAAAAATACTTTCTCTCATTTCAAGTAACTTTTACAAGGATAATTACAAGATAGTTCTTACAAATAAAACGAGGTTTGTTGAGTGTTGAACATCCTCTTTAAAGGTAGTATCATACTTTGGTTTTTGTCAAAGAAATACAGATTCGTGGGCAAAAATATCAAGGAAGATACAGTAAAAGTAATCTGTGAAAATTTCAGTCCCATACGTTGCCCACTTTTGGGGAAAACAGCGAAAAACGGCCACAGTATTTCTGAAGTGTTTTCTCTATTATTTTTGATCTTTTAAAAGATCAAAAAGATTTTCGGTCGTTGTTTTAAGTATTTCTGGATAAATAGACCATTTCAGGCGGAAACATTTTTACAGTATGTTTCTACCACCATCATCTTCATACCCTGTAAGTAATATGTAAATCTGTGAACATTTCTGTTTTGGTCTCTTACCAAAGTATGATACTACCTTTAACATGGCAGAAACAACAGGGGCTGGTTTCTACCAGCACAGCACAGGAAAAGGGACTGGCGCTCCGGCAGGATGTCGGTCTCTTATCAGGGGGGAAACAGACACCAGCCAGCTCCAGAAACAAAGGATGTTAGCCTCCATCCTTTTGGTGTGTGTTTTTATTTTATCACCTGTGTAGGCCTGCTCTTTTTTTTTTTCAATTCCTGAAACCTGACGCCAGGACTTGACTCCAGAGCGGAATTGCATTCTGCATCCTCTTCCAAACATCTCAGCGCCCCCCCTGGTTTCTAGGACAAAAGGTAGAGCATGGGGTCCCTGGGGTGGGGGGGGGGTGGTGGGGGGTTGGTGACTGCTGACACTGTAACAAAACAGACACTGAATGGTGCTCGGCTGTTTGAAGGTGATTTGGGTTGAGTCAGCCAGCAGGACAGAATTTGTTGGTAACAGATTTTACAGAATTCACACAGGTTTTGCAAATTTTGTTCTGCAGAGTGACTTAAAGATTTCAAATTTGTATGCAAATTTTGTGAAGTGTATCCTTAGAAGAAGAATTGATTGAACAAGTGAAAATCCTATTTTTTCCATGTACATAATGTATGATCAGAAGCACTGATGAAACGACAGGGGCACTGAGGCAATGACAAGGGACACACCCAGGCAATGACCTTGGACACCAAGGCAATGACCAGAGGCACCAATGCAATGACCAGACTCACCAGAGGGCACCAAGGCAAAATAATGACCAGGGGCAACAAGGCAATGACTAGGGGCACCAAGGCAAATACATGTACAGTAAATGACCAGGGACATAGAGGCAATTACCAGAGCCAACTGCCTACATACTTTGTGGTGCCACACTGGGACAATAAAAAGCTTTCTAAACAATGTCTCAACGCTGCATGTTTCATTCAAATTCTTTAAAAACATTGCTCTTCCAAACACGAAAACCTTGAAATTCATCATGGGCGGAGCAATATCCAAGGACAAAGCTACAAAGGGCATTAAAATGCACAAAACAAATAAACAAAGTACGCACAAACCCGAGTAAGCTTGTTCGATATGACGATATTTATCGATATCGCGATATTTTTTTCATATCGAAAATCGTATCGGGCCCCGAAAGAAATATCGAAATATCGGCAACATCGGGAATATCGGCAGTATCGCGATATTTATATGCTAGCGCAACTTTATACCAAAAAATCAGAGTAGCTCATGAGCGGACGTACATGTAAAGCTTGACACACTTTTTGCGACGACCAAAACAAATAGATTACTGCAAAATTTGTAGCTGGTTGCGACGCTAAAAGCAGATTTCTTACCGTGCAAATCTGCACCCGAACGAAGCCGACAGTAATCCGCATGCGGTCCAGAACGACGCTGCGTATGCTACTGTACTAGCTGTACGCTGCACTTCCGGTCTTCATGACTGAAGCCTACACGTGCGCTGACCGTGCTGACTTCACTATGCTGTGAGCACGTGCATGCCGCGTTGCACACAATTGCATTGTGCCATGTATGCTTGCCGCTTCCGGCCAACATGACTGACGCTAGCAGCGTATTGGACTCACGGATTGGGCGCAATAATTCCAGACTTCATGGAGTAAGATCTGATATACATTCGCTAAGTGCACGATAATTATCGTGGCTATTACGTTGGGCTTGGGTACTAGTTATGGAAATTTCCAGACAGCGTGCTGACTGTTTACGTCTTCTCCAAAGTGATCGTCGCTTTCGGAAGGTTTTTGCACGATATATTTTCAGATGAAGTTCGTAAAAGTGTGTTTCTACTTGGCCAAATGGACAAAATAATCGGCCGAAATTCAAGTAAGATTTAGTTGGTCAGGAAAATGCATTTTACGGTACTTTGGAAGGATATCTTGTTTCGATCGGTCGCCGTGCATGCTTACATAATGAAAAAGTTAAGAAAGGAAAACGATGACGTCACCACGATAATATCGAATATCGCGATATTTTCTTCACGATATTTCGATATGCCCAAAACTGGATATCGAACAAGCTTAAACCCGAGTACATTTGATGGTGTACAAATGTATAGCTTTCCTGTCATGCAACCTATTCCAAAGCCAAACCCAACAGGAAAAAAAAATACTTTCGGTTCCTAGCCTTCAAAGGGAAACCATTTTCCCCCAAAAAACTAAATTGTTTCCCTGGAAAATGTGTGTGGATGTCAAGATTATTGTGTGCTTTTGGTATTGGCCGTGGTGCAGTTAGTTTCGCTTTCAAAAATTGTTCACACTTTTGGTATCATTCTGTGTTAACTGATAAAATTTCAAAGGCTTGGACCACTTATTCTTTCCTGTACTGTGTACACAGGGCTGTTTCTGTACTTGAAATAGTTTGATGAGAACAAAGTTCATTTAAAGTAGGGGTAGGCTAAAGTAGTTAAAAAAATACAGATTATATTTAAAGGTAGTAAATATCATACTTTGGTTTTTGTCAAACATGTCAAAGAAGTAAAGATTCATGGGCAAAAATATCAAGACATACAGTAACAGTCATCTGTGAAAATTTAAGTGCCATACGGTGCCAACTTTTTTAGAAAATCATGAAAAAACGGCCACAGTATTTCTTAAGGCTATTCTCTTTTAATTTTGATCTTTTAAAAGATCAAAAAGATTTTCGGTCGTTGTTTTCCTAATTTCTGGATAAATATGTACAGCATTTCAGGCGGAAACATTTTAATGGTATGTTTCTACCAGCACCATGTTCATACCCTGAAAGTTACGTAAATCTGTGAGCATTTCTGCTTTGGTTTCTTACCAAAGTATGATACTACCTTTAACTGATAGGCATAAACATGGCCATACAATGAATTTGATAAAAGAAAGCGAACAGCGCCCTCAATGTCTCATTCTTACTGCCTTGTAGGGAAATTATGTAAAACAAAATATCAGGAGAAGAAAATATTAGTTGAGGAACTTCTTCATAAATGGACAACTCATACTCTCTCAAATTTACCAATAAAATGTAGTGAACAAAATTGCCTGTGGCACCAAGGCAACATGACCAAGGGCATAAAGGCAAATGAGCAGGGGCACCAAGGCAATGGCCAGGGGCACCGGGGCAATGACCATGAGCAACAAGGCAATGACCAGGGCACCAAGGCAATGACCAGGGGCAACAAGGCAACGACCAGGGACACCAAGGCAAAGACATCAGGGCAATGATCAGAGGCACAAATGTAATGAGCAAAGGCACCAAGGCAATGACCAGATGACCAGTGACCAATGACCACAGCCAGGAGAGCCAATGCAATGACCAGATGACCAGGGACACCAAGGCAATGACCAGATGACCAGTGACCAATGACCACAGCCAGGAGAGCCAATGCAATGACCAGATGACCAGGGGCACCAGGGCAATGACCAGGGGCAACAAGACAATGACAAGGGGCACGAGAGCAATGACCAGATGACCAGTGACCAATGACCACAGCCAGGAGAGCCAAGGCAATGACCAGATGACCAGGGGCACCAGGGTAATGACCAGGGGCAACAAGACAATGACAAGGGGCACGAGAGCAATGACCAGATGACCAGTGGCCAAAGACCACACCCAGGTACTGTAAACCATTGGGGCAATGTCCGGTCACCAACATGACCAAGGAAATGACCAAAGGAATCAAGGCAATGAAAAGGGGCACAGATCTTTTTCCTACAGTACAGTACACTACATCCCGTAAATTCAACTTCTAGCCCTATCTGCAACATCTAAGAGTGTATGTACATCATGCATACAGATCAGGCAACTTTGCCTAAAGTCCTGAGTGACGGAACAACTCCCAAACTAGAATCCGACAATTCTGAAAACCATTCCAGGGACTAGTTTCTTGCCGATGAGGTCACAGCAAGGTTCAGGGGAGTTGGACGGCTTGTCAAGAGTGCACAATACCCACACGTCCAGGATACTAAGCATGCTAAGGGAATCAGTAGGCCTACACATATTACATGTACGGCTGGGAAGGATTGGCCAAGTACAAGCACGTGTCAGCATCGCAGGACTGTGGTTCTTGCTCAACTCCCGCATGGGGAAACCATTAATTGTGTACGTGTCAAATACATCACAATGCTCGCGTGCGACATTTACAATTTAAGAAACAAAATAATGTCATGATACAATACAGTTTACATGTATATTATTGATTTATAAATGAGGTTTACACTGTGCATGTACAGTATGTAGAGTGGAGTGCAGTGGCCTAGTGGTCTGGCGTGTCGTACTCAAGATCTTGTGAGTCAATCTACAGATTGTGGGTTCGAATCCAGCCATGGGCTAATGGTGCTTGCGTCCTTGGGCAAGACGCTTTGTCACATATTGCTCTTCTTCACCAAAGGTGTAAATGGGTACCTGTGAGGGTAGAGATGGCTTTGTGTGCTTGATTAGCCATGCGCGCTTTGCAGGCAGCTGCGGGCTGTACATGTATACTCCCCACTGAGTTGAGTTTGTTTTAGGATTGAAAATGGGCCCGATGACCAGGGATAATAAT
Organism: Astropecten irregularis; assembly: GCA_963971285.1. Taxonomy (NCBI): domain Eukaryota; kingdom Metazoa; phylum Echinodermata; class Asteroidea; order Paxillosida; family Astropectinidae; genus Astropecten; species Astropecten irregularis. The sequence continues at coordinate 5,648,861 of OZ020261.1, read as the reverse complement.
AAGTGTATTTAAGCATTTGCGATACTCTTCTTGTGTGTAAGAACGCTATAAAAATGCCTAAATTATTATTATTATTATTACATGAATCACAAGTGTATATAACACTGTACTGTAGTATGTCAGACCATCTAGAGTATAGTGTTTTTGTCAAGGCCCTAAGTACACAACATGTAGGTAGGCCCTATACATGTACCACAAATCCTCATAATCTGCATCATACACCATTTAATCCTATTTTGTCCAGTTTGGGTACAACAAACTACATAAAACATACTTCAATGTTCGGCTCATTTACAAGGCGAGGTCACCACTCAATGATCAATGATGATACAGACTCACATGACACAGGTCATGTGACCACTGGGGCTTGGGCGTTTCCTAGCATCACATGACTTCCTGAGCAACTTCCTCCAGTGCAAACAGATTTCAGTGAATGTGAAAGTAGTCAAACTGTACCTCAGAGACATGTGCACGTAGGCCAAATGACGATAAATAAAACGTAGAAAAATACTGGAGACTGCTTGTTAATGTCCATTAAAAATACAACACAAAATTTTCCAAGGCCATGCAATTTTTACTGGGCAAATTTGGAGGCAACCAAGTACACCACATGCAATAGGAAAGTTTTATCAATTAGCACAACAACAAGTTTAATATTATAAACTGCTACAAACAGCTCATCAGCCGAAATACATGCATGTAGTGACATGAAGTTTATATAAATGCTTGGAGTTGGGACGGCTTGATGAGTTTCGATCCTACCAGGATCTTTATCAAAGCCTAAATTTATGACATTTTGACAAGAACATGTACATGCTAGTCAATGTCTTTATCATTTTTTTTTTAATGGGGGAAGGGACATTTTCTCAAAATTCCCAATAAAATGATACATTCATATCAACATTTCACCATGAATTTTAATTATTCTTGCAGATCACCTGGAATTGATTGACTCTAAATTGCCACAATATTACACTTACTGCCTGTTAAGGTAGTATCTTTCTTTGGTTTTTGACAAAGAAATACAGATTCATGGACAAAAATATCAAGGAAGATACAGTAAAAGTACATGTTATCTGTGAAAATTTCAGTCCCATACACGTACGTTGCCCACTTTTTGAGAAAACAGCGAAAAAACGGCCACAGTATTTCTTAAGTGTTTTCTCTTTTATTTTTGATCTTTTAAAAGATCTAAAAGATTTTCGGTCGTTGTTTTACTAATTTCTGGAGAAATACACCATTTCAGGCGGGAAAAAAATTAACAGCATGCTTCTACCAGCACCATCTTCATACCCTGTACATGTAAAGATATACGTAAATCTGTGAACATTTCTGTTTTGGTCTCTTACCAAAGTATGATACTACCTTTCAACGATACAGGCTTCAGACTTTTCCAGAAAATGTATTAAAATCTTAATTGAGAGATTGAAAATGGAAAAAAAATTCCAAACATGTACATGTAGTACATTACAACATGTACCCTATTTTCAAATAATATGTAGGCATACATGTACATGTACATGATGCAATTGAAGGCAGATCTATTTTGTTTAGACCTTAGCCAAAGTTAAGGTTCTTGTTCGTTATCATGGACATTGATTAGGGACACAATAAGGAATACAGGTTGATATGCTGGTAGGCTACCATCATGTAGCCTCAATGAAAGCCTGGGTTTATAATTATATATTATTAATATGCCACCCACGGTACAGGGCTAAATTGTGTGAGAAATGACGGACAGCCATTGGTCCATTCCAGTAGGTTGGGGCACAATGTTAACATGGTACATGAATCTTTGTAAGATCATCAAGCGATCATCATAATTATTGTTCTGGACTGGCCATCCAGGTTTCCTAAAGAGCGCCCTCTATTGACTAATTTAATTCACAGGATGACATGTTTTTTCACAAGTAGGTTAAAGGTTGCCCCCATACATTTTTTTTTTAATTTGCCCAGTATCTATAATCTACATAGTACCACACGTACACGTATGTAGATCAAAAGTCCTAATTCAAAATAAGTGGAAGTCCTCACTAAGACTATAATTATTGCTTTATTTTTTATTATCATTAAGTAGGACGTCTGGCAAATTGAGCCACACTAAAAAACAATAAACTACATGTAAAAATACCATTACAACAATTGAGTCCTTAAACAACACAGTTTTTGCCAAATAGGCCTACGCCATGTACATGGTACAACACTAGTGCTCCGTGCTCGAGTTTTCTTTAAAGAATACATCCTTTATACATGTATATCGGACAGCTTTACCCGAATATATTTGGACAAACATCACAATGTTTACGTGTCAGTTAATGGGGCAACGTGCGACTTGTTTGTCTGAATTTCTGAATGTGGCGTCACGAGCGGTGAGCCCTATTGGAGTGGACAATAGACATCACACAGCATTTATGTACTTAATTATTTCGCGCAATTATGGAGGAAATTTGATCTATAAAATTAAAATACAACTTACAAACACGCCCAAACATGGATACGAATTAAACTCCACATTGCAGTGCCGAATGGATTTGGACAAATCGCTATGATGTAGTTTTGATAACATGACATTGACAGATTCACAATAGGCCTACACGGGTTTACAAGAAAAGTGCGCATGCGTGGAAGTGCCTCGTTTTGAAGTTGCGATCAAAACCGTTAAAGTGTAAACCCGTGTATTGTAATTTCTCAATACACGGGACCTTACACTTCGAAAAGTGCGCATGCGTTGAAGTGCCTCGTTTTGAAGTTGGGATCAAAATCTAACTTGGCCGCCCAAGTCTAAACCCGTGTATAATTGGTGTGGAAGGGGGAGGGGGTGGCGTTAGTACAAAAACCTACCTGTTCATATGTGGTGTTGTCAGGAGTTCTCAACATTCTCTAGAAAATCTTTAACTTGAAACTTGCAGTGCTCACCAATCACCATTCCACAAAACTGACCTCACAAAGTGATCGTGGCCAAGGAGACGTGACTGTTAACAACAACCAAGACAAGAGTCCTGGGGACCTTGGTTGCCCTTCGAGGTGACGACACCGCGCAGGCAACTAGCCATCTCTTGCCTCTTGGCTCTGTTTCGAGGCTCTGTTTCGATCGATAAATCTTCATTTTCTTCAGCGTAGCCTTGGCCGGCTGATTGAGCCGCCACTAATCTGCTCATCAGGGAATGCTGCATGCTTTGTGGCATGCTGGACGCCACAGGACAAAACGAATGTGGCCTTCATATGAAGGAAGTTCTCAATGCTCGTAGAAATGTTTTGAAGGTTCGGCAAACTTTTGTGATGCACGAAGTGTTCTACTTCATAAAGGTAATTATGTATTCACCATCGTAAATGAACAGAAACTTAGAAACTACGATGGAAGTCTATTCACAATTTTGGATACTTAGCCTTTGAAGTTAGACTTTAACGTTAGACTAACGTTAGAGAGCAAAATGAGCAAAGAAGACAAAACTAGCTACAAATTTACAAAGGGAAAGGGCCTTGCCTCTAACGATTCCCACACAACAAGAATTCTATGTCCTAATAGGCTGGGCCTGCAGTGCGCAAAAGAATGCTAAACGTGTCTGGACATGTTCGGTATCCCATGACACACGCTCAAGGCATTTCCAACATGGCGCCGCCCATGGAGCCACACGCGGGACGGGGCAAACAGCCCCGCCAGTCGCCCAAATCCGAACAATTCGCACGGATTTCGTCGACCCAGATCGACTAAGGACCGAAACTCACCTCTGTCGAACTTCTTGCCATCGGGATCGATGTCCTTGACGTCGAAAATGTCCTCAAAGAGTACTCCAGACATGTTGTGACTTGTCGCTTTTCCACCCGGTTCCTTGTTCAAGTTGTTGTCCAAGTGCTGTTTCTCGCGAGATATGACGAGGATTCGCGAGCATTCGTTGTTTGGTTGGTCTGGAGCAGCCAAGTGAGGGGGCTATTGCAAAATAGAATCTTTGCATCATATAGTTTTTAGTATTTATTTCATTTCTCGGGAAGAACAAGTTACAAAGCACAAGAACAACAATTAACACTTTCAGTAGAACAGGACAAAACAAATACAATAACTACATAATTATCCAATCAGCTCCCGAAGGATTGCCCAAAAGGAAATATTCCTGTCAAAGGGGCTCTCCAGACTAATTGAATTAAATAAATATAATTGAAATAAATAATCATAAATAATATAAATATAATAAAATAAACAAATAATATAAATAAATAATAAAAAATGCAAACAATAACCATAATTCATTATGAAAAAGCAAAGGGGTTCTCCAGACAGAAATTAATTAAATAAAAATAAATATAAATAAGAAATAAGGTGACAATTGTTGTTATGTGGATCGGTTTGCTATGGTGGCGCAGGAGGGACATCGCACATCACAAATATCTGCAAACATATTTGTGATGTACGACAGTCGTACATCACAAATATATGCGCAGATATTTGTGATGTGCGATGTTTGCACATCACAAATATTTGCAAACATCGTACATCACAAATATGTTTGCAGATGTGATGTACGACTGTCGTACATCACAAATATGTTTGCAGATATTTGTGATGTGCGATGTCCCTTCTGCGCCACCATAGTTTGCCGAAACGCCATGCAATAATCGCTCGCACATTCGCACCTCTACACCGCTCGCACCTCCATATCGCTCGCACCCCGCAACTAGGCCCCAATGCCTTGACCAGTCCGACCCAGTCCTCATCAGGAGATGATGAGGACCAGAGCAGACCAGTCGAAACGCCGAGACCCAACCGCGAGAAGTGCGAACGACACAGAAGCGCGAACGCGGCACGAACGACCACTACATGGCGCCTCCGCAAACCAATCCACAGAAATAAATACATAACAAAAAGATTTAATTAATATAAAATTAAATATTCAAATAAATAACATGTGAATTCATTATAAACCCCTCAAAACTTGAAAGTTCCGCAACCGAGGCCCAAGGGAAGACATCCCTCCCCCACCAATTAATGAACAGCGAAACCGGCACCACCGTAAAGCTCCACTACCCCCTCCACAATGACGCACCATCTGCCATGACCATGCAACCACGGAATGCGCATTATTTTATCAAGACTGCACACTCCATGATTACACCAGCACAACAAACGACACATCACCATAAAGAGGAAACATCCACGCCCCCAATGGCTCCAGCCCCACCGCCCAGATATGATCAGCAACAGAAGAAATATCAACCCCCAAACCCGAGCCGCAGAACCCTTTTGAGGAGTTAGTAGTAGAGCTATAGACAAATAAGGGGAAGAAATGATTAGAAAGCTTGAGAGATGGGTACGTAAAGAGCAGAAAAATTCATTTGGAGAGGGGGAAAGACATAGATTCTGAAGGCTAAGAGGAAGAGCGTTGAACAACCTGGGGAAAGAAACAAACAGAGAATATTTAAGACAGTTGGTCCGGCTATACTGGTGACTGAAAAGAAGGACATCCGTTTTCCTTGAATTTGGCTGGGGAAAACGGATGTCCTAATTAAGGGGGGGGGGGGTCAACTTTCAAAATTGGTTGTCCAATTAGGCTCAAAATGTATAGAGCTTATGACACTGAGCTCATGTGAAAACAAAATTGAAAAATATTATTGCGTTTTTCTACGGCACGGCTTAATGTGTTAGGTCGTTGACCCGTGGTGGCCATACAAACGTGCAAATTCTCCCTTATAATAATTATTGTGTATATACACCCCATGGAAAGTCGGGCTCTGAAACCACATATTATTTCCTCACAAAGTAATCTTATGGCTATTTTAGGATGCAATGATGCTCAGGCCATTACAGATAGTTTAATTAATCAAGGCGAGGGTGTCATTTCACATGAAAAAGTGGTGTAAGGTCAAGGTTGGCCTGTTTGGTTGGGGGGGGGGGGGGGCCTTTCGGCTATTCCGTGGAATATTTCTGCCCCAGTATCCATATTGAGACATAATGATGAACTTTTATGGGATTAATCAATGCATATTACATTTCACCAAATTTCACTGTCCTTGAGAATATCATTTCCCCTCTGAAAAGTGAGAAAGAGGCGATTAGGGTTGTCAGCATGTGGGCGGGGCTTGCTGGAGTTGGGTCTAGGTTTGGGGGCCTGGCTGGGGTTAGGGTTGGAATCAGAGCGATTTAGGGTTTAAAACTGGTGATAGGATTGAATTTGGGGGACTAGGGTTGCAATTTAGGGGATTGGGTTGGAAATTCGGCCGGCTAGGGTTACAATTTTGGGTCTAATGGGGTTAAAAGTTGGGCCACCTTTGTCTAAAGTTGCTAAACAAAACTCAGACGAGATACCGTAGCTTGTTATTTACTATGCCTAAGTGTTTTTTTCTGCTGAGGCCGGCAAGAAGGACATGTGACCAATTATTTTCACGGCCCTGGAAAGCATAAAAATTTGCTAAACAAGAAATCTCTGTCTTAAGGATTAACAACCGAAATGTCCATTTGTTGTGTATCACTTGTGATTTTTCTTTGGCTGTTGTTCGCTGACCATGAATATCAAATGGAATTTGTGATTGAGGCTTGCATTGGACAAGACTTAAATTTTTTGTTTGTGTTTTGTGCTAAGCAGATTTTTGCTTTGTGCTTAGCAGCTCCATGAAATTGGTTACAGAGAAGAGAAGTGGATGCTAAGCAATTTTGCGTGTGCATGCAATTTGCCCCAGATGATAAAAAATAAACTCATCTGGGACCAATTTCACGGCCTTGCTTAGCAAAAAAAAAACGGTAAACATGAAATTTCTGCCTTGATTAAAATAGGATTAACAACCAAATTTATATGTGTTGTTTTTCATGTGACTGTTCTTTGGCTCTAACCATGAACATCAAATTGAATTTTTAAAGGGACTTTGGTGGCGGTAGTTCCAGAAGTGAACATCAGCTAGACTTGATAATAACTCCACGAATACGCATGGTATCGAGCTGCAATTTGCATCGAAATGTAGCTTAGGATGTCTCCTATCCATCGATACCTGTTGCAGTGAATTCTGGTGACATTTTCATTCATACTTTTCAAAGTATAGCCTGACACGCAGCGCGAACAAGCAGCGGCCTACGGGCACATGTATGGTACAAAGCTAATACGGCGGTAGTTCCAGAGGTAAACATCAGCTAGGGTTGATAATAACTCCGCGAATACGCATGGTATCGAGCTGAAACTTGCACGAAATGTAGCCGCAGATGTTCTCTACAGGAAAGTATGAGCTGTGCCAAATTCGAAAGTCATGTTCATGGCAGAAAATAAAAGTATAGCACCACGAGCTATGCGAGAAAGCGGCAGAGTAGGCGCCATCAAAACATGCACTTACACTATGAGAAACCTTTTTTACGCTATATAGAGTTTGAAATTTCTCCCTCAATACTGAGGCTATCGAGCTGAAACTTGCACGAAAAGTAGCCCCGGATATTCTCCATTACATTGTTCTTGTTATTTTACTTTCCATTACAATTTCACACTTTTAGAATGTCACTATGTGCATTCAAAAATCATTATTCCTGACTTCTATGCCGTATCTTAATGAAGGGTGTTTTTACACTGCCGCCAAGGGTCTCGAGGTTCCTCGCAACGTACAGCTTGAGAAGTACACATATGGAAGTGACTGTGGGTAACAGAAATTAATAAAATTACAACTACATGTACGGTAACTAAAATATAAGTTACAAGTAAAAGTTAATGCAAATAAAAATGAGAGTTCGTACTTTTAATTCTGCAATGGCCTTGCCCAATTCATTCTGCGGATAATATTCCCCGCATGCACGAAGTAACACCAATGGGAGACTTTTGGAGAGGGCTGTCGATAGAGGGCAGCAAACTACCAGGCTTCTTGAAACTTTTTTACACGCTGTAAGTACGGCGGTTTTCCAAAAACTCACCGGAAGACGCAGGAAAATACTGTGAACATTAAATTCAGGCCATTTACAATTATTTTTTAAATTCACAACAGCCGCCCACCACGCTTTAAATGCCCGAAAACACAAAGTTAGGTGAAATTCTGATGTTTGGCGAGGAATAATGTGATAGGCTTCGCTTGCAAAGTAAAAACATTATGCACAAAACTGAATGCTGTTTGCCGTGGGCCACCGTGATCATTTGTAATTCGCCCTTTTTGTGGCCAATCTCCACAAAATTTGCATTTGTTTGTTCTTGGGGAACTCATGTCCTCCCCTGTCACAACAACCGGACACTGCACAGTATTTACGCCTGTTGTGTTTACGATGAACATTCGTGCACAAAAGCAATGACAACAAAATCAAGACACTTTTCCCCGAGCCTGGTGAAGCGCGCCCTCTTGTGATTAACAATGGTTAGTCAAAAGTCTTCCATTCTTGTGTATTGCATATATAAGAATAGAGTTATGAGAGAAATCCCACAAATTGTTATAAGTCAGCTCTTTCTTTTACGAAACTGCCTCGGAAAACAATCCACTGACGGCCATTACGGAAACAGGGTTATTTCCTCCAAGAGATAACTTATTGGATGCAAATCATGATGAACTTCAATCTCAGGTGTGTATACACTGGTGTAGCATATCTGAAAAGTGAGATTTTCCGTGTTTCTTTTACCTACAATAATACACTTCGATTGCAGCTGCGGTGGCCATTTTTCACATAACGCCCTCTGTCGGTCCCATATAGCTTTGTGCATAAGTGATGGCCGTCAGTGGAATTCTCCCCATTAATTAGTACATATTTATTGTAATTGAACTAAATGGCGAATATGCATTTGAATGTAAGCTATACAATATAGGGTTAGCGGCAGTATTTACCCATGCAGCAACACCGTACTCTAGTAATAAGTTATCACATTAAATCAAGTTTAATTTGACATTTTCAACGATTAAAGGTTCTACAATTTTAAGAATAATACTCACCAAGCTATCTCAGGAAAACAGTGTGGCTGCTGCCGACTTAAGTGTCTACGATGCCGAGAACTGACGGAGCCTTTTAAACGAGGATAACATTAACTTAGCGAACAGAAATGAACGGAAGATGCAACATCATGCCATGGTGGTCGGTGCAACGTCGAAGTATATAAACCGACCCTCCTCACTGGGTTCAGTGAGCACCAAGAAAGCTTCTACATACTTTATGCCAATGGGCTGCGCATACTCAAACTAGGAATTTCTGGCTTGCTAACTGCATAAAGAATATTCACTGGTCAGGAACTCCAAAGGCACAATGGTATCGTGAATGAGTTAAGGTCATACAAAGCCATGGGTCTACAAATGCACACGTATATACTAAGTAATCGACTGACTTAAAGGTAATATCGTACTTTGTTTTTTTATTAAAGAAAATGATTCATGGGCAAAAATATCAAGACAGAAACAGTAACAGTCATCTGTTAAAATTTCAGTCCGAATCCGGTGCCAACTTTTTGAGAAAACAGTGAAAAACGGCCACCGCATTTCTTAAGTCTTTCTCTTTTATGTTTGATCTTTTAAAAGATCAAAAAGATTTTCGGTCGTTGTTTTACTAATTTTTGGATAAGTACACCATTTCAGGCGGAAAAAAAATATTGGTATGTTTCTATCACCTCCATCTTCATACCCTGTAAGTTAAAAGTTAATCTGTGAACATTTCTGTTTTGGTTTCTTACCAAAGTATGATACTCTCTTTAATGTAAGTTGGTTGGTTAAATTTAGCCATAACGACTTCTCTCTCTTGATGAAATCAACAACATGTAATTGGAGGCTTGCCAAGGTAAATCAGAATTGAATTGTTTCAACTTCAGGATTTATTACGACTCGTGGTAATTCATAATCAGTAACAATGTTTGTATATAATTATTAATTGTTTTCAAGTTGCCAGATCGTCGGACCGTTTGTGTTTTATCGTAAAGTTTCCTTTCTGTTTAGTGTTGTAAACGCCATTTCAGTAAGGCACCAATCCTTTTCAAATGTGGATTTTCCTTCGTTCTCATGTAATACTAGGGAGTTTAAGATCGTGTCCGAAACGGGCTACCAGAGCTACGGCTAGGTCTATTGTCTAGGTGTCTCTAATTATTTCCAATGGAGCGAAGACCTAGACCTAGCTCTAGACAACAGATTCGGATGCAGCCTAAGATTTCACGACGCGCCACCACGACGCGGCCGAGCAGGCGTTATTTCCTTAGTGCGCCTGCTCAGAACTTGTTGCAAGCGCGTCGTCCTGAACGCGACGACGGCATTTTGGCCATTTCACGTCGTCGTGTATTACACATGCAAAGCCCATGTAACACGTACACAAGCACTATAGTGATGCTGCGTTGTAGCTGCATACCAATCTTAACTAGTTCGAGCGGTGCATAGATATCAAAAGAATAAATAAATTTTTATTATTCTATATCTATGGTGCGGTGGTACGCGGCCTGGCCTTGCGCGACGCGCGACCAACACGTCCGCGTCGTGGTGGCGCGATGTGAAATCTTAAACTCTCTACTGACCCAAATGTATAACGTGTACATTAGTATTCGATCTGAACTCATTTTTTTAAAGATGGAATATCCCTTAAAATTATGAACTATTTGCGACGGATTAAGATACATTTTGGTCTTTTCGTTGGTATGGAAACATTATGTGGACGTGTTTGAGTCCACACAACGTCTACCATGGGCGTAGATCCCGGGGGGGGGGGGGGGGGGGGGGCTAGGGGGGTTGCAATACCCCCCCCAGGTTTTCACTTTTTATATATATATATAAAATGATTTTGTGCACAAACGTATATGGAAGAACGACCCAGCTACACGATCAACCCCCCCAGGTCCGAGGACGTGTCTACACTACTGACGTCTACAGTGTCGACGTCCGATTTTAATTTGTCCTGAAGTTCACAGTGTGTAGGCCCTTAAACATGTCAGCAAATGCGACCTAATAACAACATAACCAAAGCAGCCATCGTTGTGAGTTTGTGCGTTTTTATGTAGTCTGGTCGCCTTCCCAAAGATTTCCCCGACGACTCTTATTAAAAATCTTAGGATTGACAAAAAATAGTCGGAGATTTTTGTGAAGTGTTATGCAAATACACATGCGCATGTAGTGACATTATTTTTTGAAAACGTCGTTTTAGCGAGGCGCCTATTTTTTCACACTTCAACCAAACCAAACATGACCGATCACCAACATAAACAACAACGTTCATTTATTTCTGACATCCATTACATCATGTTGCCTGCACCGTACGATACGAGGCCCAAGAGCAAGCTGTCACTAAATGTGGCTGGCTCTAGCAAAATGAGTCACATGCCAGACTGATTGCAAAGTAACTATACGCGTTTTGTTTAGCAGTTTTAACAAGCCAAATTGAGAGAATTCACAATTTTAGGAATATATAATGATTTCATAAATAGCATATTTTCTGCATATTAATAATTGGGACATGCAATGGGTCAGTAATGCAACAATAATGCTTGAAATCCACCCGTGTGTGTTTGTGGCAGTTAACAAGTAAAATAGAGAGAATTCACAATAAATGAATAATCATTCATGCACTTTGTCTCAAGAATGCAACTAGACTGGCAGGCAAGTCGTTGTAAGTCGCGGTGATCGTCTCTTCTTTCATGCTACTCTCGTAAAACCGCTCTAATTTCTCGCGAGACTCATGGCTACAGCGAGAGTTCGGCTCTCGGCGCGGGACCACTCGGATACAACGACCATGCAAAATAGGATTTCAGTTTGTACACGGCCTATGGCCTTTTTAGCCGAAATCGTACGGACGCGTCTGATTGGCCAATTTATATTAGACAAATGAATATTCAATTGGAGACTTTTGAGAGTCGGTCTTCATGTCAACAGCGCACGCGCACGCACAACAGCGCAGGCGCAAAACAACGTGCGCGTGCTCACAATTGCGTGCGCGTGCGCTGTTGACTTGAAGACCGACTCTCAAAAGTGCATGTACATGTACAGGGCTGATTCACGTTGAATATACAACCACAGGACCTTGATAGTGATACTTTTAACTCAAGTGCATAGTGAAATTTACATGTCCATGTTTGTTTTTATCTTCTTTGTGCATAAATAAAGAAATAAGTTATAAGTCCGTCTTACTATAAACTGTAGTAGTGTAAAATCTGCATGTATATGTACATGTTATTTTAACCTACCCACTTACTATAGAAAAATCTTTGACATCAACTGTGGGTAATAATAATTATATGAACACATTTCAAACTGATAGGTTATACTTTTCATCCGGTTTAATACAAAATGATTGATTAAATCATTGAACTTAATATGAAGTAATTGGACAAAATCAATAATTTGAAAATGCAGTCCTAATGTAACTACAATACTGTTGTCTTATTTAAAATTGTATACACCCTAAATAAAATGGACTAGTCTTAACGGCCGTCTCTACGGCAACCGTAATGTAAACCACACCCATATGTGAATAAATGAATAATTACTGCGTCAAGGCCTCTTTGGCAAGTCGTTGTTTTCGAGTGGTCCCGAGAGCCGAACTCTCGCCGCAGCCATAAGTCTCGCGAGAAAGTAAAGCGGTTTCGCGATAGTTCAGTGACAGAAGAGACGATTATCGCGACTTGAACGACTTGACAGCAAGTCTACAATACAACATGCGTTACAACCATCCTTATAAAATGATGCACCTTAATCATGGGAAGAGGTAGGCTAGGGCTGTATGTCTTATTTTGCTACTAACTCAGTTTGAGTTCACATTTTGTCAGCAGTTGTGACTCTTTTTCGTGGAGCCATTCACCAAAATGTACATTTTGTCCATCCATACACACAACTACGAATAGAGGCGATAAGAGCTAATAGAGATGTGAGACTAATTGCACTCAGGAACGGAAAGAGCGAAAGCACGAGACATCCGTCAAAAATGTCAGGAGCAGCGTGTTGACGAAGCTCATTTAGCGCCGTCAGAAGGGATGATATTACGGGGTCGTTGCTAGGGTGCAGATTGGCTGGCTGGTGGTTCGTCGGTTTGGCAGTTTTAATGCATGACGAAGGAGAGTGTTTGTATGGACGTTGGCCCCTTGAGATTCGGGAAGAGATTCAAGGCGAGAGGAATATCGGTGAGATGAGAGTAGCGTGGACAACATTTAGCGAAAACAGCAGCAGCAACAGCGAGTCACCTCAGTAGCATTGCCGCAGCAGTAGCAGCAGCTGCAACAACCAAATTAATTTTACAGCACCAAAAACACCAAGCACAACAGCAACAGCAACAGACATTAGTATATGTGACATGATCAAGGGGAATGAGTCACATATCGACCCTAGTCAAATTTTAGTTTTATATACAGTGTTAAAGAGGGCAATTAGAGCTTTCATAAACTGAAAACCACATGTTGATATGACTTTTTGTTCCGAAGTTACGTAAAATTATGCAAATGACGACGAAAACTACAGTTCTGAGAAAAACGCCTTTAAAGTTTTGGTTTATTTTTGGGGAAAAACGCTTTTTAATGATTCCAAGATATGCAAGGCTTCAGAAAATCACATTTTTAGCAACTTTTGATGCAGTTCTGTAAAATTAAGTTAACACATGTGATAAATGAGGATTTAAACAACCAAATTATTCAGTAATCCCAAAACTTGAAAAAACCACCCCTCACACTAAAATAACCGTTATCTTCATTCGGGATTCCCCGACATGTGACTCATTCCCCTTGATCATGTCACATATCATCTAACAGCAACTAACAACAGCGGTAACTTCAATACCACCAGCAGAAGCGGCACCACCAATAAAAAAAGTATTAATCTCCCAGGTTTCAGCATTAATTTTCAATCTTGCGCGTACCTTAAACTCCTTGGGATATAGCGGTATATATTGGTGGTATCATGGATTCTGACTACCACATCCTGAACAAAGATAATTGACTATTATGGACACCACCAACATAGGGCTGGAAAGCTCAGTTGGTTGTAATTGTATTCCGGTAGTAGCATCTGTAACGATGACAGCAAAAAATCTCAACAGTATAACAGTAACGGTAACAATTAAAAACATTAATTAATTACAGTAACAATAACATCAATTACATCAAATATACAGCAACTGTAACAACAACAGCAACGAAAACAACAGCAGTAGCAGCATCAACAACAACAACAGCAACAACAACAACAGAATCAAGAACAACAACAGAAACAACAACAACAACAACGACAACAACAGAATCAACAGCAACAACAGTATCAACAACAATCAGTAGCTATAGCAACAGCGAAAATAAGATTAACGGAAATGTCTTTAATACAACTTACAGAAAAAACAATCATTCAAAATTATTTGATCATAATTCAGAAACAAATCTTCTATATATAAGTAGAATATTAAGAGACAAAACAGATGTAAGAAATTGTATCCATCACTAGTCTTCCGCGATTTATTTGTGCAATTATCATTCTATCTGAAATCTCGTAAGTCAAGTGCACTGCATACGAAGCTATTAACATTTAATCAGCCGTGATAGTCAACCATAAATTTAGTATTAAACTGTCACTTATAGTGTTTGTGAAGCTTGGTGTAGAAAGATGAAAACCAACCTGGTCATATTTCATTGTGCATCGAGACTCTGTGTCTGTTTGGAGTCGTGTGACAGGATGCAAGGCTCGTGAAATATCTCTCTCTGAGTCGGAAATGAATTGTATTTGGATGATATGAAACATCTGTCTGGGATTTCCAAGATTGGAGAAACTCTGCTATTGGCATATAAAGTTCAATAGTCTGTACTGGCATTTACAAAGCCAGGCTTAATTCTAGGCTTGAGACTTATTCCGCTACCGCCATTTAGGGCTGCCCACAAAACGAAATGAAAGGGTTGGGCCCTATGCTGAAGCCGAAGAAATGCTCCAGCTTCGCCATGTATCTCAACCCCTTCATTTGATTTAGGACACAAAATGGCGGTAGCACAATAAAACCCAAGCCTAGCCTCAAGAAACTATTTACAATCGCTCCATAATATAAATCACATATAAATCAAATAGCATATTATGATAAATTTCACAATGATCAAACACAGAGAAAAATACTGGAGCTGGATTCGAACCGGCGACCTCCTGAATATCGTACAGGTGCTCTATCATCTGAGCCGTCCAAACCCTACTTTGATGTTGACTCCAATAGTAAATTTTCTTTGCTCGTTTGGCTGTCAGAAGCCTGCTAAGTGGCCGAAAAAATGACCTGAAATTTATAAAATGCTTGGAGTTAGGAAGGCCTGACGCGTTTTGATCCTAGCAGGATTGTTATCGAAGGATAAATAAATATCTACCCAGTACGGTATTCAGGAGGTGGCCGTTTCAAATCCCGCTCTAGTTTCTTTGTTCACCTTTCAATGACTTACCAATTCAGTCAGTTTCCCTTGTGGTTGTTTAATGATTATAAACATCTATTAATTAAAAGGGATATTAATTAGACACTTGAAAACACAATGTCGATAGCTTGTTTTACGCGAACGTTCTCCATGAACTAAACGAGCTTTCAACCGGACCGAAAACAAATCAATAAAACAATAGAACCAAATCATATGAATAAACTAAAGCACACAAAACGAGGACAAAATGAGACAATGATTATTAAAAGCAAGATTGGTTGAAACCGCCAAAATTGCCAATTTTAGTTTGTAAACATTGATGACAATCCATGAGAAATGATCATTCATCAACTATTGATGATTAACTCTGTCAGGAGAGAAGATGACGTCATAAATGGCTCTTCTTCATCTCAAACGCTTGGCTTGTCTTGCTTTTTCCCGCGCAAATGGCACTCAAAACTGTCAATGTATGTAAACATCACACACTTCTCAAATCTCCCCAGTGGATTTATTTGTCTTATATTAGCAGCTGTCAGGGCCGCTCAAGCATCTGGGAGCCCTCAGTAAGAGATTGGTCATTGGACGAAAAAACGTGTCACTTCCATCTCCCCAAAATTATTAGATGATATGGTCATATTTCTAATTTGCTTATAAGGGAGACACTTTAGCGTCTAAAAGTGAACATTTGGGAAACATCTGCAAAGAACTTTTTAAAGAACTATTTTTACTGTCCGTATTTTGAGAGAAGACAGAGAATGTGGTCAATAATGAACATGTCAATTTCATTGGTTTGGAGGATGTTTAGAAATAGGTAAAATGTGAGCACGACCCAATGAGAACAAATCTCTGCCTTATGACTCATTCCCGGTAAAAATTAATCATAATAATTATGCAAACACTATACGGTCAATGCAAGTAAGAAACTGCTGCAAACTGCACGTCAAGCAAAACATTGAACTTGAAAAATTACATCTATTATGAAATGCTTGGAGTCGAGGTACTGGCGTTTCGATATTAACTGTTCCTTTCTCAAAGGCTAAATGACAAGAGGACAAATTGTAAGTAAATGTGTACATCAACGGATGAGAGGATCTGAGTGACCAGGGAAACAAGAAAAGTAAGCAAAATGTTTTCAGGGAATATGCAATAATGTCGTGGTTGTAATTTATCTGCGAGATAACATTCAGGCGCATGCACGCCATACCGACAATCACAACAGATGAAACTATATCATTCTATTACAATGGCGTATTTTTCAAAATAAAAAAATTCAAAAGTCCAAATATATCGTCGTTGTGCTGTTCAACACACAACTGATTGTGTGCATCCATTAAGCTAATGATACATAAAGTGTTCAGTTTGACAGTTTAATTTCACGTGCCTCATTCAAAATTTGAAAATTTTTACAGAGGAGTCTGCCAAACGTATCCTTTATTATAGCGCTATGACCTTTACCATTAAGAATCACCACATGGACTATTTCTTGGGATTCATGGCGTCGAGTTTGTTTATCGAGTTGCGTTTCTGTCGCCACCAGCACTATCAAGGAAAAGTCGGCATTTTCATTTATTTTTACATTGTCCTTTCACACTTTCTCGTATTATGATGCATCTTATATGTTATCCAGGCGAGAAAGCACGTGTTCTCCGGTAACCTGACTTCGCGCATGCGTTAATTGTGGCGTGCTAAACCGTGAATCGAGGCGCGTTCAACTGTTGCCCGAATGCAAGTCAACGATGCGCAGATAGATACTGAGCAGAATATCTACAAGTCTACAGCACATAGGGTATTCTGTTGCCCACACATCACGTGCTATTTCAGTAGGTATATAAAACAGCGAACGCCTCACGGACAAGTGATACAAATCAGCTCTTCATTTAAGAGTCAGCCGGGCGGTTTACGGTGAGAGTCAGACGTCAAGATACTGTTTTTTTTTTATAACACGTTCATGCAACGTAGGTGTCTTCACCCAGGATTATCGAGGTCGACACAGATCACCGGTGGAGCGGGAGTTTGGCTTGTCTGTCTCGTGGGGCTCCTCTCAGTAAATTACAGCGGGAGGAAAGCCGTTTGAGACGGCGTGACGGTTTGCTCCGGAACTCGGTGAGTGTTCCTATTCCTATTCCAAGGCGCGTGTTACAACTAGATCCTGTACGTTCGACAAGGCCCTCCAAACCGCTCTCTTAAAAGCGCATAGCAAGTCACTTTTCTGCTTTTAATTTGCTTGAAGATAAACCATCCGATGTTTTGAAGAGGATTATGATAGTGCTAAATGTGCTAAATTGTATTTCATTTTCTTGTTCTTATAATTATTGCCGACGTTTGTAGCCTTTTATAAGTGATCGCACGAACGGAAATGAGAAAAAAAAAACAATTCAGGGAAAAAGTAATTTTTCGCGAGGTGCTGTAAAAGTATTAATTTGCGCGATTCTATCTCACCCAATAACTTTGTTTTATGTTATTATTTTATTATTTTATCTTAAACGTTTATTTTGTCATTCATTATTAAACTGTATTTTTTTTCGTATTGTTCCTTTTGTGTTTCCATGATGGTCACATTTTTTTGAAACTTGGAAAATGGTGGCTTTATCTTTTTAAATTACTTCCCCTTTTCCGTCCGTAAATTGTTGACCATTAGTTAACGATTAAAAAATTCCCAAACGAAAATAATAAAAAATATAGCCTGCCAAAATATCGTTTGAATTGACGTTTACGTCGTCGAGAAAAAAACAACGATTTGCGGTTTGGGGTGAATTCGTGTGCACCCCCTTTTTTCAGGAAAGCTTTTGGTCTCTTCGAAGAAGCTGAAGATTTGTGAAACCAAAATCTAAGATTTCCTTTCTGTTTATTCTACAAAAGACTCGCTTTTTGAAATGGCTATTAAGTTAACTCATTTTTCTCTTTTCAGTTCCATGCTTGTCAGAAACAAACGGCGACAAAACCCGTTAGCTAGACTGCTACGTTGTTATTAATACTGCGCTGGATTTATTGATCCTAAAAGAACATATATTTGCACGTTAAAGTAACACTGTCAGCTGGCATCTTACGATTGACTGCGATATAGACTATATGAGATCGTCCCTTATTCGCTGCTCCTACAACTCTTACAACTCTTACGACAATTTTGACAAGTCATCATGGCCACAGCGTGCAAAGCTATCTGCATTCTACTTATGACGGTGAGTTGTATTTATCTATAATCGTTGCTTTATACATGGTGTCCCAGAAAAAAACACAACACTGTGTCGGGACCCATTATGTTAACATTTAACTGTTTATCACTTCAAGATTCAGATATGTGATACAACCATGTCTTGGCTATCACCATGAAGAATTTAAGCATATTTGGGCTGACATTGGCGAAAATAAGGACCAACTGAAGGAATACTCCTTAAAAACAATTTTGCAAAGATAACATGCACGCATAGTGGTCAATACACACATAATGTATACGAAAGAAAGATGAAAATCGTGTTTTGAGGTTGGGTAATTCAGTCTTAGTTTTTCACTCAATTTTAGTCACATTTTACTCAAATTCTACATGGTGATAGCCAAGATATAGACGTATCATATATCTGAATCTTGAAGTGATAAACAATTTCATTTTCATATAATAGTTCTCGACACAAGTGTTGCGTTGTTTGGGGGGAAACCTTGTACAAGTTGAATGATCATTCTGAAATTATAATGTTTTGGAAACAACTTTACTTGAGCTTACAACCAATAGGTTCCGGTTTTTTTCCAAATGTGCTAAGTAATAAATGCAGTTGTAAAACCGAGAAAAAACAACAACATGTAAGCCGTAAGCAGTTAACCTGCCCCACGCTTGCGCACAAAATCAGAAGCATAAGGAGCAAGAAAACGTATGCAAAAACATACATAGGGGCTAAACTAAATCTACTGATGAGGACTAGAGCAGACTAGTCGAAACGTTGAGACCTAATTGCGAGAAGTGCGAACGATATAGAAGTGCGAACGATATAGAAGTGCGAACGATATAGAAGTGCGAACGATATAGAAGTGCGAACGATATAGAAGTGTGAACGATATAGAAGTGCGAAAGAACGAACGATAATTACATGGTGTTTCCGCAAACCAATCCACATAAATCTACACTTGTATTGAGTTTATGAACGTTTTTTTGTTTGTTTGTTTATTGGGGTGTAGGGGATGCTTGTTGGGGTGTTGATGGGGCTATTATCTTCAATGCATTGCTTAGCCAGAGATGTAGTCTTGGTCCACGACTATGTTATTACCGTACTCGAACGTACGAACCGATTATCCGCACTGACACGCACGTACGTACACCCATTCGTAAAGGCCTTCGATAACATAGTCTTGGGAGTCGTGTAAGGGCTGTGAGTTGCGCGCGCACCTCGTTAGTATAATGTATGTAGCGCGCTACTTCGTCACCATGGCACACTGTTGAATATGTATGATATATAAGAATGACGCTGGTCATATATGGTCATTCCCCTTAGGCAAAACCTGAACTTCGAGGCCTGCGGTCAGCTCCCATGGCAACGCCCGGGTCAAACAATGCAGAGATCGCTGCATTCCCACGGCCGACCTGTGGGTATTGATATGCACGCGGTGTACAGGTGTATGTACCATGCACGTTGTATCATGGAGGTAGAAATCTATTTCTACCTCCATGGATGGTTGTATACAGTGTGAATTATCAAAGAGCTACAAATTATGAACAGTGTAAATGTTTTTGTTTATAGGCCTACATGCCTACATGTAACTTAAAATGGAGTGTTTCACTGTAGGCCTCAGGCTAAATAATACTTAAATAGCACGTTTAAAACTCCTTGCTTCGTGTTTGTTTTTACCAAATGCAATGGAATTATAGTATTACAAGGTACAATAATTCAGCAACCGTGGATTTCTACATTATGTTGTAAATTAGCCACTGAAATACACAGTCATATATCTCCCAAACTTTCGCCCAGTCACATCGTCGAAATGGTAACCAAAAGGCACGTATACAGTACCATACTATTGTAACTGTACCATATTGTGTAACTTCACGGGGTGCCTTGTTTACGTGTATGCACGTGCGTGACCAGAAAATGGGCAGCGCCCGACCTTTAGATGCAACGCATGCGCAGTGTGTTTCCCCCCGATTTCGGGGGGAGATTTTACACGATTCCCAAGACTGTATTAGTGACAGGTCCGTGCGTACGTGTGTGCGGATTACCTGTACGTACACACGTATGGTCAGTGCGGTTCGAGTATCCACACCAATACAGTCTTGAACCAAGACTACCAGAGATGTGGAAAATGCTTCGAACTATTGTATGACATCCGTGTTTTTTTGTCCAGCAAGACGTTAACAGGGTGTGACTGCACAACGGCGGTTCCATGTGGCCTAATCACAAATTTATACCGTGTCTACGTTTGAGTTGCTTTCTGGGCGCCGATGTTCATACTGGTTGTCCACTCGCTGTATTGAGGACCGCTGGCTTTGAAATAAATTCCCTACACGTAGAAAATCATCTTGGTTAATGATTGAAGAGACCAATATTGGGCAATGGAGTCTCTATTGCTGATGCAAAATGACAAAACCGACTTTTAGGAATAACCAGCCAATTTAAACAGAGAAACACAACCCAAGGGCTGGCTGTCACGTTGTACACAACACAGCAAATTGCAGAGACGATCGTTTTACTAGTGAAGTTGCCATTATATTCTTAAGGTTGCGTGTGGTCAATTATCCAATAACGATAGCCCATGGAGACTTATAACGGTTTTTCTTGCTCTGGTGTAACCGTTATAATCAATTTCAATCCATGTTTGCCCAAACTGTGTCAACTTATCAAGAGATTGTGTACACTCTAGCCATTTCCAGCCGCGAAGATTGTTTAAAATGGCACTCGACCGCTCAGCAGTGTGTTCCGAAAGATTACTTGGACAACGGACATCACAATTTTCAATTTTGGCGTCTTTTATTTCTGACGCTTCGGGTAAATTAATTACACCGCGGGCGCACGTGTCTAAGTAACGGTCTAATTCTGTGTGTATCAGTAAGTTTGTGTTCATAACGACGGTTGAGTGTTTAAAACAATCTCAACTCTTCTTACAAGCCAAGTTTGTTTTGTACTGAACACTCACATCCGTTAATAATAATATAAACCTCTGTCCGTTATTTTTTATCAAATCTTTACATGGATATTCTTCAAGATATCGAGTCAACACCGTGAGTGTAAAATCTACACTGTGGTATCAGGTTTTTGTTTTCATAGAGTTTTGATTCATGGATAAGAAATAAATACTCGTCAGTGCAGTAGGAAAAGATATATTTATTATTTTTTTTTTTTCAAATTTCCTTTTGTTTCTGGACAAGATATTAAGTGATTGAGGAATTTTGTTGGCGACTTAAAAAAAAGAGGCTTATTCATTGGAATGTTTTGAAAGTGGCAACTTAATAATTTGAACTCAAACTTAGTTTGTGGATCGGTTTGCGGAAACACCATTTAAGAATCGTTCGTACTTTTGCACTTCTATTTCGTTTCGAATAGCCTGCTCTAGTCATCATGGGGAGACACAGAGATTAAAACTGTTTTCGCTCTTTGTTTGACCAATGTCTGGATAAATACATTAATTCAGGCGGAAATATTTTAACGGTACGTTTCTACCAGCACCATTTTCATACCCTGAAGATTATACGTAAATCTGTAAACATTTCTGTGTGGTTATGTTACCTTTAGTCAAATTTTGTGCTTTAAAAGCAGCTGCAGATCTATGAAATTTGTCACATGCAGGACAGTTTCCTTTGCCGTTGACTGTTTGCCGTGCTGCAAGCCAGAACGGCATGGGTGATATTAGAAGACCACACGGTAGAGGTTTTTGACAGCGACCGGTCAGACGCTGTCAATATTAATATAACGGGGGACTCCAAGAGTGAAATAGTGAAGTGTCAAGAGTGAAATATATTGCAGTGTCAGGATTTATGGTCGTATTGATGACATGGGCAGAGTAATGAGATGGGTGTTGTTATGACAGTTTACGCACAGGACCCGGTTTAAAGGGATGGTACAGAACTGGTTTTTGCGACAAAACCGTTGCTGGCAGTGAAAGCACATTATGTAATCCACCATATACCTTAACTGACAAACATGTAGAAGTTTGAGGTCAATCAGCCATCTGGGTCACGATAAAATAGTGAAAACCCGTGTACAGAGAACTGTACACATTTCAACGAATGAATAAAACGCTTCGAAGCGATTTATTCCAATCGTAAAATAGTTTTATTTATTTCTCAACGAATATGGCATTTCAGACAAAAAAAATCACAGGATGTTTTCGCCTACCATCACCATTATACTGTGTAAGTTTTATGTGAATCTGTGATCATGAAGTGTATTTTGTCTTACCAATTCTGTACCACCCCTTTAACATGTAGGCCAATATGTCGCTATACGTACTCCATATTGAGCAGGCTTGCTATAAACTCGTCACTCCAGAAAACAAAATGGGCAAAGATCAACCACCGCTATTAACGGTCCGATTTCCACGAGATCATCCTGTAGTAATTGAAATGCAGCGCTTGGGAAGTGACAAATAAATAATCATTTAGAACACCATCACTCTCTCGCTCTTTGATGTGGTGTAGGTCTTTTAAAGGTAGTATCATACTTTGTTAAGAAGCCAAAACAGAAATGTTCACAGATTTACGTATAACTTAAAGGGTTTGAAGATGGTGGTGGAAGAAACATACCGTTAGCATTTTGTTTCCGCCTGAAATGGTGTATTTATCCAGAAATTAGTAAAGCAACGACCGAAAATCTGTTTGATCTTTTAAAAGATAAAAAAGAGAGAAAAGACTTAATAAATACTGTGGCCGTTTTTCACTGTTTTCTCAACAGTGGGCATCGTATAGGACTAAACTTTTCACAAATGACTGAAACTGTGTCTGTCTTGATAGTTTTTGCCCATGAATCTGTATTTCTTTGATAAAAACCAAAGTATGATATTACTTTTAAAGCATTATATCAAGATGGTTGATTAGTTTGCTGACTGTATTATTCCTGAGCTTAAAACATACAGGAGATAACAGGGCATAGCAATGTCCCATTGCTATAGAAACGACTGCTATATTTCGACGCAAATTCTCACGGAAAATAAAATTCTAAACTGACAAGGATTATTGGCTGTTAGGGTTACCACCTAGACCAACTTTTCGACGAGTTGAGAGACGAAAATGATCTCTCACGCTTCAAACTCCATCTATAGACACATCTTTTTAATCTTGCTTTCCATCTTTAACCTTCCCAGACCTGCGCCTTTGAATTGTATTTACAGAAACTGCGCATTATAAAAATATGAATGCTCTCTCATGATTATGATTATGATTATGATTATGATTATTATAGCTCTGGATAGCTCAGTTGTAAAGAAAACCAGGATATTAACTGTATTCCGGAGATCGCTGGATCCAATCCCCAGTAATTTTTCTGTGTTCACTTTTCCATGAGAAACATAATCAGAATGCATGCTTCTCGCTCAATTAGCTACAAAAAATAGAGGTTTATTTTTACATCAGTCTTAAATTTGGACCTAAGATCACCAAACAATTAGTTGGTAAAAAAAAAAAAAATAATAATAATAATCGAAGTATTTTACTATTTAATAGTAAAATACTTCGATTTTTTTTTTTTACTTTTCACCCCCGGGGATTATTGGGCCTGTTTAGGACTCGGGAAAATAACTGCAAATTTTTCGTCAATGAAATATGGAAAATATTTTGTGGATATGTTGACTTATAAGTTACTGGCGAATGCTTAGACTGATGAAGACGTACAGTCACCATTTCCATCAGCTCAAATATTATGACCAAACGATACACCTCACAGAGCCTTCTAGAAAGGAAATTGAACCGTAAACTTCTAATTCCGCTCTCTTTTTTTATTGCCGCCGTAAAAGTATCGCTTACAGGTACATAAAGATCCCTAACGTCACAATTTGTCATTTGAGATTGGAAAACGTAGACGCGGGGATATTTGGAGGGAATATTTTCTGCCAAATGTCGACATTTCCTCTCGGCGGGATAATGATTATTGTCAGATTGTTGTGGTTTTTGTTGTCATCCTTTGGTAATACGAGGGAATGCTGGGTCGGTGAAGATCGTTATTATTTAAAGCTACAGTACAGGATTGGTAAAATACCCCAACAATTTTAACAAATTTGCGTATAACTTTCAGGGTATGAAGATGGTGCTGATAGAATTATACTGTTAATATATTTCTGCCTGTAATGCTGTATTTATCCAGGAATTAGTACAACAAAGACCGAAAACAATTTTGATCTCGGGGTATGATCAAATTAAAGAAAAATTGAGTCGGGCTTGCGGTATTTTCTCCTGTCTCAGATGTCCGATTGAGTTGAGTACAGGTTGGATTAGACAAAGTGTGAGCGCTGTTCTGTAACGGACCGTTACCAATCATGTATTATACCTTTGTCGATGACTGCATCCTTTTCAGCGGGTGCAGACGCTTGGTATATTACTGTGGGAGTTTGTGATTGGAGTGGGTTGTTGTTCAGATTACTTGGGAGGGGAATTGAAAAAAAGGTCCGACTGGATAGAGGTTTTGCGGATGATGCTTCTTTTTTAGGGGGTGATGAAACTACGTCTGGTTATCATCATTTATGTTAGATATTGCTATTTTGGTGCAGTTGCTGCTGCTGTTTTTGATGATGCAGGTAAGGCATCTGCACTAGTAAGCAGGAGGTCGTGGGTTCGAATCGCACCTGAGCCAGCATGTGACTTTTTCACGTGCTCTCACGAGCACTGAGTATGCAGTGCTCATCCACGTCGGTGAAGGGCAAGCCTAATTTGCATATTATCTGTTTCCCGACAAAAATCACTTAATATTCATGATGCTGAAACTTATAATGTTCTGTGTACTTCGATGGTTGTCTTGTCTTGTCTCTGTGATGTTGTTTTGAGTTGCTGCTGCTGCTGCTGATCTTGTTGCTGCGCCTGTCGTGGTTGCTGTTGCTGCTTTGTTGCTGCTGTCACTGTTTCTGTAGCTGCTGTTACTGCTTTTGCTGCTGCAATCTAGAAGCTGCTGGTGTGACTGCCGCTGCTTTTGCCGTTGACATTGCTGCTTCCGTTGCTGCTGTTTTGGGCACTGTGCCAACTCCCCCCCGACATGGACACTTAAAGGGTGGCTGCAATGATATTTAATGAAATCCACTAAGATAATTTATTTAATCAAAACAATAAAAAATACATTTTATTAAAGTTTGTTTTTGTTTTCCCCGCATCTGGTAAGTTTCCTCTTAAAATAAACCGCATCCCATTAGCATTTTGTGTCAACGCCCCCACCAACTAGTACGGGATTTTGATTGCCGTCAGTGACTCGGAAACCAGCTTAGCATTACTCGATGGCTTGTGAACCAGCTACCGGGTTCCCGAGATGACGTCACGACGGGATGGCCATTTGTGGGCGGGGCGTTCCCCCCCCCCCCCAGTTAATAAAAGGATTTTAACACAGACACAAGGGAGGCTAAAACTACGACAGCCGCACAACTGCGTTTTGAAGACTTTATTCCATCAATATAATTATAAGCAAAAACACCCATTGCGGCCACCCTTTAAGACAATATCAAAATATGTCTGTAGGCCTACATCTTAAAAACTCTCAACTCTCAACTTGTTTTGGTTAACACCAAAGGTAATCATGGCGAAACATTGTAGAGGTGTTGCCATGATGTGTATGGAGGGCTTCTCCGAGTTCGAGGAGTCGTGTTATGTCATGAACGACAGTGTACGAAGCGGCTGGATCGAGGCAAATGACTACTGTAAGAGCATTAAAGCGCATCTGCCGTACATCGGAAGCAAGGCGGAGTCAAGCTTCCTTGTGTACAACCTATCGTCACCGGTACCACCTGATGGCTACATCTGGCTGGGGTTAACGGTCGACACGGTACGGACTAAGAGGCGTTTAATACGAAACGGAGGCTCAGGCTCCGTCTCAGGCTCCGGCTCCATTTCACGAATCCAATCTGAAATAACGGGTATAATAGAGACTTTTGGCTGCAGTTGAGATGTAAATACTCTGGTTTGAAAAGGTCAACAGAGCTTCAGCTTTAATATTTTCAGCATATGGATGACAGAGCTGGAGCCCGAGCCCGAGCCTCCGTTTCGTAAACGTCCTATGTGTTTGATATTTACGTGACCACTACTTCATGGGTTGTCGTACATGTATTTTGGTGTCATTGTTTTGGCACTCCCAGTTGAAGTAACGTAGAGTGCAAAACGAAAGAAATAGGTATAACTTTGGAATGAATTTGAAGGAACGTTGGAAAACGTCCACGGATATTGTTTTGGCGTCCTTCACCATAACATGATGATGATGTTCAAAACGTTTCCCAGAGAACAACCACGTCCAGACGAGGAATACTTGATGAAGGATACTGTCTGCCCCAGTGGCCAATGTCCACAGCCCTGCTTGGACCAAAAATGTGCTGGCGATACAATTTTTGTCTTAACAAATGCCGGATTAACAACTGTGCATCACTTGTGATTGGTCTTTGGAAATCAGTTGTTCGCTGACCATGAATATCAAATGGAACTTTTGATGACGATTCGTTAAATTAAGCAAGACATTTTGTGCTTAGTGTTTATGTTTTAACTTAAATAAGTGCTTAATTTTGACCAAAAAGTAAAAAACAAAAAAACAAAAACAAAAAAAACACATCTAATCTCTCCCCAAAAAGTTGTGTGACGTCACCGCGTGTGACGTCACCTATATAATAAGCATAGGCTCGCACCACAGTATACTGTGTGGCGTTCTGCATGTGACGTGAGCAAGGTTTTCGAGATTTCAGAGAAGTCCCATTCCTTTTTGGGAGTAAGGTGTGTGTGTTTTTTTTTGTCCTGTGTGTGCAATATTAGAATTTTATTATGGCTAGCTTTTGTTGTAAATTGTTAAGAATTTTTAACTTTCACTTTTAAATTTTTATATTTCACTCTGTAAATTCACATGCAATTTGGCCCTTGAGTCACGATTTGTGGATAAATCAATCAATCAATTCAATTCGTCGCGAAATGTGATGGGGTGCTAATTATGGGCCTAAATTACCTCAGTATTTGAGCACAAACAATGATGGACAGGTTGAGTTTTATAACATTACAACATGTTATTAAATTCACATGAATGTTGGATTCAGTAAACCTTTTAATGGCAGCGTACAGGATTTACAAGGCCTCCAAAAAAATATTAAGTTTGAGACAGAAAATGGACTCAACAGTTCGTAAACAGTGCAAACAGTGAGTCACTGACCATAGGAAATCTTGGTTCATCAGATGCTGTGTTGTTCAAGGAAATCAAGATTTAGTGTCTTTTAAAAAGATCGTTCGTCCGAACGATTTAGTAGGCGATCTGTAGGGAAGTTTAAGACATTCACTTCTGTTTAAAAGTACCAAATTCAGCCAAAACGCACATCTTTGCAAATCCTAAATGCTCCTTTTAAGCAGGTTGACTGCAGCCCAAGTTCTCTCTCTCTAAAAATGTAAACTAGATTAATGTTCATATCCTTCATTTATTTATATCTAGGAGGATGAGCGGCACGATTTGACGTGGGGAGATGGGACAACTGTTTCCGATAATTTTTTCGAATTCCAACCAGAGGGAGAGACTCTGTGTGCAGTTCTCAGGGCATCGGACTTGATGTTGGAGTTGGCGGTGTGCTCCGATGAGCTGTATATGATCTGCGAGGCTGGTGAGTGGCTTCTCAATTTATAGAAGGCCCTACTCGAAGCCTTGGGTGAGGCTTCGGCTTGGGCTTCTTCCTTACCATGGTAACAAGCTTGCAGTATACGTTGTGCTTTTTCGTGAAGCTGAAGACCTTTTACTTGTTTGCAACACAGCTTCAACATGTAAATCTGTGATTGAAGACTAAATGTTGATACCTGTCACTTAATATGAATACGTGTGCAAAGCGAAGCCAAAGCCAGTGCTCCTGCTATTTCGAAAGGTGTCATAATGGTGACTGGGTTCTGTTTGCTCGTTAGGCTAGTAACATGGACTCCAACCCCTGCTCTTCCATTTCAGAGCCAAAAACCCTTTACGAAACCAGGCTTGGGGCTAGGCTTGGGGCTTATCTCGAGGTCCACAAAACAAACTGAAGAGATTTGGCCACGCAACGACGCTGAAGAAAGGCTCCAGCTTCGCCATTTATCTCAAGCGCTTTCTTTTCATTGAGGTCGCAAAATACATTCTAAGCCTAGCCTCAAGCAACATTTCGTAAAAGTCCCTAAAAGTAACATTTTATCTATAGGCAACGCTGTACGACCTTGACAGAGGAAATTAAGTGGTCTGTTTACGAGGTTTCTTAATACGGGCAACTCCAAAATACTGCGCCACCAAGAGTTTGCAACGCGTTGGCCAATCACAATGCGCGGAATCAACTACCATTTCCAGACGCACATACACGGGTTTAACGCTTCGGCGGCCATCTTAGCTTTTGATCTCTGCACACCTGGACACGATCCACCCGATTTTGAACGAGCTGCATGATGCTCACCTGGACTGGATGAACGACAAGAGCAATCAGTCGAAGCACGACAGGTACCGCCGGGCGAGATCGACAGCGCAGTCTAGAATCCGTAGGATGAAGGATGACTGGTGGGTCGACTGGGCCAGGTTGCTGCAGGAGGCAGCCGACCGACAGGACGTTCGCGGTTTTTACCAAGAGCTGAAGGCTGTGCATGGTCCCAGTTTTAACGGTGCTGCATCGATCAAGGATGCCAGTGGGAACGCGCTGCTGACTGAACCAACTGCGATTGTGCAACGCTTGGCTGAGCACTTTGAACAGGTGTGGAACAGGACCTCGGCCATCGATGATGGTGCACTGGAAGACATACCGCAGCAACCAGCGCTCGAAGCGCTCGCCTCTCCAATCCAGCTGAAGGAGGTACATGTCGCCATCAAGACACTGAAGAATGGTAAAGCACCCGGGGCTGACGGCCTAGCTCCGGAGATCTTCAAGTACGCAGGTCCCGATCTGGTGGACGGACTGCACCATGTTTTCAACACCATCTGGACAGCCGACGCCGTTCCGCAAGACTTTAAAGATGCCATCATTATACACCTGTTCAAGCGCAAGGGTGAACGGGCGGACTGCAATAACCATCGTGGGATCGCACTGCTCTGCATTGCTGGTAAAATTCTGCCATGGATAATAATCAGCAGAATCTGCAAACTGGCTGAGAGCCTTCAACCAGAGAGTCAATGCGGGTACAGGGCCAAGCGTGGTACTGTTGACATGATATTCGCCGTTCGACAGCTGCAAGAGAAATGCAGGGAGCAACACCAGGACCTCTATCTGGTATTCGTAGATCTGACGAAGGCATTTGACTCTGTCAGCCGCGACGGTCTCTGGAAGCTTTTGCAAAAAGCTGGTTGCCCCGGTAAGCTAGTGAACATACTACGCTTTTTCCATGATGGTATGCAGGCCCGTGTTATCGACGGCAATCAGGAGTCGGAGCCCTTTGCTGTTAAGAACGGTATCAAGCAAGGCTGCGTGCTGGCACCTGTGTTGTTTGGCATCATCATCGCTGCTTTGATTGCGGACGCTTACAAGGATAGCAACCTGGGCGTTGGTGTGAGGTATCGCTATGACGGTGGTGTCTTCGATCTGCGCCGTCTGAAGGCTCGCACTAAGGTGCGCTATGCTCTGATCCGTGAGTTTCTGTACGCTGATGACTGCGCCCTTGCCTGCAATTCCGAGGCAGACTCCCAACAGCTTATGGACTGCTTTGCTCGTTCGGCTGGTCGCTTCGGCCTTACCGTTTCGGTGAAGAAGACAGAGGTGCTGCTGCAGCCCAAGCCTGGGACCACCCCGATGGAACCAACAGTACACGTGGGCCAGGTGAAACTGAAGGTGGTGGACGACTTCTGTTACTTGGGTGGCACTGTTTCCAGTGACTGCTCAGTCGACGCTGACATCACCAACCGGATTGCGAAGGCATCAGCAACGTTTTGACGCCTCTCTCGCAGACTGTGGAACACCAGGGACGTGCGCCTGTCCACAAAACTCGCCGTTTATAAGCTGCCGTGTTGCCTGTACTGTTGTACAACTGCGAGACCTGGACGGTGTACAGTATAATTAGGCAGTTCAGGAAGCTGGACAGCTTTCACATGAGATGTCTGCGTCGCATAGCTCAGATCAGTTGGAAGGACAGGGTGCCGAATACTGAAGTACTGGATAGATGTCGAACACGTGGAATCGAGGCACACATCATGGAGGCGCACCTGCGTTCGGCCGGACACGTATCACGCATGGGTGAGACACGGATACAACGCATGCTCCTGTTTGGTGAACTGGAGCAGGGTACACGACACGCAGGTGGGCCTCTGATGCGGTATAAGGACCAGCTCAAGGCGACGTTCAAAAGGTGTGAAATCCAACCTAACAACTTTGAGAGCCTGACAGCAGACAGGGCAGTTTGGCGGATTCTTTGCAGGCATGCTGTGGATAAGTTCGAACGTGCTAGGGTGGAAGATCTAAAGGAAAAGCGAAGTAGAGAAAGGAACGTGTCGCAGCGCATGGCAGCTTTCCATGTAACCAGTGTCCTCGTGTTTGCAGTTCGGCCATCGGCCTGCGATCTCACCAGAAGGCACATGTGCGTGTGACTGAACGTGCATTTGGCAGCACGACTTGATGTTTCTGCGGGTCCTGGATCCGTCGACTCCGACGGCCAACCGATGATGATGATCTCAACTTCAAAACGAGGCACTTCCACGCATACGCACTTTTCGAAGGGTTGAAAAAATCCCTGCATTATGATTGGACAATGGATTGCAAATGCTTGGTTGCGTAATATTTGTATGCATGATAGATTTGGATAATGTCTGATATTGCAAGTAATGGTAAACATAATCTGACTTTACTTAATTACCGACAAACTTGCAGATTTTGTGTTCACTTTGTTATGCCATTGAGCAAGGTTTCTCCGTGTTTGGACACATGCAGCTATACTGCAGTGGGATATACAACCAAATTAGGCATAAAATAATATAATAATAATAGTTTGGGAGGCTAATCATCCTTAATGGACGCTGAAGTGCTGATTTGCGAAGGATGTGGCGAAATCGATCGCAACTTTGCGATCGATTCTCCGTTTAGCGACAAATTTGGGCTTTAGCGATGATCTCAAAGCATTAGAGAAATCGGCCCCCGGGCCACCTTGGTGAGAGGCGAATGCCTAACGCACTTGCCACCTACATGACTTTGTAAGCCCGCCTATACTCACTCCTTATACACGACAGATGTCGAGTATTTGTCCTGTAGCCGCGGTGCTAGAGTCTCCGATGTCGTGCCATAATTCCATTCTCGCTCCGGTCAAATCTATTTGCTCACCCTAAAACGATTTCATCGAATCAATAGCAGGTTTTATGGAAAGTCTAAGCAATGATTTAATTGCACACGAGCCATATCATCCATCACTACCCATAATTGATAGATAGGAAATGCACACGGAGGAAAATACACACAAAAACACGATCGCTTACATTGTTTTGCTACCATGCAGCGCCGGGTGGTATTCCAACGCCAGGGGCAACAGTGGATGCATCTACATTGACCCCTATTGGGATTACAGGGATAGCTAATTCGTCCGGAGACGCCGTCACTGATGGGGCAACACCGGTAAGAATATTTGGTTTTTATAATTGAAAATCCCCACGGAGCAATGGGCTGATACCAAACACCTGATACGATAATAATTCATCTTTGCTCCAAGAATACACTCCAGCTCAGCCCTTGACATCATCAGACAGCGGATTGTTATCTGTTCCTTTGTGCAAGAAGACATGGGGGGATAGGTCATTCACACATGCAGCACCTACATTGTGGAATCAGTTACCACAGGAAATCTGCTGTATTCATTCTCCAGAAAGTTTTAAAAGTCATTTGAAATCATTTTTGTTTAACTTACGTTTTGTATAATGTGCTGCTGCGCGTGCTGGATTTCACCGGGCACTAAGATTGATCTTAAGATGAGTTGTCGGTATCACTACGGTGATTTGTGCTGTGGCGTTACATGCTGCTTGGCAGTTTGGATTCTTCAACACTTAAGATCGGTTTCGGTGCTTTTTTAAATCGGCCCCTGGTCGCCTTTGTTATAAGGTTTTACTTAATCATTTTTTCAATTATTGTTAAGAGCTATGTGCAGATTCTGCGCCTTGAGCAACCTTTCGTTGGAGTTGGCGCTATACAAGATTTCACTATACTATAATTATTAATATTATTGTTATTAATAGCTGTTAGTTCTGCTTTCGAGCAAAACGCATTTTAGCTCATAAAAACAGGTGTAGCACCAACCCCAATTCGACGGATTTGTTTACAAACATCCACTGCTGGTAAACACGGGAGGCCAAATATTGCAAATTATTTCGTCTTCTCGAAAGACGGCGTGACCAAATTCAACATGTTTACACACTTCACATAGCTGTTGAAAATACATACTGTCATTGCTTGTGATGTTTCCATTACATTTAGCAATATCTGTCAATGTTTGTGAAACATTGTATTCACATAATTGTGTTCAAATTGTGGTTATTTCTTTTATGCCTGGCTTTGATGGCTCTCCATAGTTTCCGCCATCTTGGTTGGCAAAAACTCGGGCTGTGATGGTGCAAAAGAAAGGGCGATTCACAATAGTGCGCCTCCTAGAGTTTGCACCGCGTTGGCCAATCAAATTTGGAAAGGGTCAACCATAGAGATACATACTAATAAACTGGAGGTCGGACGCACAATACTCCCCTGTACTGTGGCACTGTGATCGTATGGGCCCGTGCCGCCATTACTATTATGGCCACGAATTACGTATACGCATGCGTACCAGGGAATGCTGTGCTGACGGAGCACTTGCGTAAACTACAGTACAAAGGCCTACGCCGTACGTACACAGCAAGGATATTAAAGCGCCGGCGCAGTGCCCATTTCAGTAATGGCGGATCATTCCCCATGTTGTCACAGAAATTTCGCCGTGCACGCCGTCTAGTTTATTAGTATGTATCTCTATGGGTCAACCGATTTCGCGCATTGTGATTGGTCAACGCGTTGCAAACTCTAGGAGGCGCACTATTGTGAATCAACCATACTCATATTGTTAACGGCTGATCATAGGCTAGTTCAGTGCATAGCGGTAATGTAGTTACAAAAGTATTAACACGATTGGATTTCCTAAGATTCTTAACTATCGTTTGTTGTGATAACTGGCATAACTTAAAATCTTTCTCTGTGTTTATTCTAATAATTGAACGGAATTGTCGAAGGGCGTCCGCAACACCGAGCCTACAGAGTGTGTTACAATTGCCTGCCTTAAAGAACTGATAGAGACCGACCCGGCAGATGTGGAGAAACTTACGGTAAGATCGAAATACTTCCAGAGGTCGATTTCACCAAACTCATCGTTACTTTACTCTCAATCGTAGGACTTATGAATGCATTGCAGCCCCACGTTGAAGTCGTAGGATACGATGGGTTATCCTTCGTAATTCGAGATACGATCGATCGTAGAACTTGTTGAAATCCACCCCTAGTCCTAAATAGTGCGTCGCAGTGCCATTAGTAAATAACGACTATGTTTGGAATTTATGTCGAAAAACATATTTGTAGTAGGTCTATGGAATTTCAGATGTTACCCTCTAACAGGGTACAAAGCAGGGGCGTAGATACCGGGGGGTTTGGGTGGTTGCATACCCCCAAAAAAATTTAGGGGGCCGGTTGGTGTGAACAATCAACCCCCCCCCCCCCGGTTTCTATCGGGGGAAAATTCAAACTTAAGTATAATCATGCAATGTATGCCAGTTAAAAAGTATTTAATTTTGAGCAAGCATGTGATTTTTTCCGCATGCTCTAGAAGGGCAAGCCTAATTTGCATATTATTTAATTATTGTTAAAAGCATACAACATGCGTTTGAGAGATGAAACGCAAGGATAAACTGCCAGGAACGCTGCTGGTCTTTTTTTTTTTTTTTTGGGGGGGGGGGGGATAAACAATAATTGGGCGGGCTCAAGCCCCCCATAGCCCCCCCCCCCCCGTAGAACCGCCACTGACATGTACACAATATAATTTCAAAGTACTACCCAGCTAGAGGATCCCCCCCCCCCCCCGAGGTCTGAGAACCTGTCTACGCCACTGGTACCAAGCCTGGGTGTGTATGACCGTTTTATTTCTGTATTTTGGTCTTTTGTTTCCACCTGAAGACTGTTATTGAAGTCGGTACTCAGATGCTAGAGGATGACGGCGATTCTTCTGGAACATCTCAGGTAATTATTACAAAATGTTTTTATTAACTTCTGTGAGCATGATTTTTTAAGCAGAAACATACATCTATCATTATAGAGAGCGGCGTTTTCAGCTACTGAGGATAAGTTAAAATAAATATGTTAAATTAAGAGATCATTGGCCTCTCACGTTGTAAAACGTTCTTTTATCAACATCTTCGAGTTATGAGGGCCTGACGCGTTGCGATCCTAGCAGGATCTTTATCGAAGGCTAGAAGCCCCTTCCAACTCGAAACATTCTTATAAATTTCAGGTCATTATTTTAGGTGATGAGCTGTTTGCAGCAGTATTTTAATAACTTAAGTGGCCAATATGAATTCAATTGTTATCATGGAGAACGACAACTTTAACCAATGAGGATCGTTGTAGTTAAAGTGATCACCGGCCTCAGCCAATGAGAGCCCATGTTATTGCAACTGTCTTTGCTGTCATTGGCACACATGTTCATAATCCATAACAATTGTTGCATCGTATTTTACAAGGCTGATAGGGTCACTGAGATCATTGAGTTTCTGGACGAGACGTTCTCGCTGGTCCTAGAAAACCTGGACGCCAACAGGACCGCGTTTGCCGTCTCTTCTAAACACATAGGTACGCCCTCTTGTGATGACCTTTTAACCGCCCTCTCGTGGTGATTGTTTAAATGCCCTTTTGTGGTGAGTGTTAGGCCGTGTCCCAATTTTCTGGCTGCGGCTGCAAATGATGCATGTACCTATGGCAGCCACTAGCCAGTGACTGCAGCCATTTTAATAGACTTGTGCGTTATTTGGGGTCACAGCCAGAGAATTTGGACACGACCTTAACATGCTCTTATGTGATGGTTGTTGCAACGCCCTCTCCTGGTGACTGTTTAAACGCCCTCTTATGGTGACTGTTTTAATTTGTGATCATTCTCAACACAACGGCTGTTTCCATTGATATATTAGCGTTAGTTAAATCGTTATTAGTATGACTTATGTAATGTATAATTGGTGATTATTTTTCTCCTGTAGTGTTCGAAGCCAAGCTCTTCAGCGGCTCGTGTGGGGTGATTCACACTAACTCCAGTGAAGGTCTCGATAATGGCTTTGCCCTGTGCACTGATTATGACAAAGGTAATCTGATGTTTGTCGCAGGATATCATATCGATGTTCAGTGACCGTTTCCGATAACTTGGTTTAAGAAACCGAGGCTCCGGCTCCGGCTTAAGGCTTGAATCCATTCTGAAATTACGGGTAACAAAATGGAGGCTTTTGGCTTAAACACCACAAGCTATTTTCAGCATATGTGATGTCTGAGCCTGAGCCTGAGCCTGAGCTTGAGCTAGAGCTAGAGCTTGAGCTTGAGCTTGGGCCTCAACCTAAGCCTGAGCCTGAGCCTGAGCCTGAGCATTAGCATGAGCATGAGCATGAGCATGAGAATGAGCATTAGCCCGAGCTTAAGCGCGAGCTTGAGCTTCAGTTTCAACCTAAGTTGAGCCTGAGCCTGAGCCTGAGCCTGAGCCTGAGCCTGAGCCTGAGCCTGAGCCTGAGCCTGAGCTTGAGCTTGAGCCTGAGCCTGAGCCTGAGCCTGAGCTTGAGCTTGAGCCTGAGCCTGAGCCTGAGCCTGAGCCTGAGCCTGAGCCTGAGCCTGAGCCTGAGCCTGAGCCTGAGCCTGAGCCTGAGCCTGAGTCTGAGCCTGAGCCTGAGCCTGAGCCTGAGCCTGAGCCTGAGCCTGAGCCTGAGCCTGAGCCTGAGCCTGAGCCTGAGCCTGAGCCTGAGCCTGAGGCTCCGTTTCGTAAACTCCCTAAGGCTCATGGCGGGATTGCAAAACAATGCGCCTTTAAGAGTTTGCAATACCCGGCCGTATTCAACTGATTTGTACTAAATTGTAAATTATGCGCCTCTCCTGCATGGAACGCTTTATAGGTGGACTCATCGGCGTGGGGATTGCCTGCGTTCCTGACTCCAGCATCGTGTTCCCCCTCGGAGATGAAGACGGGGAACCAGACCTACCCTTAGGCAGTTGTGTAATTACACTAAACGTTGTCAGAAGGGATGTAGCGCCCTCTGCCACCGAAACGATGACCAACGCCACGATGGCAATAGCAACGAACAAGGCAAGTTTCTACCTTTTCTGGTGGAGCACAAAATTCACGTTTGTATTATTATACCAAGTTGTATCACATAGGGTAGATTTCACGAATCCCTGCGATTAATCGTAACTCGTGTGACGAAGGGTAATTCATTATATCCCACGTAGAGCTGCAATACATCTCAAGTCCTACGATTTATAGTAAGTTACGATGGGTTTGGTGATATCGACACTTGGTATAACCGACATGCATATCGAAGAAAGTGTGCAACAGTGTAATCTTTTATTGTGAATTAATTTCCTTTGTATATCTGTGCGTAATACGGGCGACTCACAATAGTGCGCCCTCAAGAGTTTGCAACTCGTTGGCCATTTACAGTGCACGGAATTTGTCTACCTAATGCGCATGTGGAAAGGGTCGACTGATTCAACGCATTGCGATTGGCCAATATATTGCAAACTCTTGAGGGTGCACTATTGTGAATCGGCCATATTGAATGACTCAACATTACCGTAATTTGTTATCACAGGCTGACGGTGTGAATGACGACCCAGTCTGTACATTCTGGCAGAGAGGCACAAAGTAAGTTCCCGGCTGGATTTTACCAAGCACTACGATTAATCTTAAGATGGGTTGTTCAGTATCACCATAGTGGTTTGTATTATGACATCACATGTTGCTTTAAGCAAATTAATTAAGATGAATTTACACTTAAGATCAATCTTAGTGCTTCATGAAATCGGCCCCTGGTCAGGTTTCTCTTTCTGGAAACAGCAATTTCCTTCAGCTCGCAAGAAATTTTAATGGAAACTTGAAAAAGTTTTTAAAAATACTGGAATTCAAAAGATTCGTTCGGATTAAAATGATGTTTATGTTTGATCCTTAAATATACATGATTTACTGTGGTACCCGCCGCGATATTGGATTCGATTCACCCCGCAGACCCCAGCTAACTCGGTGGCCTAGCTCGGCGATATGGCATCTGCACTAGTAAGCAGGAGGTCGTGGGCTCGAATCCTACCTGAGCCAGCACGTGATTTGTTCACGTGCTCTCACAAGCACTGATTATACAGTGCTCATCCACGTCGGTGAAGGGCAAGCCCAATTTGCATAATATAATGATGTACACTATTTGTGCGTCAATCAAAGCTTTTTTAACAGTACGGAAGTCATCTTTAGGTCTCCTTAATAATGTCATTGTTTTTTTCTTTGTGATTGTCCGCTTGAAGCGATACCAAAGGCTCCTGGTCTGAGGAAGGGTGTCACATGGTAGGCAGAAATACCAGTCACGTGATCTGCTCCTGTAACCACCTGACCAACTTTGCAGTGCTCGTTCGGATTGTACCATTGAAAGAGGTAAACGGAGATGAGTTCGATGCTATAGGTTCGATCAGCTATACTGTTTGTGTCAGTTTTATTGGTAGGCTGTGTCTAGTTTAAAGAAAAACATTTATATGTATGGACCGATCATACTGCGCGACATTTCGTCCATCATTACTGCGGTGTCCCCGTTGGGCTTTTTGTGCCCACTGAGTGGCAACAAAATAATTTCCGCTCCGCCGCACTCTATCCTGCGGGGTGTATGTTCCCTGATACACCGCAGGTCCAATTACATGATTACAGGTCGGATTCTTGTATAACACACAAAAACGCAGACGGGGACACCGCAGAAATGGCGGATGGTATTTCGTGCCAGCGGATTTATAGGGGATTGGGATGATTCACAATAATGCACCACCAAGAGTTTGCAATGTGTTGGCCAATCACAGTAAATTGAATCTGTGGACTCTTTCCAGATGCGAATTGGGTTGACAAATTTCGAGGATTGTGATTGGCCCGCTGGTTGTGAACTCTTGGTGGCGCACTATTTGGAATCGGCCGAGTATATCAGGAACACCATACATTGGTGAACAAAGTCTTTCCATCATGTTAAGTAAAGGTAGTCATTGCACGAGGTTAAGATACATCGCAGCGAAATTTGATGCATACTACGATCACTCATTGAACTTATTGGTTCATATGCAACAAACAACTGTGAGGATCACCCGCCATATTGGATCACATTTTGTAATCTGTTTTGAACACGGACGTCACAAAAAAATATGGACTCGCAATACTCCATATAAGTCCACATAGTTCACTGAAACGACAAGTATCCGTCTTGTATGCCAAACACAAAGGTAACACAAAGCGCGCTCATCTTTGTTAAATCCGTCTGGCAACAATACTTAACATATTGTATCTGGCACGGTAAGATGGCCGCCGGTGGCTTCAGTTGATACAAAAGCGTTGCAAGTCCAGATTTTTGTATTGACGTCCGTGGTTTTGAACGATCTTCTTTCAGCCGTTTTCAAAGAAACATACCAAGGTCCTGGACATCCTGAGTGTTGTAGGTGGGTGGCTTTCCATTGTATGTCTAAGCGCCACCCTAGTCATCTACATCTGGCTAAAGTAAGCTGGTTATTTCTGTTGATCTTTAACCGCTGAATTTTATTTTATTCTAATCAGACACTAAATGGAACATATTGTGCAAACGCTGATAGAAGTTTTAGTCTGACTTGATAATAACTGTTAAATTATTATGATTTTAAACGTTTAAGTCATACGAATATGTTTAAGTAATAATATTGTGGGGAAGTTTTAGCCACTATAATGGCTTTTGCAACCAAATGCTGAAATTGGGAATTGATATTTCGACCTTTTAGAATATGAATGAAGCCAGATACACATTATTGTTCTTATCTTCAAACATCTCAGCTGTGTCATTTAACCCAGAAATACTGCTAATTCAGCCTTATTACAACTTCACATGATGTAGAACAGATTTACTTGGAGTAATTTGCAATTGCATACGGAATAATTATAAGCAATTCAATGTAGTGCGCCACCAAGGGTTTTCATAGCATTGGCCAATACACGGGTTTACACCACTGATCTATACAAACTGGATAGGTTGCAGGTGCAGTGATTAGACGGCGAGCCGTGAAGTCACCAGCGGCCATGTTAGGATATTCAGCACAATACTCATTGCACTGCATGACTGCACAGCATATGCATGCAGTGAAGCAATTCTCTGTATACGCCGGCTGCCGCGCCTGCCAATGTATTGAATATCCCAAAATGGCTGCACGGATGCTTCACCTGCAGAGCAGCGCGACCTATCCAGTTTGTATAGATCAGTGGTTTACACTTGAAAAAGTGTCCATGCGTGATAGTGCCTCGTTTTGAAGTCGCAATCAAAACCGCCGAAGTGTAATCCCGTGTATTGTCTTCGACAATTGACGGGTTTACACTTCGAGAAGTGCGCATGCGTGGAAGTGCCTGGCTTTGAAGTTGCGATCAAAATCTAAGATGGCCGCCAAGGTGTAAACCCGTGTATTGCAATCATTGATCTCCATTAGAAAGACTGGATAGGACACGCGCACGCAGATGCATTGCACGGATTCGAGAACGCATGGACAGCTGGAGAGCGGGTTTGGGCAGTGTTAATTGTATGGAAGGCATACGTGCGCATGCGTGCTGGACACTTCAAACCCCTTGTCAAACCACTGATCTATAGATCAGTGTGTCAAACCCGCTGATCAAGCGCGCACGCGGTTACAAGATGGAGGGCGCTGTGTCCTATCCAGTCTTTCTAATGGAGATCAATGATTGCAATGCACGGAATCTGTCAACCCAATGCGCATCTTAAAAGGGTCGGCCGATTCCGCGCATTGTGATTGGCCAACGCCTTGCAAACTCTTGGTGGCGCGCTATTGTGAATCGCCTATTTTGTATTCAATCGCCACAGAGCCAGGCTGCGCGAGGCATTGCTTGCTGCTTGTTAATAGCTACGTGCAATTAACAACTTCTACTTTGTAATTTGACGTTAAATTCTTCAATTGTGCGTCCGATGCTTTTTGATGGAAACTATTACTTGTTTGTTTACATTATTTGCCCTCACAGAGTGTACCGCAGTCAGACACTGATCATCCATGCTAACCTAGCAGTCAGTATCCTCATATCACAGGTCATCTTTCTCACGGGAATCAATGCTACGGAGAAACAGGTACAAGACCACGACCTTTGACCTTGCACGTGGTTTCTTTTCAATTCGCACCTGGAAAGGTTGAACCGATTCCTTACATTGACTCCTTACATTGTGATTGGCCAACGCGTTTAAAACTCTTGGTGGCGCACTATTGTGAGTCGCCCATTATTCTCCCATGGGGTTTTTGAGCTTTGATGATGTTTTGTTTTGTTTTATTACGGGTCCAATAGTCATAGAAATACATGTAGGTGGAAACTTGATGCGTTAACTATTTTGTGTTACGCCCTTTTGCGTACAATATAAAGATATTTCAATGAGAGCTGTTTTAAAGGGCGGTTTTTTTGCAGCATTACCATAATTGTACCTTTAAGTCATCCAGATTTATTTTGGGATTTAATTTCTCGGCATTAAGACCTAAAAATTGAGCTTTCATTTTGGTATACTTGAAGTTTGGCTATCGTAGTGCAAATTTGGTTGTTCAACAAAAATAATGGTGATGAAAGTGATATTTACTTATATTTAACTACACAATGTTATCAGGTTCAGTGATTGACCTTGATTGACCTTTGACTGAGGTCGCCACCAATACTTTCCGAACTCGCTTATAGCAAAATCTTTTTCTTTGGTTGATTAATCTTCCAGCCAGCTTGTAAGCTCGTGGCAGCGCTCTTGCACTATTTCCTCCTGGCGTCTTTTGCTTGGATGATGCTTGAGGGCGTAAACCTGTACCTGAAAGCAACCAGTATCTTCAGAACCAACATCCACATCGGAGTATTGTTTTCAGTTGGCTGGGGTAAGAATCGCAACAGAAGACAAATGAAGTACATGCTATACTTTATAACTGTATGTACTAACAAATCATATCGTAGACATGTTAAGTGTTTGCCATCTTAGAATGAGAAAGAACGGAGTGCACAACTGCATGTGATCAATCCTTGTTAAAGAAAAAATACACATCGAGGTATTTCAATCGACGCATACGACGCGTTTAGAATCGATCTGCGCACTTCACTGTTCGAAGACGAGGCAGTCTGGGCCTATTTCTCAAACACAGAAGTTATTGCGTGTACTTATACACAATGCACTTAAATAGTCTGCTACAGCAAAGCATACCAACTCGTACCTGAGAAGGGATGGAGTGTGATGTTCGTGTATAACTAATGCAGGCCGTATCGTGTCGAATGGCCGTGGCCGTGGCGGCCAGCCAAGTTTCAGAACAGAGAGCCTCGATTCCGATGAAGATATGCACAGACTGCGCTCATGTGAAATCCTTCTATAGTATTTGTTTATAGGAAATAAATATCAAAACTATAGTGAAAAAAATGCTAATTGTTATCGCAGATATGCCTATTGTTTTCGGCAAGAATCAAGGTTTTGCTAGGCTGTTGTGGTCCATGTAAAGTTGCGTGGTATGTGTATATAATCATACAAGGTCCTCTGTTGACTTTAAGGTACATGTATTTAAGAAGAAAACCCAAAATTGCCGTCATTTCTTACATCTTTTTAGTGACCCCTCTACCAATTGTTGGGATTTCGCTGGCGGTGAAGTTCAGTTCCTACACTTCGGAGGAGTAGTAAGCATTTGCTTTGATTTCGTTACAATTTGCTGGATTAATCAGTAATTATTTTTTTTGTAAAAAAATACACAACAAAAACAAAATGGCGTTGCTAAGACAGCGCCCTCATTAGTCCAGCATACATTATTTCAACAATGGATGCGTTCGTTTAGCTCTAATCGGGCCGGGGCAGCCCTGTCTTTGGAATGGTCGTGTTTACTGCGCAAAACTAGGGAGAGGGTGAGGACGAGGTTGACTAGTGTCATCTCGTGGAAGTTACAGGGTTCCTGCAGTGCTTTTTTTTCAGTCAGGTTATTTTATTGCTTTCATACAGAGAACATACTGAATGAACAGATAATGAATGGCAAATCTTATTTTGGTTTCAAACCAGCATTTGGTTTTCCTTTGAACGGCTTTGCAAAATGTGGGATTTTCATGCATGCTCTTGTGGGGAACCAACAGCAAAAGTATAATGAAAAAAAAAAATGAAGAGGCAATCTTTACCGAAAGAAATGGTTTGGCAAAACAATTACACCACCAGTTGAGTGAAAGGAACATATTCGGCACAATAAAACCCATTGAGTAGGAAACGTTCTGCCAGGAAACCTATAAAACAACCCTAACTTAGTGTGCACAAATCATTTGGATTACTGCTCTCAGTTTCTCAGATGACAACACAGCTTTGCTCATGAATATGGGAATTCTAATATGCATTCAAACCAACAACCTGTTGTTAACCCTGAAACAGTGTGAGGAAGTGGGTAAATCCACAGGCCCCATAAAACAGTTGATTTTGGCACATGTCCAAACCATGATATTCCTATTGCAGAGACTCTTTAAAAGAACGCACCCATAAACACACGAGTTGGTTGCTGATTGGCTGATTCTTAGATGAAAGGAAGTGACCGAGTAAATTCTACACCATATCGTGAATTGAAAGGTGAAGATTATGATTTTCCCGCCAAAAAAAAATTCTTTTCTTCACAGCTGCTGGTTGAACATGGAGAATGGTTTGATTTGGGCATTTGTGGCACCGATCATTGTGGTCATACTGGTAAGTTGAACTCCATTCCGTAAAATGAACTAAACCGTTTTTTTTATAATGGGATATGCGACTGTTTAAGCTGTTGAACAACAACAACAACAACAACAACAACAACAACAACAACAACAACAACAACAACAACAACAACAACAACAACAACAACAACAACAACAACAACAACAACAACAACAACAACAACAACAACAACAACAACAACAACAACAACAACAACAACAACAACAACAACAACAACAACAACAACAACAACAACAACAACAACAACAACAACAACAACAACAACAACAACAACAACAACAACAACAACAACAACAACAACAACAACAACAACAACAACAACAACAACAACAACAACAACAACAACAACAACAACAACAACAACAACAACAACAACAACAACAACAACAACAACAACAACAACAACAACAACAACAACAACAACAACAACAACAACAACAACAACAACAACAACAACCAAAACAACAACAACAACAACAACAACAGTAGAAAGCATCAGATAGAACATGTATTTTACTCATTCTGTGATGTCACGCTACATGATGGTGGCACATTCTGACTTTACCTACAGATCAGAATGTTGCCTTTGGATAGCTGGAAAAAGTGAAGACACCTGGTGACTTTACATCCATTATTTTACGTCACGTCACATGATGGTGGCACAATCTGACTTTACCTACAGACCAGACCGCTGCCTTTGAATAGCTGGACAGGCTGATGACACCTGGTGACTTTCCACTCATTCTGTGATGCCACGTCACATGATGGTGGCACATTCTGACTTTACCTACAGACCAGAATGTTGACCTTTGAATAGCTGGACAGGCTGGTGACACCTGGTGACTTTCCACTCATTAAACGACGGCAAAATAATAACTGAGTTTTTTAGGACTTCGCTGTCTCATTCTTTTCCCTCTTCAACAGTGCAATACATGCGTGCTCTTCAACGTGATTCGTGTATTCCTATCCCTGGAAGCTATGGCGGACAAATCAAAGACCAAACGAATCAAGTATGAACATCATGCATTAAGTAGTGTCTCAGTTATTATTCTTTCATATGGGCCTTTATGAAATGAGGCTTGAGGCTAGGCTCGGAATTTATTTTGCTACCAACATGTTGTGTCTTAAATTGAAATGAAGGGCCTGGGATACCTTTCT
Source organism: Astropecten irregularis (assembly GCA_963971285.1). Lineage (NCBI taxonomy): Eukaryota > Metazoa > Echinodermata > Asteroidea > Paxillosida > Astropectinidae > Astropecten > Astropecten irregularis. The sequence continues at coordinate 5,604,412 of OZ020261.1, read as the reverse complement.
TCGTCTTTCACATGTGGCCCAATCCCTTCGTTTTGTGTTTCGGGCCTCAAATGGCGGTAGCGAAATAGGTCCCAAGCCTAGCCTCAAGCCTGGTTTCGTTATGAATAATAAATAATTGCAATTTGTCAACCACAAATTGGCAGTACAATGCTGGGCTTTGCCATGAAGATACAGCTTTGTTCCTTTGTATAAATCGGTCCAAAGCATCCATAACAGTTCAAAGCCAATGTTAACGTCATCGTTTTCCTTTCAAGGGCCGGCGCACGCGCAGTGCTCCTGTTGACGCCACTTCTCGGGATCACGTGGTTGATCGGGCCGTTTAGTTTGGGCGGGGCAGCGCTGGCCGTGTCCTACATCTTCGTCATCTTGTACTCGTCACAGGTGAGGAGTGTAAAGTACGGAAGCTTAAAGTGACCATCCAGGTATCATCAGAGTTTCCATGAGATCGAAAAGACGTCTTTCCCTAATATCGAACGCTACCACTGGGGCCAATTTCATAGAGCTGCTTAGCAAAAAAGAAATCGCTAAGCATGGCATTTCTGTCTTGAAAATAACAGGATTAACAACACAATTTCCATGTGTTGTGTATCACTTGTGATTGTTCTTTGGCTGTTGTTCGCTGACCATGAATATCAAATCTTATTTTCAATGGTAGTTTGCTTTATTATGCAAAACATTTTTGTGCTGATCAATTGTTTGTGCTTAGCATCTATATGAAGTTGGCCCCTGGTCACGCACATTGCTGTAGACCAAATAAGCTTCCGGTTCCCGATGTCTCAGAAAGACGTATTACCGAATTAGCATATAGTTCTAGGCGAAACGACTTTTTTTTTGTGGACCGTTCCGGCCTTGCTTTTAAGCCCCGCCCAGCTTAGCAAATCCACGTTTTTTTACAAACCCCGTGTGACGGAGCTTGACCGTGGTAAGGGACGACAACAGGTCCAAATTGAGACTTTGGAGAACCGGTCTTCAAGTCAACAGCGCACGCGCACGCACAGTTTCATTAACAGGCCAGAAGGGTCTATTATCTTGGAAACTAGTATGGTCACTGTAAGCTTCCGTAGATTTTTGTTAGTGTTTTGGGAAATCCCAAGTAATGCGACTGCTCCTTAAAACAAACCCAGTTCATATATTGACACGTTTCATTAAAATACGGTTTTATTATTGTTTTGGTTTAAATGTGATAATAAACGTACTTCAGAGATTGCGGGCGATTCCCAATAGTGCGCTACCAAGATTTTGCAACGCGTTGGCCAATCACATTGCGCGGAATCGTTCGACCACCTCCACATGCGCACTGGCTCGACAAATACCGTGCATTGTGCTTACAAACGTACTTTTGAAAGTTGCCTTAAGCCTGCTGCACACAAACGCCAAGTGCATACACCAAGGTTAACGAATTAAATTTGGCGTGAGCAATTGGTGCTCGTATGCGGCGGGCTTCATCAGAACAACCTACTTATATGAAGTTGAAGGAAATAGTGGCAAATATTTATTTTATATTTTTAAAACTATGCAACTAAATCTTCTTTTCCTATGGTAACCAGGGAGTCTCCATTTTCATCCTTCACTGCATCCTGAACGAAGAGGTAAGTTGAAGAAATTATTGAGCATGCATTCTTCTTATTAAAGTACCCCCGACTAAATTTTGTTTTACTAATTGTCATTTCCGCGCACATAGGCACAGACATACTGGAATTGGTATCCGTGTTGAGACATGGATTTGTTCTCGTATGCTAAAAAGCCACTTTCACACCGGGCCTACGTAGAGTTGCGTAGTGTTGCGTATCGTGTACGCCGAAATAAGGCGGCGCACTCAAGGTGAGCCTGCGTAGATGTGCGTAGTGCTATGACGTATGGTTGCGTACCATGTGCAGAAGCACGGCGTACCTACCAACATAATATGATTGGCGTACAGGCGCGTAGTATTGCGTATATCAGTACTGCGTACTTCCGATATCCAGTGCTCTACGCCAATAGTACGCGAACACATTAAACATGTCTAATATTTTGCGTACTCCATCTGCGTACTCGGTGTATTGTTACGTAAGCCAGCGTAGACTAGCGTAGGAACAGCGTAGGAACAGCGTAGGGCAGCGTACTCCCTACGCAACGCTATGCAACTGTATGTAAGGCTCGGTGTAAAAGGGGCTTAATAAACACTCTCCGAAGAGCAGAATTGACATCGCTCCCATTTGAACTTTCCTGAGTTAACATTTCTAACAAACGTCCCTTATAAAAAAACTTTTCGTTGCGACGGATTGACATACCTTAGAAAGTCCTTCTTTTTGGGTAATATTATTTATATGAAAACCTTGTGGAGACCTATACACCTCTATATTGAGCTCGGTCTCTGCAAGTTTTACCACCTGGGGCCGATTTCACTAACGCTTTGCGATCATCGCTAAAGCCCATATCCATCGCTAAACGGAAAATCCATCACTACTTTGTGGGCATTCAGACACAGTACTAAAGATTTTCTATCTTCGGTTTAAACTGAAAAGGGTCTACCCACTTATGTCTAAACGGTCTAAGATGTAAACTCTTTTTGGTGCTAAAAACGGACAATCTTCGAAAACTTAGACTGCCGAGGAGGGACGGTCTAGACTACGTAGACCGGTCTACAAATGTGCCTTAAGACATCTGAACGGTCTATCTCAACCACATCCTGTTCAGAGTGACCTTGAGCGGGTGCATAACTCACCATTGTTTTTGTCACTGTTTTTGTTTTTGTAAATTAAAGGTAATATCATATATTGTTTTTTTTTTGTCAAAGAAATGCAGATTCATGGGCACAAAATCTCAAGGACGATACAGAAACAGTAATCTGTGAAAATTTCAGTTCCATACGGTTCCCACTGTTTGAGAAAACAGTGGAAAAACGGCCACAGTATTTCTTAAGTCTTGTCTCTTTTATTTTTGATCTGTTAAAAGATCAAAAAGATTTCCGGTCGTTGTTTTACTAATTTCTGGATAAATACACCATTTCAGGCGGAAACATTTTAACGGTAGGTTTCTACCAGCATTATCTTTATACCCTGAAAGTTATATGAAAATCTGTGAACATTTATGTTTTGGTCTCTTCCCAAAGTATGATACTACCTTTAAGGGAAGTACGGTTTCGGAATTTTGCAGCACGAGTGACCTCAAAACACCAGTTTAACCCTGTGTATGGACACAACGGGTTTGGGATAAAATGCTTACCTCCCCTGTGACCGGAAAGTGTAAACCTTCTTTAGTCTCCGGAGTACTGTGTCTGAACATAGCCTTTGCGTAGCAATTTTCCCTGTAGCGATGGACCATTGGGCTTTAGCGATGATCGCAAAGCGTTAGTAAAATCGGAAATAGATATGCGTTCACTGACGCCCGAGAATACGAAAATGAATTGATGCAGGTTGGCAAGGCGGTTCAACTGAAGCTGGACAAACATCGTAAGCTACGATCCTCCAGGGTCCATCCCAGCACCAACCTAACCAGCAAGGGCATGTCCGGATCCGAACCGAGAATTGGAAGCTCGGAGAAGAGAAGTAAGTTCAAACGATAGAGGCAGGGCCCAATTTCATACAGCTGCTTTATAGCACAAAAATTCGCAAAGCATGACATTTCTGTCTTAGTAAAAACAGGATTAACAACCAAATTTCCGTGTGGTATGTTTCACTTTCTATTGTTCTATGGCTGTTGATCGCTGACCATAAATATCAAATGGAATTTTCTATGGTGGTTTGTTTTATTTGGCAAGCTATTTTTGTTTTAAGCATATTTTTGTACTAAGCAGCTGTATGAAATTGGCAGGACAGGCTGCTACACGTCACATGATGGTGGCACATTCTGACTTTACCTACAGATCAGAATGTTGCCTTAGAATAGCTGGACAGGCTGATGACACCTGGTGACTTTCCACTCATTCTGTGATGCCATGTCACATGATGGTGGCACATTCTGACTTTACCTACAGACAAGAATGTTGCCTTTGAATAGCTGGACAGGCTGGTGACACCCGGTGACTTTCCACTCATTCTGTGATGCCACGTCACATGATGGTGGTACATTCTGACTTAACCTACATATCAGAATGTTACCTTTGAATAGCTGGACATGCTGATTACACATGGTGACTTTCCACTCATTCTGTGATGCCACGTCACATGATGGTGGCACATTCTGACTTTACCTACAGACCAGAATGTTGCCTTTGAGTAGCCGGACAGGCTGATGACACCTGGTGACTTTCCACTCATTCTGTGATGCCACATCACATGATGGTGGCACATTCTGACTTTACCTACATACCAGAAGGTTGCCTTTAAATAGCTGGACAGGCTGAATCTCACTTATGTGTCGTGAATGCATGAAATACATGTGAAATAAGCTGACGTTCCAACCACGTGATTCCTTTGCAAATTAGGCTACCTGTGGAATTATAATTGGAACTGGTGTCACCATATGAACAGATTATTGCACTATTTCGTATCATGGAATCACCAAGATTGTTTTCTTTAATTCCACTTTTTTCAGATGTTGCTTGGACTCGCTCTCCTGCCACCGACAAAACCAGCCTGAATTCAACAACAGAAAAATAGAGGAAGAGCGCCCTCTGTCCTTGAGATTGCACTCAGTCTTTTAATTATTAACAAACATGACGTCATTATTGTACCTATAATGTGAACCTAGATATTTTGATGTAGTATTAAATCGTCTTTAATATTGTAGCTATAAGAAATTTGAAAATGTTAAAGATAATGAAATAATATATAAATAGGTCTTTAAATCGTTAATTTCGACAAAAATGTAGAACATTTTTCCATTCAATCGTTAATCGTTAACTGTGAAAAAAATACAAAGAAAACAATAAGCTCATAAGACTAACCATATTTTATTTTTTTCACTTTTCTGGCAACAGTTGCAACAGATTAGGAAAGTGATTTGAAATTTATTTTAGTTTGAGAAAAAAAATCTGCAAGCACCAGTGCTAGTGGACTTGTATGGTGGCGCAGGAGGGACATTGCACATCACAAATATCTGCAAACATATTTGTGATGTACGACTGTCGTACATCACAAATATGTTTGCAGATATTTGTGATGTGCGATGTCCCTCCTGCGCCACCATAGACTTGCATTATTGCACTAAAACTACGAGACGCAATGCTGTAAAGTTATTTGTGAATCTGAACGAACTGAATTTCCATTGTTGCTTTAGGAAACGTATGAACAAATGATTTACCGGATAGTTTCAGTACATTTGCTTAGCAAGTTGTAGTCTTTAATAGTTTTTTAAATCCATGATCAACCAATATACTGCAAAACATGATAATACATAAACCATTGTGTTTCATTTACTTTTAGTCTATACCGTGGGATTGTCGGAATGCCAAAACAATCCACTTTGACATTCAAATGATTAAAAGGTAGTATCATACTTTGGTTTTTATCAAAGAAATACAGATTCATGGGCACAAATACCAAGACAGATACAGGAACAGTCATCTCTGACAATTTCAGTCCCATACGATGCCCACTTTTTGAGAAAACAGGGAAAAACAGCCACAGTATATCTTAAGTCTTTTCTCTTTTACTTATTTCAAATACACCATTTCAGGCGGAACAATTTTAACGGTATTTTCCTACCAACACCATCTTCATACCCTAAATATTACACGTAAATCTGTGAACATTTCTGTTTTGGTCTCTTACCAAAGCATGATACTACCTTTAAATTTAATTTTCATACTAATTTTTTGACAAAGAAATGAAGATTTATGAGTACAGATATCAAGACAGATACAGTTCCAGTCATGGCTTTAAAATTGCCAGTCCCATACGGTCGGCAATTTTTGAGAAAACAGTGAAAAATGCATGTATTTTCAAATCTATTCACAGGCGTTAAGATCTCACCCCGAGATCAAAACTTTTTTGGGGTCTTTGGTTGTACTCTTTTGTCAATAATACAGCATTTCAGGCAGAAACATTTCAAAGGTATATTTCTACCACCACCACCTTTATTCCCTGTAAGTTTTGGTGTGCTACCATTATATAATAGTACCTTTAAAGGTATAATACATGATTGGTAAAAGGTAACAGAACATCACTCGCACTTTGTCTAATTCAACATGTACATGTAAATTATAAACCTGTGAAATTGGGTTATCTGAGTCACGAGAAAATTGCGAAAACCAGACTAAATTGTTCTTATAAAAAAACAACAACAAAGAATGGTTTTGATCGTACCCCGATATCAAACTGTGTTCAGTCTTGGTTTTACTCATTTCTGGATAAATACATCGTTTCAGGCGGAAATATGTTAACGGTATGTTTCTTCCAGCATCATCTTCATATCCTGAAAGTTATATCTAATGGGTATGTTACTATAATTCGGTACTGACCTTTAATCATGGTACCATCTTCACACCACGTTGGAAGTTACACGTAAATCTGTGAATATTTCTGTTTTGATACGTTACCAATCCAGGGGTCGATTTCACGAAGCCCTGCGATCGATCGTAACTCGAGTTGCGAAGGATAACCCATCGTAGGGGCCTATCCCACGTAGGGCTTCAATGCAACAAAAGTCCTACGATTGATAGTAAGTTACGATGAGTTTGGTGAAATCGACCCCTGTACAGTGCCTTTAAATATGGTGATATAATGTTAACGGAATGGCAGTTGGTTGTTTATTTAGTGGCTACACCTTTCATGCACAATATTTTCACTAACCATGATCCGTGTAATTCGCTGTTTACAGAAGTGTACTATTTTAACAAGAATGTAATGATATCAGAGTTCCCATAATCAAACAATAACGGTCAGTGGGGCTTACCATTTATATGTAGTTGACGATAACCCATATTGGTTGGTTTGGGCACAGTAACACGTGGGGGTTGGGCCATGATAAGCCCCACCTACTCAACTGACGGTTCACGAATAGACACCTATATGGGTGCTTTAAAGGTACAATCATCCTCACGGAATATTTACAAACCCACAAAATGACTCTACAACTATGAACATCGGTCGGTTATTGACCGACATGCTGTTAGGGGCGGGGCCAAAATAATAGGACACACCCCCAAATAAGGAGGGAGCACTGGGAAAAATCAAACCCTAACCAATTTCCGATTTCAGAACTGAAAAAAAAACCCCTCAAATTTAACACCGGAATCCCAGGGGAGCTATTTTTTGTACATAGCATATACCACACTATAAGTGAAATATGTGATGGTATGGTTTCTATATAAACGGCACCAAATAAATACTTCGGGCATCACACGAGAAATAAATGTGTTAAAAATGTTCTTTGATGTACCGAGTCTGTTTCAGCTCTTTAAAGCAATGTCAGTGTTTGTTTGTTTGTTTGTTTTTTTTTTTAAATGTCTTTATTTGTTCAAGGTCTACACTTTCAGAAGGTTGGCCGACAATAGGTACGACGCCACAATAGACCTTTCTTTTGTTTACAAACATGCCATGCTGGTTGGCAATACTTGGTATGGCTGGCCAAATGTTGCAAATCATTTCGTCTTCGTGACAGACGGCGTCACCAGAATCAACATAATTTTAAAAGTTTCCATAGCTGTAGAAATACATACTATCATTGCTTGTGTTGTTTTCATTACATTCAGCAATATCTTTCAACGTTTATGAAACGTTGTGTATAAATTGTGTTCAAATTGTGGTTATTTTGTATGCCTGGCTTTGATGGCTTGCCATAGTTTCCGCCATGTTGGTTGGCAAAACTCGGGCTCTGACGTTGCAAAAGAAAGGTCTGTAGCACTAGAAGCATGTATATTGAGACCTTCACCGTTGTTTTTTGTTGTTTTTTTTTGTGAAAAGTACTCTGCACCTTCTGGGTTTGGTTCACACTTTAAATTTTCCACTTCAGGAATCTCATCATAATTGCGTGATTGCCATTGTATCTACGACTCTCGCTGGTTCTTTCACTTTTTCCCCTATGGTACATTATTGACCATTCATTGAAGAGATAAGTAGTAACGTGATGTCGGTGACTGCCACTCTGCGTGACGTTGAGACTTGTGTGCGCATGTGTGAGCATGAATCATGACTGTGATTGGTCAGGACACGTTAATGCTTGTATAACGGTTTCATTGGAACTTTTTTGGTGGTTGATATATAAAACCTGATGCTAATGTCGTACACCGAATATACTAGAATAGACCTATTAAACAACAATATGCAATCTTGCCTAGCAGACAAAGGATTAAAGGTAGTATCATACCGAAACAGAAATCTTCACAGATTTACCTTTACCTGCCTGAAACGGTGTATTTATCTAGAAAAGAGTAAAACAAGTGACCACAATTATTCAAACAGAAAAGACTTAAGAAAAACTGTGGCCGTTGTCACAGTTTTCTCAAAAAAGTGGGCACCGTATGGGACTGAAATTTGCACAGATTGCTGTTACTGTATCTTCCTTGATATTTTTGCCCATGAATCTGTATTTCTTTGACAAAAACCAAAGAGAGATATTACCTTTAAACCTTCTTTAAAAACAACATTCCAGTGTAAGTACGGTTCATTTACAACGAATTTACAACAAAGTCTATTCTTCATTATAGCACGTCAGAATTCTTTTCAATGAGTGAATCAAAGTCCCTTCAACCTTGACAAAGAAACAATTTAAATATTACGTACAATATGATAAAAAAAATCGGGTTGAAGCTTAGTCTTGGTTCAAAACGTAGTTGGTGTTACTGGCTCTGACCCGCACGCACGTACATGTACGTAAAGACCTCTCTGAAACAAAATTGACTGATTCAACATGCATTAAAGGTTGTATCATACCTTGGTAAGAGGCCAAATCAGAAATTGTCACACATTTACGTATAACTTACAGGGTATGAAGATGGTGCTGGTAGAAACATGCTGTTAAACTTTTTCCGCCTGAAATGGTGTATTTATCCAGAAATTAGTAAAACAACGACCGACAATCTTTTTGATCTTTTAAAAGATCAAAAATAAAAGAGAAAACTCTTAAGAAACACTGTGGCCGTTTTTCGCTGTTTTCTCAAAAAGTGGGCAACGTATGGCACTGAAATGTTCAAAGATTACTTTTACTGTATCTTCCTTGATATTTTTGCCCACAAATCTGTATTTCTTTGACAAAAACCAAAGTATGATACTACCTTTAAACACCTGGAATTCATCGATGTTGACGTCGAACATGGCACGGGCGACGCCATGTTTATGACCCACGACCTACAACATGGTTTCGGATTGGACAATTTGCATCACGTGTTCGGATAACGTCATTCGCGAACGTAATTTTTTTAACGTGTCGAAGCGCGCACATTTAGTTCCCCCGATGACAAAATAGTTCGCTATTAAAACACTGCAGGACGGACTGAAGAACTGTTGGATTTATTACCTGTGGTTATTTATTTATCCAATACTGTTTAGAAAATCTATTCCGGCAGTGGGTGGAATGAAACGAAAGAATACACGGCTTCAGCTGACGGCCTACTTGCAAAGAATAAAATGTCTAATGTTTGCACACACACCCAAAACGCTGCAGCCAGCTTGATAGCCAATCAACATTCAAGAACAGGAATATTGCCTTATATGGCAGCAAAATGGCGTTTCTGTACACAATGGGGTCTTTGTGATACCGTCTTTCGTCACGCGTCACGTGATGTATCAATGCGCCCCGTCCACGCCCATCTGTTCTTTGGCTGGTGTAGTTGTGGCGCGGTTTACTTTCCAATCTGCACCAGAGTATCCCATTGAGTCGTTTGGGAAATTTTTGACATTCTCGACAACATGAAGTTCCTTCTTACTTTCCTCGTGGTGTTCGCTGCCAGTCTTGGTAATTATCATTTCCATTTTGTGCTCATTTCATGGGTGTGAGACAATTGTGTCTGTATTGTAGGAACTAACATTATACGCATAACTAGTGGCATATAAAACGTTCTTTGGGAGTATGGGGTTGCTCTGAAAAGGGCTGGTTAACTCGACGCTCCGGCCTGTATACTCTGGCCGTCTTCAGGAGCATGCTGCAGCTTTGGTGTGGAGACAGGATCGATTTCACCAAAACTCATCGTAACTTACTATCAATCGTAGGAGTTTTTATGCATTGAAGACCTACGTTTCGGAAAGGTCCCCTGCGATGGGTTATCCTTCGTAACTCGAGTTAAGATATATCGTAGGGCTTCGTGAAATCCACCCCTAGTAGTTATGATTTATCTCGTGAAGTCGACTATTAATGCCAAGGATTTTTTTTGACAAAACGGCTTCTAGTGAAACTGTGACGAGTCGACGGATCCTGTTCTTAACAAGTTGAAGCGATTCTTAAAGGTTGTATCATACTTTGGTAAGAGACCAAAACAGAAAATAATGTTCACAGATTGAACTATAACGTTTCAGTGTATGAAGATGATGCTGGTAGAAACCTACCGTTAAAGTATTTCCGCCTGAAATGGTGTATTTATCCAGAAATTAATAAAACAACGACCGAAAATCTTTTTAATCTTTTAAAAGATCAAAAATAAAAGAGAAAAGACTTCAGAAATACTGTGGCCGTTTTTCACTGTTTTCTCAAAAAGTTGGCACCGTATGGGACTGAAATTTTCACAGATCACTTTTCTTTGACAAAAAACCAAAGTATGATACTACCTTCAAAGTTAGTATCATACTCTGGTTTTTGTCAAAGAAGTATAGATTTCTGGGCAAAATAATCAAGGAAGATGAAGTCACAGTCATCTGTAAAAATTTCAGTCCCATACGGTGCCAACTTTTGAGAAAACAGTGAAATAAAGACACAGTATTTCTTAAGTATTTTCTCTTTTATTTTTGATCTTTTAAAAGATCAAAAAGATTTTCGGTCGTTGTTTTACTAATATCTGGATAAATACACCGTTTCAGGCGGAAACATTTTAATGGTAGGTTTCTACTAGCATCATCTTCACACTCTGAAAGTTATACGTGATTCTGTGAACATTTCTGTTTTGGTCTCTTACCAACGTATGATACTAGCTTTAATATCAATGATTATTTTTGAGACAAAACGGCTTCTAGTGAAACTGTGACAAGTCGACGGATCATGATCTTACCAATTTGAAGTGATTCTTAAACATCGTCTGCATAAGAAGCTAGATTATCATATTTTCTTTTGCATAAATTGTCCGTAGGCCAGACATCTAAATCATACGTATTACACTCTCTGAGAATTGTTATGCTATAGGAGATTTTTTGCTGCCGCAACAATTTGCTCGCCTGGTTTACCTTATTATGACGCAAGAAAAAAGTGTGAACTTCGGGGTTTGGTTAATACCCATGGAAGCATAACATCACTGTGCGTGTTGATTCTGCATGAGCAGAGTAGCGTATCCATTCACAGTCACCAAAAAGGACCAAATATAACCTTGACCCTCCGACAACTTAAAGGTTGTACGAGTAAATAATATTTTCATCGACATTTATGCCAATCAATCTGTATTTCTTTGACAAAAACTAAAGTATAATATTACCTTGAAAAATAAACAAATAATATTTCACATGCCAAAACTATGCTTTGTTGTTGTCGCTGTTTGTTGCTGTTGCTGTTGCTGTTGCTGTTAATGTTGCTGTTGCTGTTGCCGTTGCTGTTGCCGTTACTGTTGCTGTTGCTGTTGCTGTTGCTGTTGCTGTTGTTGTTGTTGTTGTTGTTGTTGTTGTTGTTGTTGTTGCTGTTGCTGTTGCTGTTGCTGTTGCTGTTGCTGTTGCTGTTGCTGTTGTTGTTGTTGTTGTTGTTGTTGTTGTTGTTGTTGTTGTTGTTGTTGTTGTTGTTGCTAACTGTTTTCAAAAAGCAACCCTCCACGTTAAAAACAATGTAGAGCCAGATTTTAAGCCAACATGTCTCAGGTCTCCACAACAAATTGAAGCACTGCACCCCCAGGTTGTAATAACCCGTCAAAATCACACAATGATATTATTGCATGACCTCATATTCGGAAAACATTTGAGGGTGCACAACATTATATGATAATCAGCTCGGCGCATTGACTTTGGAGCTAATTTTGGTGTAGTGCAGCCATATTATGGAGCTTGGATAGCGCCCTAATCTGGCCAAATAACCAGGGGCCAATTTCATAAAACTGTTAAGCACAAAAATTTGCTTAGCACAAAAATGTCTCGCCCAATAAAACAAACCACCATTGAAAATTCCATTTGATATTCATGGTCAGCGAACAACAGCCAAAGAACAATCACAAGTGATACACAACACGTGGAAATTTGGTTGTTAACCCTGTTTTTTTTTCTTAAGACAGAAATGTCATGCTTAGCAAATGTTTGTGCTTAACAGTTTTATGAAATTGGCCCCAGGTTGATTTTCAATCCGCCTTCGTACCCCAGGTGTGATTCATGGGTTGAAGTGCTACAAGTGTAACTACAACAGCGTTCTGTCTGGTAGCAGCTCCTACTGTGGCGATACGTTCAACGATGATGACCCGGCTGCCGAGACAAACGTCGTGACATGTTCTGGAGTATGCACGGTGAGTCAATGGCACGTCTGTAATCATTTGTCATTGGCAAAGTCTGCCCTTTGTCTTTGTCGTTGTCGTTGTCTTTGTGTTTGTGTTTGTCGTTGTCGTTGTCGCTGTCGTTGTCGCTGTCGTTGTCGTTGTCGTTGTTGTTGTCGTTGTCGTTGTCGTTGTCGTTGTTATCACCGTCTGTGGCCATCTTGCCAGATCACTGAGAATCACTACCAAATTGAACATCAGCTTGATTGTTCCAAGTTGGGCAGTTTAATACCTCTCTTTATCTTGCAGTAGGCCTACCCATCAAATGACAGCGTTAATTAGCACACGGCATTAACCAAATTATAACGATACGCATAGTTTCAGTCTGAATGCCGATTTCTTTTTAATATAAAATCCATACGAGCTGTCGATGTTTTCAAATTCTATAGGACGCTACAGCTGGGAACCTTAACAAAAATGACTGTTTCACTGTGTATTCATAATGCAATCTGAATACAAGAAATAAAAAAATAAGTGATGATCTGCTGTATCCCCATTGCAGAAAGGCACATCAGAAGTCTACGGAATCAATGCAGTGGAACGGGGATGCATGAACTCGACCGGGAACTGCCCTAATAAATGCCAGACGGTGTCTGGTGGCGGTTCCTCGGCTACCGCCTGTTCTTATTGCTGTTCTACCGATCTCTGCAACGGCGCATCCTCGGTGACCTTTAACCTCATGGCTGCCGTCGCCATGTTGGTGTGCGCAATGGCATTTTTGTATTGATACAGAAGTGCAAATTGCACGTTGACTGGTCTATATTACGTAGAAATAAATTTAATTTTTAAAGACCGGCCAACTGATGAAGGAGTCCGTTAAAGATCAACTATGGTTTATTTTCAGCCACAACTTGGGTGACAGTTATTTTAGTTAGGTTGTAAATGGTCACAAATTCGACGACTGTTCATAAATGATGAATAAAATTCTCATTAGACAGATTGTTTGATTCATTCATAGGCAAACCTGGAATATCTTGTCTTCGACGTTTAGTCTGTTAACCATACACGGTATATGATCGCAGTTGTTTTGGTATTATGGTGAAATTCACTTTAATAAAACAATCTTCAATCTTCTCAAAATAATGTTCTTTATAAACAGGCAATTCACAAAAGTGCGCCATCTAGAGTTTGCAACGTGAGGCACATTTTCAAGATGACCATACACGGTTTTACACTTCGAAAAGTGCGCATGCGCGGAAGTGCCTCGTTTTGAAGTTGCGATCAAAATCTAAGAAAGCCGTCAAGGTGTAAACCCGTGTATTGCATGGATCGACAAAATGTCGTGCATAATGATTGGCCAACGCGTTGCAAACTCTTGGTGGCGCACTATTTGGAATCGCCCGTATTGGAATAATAAAAAAAATGATCTTTTTCTTAGAGGATAAAATTGATTAAAAAATCAAGACTTTCTGTGAAGATTAATTGGAACTGGAGATGCCCCCCCCCCAAAAACCTTTGTTTTCAAAGAGAGGTGGAAAGGATAAGGGGGAATTAAGCAAAATATGGAAGCCATTTAATTACGATTTTAATAGTTAGATAAAAAAGAAGTGCATAGGAATGCGCGGTATTTTTGAACGCATGAGGGCGCTGTTAGGTGTACAACTTTATTTACTTCCGGGGGTACGGTCCGGTTAATTGTCAATTGAGCAGAGGTCATTTATGGAAAATTTTGGGATACAATAGAAGTGTATATTTTTACTACGACATGTACGAGTTGTATTCTGACACAGCGGTACACAAGAACAAGGCATTGTCAAATGACCCCCGGAAGTAATTCGAAGCGCCCTCAAGCGTTCAAAAATACCGCGCATTGTGCACGTTGGAACTTATTTTTATATATATATATATATAAATAAAGAATGTAACTTTTTTATAAATTGCCAATCTTGGTTTTCTCTGAAATTTTGATCAAATGTTGCAGTCGATGATAGAAATAAAATCTTGAAAGCTGTCTCGTGATAATAATGATTTGGTCAATTCATTGTGTTTTTTTACGAGGTTTGTGATTCATTACTCCACTTAGGCTTTTTAAAATGTATTCGTCACAAATTTTGGTTCAACGCTGGTGAAGAATTTTTTTTTTTAGATTTTGAAAGGTAAACAAAGACAAAATGACTGAAGCGGGACTCGAACCGGCGATCTCCCCAACACCGTACAGGCGCTCTACCAACTGAGTCATCCAGCCATATATACGTTGGTGGTGTCCCTAATATTCAATTATCTTTGTTCGTTGGTTAGATTCTGTTCTCCTTACAACACGTCATCTGGATAATTGTGCAAGTTTCATTAATTTCCCCCTGCTCCAATGTAAATTGTATTTTTCTTGCCATTTCTCTCTTGTTTCCTTTTCTCTACAATTAATCATTCTGGCAGGCGACCCGAGACCTGCTTGTATTTTCGAATCTGGCTTTATCATGAAGACCACCCCCTTGCCGTGACCTAGGCCTATTACTTCATAGAATCCGTTACGGCCTATTTTTTGTGCTTACGGGGGTCGATTTCAAGAAGCCCTACGATCGATCGTAGCTCGAGTTACGAAGAATAACCCATCGTAGGGGGCCTAACCTACATGGGACTGCAATGCATCATAAGTCCTACGATTGATAGTAAGTTGCGATGAGTTTGGTGAAATCGACCCGGGTACTGCAACGCTTGAAATCTATTTCATGTTATCCGTTAGCGAAAGATTTCCAGGGTAGGCCTAACCTTAATTATTTTCTGCTAATGCGCCGTCATTATGTATTCTGCAGAAAAACCTTGTTCACCGTTACAAAGAAGAAAACTCTCCAGTGAAAAACGCTAACTGTAACCCAAAGAAGTTTAGTAACGTAAGCGAAGAATTCTTGCTAACGGTAACGGATTCCATAAAATTGGGCCCCGTTTAGCTTTGGTCACAAACCTCACTCCTGGTGGCTTTCCTCGCACATAGGTTTCAATAATTAAAATGTTTCATTATTTTATATGCCGAGTAAATTTCACATCAATGTGAAAGAATTTTCATAAATAGCGCTCTGCACTAATGACGTCACAAAATCCCCGAATGTCACACAAGCATTGTAACATACGCAGTGTACATATGCACGCGGATACACACACACGTTTGCATGGTTGCAATGTTTGTCTGAGATCATGAACAGGTGATATTTTTAGCGCAATTGCGGAGCCCTATTAATGGAACGCGTTGTTCGTTTCCTTAATAATAAGAATAATATTAATTTGGGCATTTATATAGCGTTCTTACACACAAGAAGGGTATCACAACGCTTTATACATTATCATTATCCCTGATCATCGGGCCCATTATTTCATCATTCCTGAAACAATTTCAGCTCCCTCGAGAGTATACAGCCCGCAGCTGCCTGCAAAGTGTGCAGGGCTAATCAAACAAACAAAGCCATCTCTACCCTCACAGGTACCCATTTACAACTGGGTAAAGAGGAGCAATGTATAACAAAGCGTCTTGCCCAAGGACGCTAGCACCATTAGCCCATGGCTGGATTCGAACCTACAATCTGTAGAATGACCGCAAGATCTTGGGTATGACACGCCAGACCACTAGGCCACAGTATGGTTCATTCAAGGCCTATACTTTCACTGTTGGTTGACAATAATAAGTACGACATTATTGCATCAGAGGTCGATTTCACCAAACTTACTATCGATCGTAGGAATTGTGAGGCTTTGCAGCCCTACGTGGGATACGATGGGCTATCCTTTGTAACTACAGTTACAATCGATCGTAGGACTTCGTGAAATCGACCCCAGGAATGTTTGTATCACGAGACATTCACAGTTTTTAATGAAAAGTACGTCGCACCTTGTTGGTTTCATTCCAGGCAGTTTCCACTTCTGGTATCTTATCATAATTACGTTTTGTGCGACCCTCGCTGATTTATTTACATAACATTTTTGTTCTGTAGTGAAATACACGGGTTTACACCTTGGCGGCCATCTGAGATTTTGATCGCAACTTCAAAACGAGGCACTTCCACGCATGCGCGCTTTTCGAAGTGCAAACCCGTCCATTGTCGAAGACAATACACGGGTTTACACTTCGGCGGTTTTGATCGCGACTTCAAAACGAGGCACTATCACGCATGCGCACTTTTCGAAGTGTAAACCCGTGTATACGGGCCTTTCACAATTTAGAGCGCCACCAAGAGGGCAGGAGGGAGAGGCCGATTTACGCGGTGCATGATGGGAAATTGTCGACATCGGAGATTTTTCCCATATACGTTCAACGTTATATTGCTAATTCTTTGGTCGTTTTGTGAGTTTATTTCACGTGTTATCACTATGGTTTATGTTTGCGTATCTTTCGGGTGCACAGCACACACATCCAAACTGGAAAACATAGAGAAATAGCTAAGGAAGAAATATATACGGTGGGTTAAATGGCGAAGACGATTGAACGTATAGGGGAAAATTCTCCAATGTCGACAATTTCCCACCATGCACCGCGTAAATTGGCCTCTCCCTGCTGCCCTCTTGGTGGCGCTCTAAATTGTGAAACGCCCGTTTTGACGTTTCATTGAAGTGATAAATGCTGACGTGATACTGGTGACTGCCACTCGATACCTTTGTGCGCATGTGCGGGTGTGAATCTTGACTATGATTGGCCAGGACACCATAATGCGTTGACATACGGTTTCAGGAAACTTGCAATGGTGCATTCGTTTAGCTCCCCCGGCCGGGTGAGCCCTTTTTAGGAATGGTCGTGTTTTACTGCACAAAACAAGCCAGAGAATGGGGACGAGGTTGACTGGTGTCGACCCGGGGGAGCTAAACGAATGCACCCTCTAATGGTTAAACGTGCATAATGGTAAGGTGAAACCCCTCAAAAATGCTACAATAAGCCTAATACTACTATGCAATTTTGCCAAACAAACAAGGTTTAAACCTTCTTTGAAAACACATTCCAGAGCAAGTACGGATAATATTTCCAAAGAATTCAATCCGGTTCCGTATCCGGTTCCACGAAGTCCATTTATCATTTGCCCGAGAAAAACAAAATACAATATGAGGGAAAAACCGGGTTGTAACTTTGAAAAGAAGATATGTGTGCTGATTTGCACGCATACCCAAAACGCTACAATAGGCCTAATGAACCGATATACAGTCTACAATCAGGAATTTGCCTTATATGGCATCAAAATGACGTACAAAATTGGGTTGGTCTAGGGCCTTTCTCAAATCTCGGCTCCGGCTCAGGCTCCGGCTCCGCCTCCATTTCGCGAATCCATTTCAAAATTACAGGTATCAAAATACAGGATTGCAGTTGGGAAGTAGATGGTTTGAAAAGGACAACAGAGCTTTAGCTTCAATGGCAATCCACAACCTATCTTTTCTGCGTATGAAAACAGAGACGAAGCCGGAGCCGGAGCCGGAGCCGAGCTGTGAGAAAGGCCCTTTATTGTGTCCAATGTTTTTGCGTCACGCGTCACGTGGTACGTTTCTCACGGTCCTCACCCATTAGGCATATGACTGGTGTTGTAGTACAGTTTACTTTTCAATCAGCCCCAGAGTATCCTGTGAACAGTTAATGGTTTGTGCGCAAATCCTCTGCCATTCTGGACAACATGAAGTTCCTTCTTACTTTCCTCGTGGTGTTCGCCGCCAGCCTCGGTAATTATCATTTCCATTTTGCTTTCATTTAAAGATGGTAGAATATTGTGTTTGCATTGTAGGAACGTTGATGTCTATCTTTCAATCTGAATGTCGGTACTGTATTATTTAATGTTGAGTCACAATTCGGCCGAGAATAGTGCGAACGTACTGTGGCAAACTCAAACTTGTACCTCGTCTGGATTAATCTGTTTTATGGTGTTGCGCTAGTGTCATTCCATTTATCCAGAAAACCAATACTATTTCTTCCTAGGAGAACGTCAGCCTATGCCCTTACGAAGCAGAAATTGAGTCAAAAAGCTTGGAATTCATTTTTGTTTTACATGAAAATGTATGAGTTCGTGAGCTACGCGTACGCATACACATACACATACACATACACAACACGTAGGCAGCGTACAGTCCACTGCGAACATTTACATGTACACGTGCATTCACTTGTGTCAAACTCCTCAACAAAAACAAGACTCCTGGGGTTGACTGCCTTACGTCTGAATTTTTCATCTCTTTCTGGCCCCTGTTTAAAAATGACCTTTTGGACGTTCTCAACTTCTGAATTATCAACGATTCTTTGCCTCTTTCGTTTCATAAAGCTGTCATCACCTTAATTCCCAAGAAAGGTGATGTGATGTGGAGCCGTGGTGTATACCTCCTCTCCCGGGCCCTGATTCCCCTTTTTTTTCACCCCGATTTTAAGTTTCTATTAATTTACTTCGACATATAAAGTACATATTTATTCACTCTGACTTTAAGTATTGTCACATTACTGTCATTTATGTCTGCTCTTACTGTCTCATTACGGTCTTCAACTTTTACTCTTTGTCATACCCTTTGTCACATTACTGTCATTTACGTCTACCCTTACTGTCTTTTCTGAACACCGTAAAGGCGCTCTGCCAACTTTCCTTTTCCATGTAAAACTGTTCCAATTTTTATGACTCGATTTCTGCATCGTACTCTGAGCCCCTAAGTGGAATGGATGCCCCAGGCAAGAGGCTATTTGGAAAACACACACAAAGAAGGAAAAGAAAACACAACAATAATGATAAACGTGAATAGGTCACACAATCACAAATATAACAGGCATACCATAAGGTCGGCCTACGTGCGATGTTGTGTGTACAACCTCCGTCAGGGCCGAAGTTCTTTAGAAACAGGTCTTCTATTATTCAAGTGTATTGGTATTTTTCCATTTCCAAACTCTTTGATATGCCCTCAATAGCAGTTCAATGGCGCATAATGAATGGTGAGCCGACGAGAGATTTTTCACATGTGGTATGGGGATTCGAATGCCTGTGTTTTTTTCGACATGTTACGCTACAGATCTCGTTGTTGTTGTTGTTGTTTGTTTGTCTGTTGTTGTTGTTGTTGTTGTTGTTGCTGTTGTTGTTGTTGTTGTTGTTGTTGTTGTTCGTGTTGTTGTTCTTGTTCTTGTTCTTGTTCTTGTTGTTCTTGTTGTCAGCTCACTGTTAGCACTACTCTTTTAATTTGTGTATTTTCGTATTTACTCGGTTTTGTCTTGGTTTATTGTGCTCCTGTCTTTATACATATTTGTTACTGTTTTTGGAAAATAAAGTTTTTCCTTGAAAAGTCAAAAAAAGTCTTGTTCTTGTTCTTGTTGTTCTTGTTCTTGTTCTTGTTGTTCTTGTTGTTGATGATAAAAAAATGCTTAAATCACGATAATTATATATACCTCCTTTTGCAACTTTACATTCCTAGGTTTTGCCAACAAAAATGGCGGAAACAATGGCGAGCAACAAAGCCAAGCAAAACCATATAAACACAATTTGAACACGTTTCACAAACATCAGAAGATATTGAGGATTGTAATGCACACAATACAACCAATTGGGGTATGCTATATTAACAGCCATAATAGGTTTTCTAAAATGTTGAATTTTGACACGTATTCTGTTAGGAAAATGACATATAAATTATTGCAACATTTGGCCGCCATTGCCAACCTCCAACAGTTGTTTGTGAACAAAAGAAAGGTCTTTATAGAGCAGAGCCGTTAATAAAGAGAGTTTGGCCCACTGCGCCATGTTGGGGACCTACGATGGAGGCGCGTACACACGCGCGCGTGGTCGCGCAAACTATTTTAGCAATTTTTGTGTGTCTAATAAACCCCTCAAAAAAGTTCTGCAACTCAAGTTTGAGGGGTTTTATCTTTTTTGTTACCGATCTATGAACAGTTAAACTGACATCATTGGAAAGCTTCTTTATTCCTCTTTACAATGGTGTGCCATTTGTTGTGATCATGAAATCATGGAATGTGTATTTCTCCTGAATAAAGGGCAAAGGCGGTTCAGTGAAATATTGCAGTTGATTGACTCAAAGTTGGTCCTCAACATGGTGCCTTGTATTCACGTGAGGGCTATTGACCAATCATAAATGAGATGCCTGAAACCGAGTTGGCCAAACTCTCTTTATTTACGGCTCTGATATAGAGACGACGATAGGGCCCTCACGCAGCGAGGCCAAAATAATAACACTGGTTTTTCAATCCATCCAGGTGTAATCCAAGGGGTAATGTGCTACGTGTGTAGCTACAACAGCATAGCAGCATACGGCTCTGCCTCCTACTGTGGCGATTCCTTCAATGAACCGGCTGCATCGGCAAGCGTCGTGACATGTTTGGGAGTATGCACGGTGAGTCAATTGCACTAAATGCATTCTAGTCATTTAGCAAAGTCTAGCCGTTGTCGTTATCGTTATCATTTACATTGCCATTGTCATCGTAATTGTCGTTACTATTGTCATTGTCGTTGTCATTGCCATTGTCATTGTCAATGCCAATGTCAATGTCAATGTCAAAGTCAATGTCAATGTCAATGTCAATATCGTCGCAATTACCATTGTCGTTGTCGTTATCAATGTCATTGTCGTTGTCGTTGTCGTCGTATCTGGCCATCTTGCCCAAGGTCCTTCTGAAATCACTACCGTTCCATACCTATCCAATCACACATCTGCTTCCTCGTTACAAGCTGGGCCGTGGAAAAGCTTTCTCGATCTCACAGTGCCTCATCAGATTGGATCTTGAACCTTTTTTTGTCTAAGATATCTCATTGGCACACAGGGGAATCAATCTACCTTCAAATAATCCTGCAGATAACGATACGAAGATTTTCATTCCGAATGCTGATTTGTCTTTATATAAAGCTCGCAATTGCTGTCAATGTCGTCATATTCACTGGATCTGGGAAGCTTAAAGGTAGTATCATACTTTGGTAAGACACCAAAACAGACATGTTCTCAGATTTACGTACAACTTTCAGGGTTTGAAGATGGTGCTGGTAGAAACCTACCGTTAAAATTTTTCAGCCTGAAATGGTGTATTTATCCAGGAATTAGTAAAACAACGACCGAAAATCTGTTCGATCTTTTAAAAGATCAAAAATAAAACAGAAAAGACTTAAGAAATACTGTGGCCGTTTTTCACGATTTTCTCCAAAAGTGGGCACCGTATGGGACTGAAATTTTCACAGATGACTGTGACTGTATCTACCTTGATATTTTTGCCCATGAATCTGTACTTCTTTGACAAAAACCAAAGTATGATACTACCTTTAAAACAAACCAAAAATACAAAGTTAGTGTTTCTCGTAATAGTTAATCATATGCCATTTTGTAAACTAAACAAAAAATTCAAAATGATGTGATGTTCTTTATTTGCAGAAAAACAAGGTAGAACAAAGCGGTGTTATATTAGTGGAACGGGGATGCCAGAACAGCAACCAGACCTACTGCGCAGATACATGCTCATCCAGGTCATTTAACGGTATCTCATTTTCCGTCTGCAACCACTGCTGTTCCACCGATCTCTGCAACGGCGCATCCTCAGTGACCTTTAACATCTTGGCTGCCGTCGCCATGTTGGTGTGCGCACTTACATTTTCGTTCTAAGTAGAAGTAGAAGTGTAAGTGCAACATTGACTGGTTTAAGTAATCCTATTACGTAGAGGTAGTTTAGTTTTAAATTTGAGACCAGCCAAATGGAATTATCCATTGAAGATCAACTGTATTAGTCTTTCTCGGATTCATTTTCAGCAGCAATTTTCGCTATCATATCAACTAGTTTACAAAAGGTCACGAATTTGAGGGCTGTTCGGGAATTCGAAATCATTTGCATATATATCTTGGTGATGCAGGGCGAGGCTATGGAGGACGAACATTGGCCATCTTTTTCTTCCAGCACTCTGAGTAGCAAAAAAACGCAGATTTTACGTTTTGGTTGGATGACATTTTTCATTTGCACGAAGGCCCCGTGCTTACGTACTTTATGGACGGCCCCTTAGTTTAATCTGCTTTAGAGGTAGTAAAAAGGTGGACAGGTGGAAAATTACATCCAACTTTTCGTCTTTCATACTTCGACTTGAACCAATAACGCTATATAATCTGTATAATGTGTTTAAGGGAAATTACCTTGTAATTAAAACGCTTCATTTAAAACTAGGCTCTTGGTTTAATACGGGCGATTCACAATCGTACGCCACCAAGAGTTTTACAACGCGTTGACCAATCACAACTCAGATTGGGTTTGCAAATACCGCGCATCGTGATTGGCCAACTCGTTGCAAACTCTTGGAGGCGCACTTTTGTGAAACGCCAGTATAGACCTTTCTTTTGCAACGTCACAGCCCGAGTTTGTTTAACCAACCAAGATGGCGGAAACTATGGAGAGCCATTAAAGCCGGACATAAAAAAAAATTATCTTAATTTGAATACAATTTTTACACAGTGTTTCATAAACATTGAAAGATATTGCTGAATGTAATGGAAACAAAATTTCACGAGCAATAATGGCATGTGTTTTGGCATGTGTTTTGCCGTGTTTCGAGAAGACGAATTTTCAACATTTGGCCGCCCATGCTTACCAGCAGCAAAATGTTTATAAACAAAAGAAAGGTCTTTTGCATGTTTAAAACAATTATACTTCCCATGTGTAATTAAGAGCCTCAATTTTAAATATCTACTATCTTGATGCTAGTACTTTATAACTGTTTTATTATTTACTGTTGGAATAAAATAAAACATATTATACAATTCCTACTAATCTAAATTCACCTCAAGATTCATTAAGATATAATAGTTTGTTTCAGTTTTCTAAAATTTGTATATAAGGGAAACCGGTTGGCGTATGGTGGTGAACATTTGGGAGACATCGGCCAATTGGGTAACACTTCGATGTCTTCCTAAAGTTATTCCCGAAAACTAGAATTTTTTTTAATGGATTAAGTGGAACTGGAAAGATCAAAGAGAATTCGATATCCCAAGATAACTGGAAAGGGAAATTTAAAGGCAGCGTACAGGATTTGCCAGGCTTCCAAAACGAAATTATTGAGTTTGAGACAGAAAATGGAGTGTATAGTTCGCAAACAGTGCAAACAGTCACCATGGGAAATCTTGGGTTTTTCAAGGGAATCAAAATTTAGCGTCTTTAAAAAAGATCGTTCGCCCGAACGATTATGTAACATTTCGAAAGCGTGGTGTACACGCGAAGGCTTTGGAGGAGGCAAGATTATTTCGGCCGTTTATTTCTGCTATTCAGATGAACAAAGCATACAAGGGTACATAAAACAATGTCTGTAAGGAAGTTTAAGACCTTCACTTCTGTTTAAGTACCAAATTCAGCCCAAACACACATCTCTGCAAATGCATTATGCTCCCTTTAAGTGGAACTGGAAAGGGGAACTTAAAGATCAAAGATAACTTGGGAACTGAAGCGGGAACTGGTAAAGTAACATCTACAAGAACTTGAAGATCAGGAAGAACTAAAACAATAAAGAGGGGCCAAAAAAATTGGAAACCGTGTAAATAATTAGCGAGAATACAAAACATGGTGTCGATTTCACCAACTCATCGTAACTTACTACCAATAGTAGGACTTGTGATGCACTGCAGCCCTACGTAGGATACGATGGGTTATTCTTCGTAACTTGAGTTACGATCGATTGTATGGCTTTTTCGTGAAATCGTCCCATGGTCAGTTCGTTAGCTGGAGTAAAGAAAATGCATATGAAGTAATGTACACTTTAAAACCCAATTCATTTTTATTTTTAAACATATTTTATATTATTTCGTTTGTCTTTCAAAATTTATAAAATGTTGCAGTTGATGAAAGAAATAAAATCTTGAAAGTTGTATCATGATAATAAGGACTAAATTGTTCAATTCATTGTTTATGTTCGAGGTGTGTGACTCGTTATTCCACTGTGGCTTATTTATCAGAATTGGGGTGTATTTCCGACGGAGCATTATGAAATAAAACAAAAACATTCTCTTAAAAAGAAAACTTGTCACAATAATGTTACCAAAAGATGCCAATGAAGTAAATAACCAACACACCCCGAAAATATCCCGACTCATGGTATTAATTTATTATGAAAACCATAATGATTTAGAAAATAATGACTCGGTCTCTGGTCAGACCAAAGATGTGAAATACGGAGCTTCTCACAATAGGGGCCGTCCATAAAGTACGTACGCACGAAATGTCGACTTTTATTTACCCTCCCTCCCCCTCTGTACGCAAGGCGTACGCAATGGTCCCAACCCCCCTCCCCCTAGTCTTGGTCCAAGACTGTAAAGCTCGATAACGGACCCCATCGTGCCACTGCGCCCTCTCGTGATTTCATTTGACCCAGTTGCTCGCATTACAGTCTTGGGCATTTCCTATGAATTGTTTAACTTTTTCTTTATTTTTACTTCGGATTTCCGGAGGAACCAATCAGCGCCCGCAAAAATCCAGTTGAATTGGTATCTAATGAATATGGATGACCTGTAACGAATGACCTATGTGTACCATGCTTATGCAGTATCGTACGTGACTAGTACTGTACTATGCTTCGGTGTCGATCGTGGGATCGGGAAAAGTCACGGTGCGCTGTGGTATTGTCATGGGGAATTGAAATAATGTCTGCGTTGCCTACTGCTTGCTATAGTTGTCATGATAGTATACTTACTATTCATCGCATAGTATACAAATAATGAATGTTTATGAGTGGAATGGTAAAAATAATTTCATGAGGTGACAGATGGACTGTTCCATTTCACGAGGCGAAGCCGAGTGGAATGGAACAGTCCATCTGTCACCGAATGAAATTATTTTTTCCATTCTACGAATGTGAAACATTCATTATTTGTTTTATATAACATCTAAGTAGATCTTTGTCATTTGATTTTGGTTGGAGGATAACATTTTAAGAGTTAGCGAGACAAAAAAAGCTTAAAATCTTGGCAAACTATATTGCTCTTATTACAGTAACGCGCGTTGCACACCAACGCGTACGCGCGCACGCAGTGACAAATAAATGGAACGCCGCTTGACCAATCACGTATAAGAGTCCCTGGCGTGCAATGGTACAAATCGGATGGCACCAAAAATGCACGGTGGATGGTACAAATTTCAACGGTTGTGACGTAAGCCATGGATTGGTCTATTTATCACATATCACGTGACATACAATCCTCCAATCAAATGACAAGGATCTACTAAGGTGTTATATAATCGGACATGCCTGATGCATGAGGGCATTGAACACTGTTACTATACACACGATCTATTTCTATTATGGTAAATATTACAACAGAAAGCTGGTGGTACACACACATTGTGGGTGCGTAATTAACTCTAGCTTTCCACAAACGAGACACTACCGCATGGATTTGAGGGTAGCCGCCATGATGTGTCTGCGATTCAACAAGCACGGAATCGATCGTGCAGCTCAGACTGCACGCGCTGAGACAATAGATATATAAGGATTTTTTTATAATGTCTGGCCGAGACTGTCTGGACGCGGACTGTCTCGCGTTTGTTAACCGAATTTCAGCAGCTCCAACCGTGACGCTCACACGGCCCGCTTGGCATCCTATTTTGCATTTCAACGTAAATCATGAATATTCATAATAAGGTACCTAATTGGCATACAAAGGCCACGCCTGGGTTTACAGGAAATGCCCAAGACTGTAATGCGAGCAGCTGGGTCAAATGAAGTCACGAGAGGGCGCAATGGCACGATGGGGTCCGTTATCGAGCTTTACAGTCTTGGACCAAGACTACCCTCCCCCTGTACGCATACGCATTTCACGTTAGGTTTTTCACTTCTCATAGTACCTTGCTTTAGCATCATAAATATGTCATAATCATCCGGGCTTGTACCGTTATTGGGACGTCACTTTCAAATTTTGAAATGAAGTGTAACAGATTTTTATACATTTACAGATGTATATTATATAACAGATGTATATTACAGAACAATTTTTTTAAATGATGATTAAAAAACGTGGAAGAAAAAAGAATCCACATTGATGCACGCGTTCAAAATTTACATCCGCGCTGACCAGGGACCGACTTTTTTTTTTTTTTTTTTTTAGTTTGGCCTAACAAAGAATGTTCTGTCAGATAGTCGCGTTGTTTTAGTCTAGCGCCCTCTATAGAGCACCGCAGTATCGCAGAAAGAGGCTCCTTTTCGAAACGAAGCGCAGGCTCAGGCTTCGGTTCCGTCATCCAAATGCTGAAAATACAGGTTGTGGTTTTTCATTGAAGCTGAAGCTCTGTTTTCCTTTTCAAACCAAAGAATCTACTTCCGAACCTCAGCCAAAAGCCTCTATTTTGATAGCTGTTATTTTATAATGGATTCACAAAATGGTGCCGGGGCATGAGCCGGAGCCTGAGCCTCAGTTTCGAAAACGCCGTCTGTTCACTAACACACGGTCTAAAGGCGCCATTTCAAATTGAAAAAGATCACCATCAGACTAATGCGTCGTCCAGTTGAGATATTCCAAGTTCAATCGCGATGGAGTCATTTATCTGTCATGAATGTGCTTTGTGTGCACAATGATAAAAAAATCAACAACAAATATTGAATTACTGCGTCGCTTCGATTGTACACGTTATGTGAATGCCCTATAAGATTCCCAAAATACCAATGTCATAAAAGACATAGCGTGACGTTGAGGATTAATCAGTTAATGATTAACTAGGTATAATGTGTGTGGGCTTGGCTTTGGCGCGCAAAATAGTCATGGTACTTATCGTCTGCAATGGGCTAATTGAAATTACACGCTATCTTACTCAGTGCTCGTGCATGTTTGTCATTAATGATTAACTATCGTTAATGGCACATCGACCTAACTGTTTAACCTTTCAAGTTAACGACGGCGTTGATCATCTGGTTCAAACAGGCATTTAACCTGGTGATATGTTTACTGTACAGTAATTTGAACTTCATTGAAGTACACGTTATCCTAATGACTTCTCAACGTAATTTGATGTTTTCAAAGTCCTCACTATTACGCTACAAAACCTCTATCCTCTGTGTTTTCTCAAAAAGTGGGCACCGTATGGAATTGAAATTTTCACAGATGACTGTGACTGTATCTTCCTTGATAGTTTTGCCCATGAATCTGTACTTCTTTGACAAACAAAAAGCATGATACTAACTTTAAATGTATTTCAATTGCTCCGGTTAGACGTACATAAAATTCACACAATGCTCAAAGTCAGTGCGTATCCCTTTGTTTCGTTTGTTTCAATTTATTTTTATTTGTATTTTCCACTTTGACAACAAAGTGTCATGTCCAAAGCAGTAAAATTATGCGTCTGCTCCCATCGAGTTTTCAACAAAAGTTGATTAATATTGAGTACACGATTGGTAACATACACAAACAGAAATGTTCACAAATTTACTTTAAAGGTATAATACATGATTGGTAAAGGTCTCAGAAAAGCTTAACTTAGTCTGTTCATTAGAAAATAAGCCTGTAAAAATTTAAGCTCAATCGGACATTTGAGACACAAGAAGGAAAAAATCCCGAAAACCTGACTTAATTTTTCCTATAAGACATAAAAAATGCTTTTGAGATCAAAACTGTGTTCGGTATATGTGTTTTAATATTTTCCTGATAAATACACCATAACGGTATGTTTCTACCAGCACAATCTTCATATCCTGAAAAGTTATGCATAAATCTGAAAGCATTTCTGTTTGGGTATGTTAACAATCCTGTACTGTACCTTTAACTTTCAGAATATGAAGATGGTGCTGGTAGATACGTCATAGAGCCGTTAAAATATTGGGCTGAAATGGTGAAGGTATCTATAAATTAGTAAAACAACGATCGAAAACAGTTTTGATTTTGGGGTGAGATAAAAACTCCTTTGAATTAATTTACAAGTACCGTGATCGTTTTTCAATGTTTTCTAATGTTTCTGATTATGATATTAGCTGAATATTACACAGGTTCGTTTTTATTTTATGACAGATAAAAACATAATACATAATGTCATTTTAAAACATAATGTCACCTTAATTCTCTATCCTGTATTATGCCTTTAAATGACTTTAACATAACTTTGCCTAATGTAATGGCGGTGCCTTGTTTCTATGTGACCACATGACTAATTATTTTATTAATGAAGCGAAAATCCCCCGTTTTTGAAAAATGGTATTTACCGCTAACCCCTTTCTAAATGTAATGTGAGTCACTGGAATTCGTCCCAAGGAACCCAATACAATTGACACGGGTGAGGTCGATTTTTTTTAACGATGATGTTTGCTGTCGGGATAAAATACAAACAAGTGCGCCGGACCTTTGTACCCTCCCTAACCGTTAGGTTAAACAAAAGAAAAAAACAAGTGTAATCTATAAGCGTTTTTTTATATTTGAGTTATGCGAGACACTACGCGCCTTTTTTGTTCTATTTGGGGTTCGCACTCACTGTGTGTGATGTTATGGGACGTCTGTAGCTAGCTTGCCACCTGTGTGATTTGAATAACAAGATGAAGACCGTGATGCAAGTGAAGTGGATTTATGTGAGCATAGCCTTGTTGGGACTTGTACTGAGACATGGAGTTTCTGCTGCATGTGAGTATAACACATATTACGTCTGGTAATAATAATTATACTCTTCGCATAATAATCACTGAAACTAACATTGCAGAAACAAAATGGCGGATTGGTGCAATAGGGCGTAGGCAGAGGACTGCGTCCCTAGCCTTCGTGCACGGTATCGACTGACAATCAGTAGAACTCTTGTTATGAATTAAGGAGCCAAGGCATATAATTAGTGCTAACAGTCACTGTTGAAATTTAACATTAACACTAGGTTAGCCCTATAGGACGTTTGGTAAAGTGGGACCTTAAATTGCGAATCATCAGGAAATGTTTTAAAATGTTGTTACGTTTCTATTTGTTTTTATCATTCTTGTAATAGTAATACAAATAATATACATGTTTCGTTTAAAGGTAATATCATACTTTGGTTTAAGTCAGAGAAACTCAGTTCCATGGGCAAAAAAAAATTGGAAGATACAGCAACAGTCATCTGTGAAAATTTCAGTCTAATGCGGTGCCCACTTTTTGAGAAAACAGCGAAAACCGCCACATTATTTCTTAAGTCTTTTCTCTTTTATTTTTGATCTTTAAAAGATCAAAAATAATTGTTGCGATTGGTTTTACTGTTTTCTGGATACATACAGCATTTCAGACAGAACAAATGTAACGGTATGTTTCTACCGGCACCACAGGCGCGGTTCTAGAGTCAAAATTTTTGGGGGGCTAGAAGAGCCATTATTTTTTTTTGGGGGGGGCTAGAAGACCCAATATTTTGGGTTCTTCTAACACTCGCTTCTGCCATGTCTTATTAGGGGTCGAAAAACATGCACATTATAGCCCACACAACACGTTTTTTATGTAATTGGCGCTTAATAACTGAAAAAATCCAGTATTTTCAAGATTTTTTTTTTCACTTGCATTTTTTTGGGGGGGCTAGACAAAATTTGTTGGGGGCTACAGCCCCCACTAGCCCCCCCCCCCCCGTAGAACCGCGCCTGCGTCACCACCTTTATACCCTGTACGTTGTATGTAAATCTATGAAGATTTCTGTTTCGGTATGCTACCAAAGTATGATACTACCTTTAAGTAAGAACTAGTTATCGAATCAAAACCTAATGGTGTGTGAGTTTGTATTGGCATTCTAAACGTGAACTTATAAACAAAATAAATGCAAACCCCTTTGGCATAATATTTGTTTTCTCGTACAATATTATTTTATTTGAATGCTATTAAATTTCATTGTTTTAAATTCAAACTATTTTTTTATTGTATTCTAATTAACCTCAATTAAGTTGTTTTTTATGCATGTTATTTTTTTCCTTTTTGCCCGATTAATCTTATTCCATAATTGTTAGCATTTCTTAGGGCCACATTGTTTTAAAGGTAGTATCATACTTTGGTAAGAAACAAAAAAAACACAAATATTCACATATTTTACGTATAACTTACCGTGTATGAAGATGGTGATGGTAGAAACATACCGTTAACATGTTACCGCCTGAAATGGTGTATTTATCCAAAAATTAGTAAAACAACGACCGAAAATCTGTTTGATCTTTTAAAAGAAACAAAATAAAAGAAAAAAAACTTAAGAAATGGTGTGGTTGTTTTTCACTGTTTTCTCAAAAAGTGGGCACCGTATGGAACTGAAATGTTCACAGATGACCAAAGTATGATACTACCTTTAAGTACATTGTTTTCCCTGGTCAACTTCATTGATAATGCTTAGTCTTAGTGGTGTCATCTCCCCCTGCCCATGCGCATTACTTGTTTCTATGTTCATTGTAATGTATTCTCTATATTTGTCTTGTTGAATACATGTTAATGATAATAACAAAAGGGACAATAAAGTCTCAAGATGGAAGGCAGGCATGAACAAAACCAATGGATAGGATTTGAAGCTTTGCGTGGTGGAAGTAACGTAATAAGGAAAGGTTTGCGGAGACTCCATTTATAAACTCTTTATAGATGTGTGAGAAGTTTGATCTCGATGTTCCGGCCAGTGTACTCTGGCCGTCCTCAGGAGAGTGAGGACGGCCAGGGGAGTGCCAGAGTACACTGGCCGGAACGTCGAGGTCCAACTTCTCACCGATTCTTTTCAGAACTACACATCTATAAAGAGATTATACATGGTGTTTCTGCAAACCTTTCCTTAAAACCAATGGAGCTACTACCAAAAACTTCAAGTTAAAACAAAAGAGGAACAATTTGAGTCCATGCACGAGTAAAAGTGCTTAAACACTGAGGTGGGCGGGGCTCGTTTGTTTGAAGTTAGGGGATTCTACCATGAAGTAGGTCGCATTACAGGAATATTTGTCATTATTTGTGTAGGTGGTGCATTTGTTAAGGTCTTTGGGGACGTAGAAACTTTCAAGCCTCAACTCTCGTCTTCCGCTTGAGCGTAGATCGGTTGATTCTTCGGGAGTTTGTTTTTAAGAGCCAGCTGGGTTGGTAAGGTTAAGGTTTGATGGGGGTGAATCTCGCAGGGGAGAACGTATCCCCGTGACTCCTGGCAAGCCACAACCCTCACCATCAGGGGGCAATTTCATAGAGCTGCGTAAGCACCAAAATTTGCTTAAGCACAAAAAAACCTAATACATAAAATCCGTATGCCAGCAAAACTCCTCTCAAACATTATGCTCAGCAAACAATGGTCGAGTACAAGTCAAAAGCAATGAACATTTAATTGGTAGGTTTGATCAAGGAAGACTTTTCAAGCTTAAGCAAACTTTCTGCTTAAGCAGCTCTACGAAACTGGCCCCAGCGCCCATCCTGTACACGCACTTTAATTGTTGAACAGGTCGTGAATTTCTCATGAACCAGGAGATATGCCAAGCTTCCTCGAGGCAGCTCAGACATAGCATCTCCTAGCTTCAGAGTGGCGTCTGGTGACATTAATGACTTCCCCACTTCGCACGTGATAAAATGGTCTTGCTCTATTTTTTGTCCAGACCCATAAATAAATTATTGTAAAATGGGAGACTTTTGAAACGTTGGCGGCAGCAGATTGAAAATCCCTTTTGCTAGATCTGAGCATGCGCGCGGAATTGTGAGCATGCGTGCATTGTTGTGCGCTTGAGTGCGCGTGCGCTATCAAGATGTTTGAGACACATTACCTCACAAAATGTGAATGTTTGCATAAATCTAAGAAAAAGAAGGCCAAATGCTTTAAGTTGTTGTCGCTCATGATGTTCATGATGAAATTGTGTTGCTTTTGTTTATGAGTGTGTTTTGTTGTTGTAATTGGTTTTTTTCTACTGCGTCTGCATCCTCTTCTTGTTGTTCTTTTTACTGGTGTGGTTGTTGATGATGATGTTTATGTTGAAGTTGCATTGTTGTTGTTTATGCTTGTGTTTGCTTCTTCAAAATCCTCATTCTCTTGTTGTTCTTCTGTTTATTGTTGCTGCTGTTGTTTGATGTTAAGATGGTTAAAATTTTCATTTAATTAGTTTCTTGTCACAGTACGCCACACTTGACCTCATGAGGGCGGTCTATTTACCTTATATTGTATTCAAAGGGTACATTCCAATTTTTGAAGCCTTTTCTTTTGAACAAAAGGCTTCTATATGTCACGTCACGAAATCACACAGATTTGTCTGCTGCCCCCATTGATGAAATTTAGAGAATCTGAATTTTGGGGAGCTTGCGCGTTGAGCATGTTGAGGGGAAATCATCCAAAAAGACTCTCTTTCTGTGTTCAGTGTGAGATAAATATTTTTTCTCATTTCAAGTAAGTTAAGGATTGTAGTTATAACAAATTAGGCGAGGTTTGTTGAGTGTTGAACATCCACTTTAAAACTCGCAGATTCATGAAAATTTTGAAAATAATATGAAGCCATTTTTTTTTTAACTGATTTTTTGTAAATTTACTCCCTTCAAAGAATATTGTCAGGATCGACAATTTAGTAACTTTCCTCCCAAATATTGAATGCAATGAAAGCTCTATCGGTTGACCAAAAAATAATATCTATCAATCTCAAGCATTTTTCTTTGTATACCTTTGATCCTGGCTATCGCGGTTTTAACCGTCACATCGTTTGGCGGGTGGTTTTGACCTCTGCCCTCTGTCAGTTTGGTATCATTTGGACCCGGAAGTAGCGAGACACCTAATAGCAAATAGTCCATGGCTGATTCACCAGTTACGCACGTATTCGGGACCGGAAGTACGGCCACTACAATCGAGGGTATCGGCGTACAAATACAAGTCTCTTGGGACATGTTTGTTTATGACGAATCATGCGGATCCGGATCCCATTTTAGCGTACCCTGCATAGGAGGTGGATCCCAAATTATCGGATCCTTTGCGTGAAATAAACTTGATCTTTGGACGCACGGATCCGCCATCTTGAATCAGACATGCATTGAATAATGGGATCCATAGACTTTGATAACGTGTTCCTGTCAATCACATCTAAACAATCATATGAGCCGCCTCGAAACATCAGAGCAGAGAACGAGCCAAAAATAGACCTCTAAGCACAGAAACATTGCTTAGCAAGAAATTGACAGCATACTCAAAACTAAAGATGACAGTTGCTGGCTGGAAAACGAAAACAGGACCACGATTGTTCCAACCATGTTGTTCTTGTCAGCAAAAATGGCTTGACTGCATTGAGTCATCGACTTACCTGCTTAACATTCAAGATTAATGCTAAGCATATTTTTATCAAGGAATACTTAGCGAAGTATATAGAAAACGAAAACGAAAACAGGACCACGATTGTTCCAACCATGTTGTTCTTGTCAGCAAAAATGGATTGACTGCATTGAGTCATCGACTTACCTGCTTAACATTCAAGATTAATGCTAAGCGTATTTTTATCAAGGAATACTTAGCTAAATAGTTAAAATGAATTACGTCATCATGTTACCATCCTATATTAAGCTTTTTTTACAAGAAAAACGCACGGTTTTGTACGCGCGGTCTAGTGCGTAAACCTCAGTCCACCGTTTGTCACCAGAGGGCGCCCTAGGGGCCGTCCATAAAGTACGTACGCACGAAATGCCGACTTTTTTGACCCCCCCTCCCCCTCTGTACGCATGGCGTACGCAGTGGTCCCAACCCCCCCTCCCCCCTGTACGCATACGCATTCCACATTAGGTTTTTCACTTCTCGTGGTCCCTTGCTTTAGCATCATTAAAATGTCACCGTAATCCGGGCCGGTACCGTTATTGGGACCTCACTTTCAAATTCTGAAATGAATGACTAAAGTTTAACAGGTTTTTATACATTTACAGATGGGTTTTACTATTTTTTACCATGTTGAATAAGAAAACAAAGGAAAAACAAAACAATCCCGGTGCTTTTTTCACGTTTTTTACCTCTCTTTTCGCGCGATAATGCTATGCAAATTTTTCGTTTGCGTACGGTACTCATTGGCCTTAACCCCCCCCCCTCCCCCCCTGTACGCATGGCGTACGCATCGGTAACAACCCCCCCCTCCCCCCCCCCCCCCCCCCTTCGTGCGTACGTACTTTATGGACGGCCCCCTACTACAATGACGTCACGCTCATAAGACCTGTTTAATTGGCATTGCTGTCTGTAATCCAAGTCTAGATTTACAACAGGGCGTGTCAGTAACTGACGAGTGTTAGTGCTGGTATTATTGAACACATTCAGGTACAAAGTCTACCATTGTGATTATGAAATGGCGTTGAACGACACTTTGCAAACGGAAATGATCTCATACGATTCGTCATGTCCTATGATAATTGTGGCAAGATCAAACCTTTCGATCAAATTGAAATGAAATACTTGTCTTTATTATGGTATTTGTATGTAACTGCTATAGAGAATTATGCTTTATGAATCATATAATTGGAATTTACAAAATACATACTAGGGTATTTGACCGTTTGGCATGTTTGCTTTCAAAATCCTTCAAATTATTATGTCATGCGTGGATTCAATGATGAATTTATTTGGTTATCAAAGGTTGGATAGGTTCTTTCAAAGAAGGAACTTGTGACATTTTGGTTGTTACGTCTTCCATTTGTAGAACCGTGAACCCTGATATTGATTTAAACGTCGGTTACTTATTGTTTTTACATTATAATGAGTAATTAATTAGAATAATTATATATAAGGTATTAAGGAGACACATTAGCGTCTAAAAGTGGACATTAGGGAGACATGGGGAATTAGGGAGACTTTTCGATGGCTCCCTAAGGTACCAGCTAGTTTAGAGACATATTTGTACCGTCCATATTTTAATAGAAGAGCAATATAAACATAATGTCAAGTTCATTAGTTTGGGGGATGTTTAGACATAGGTAAGTAAAATTTGTACATGACCGTATGGGAAAGTCAAGGTACCATCCTCGGGTATAAGAATTCTAATACTAGCAGCAGACAAACACATTAAAGCGTCAAATACAACATGCCTTTGTGGACTATGTCACTGACTCTAATAAATTATAGTCTTTAATTTTACTGTCTGTTTAAAAATGTAATATGTTTTTATATTTAACAATGTCATAAATTTGACATCGAACTTTTAGTTGATCGAAGACTTACATTGCGGGCAATATGAAAATGAATTCATGAGTCCTTTTATTTTATTATTATTGGTTAGAGATAAACCAAAACCCAGTTATTAATTAGGCTGTTTGCCTGTTTACGTCAGAACTTGGGTTTGGGTTTGTTTTTGGTGATGGTCCCATCGGAAAACCACACGGAAGTTCTGCCGCTGAGTGTGATGGGACCTGTGGTGGGCGCGGGTGATTTTGCGCTGAGGTCCCCACGAGATTTGTGACATTTTACGCTTCAAACCCCGGTCGTGATTTTTCTTTCGGTGTTTTTTCTGTGCAGACATGGAGGGCTTCCAACCCAGCCAGCTATCATCAACAGCTATGGAGAAGAAAGACGACACGTTCGTGGACATCGTGCTAAATACGCCTTTTCCATTCTACAACAAATTGTACACAGACATCTTCGTAAGTATCAAAGATCTTTTCAACTTGTGATATTCATTTTGACCCTTCTCGATAAAACGAGGTTGGATATGCCATCTCAGATCAGATACGATCTTTATTACAATTGTGTACTTAATACGTAAGAATGGTAAACTGTAAAATTCAAACAAGTACGTACTGGCCTTTGTTTCGGTTGATCTAGCATTGAATAGAGGAGTCTACTGTACTTAGAAGTTTTGATATTGATGCTACTTTAGAAACTGCCATTCCGAATTTAAAGCTGTTAAATTGGTAAAAATTATAGTTTTTTCCATATTTTATATCAAATAACAATAAGGGAAACTGACTGGATTAAATTGAAGTCAATGTACATAGAAAAAAGTGGACATAGACAAAAATGACTGGAGTGGGATTCGAACCAGCGACAAATGACATAGCACACTGGCGCAATACCAATGGGAGACTTTGGAGAACCGTTAAGTCAACAGCGCACGCCCACGCAATTATGAGCATGCGCGCGTTGTCACTATGCGCATGCAAAGTCTCTTATTAAGCTTGTTTTAATTCACTGTTTTGCTTGTTTACTTCTGCAGGTAAACGAAGATGGGCTTTTAACGTTTGGGGCGCAAGTTCCTGTAGGCGGATCTACGAGATTGCCCATTATTGACCTGGTAAATACATATTTTTGTTGTTTTTAATTTATGTTATTTATTTGTATTTGTTCTTATCTTTGTTCTTTTTTCTTTAATAAATACCACTTAATTAAGAAGGAAAGCCAAATAACGGAAATAATGTTAATTCATTGGGTTAGTGTCGACACTGAGTGTATGCTTCGTTAAAATTGTCGGTGGCGGTGACAAACCAATGATAACGACAACAGATGACCAAAGAAGGCGACATTAAATGACCAATGGCAATGACCATTCAACTAATTACAAACCAGTGAAATGACAGTGACAATTCGAGTAATGAAAAACCCAGTAAAAAAAACCCGGACGTACTTATAGACAGTAAATGACCAATAACGACACTTAAGGAACAATGACGGCGACAGTATAGCAAGACTAGATGTCACCACAATGACAACTGCTCCCATCTCAAAATCTTACTTTTACTCCACTACAAGTCCCATGGACGGTATCACATCCTGCATGATTGGACAATAATGAACATCTTAATTAACATTTAGATTCTTTCATCAGTGTACCCTTATTAGGGGCCGTCCATAAAGTACATACGCACGAAGGAGGGGGGGGGGGGGGTTGTTACCGCCATGCGTACAGGGGGGAGGGGGGGGGGGGGGGGTTCAGACCAATGCGTACCGTACGCAAACGAAAAATTCGCATTATCACACCGGGATTGTTTTGTTTATTCCTGTTTGTTTATTATTCAACATAATAAAAAAGAGTAAATTACGTCTGTAAATGTATAAAAACGGTTACACTTCAGTCATTTATCACAGAATTTGAAAGTGACGTCCCAATAACGGTACCGGCCCCCATTATTTTCTTCTAATGATGCTAAAGCAAGGCACTACGAAAAGTGAAAACCTAATGTGGAATGCGCATGCGTACAGGGGGGGGGGGACCACTGCGTACGCCATGCGTACAGAGGGGAGGGGGTCAAAAAAGTCGGCATTTCGTGCGTACGTACTTTATGGACGGCCCCTTACTGTATTCAAAGTAGATTATCATTGACAATTTCTATGTTATCCATGTTGACACCCAGGATGGTTCTGATTCGGTCAACTCGCCCCTGGAAAGAATGGTTCTGATCTCGCCATTTTGGACGGAGGTCAAGACGGACAATGCTGGCAGCACGGGCACAGTGTACTACCGGAAAGGCCTGTCACGGAATGACCAAGCTCTGCTGGACGCTGAGGGAATCGTTAAGGCCTGCTACTTTGACCAGGACATGTTCCGGGCCACAGACGGTGTAGTGGTGACGTGGGACCAAGTGTCGGACGTAACTACGACCAAGGTGAGGACCGGCTGCCGGCACGGGGTTCCCGGTGGCGCACAAACGACAAACCTTTTCCAAACCTCGGCTCCGGCTCAGGCCCCGCCTCCGGTTCCATTTCTTGAATCCATTAACAAAAAGAGAAAACACGTATTGAAATAAGGGGTTTGGGCTGCGGTTTGGAAGTAGATTCTCCGGTTTTAGAAAGAAAACAGAGCTTCAGCTTCAGCGACAAACCACAACCTATATTTTCAGCGTATTGATGACTGAGATGAAGCTGGAGCCTGAGCCGTAACCGAGGTTTTGGAAAAGGTCCATGAGTTCCTTGCCCGGCGCTCTTATATTGGCCAAGCACGACCACTGCGGGCGCTCTCGTGCTAATAACTAAGCAATTATATAATCATTTGTGATGTAATTGCGGTGAGTGGTGACACAAGATGACAATAACTGCTGCGATGGTGATAGTACAGTTGTCACCATTTTGACAGGTGTTTGCCAATGGTCATAAAAGCTACTTTGGTGATTCTGCAACAGCGTCGCTCGTTAGTCACATCGTCATTTAAGTGAACATAGGTGACAATCTGGCAAGAACGGGGATATAAGTGACAATCTGGAAAACAAATTGAGATATAAATGACAATCTGGAAAAAAGGTGAGATATAAGTGACAATCTGGAAAAAAGTGAGATATAAGTGACAATCTGGAAAAAAGTGAGATATAAGTGACAATCTGGAAAAAAAGTAAGATATAAGTGACAATCTGGAAAGAATGGGGATATAAGTGACAATCTGGGAAGAATGTGGATATAAGTGACAATATGGAAATAATAGGGATATAAGTGGCAATCTGGGAAGGATGGGGATATACAAATAGGTCCTCTAAAGTGACAATATGGAGATAATTGGGATATAAGTGACAATCTGGAAGATGGGATAAGTGACAATCTGACAAGAATGGGGATATACATGTACATTTTAGTGACAATCTAGAAAGAATGGAGATATAATTGACAATCTGGCAGGATTTGTAAAATAAGTGACAATCTGCCAAGAATAGGGATATACATGAACATGTAAGTGACAATCTGGAAAGAATGGAGATATAAGTGACAATCTGGCAAGATTTGTAAAATAAGTGACAATCTGCCAAGAATGGGGATATAAGCAGAATCCATAAATAGATGATGAAATCAATAAAGCTGGAGATATTCACTGAGAAATTTTGCAGACCCGAAAAAATGGCGTCTTTTGGTTGACAAAATGAATAAATACTAATTTATTCTTTTGTATATTTTGTGACGACAGAAAAACAGTTTCCAGGCCATTCTTGTCTACGATCGCTACCGTTCCTTCGTCATCTTTCACTACAGTGAAATGCAGTACGTCAAGCCATCGGGTTTCTCCGCGGTAAGTTGACTGATATCTGCAACCACTAGGTGGACCAACCTTTCAGAACTGAGCCAATAATCAGAACCAAAGTGAATGGGAGACTTTTGGAGAGTCGGTCTTGAGTCAACAGCGCACGCGCACGCACACGCAATACAACGCGCGCATGCTCACAATTGCGCAAGCATGGTTTGCGCGTGCGCTGTTGACTCAAGACCGACTCTCCAAAAGTCTCCCATTGGCAGCAATTCATAGGACAGGAATTTCCGTGAACATTCATATCTGTATCTCTGTATGAATATTGAGCGTTTATTTTGTTTTTGCTGACCAATAGGAGACTTTTGAGAACCGGTCTCCAAGTCAACACCGCACGTGCAAGCAATGGTGAGCATGCGCCCGTTGTTGTGCGTGCGCGTGCGCTGTTGACTTGAAGACCGGTTCTCAAAAGTCTCCCATAATGCACGTTCTCACTCTCTTTTTGGGTCGCGATTTGGAGCGCGACCCAAATAGTCGCGCTCTTGTCGTGTTCACACAGCCAAAAAAGCGCGACCCAAATCGCACCGGTACGATTTCTATCAAACTGCGCGTACGCGATTCTAAATGTTTAGCGTGAAGTTGGCATGCATCCTGTGCTTAACTCGCGCGCCCGCCTTGCATGATGGGATATAAATACCAGTATTTTTTGGTGCACCGTTCACACAGCAAATAATCGCGACTTTTTGCAAAAAGACGCACTACTAGTGCGATTTGGAGCGCGCTCCAAATCGCACCAATAGTTGCGATTATTTGTGTCCCCACACAAAAAAGCGCGACTATTTGGGTCGCGCTGCAAATCGCGACCCAAATAGTCGCGCTTTTTTGGTGTGTGAGAACGTGCCTATTATGTGGCCCCATGCATGAACCTAATATGCTACATTTTCAAACGTTGTGAGTTAAGTGCATAAATGTGTAGGGTAATTTCGTATCTTAATTTGCAAAAAATATCGACATCTAGGGTGGCCTATTTTTTGTTGTTGAAATAATAGAGGGCGGCATTTGTATTACATGGATATTATAATACAGAAGCAAAGTACACTTTAACTGAATTTGGTAAAGTTTCATGTCTGCGTTGGAGGTTGATTCATGGGGCCTCAGAACTTGATCTTCAACATTGCCGGTTAAAATCCCAATGTTTGTCAACCAAATTAATTCCGCGCATTGTGATTGGCCAACGCGTGGCAAACTCATGGTGGCGCACTATTGAGAATATAAAGATGTAAACATTAAACAAAAAATACTTATCGTGGTGAATATCTAAATAGAATAAAATGTACTTATCTGTTGTCACATGATGTGTCGATCTCTATCGTTGACCGCATATGTGACTACAAAAGTACATTTTATTTTTATATTTCGAATCTGTATCCTTCTTTTTGAAAAGAGAACTCGTTCGATCTTCC
This sequence comes from Astropecten irregularis, assembly GCA_963971285.1. Taxonomy (NCBI): domain Eukaryota; kingdom Metazoa; phylum Echinodermata; class Asteroidea; order Paxillosida; family Astropectinidae; genus Astropecten; species Astropecten irregularis. The sequence goes on along the minus strand of OZ020261.1, from coordinate 5,563,742 downwards.
AAACTTCTGTTGCAGATCGGCTTCAGTACGGGGGATAATTTTGGCGGGCTATCATACCCGGTGATAGATGAATTCGAGTTTCTCCCGGATCGCACTAACTGTGACAGAGCCGGTATAAAGGGAGTCTACGTCTTCCGAGTCGACTCAGACAGGATATCAAGTTCCGGATGTCAGGTGACTAAACGTGAGTATAATATAAGGCCGTTTCCAAAATGGAATGTTCCGGCTTTGCTCTTAAGCCCCGCCCACACGTATATTTTCTATAAAGCATGTGACCGAGTTTGACCAAGACTTTTACGGTCACCTGATTAAAAGGCGTAATCCGATTGGTCAAAGCGCACAGTTTGATTGACAGGCCATAAGGGTCTAATGTCTTTTAACGGCCGCAAATTACACACGCTCATGGCAGCCACTAGCCATTGACTGCAGCCGTTTCCACAGACCTTTACATGTGTTATTTGAGGTCACAGCCAGAGATTTTTTACACGGCTTAATGATATGCCAACTCAGCCAGTCTAGGTAGTACTGTGGCCCTAAAACAAAGCATTCGATACTCATGTCGGACATAACATCAGAAGTGACATTGCAGTGCCGCTGTAAGCTCACGAGGCGCCCCTTCCTAATGTGCCTCACGCCAGGGGTCGATTTCACAAAGCCTTACGATCGATCGTAATGCGAGTTACGAAGGATAACCCATCGTAGGGGGCCTATCCTACGTAGGACTACAATGCATCATAAGTCCTACGAATGGTATTTGTTAGGACGAATTTGGTGAAATCGACCCCGATAGCAATGCTACTGTTTATCTCGGAAAAAAAAATACGTTCACCATTTACATGATGTTTTTTGGATACGTTGAAGCATGTCCAAGAAGTTGTCTTTTGCAGTACCAGCGCTTACTTTTTGCTTTCAAAGGACCTCCAAGGTCCAACTGTTCAGAAGTCGTGTCTCGTCATGTGCCACAATTGATAACTTCACTCATTAAGGCCTCAAAAATGTTAAAGATCTAAGGTGTGAGTATGGGATTTACAGATTTGAGAGAAACTCTAACTGAAGTAAGCCTATGGAAATATGATTGTCGCTAACGTTCTTGTTGTTATAATTTTCAGAGTATTATGCCTTGCAAGTGTCGCCTGCATCCGGTCCTATGATGGGAGGTAACCGAATCAGCATCGCCCCAAATTGTGACCTCACAGAGAAAGCAGTCTGCGTGTTCCAGATGGGCGACACTGTCATACAGACCGTGACAGACGTCCAGATACTAGACTCCGCCGTAGTCTGTATTCCAGGCCCGTTTTTCATCACGGGAGAGGTATCCATTATGGTGTACAGGAGCATAGAGGACGCAGAGGAAACCACGGTGATAGCGTCTTATATAGTCAAATACACGATAGGTGAGTTCACTCAATCTTGCATGGCGCCCTCTCTCGACTGGAGGCAGGAAGTTGATTCCAGTACAAACAAATGGGATCCCTTGTGACCTCAAAATGCACCAAACCTTTTGTATCCACTAATGATAATATAGGACATTAATATTGCGCAGTTACTATATGAATTCATATATTACTTCGCATTACAACTTTATTAATATACCAGGTCATCGGGCCATAATTAACAATCCTGAAACCATCTCATTTCCCTGGGAAGTATACAGCCCCGGCTACCGTATTTAGTGCACAGAGGCTAATCAAACAAAATAAATGAAACATTATGGTCATCTCTGTAAAAATTATTCACTCGTGAGAGAAATGAAAACTTTGTGACAAAGGTTCTTCAATTCAGGATACAAGGTTGGTTTCACATGATAGTTCGATTCCACTATGCACATGGATGCTCCTCGTGATGTTGGCTTGTCAACCATAGAGGTAGTCACCTCAGTATCTTCAACCTTGCCCACAGAGCATCCCGATGATACCAAGGTGGGCGTCAGCAGATCCTCGGCCAGTTCCAACAGCTGGAACTTTGCGGGATCAAGGTTGACCATCATCTGGGACTCCACGCTGTTCCAGAGCAGCTCCAATTCGCCCGGTGACTTCCTTCCCATGCTGAGTGTCTCTATTATGCAGTATGACGAGTCGCGGTCAGGCCAGATTCCAACTTGGGCCGACGTCTACGACCTGGGCATGGACGTGGACAACAGCGGCTCCTTCACCTTCACGGCGGTGTCGCTTGAGAACATCACCGAGGCCAACCCTTGGGGCGTCATCCGCGTCATGAGCATGGACATGTAAGTTCACAAGCCCGAGTAGGAATGTCTTACGGTAGGCAATGGCAGATGGTATTCATCATGGAGCAAATTCACATTCTTTCATGAATGTGGTGGTCAGATAAGACCAAGAGTTAATTTTTGTTTTTGCGAGATGTCAACAGGTAGTTTTTGATACCAACAGGTGTCCTTTGACATCAACATGTGACCCTTGATGTCAACATGTGTCCTTTGATATCAACAGGTGGCCACTTTTTTTGATATCGACATGTGACCCTTGATGGCAACAGGTGTCCGTTGATATCAACAGGTGGCCACTTATATTGGTATCAACAGGTGGCCACTTAAATTGATATCAACATGCGACCCTTGATGTCAACAGGTGTCCCTTGATATCAACAGGTGGGCACTTATATTGATATCAACATGCGACCCTTGATGTCAACAGGTGGCCACTCATATTGATATCAACATGTTACCCTTGATGTCAACAGGTGGCCACTTATATTGATTTCAACATGTCAACCTTCATGTCAACAGGTGGCCACTTATATTGATATCAACAGGTGGCCACTTAAATTGATATCAACATGCGACCCTTGATGTCAACAGGTGTCCCTTGATATCAACAGGTGGGCACTTATATTGATGTCAACATGCGACCCTTGATGTCAACAGGTGGCCACTCATATTGATATCAATATGTGACCCTTGATGTCAACAGGTGGCCACTTGTATTGATATCAACATGCAACCCTTGATGTCAACAGGTGTCCCTTGATATCAACAGGTGGCCACTTATATTGATATCAACATGCGACCCTTGATGTCAACAGGTGTCCCTTGATATCAACAGGTGGCCACTTATATTGATATCAACATGCGACCCTTGATGTCAACAGGTGTCCCTTGATATCAACAGGTGGCCCTTGTTTTGAGACAAAAAGGTCATTTGGACTATTCTTCCATGTTTGGATATGTTAAGGGATATTTAGGAACCGTCTAATTCTTACAGAGTACGTGAACATCACAAATCCCGAAGAGATATTTCTTGATGGTTTTTCCTCTTTGTTTAGGTTCCCAGTCTCACTGTATAGCGACGTGCACATGCTAGGCTACCTTCTTCATCAGCAGTATCAAGACGATCCCATTAGCTGGGCAGGGGATGAATGCACAAGGTAGGTTGAGGTCAACACCATTTAATACTGTGGTGGTATTCACAATTACCACATCAGATGACTGAATAGGAAAGGAATGGTCATTAGCACTGGCCAATCACAGACATTTCCATGCCATCCATCTACATTCTTGTTCTTTGCTTGTGAAACCGATGCTTAAAGGTAATATTATACTTTGGTTTTTGTCAAAGAAGTACAGATTCATGGGCAATATATCAAGAAAGATACAGTCACAGTCGTCTGTGAAAATTTCAGTCCCATACGTTGCCCACCTTTTTTACAAAACAGTGAAAAACGGCCACAGTATTTCTTAAATCTTTTCTTATCTTTTAAAGATCTAAGATAATTATGTTTGGTCACTGATTTTACTTTTTTCAGGATAAATACGGCATTTCAGGCAGAAACATTTTAACGGTTTGTTTCTTTCATCACCCTCTTTATCCCCTGTAAGTTATAGGTAAATATGTGAACATTTATTTTTTGGTAGGTAAACAAAGTCTGATAGTACCTTTAAAAAAGCTGGAACTGGAACGTAAATTCCTCAAGAGAAATTACATTCAATATTAAATTGCAATTTTAAAGTAGTATCATACTCTGGTAGCATACCAAAACTGAAATCTTCACAGATTTACCTATAACTTACAGGGTATAACGATTGTGATGGTAGAAACATACCAGTAATATAATTCTGCCTGAAATGCAGCTGTATTTATCCAGAAAAGAGTAAAACCAATTTATCCAGAAAAGAGTAAAACCAATGACCAAAAACGATTTTGATCTGTTAAAGATCAATAATAACGGTGAAAAGATAAAAAAAAAAAAAAAACACTGTGGGCGTTTATCATCCTTCTCTCAAAAAGTGCACACCGTATGAAATTGAAAATTTCACACATGACTGTGAATGTATCTTCCTTGATATGTTTGCCCATGAATCCGAATTTCTTTGACAAAAACTGAAGTATGATATTATATTTAATTCTAAATGTCGTTTTCACTTAAAAGTAAAGCTCTTTATGATTTCGCAAAACAATTTAAAATTATTATTTTCCAAAACGGATCTATTTGTTGTGGGAATCAAGGTGGGACGGAAGTGAGGACGCATCAAACGATGAAGACGGCATGCCCTCGTTCCTGTCCGACGTGCCGGCCTGCCCGTGCACACTGGAACAGGTACGGTGGAACACCGGTGGCTTCATGGAGCAGACTGGAGGCTGTGCACTGGACGTCAACGACCCGTCCTGCACCAGGCAGGCACAAAGCAACCGAATCTGCTTCCTCAGCACAAACCACGAGTGAGTAGCAGATAATTATTATCATTTTATGGTTTATTTACAGACTCTCGCAGCCCAAAGCTGAACTACAGTTTGATAAATTTACAATTTTTACATTAAAACAATAAAAAATACAAAGACATATGTATGGAAAGCCAAAGGTGCTAAAAACAAATATGTTCATCAGATAAAAGGTTTATCGGTTGATAGATAAAAAAAAACCTAGAGTTTTATCAAACAAATGAGAGATCAATTAACACACACATTATACATGAAAGGTCAAGAGGACTTAAGATATATTGTCAGAGAGTTTTTTGTTTATCAAGTTTGTTAAAAGAGGGAGTGTACTACCTTTACACCGCTTTGTCCTACATCTGGGAATGCTTAAGTGATTATTATTCATCAAGCCATTGTTTCTAGTGGGAGGAAGCCAATGTCTGTATTTGGGGGAGTGAAGAATGGATTTGCCAAAACTAGAACACAACTGCTCTCAAAGTTGGAACAGAGAGGGAATCCTTCCTGTCGTGTGAGGATTATTAAGGCGTTGATCATTTTCACAAACTGCTGGTTTAGTTGGATTCAAAATCTACAATATCCATGAGTAAACCAGACCACATTTTCGTTCGGGCTTGATACATCACTTCATTGGCCAAGGCTTTCACATTGGGGGCATAGGTGCAGGCGCCTGTCACCAATGTGGCCTGGGTGCGATTCCAGCTTGGGTCATATGTGAGTAGAGTTGTGCGTCTGTACTTTTCAATGCTTTGTGGGTTTTTCTCTTGGCACTCCGGTTTTCACCCATTCACAAAAATTTCGATCTCATGCTCCGTAATCATAATGGATTGCCGCCTTGCCGGTGTGGCTGGCAGCCGTGGGCGCTAATGAATACCGGCTTCCCTTTTACGTTGCAGCCAGAGCTTAGTTTCTTAAGAAAAAGACGCTTCATATAAATGTGATAATAACTGTTATCATTGGGGAAGTCTTCCTTGGCATTTCCTCAACTTTCAGTATCTTTCTCAATATTAAAGACAATAAATCGGACAAAATGGCAGAAATTCGAGACCTTTTTTCCTTAAATATTCAATATCTTCTGTTCGATTGACTCAAATGTAATCTTCAGGGTCGGTGCGGAGTGCTGTTACGACAGCGTAGATGGCTACCTGGTCTTTTCTCTGGATGACCCTACTGGTGGGACCTCGGACAAGGCCAGCATACTGGGCCAGCCTCCGTACGCCCTGCCCGGCCAGACGCCTTACCTGTCCCACTGGCTGGCCGACGTGGTCCCGTACCAGCTGTGTTGTCGCTGGGCCGAGCCGGAGAACTGCCGGACGTACTTGGAGAACCGTTGGCCAAAGGACTGCGTGGAGTACGACGAAAAGGAGATGGGTACAGAAACGTTTTATAAAGAGACACTGTACACACGACAATGTCTATGACATTATACAATAACACATAGGACCGCCAAGCATACCCTTTATTGGAATTTGATGAACTCCAACTTGTAAAAGTTCCATCCTTTATTCGGTTTCTAGGGTTTGCAGTCGTGGTAATCATTGGATCCCAGGTTTGAGTCCCACTGCCGACAATTTCGCTTGTCCAACAGAGGCTTTCAATCACAAGGGAAGGAATAATAAGATGTTGGGAAAGGGTCCAAGGGTATTAAGAAACATGTGCGAAAAGGTTTTGGATGACTTCCTTTAATCGTGCCTTGTTTTGATTTGATACTTCTAGATCCTTATCCCTTTTAAGTATGTTACACATTCTATCATGTGTACATACACATCGGTGTCTCTCGGTCACTTGTCATGTGTATATTGCAGGGTCGAATCTTCTCACATTTGTTGACAATTATTTGGCCATTATGTGTCTTTAACTTCTGAATAAACTTAATTTTAGTCTTGGGTAAGACTTGAGGAGATACCTTAACACTCTTTTTGGAAGGTATGTGGTCCTCAGAAATACCGACATTCTTGATGTTTCGACCAGTGGGCTCTGGGCGTCCTCTGTATCCTGAGGACAGCCAGAGCACACTGATCGAAACGTCGATCATCGATCTTTGATCCTTCTCAGGACCACACACCTTCCTTTCAACTTTTGCCTTTTTGTGTAGGCTTCATCTTCGGCGATCCGCATTTTATAACCTTTGACCAGCGTCGATTCACCTTCAATGGGATCGGAGAGTATAGGCTGATGGAGGTGTCCGGTGTGGACTTCAAGCTGTACGGGAGGACCAAGATGGCCTCACCGGTGGACATGATGGGAGTCCCTGGTAATAACTTATATCAGTAACCCCGAGCCCAAGGTCTTTCCGTCTCGGGCAAGGTTTGAAGAGGAAGGCTAAAGGGTCTTTCGTCGTCAAATATCCTCCTTTTTTATGTCAGTCCATCTCCCATCAAGGGAGAACAGTAAATTAAAGAGATCCACTTTTTCATAAAGGCAACTTCAGAGTTGGGCCCAAAAGTGGCTGTTCGGCTGTTGTATATTTATGAAACGTGATTTTTTTTAATGATTTTCATTTAACACATGTTAACCTCTGATCCTCATTACGATCCCATTCTGAACCCACTCTGACCCCATTCAGACCGCCCTCTTATCCCACTCTGACCTCACTCAAACCTTAACTCTGTCCACACTGACTCATTCTGGTCTTACTCTGACCAATTATGACCGCACAATGACCCCAATCTGACCCCATTCTGACCGCCCTCTATCCCACTCTGACCCCACTCTAACCTTAACTCTAACTCCACTCTGTCCCATTCTGATCTCACTCTGACCCCACTCTGATTCCATTCTGACCGCCCTCTGATCCAACTCGGACCCCATTCTGACCGCCCTCCGTGATCCCACCCTGACTCCACTCTAACCCCTATCAAACCCACACCTCTCTAACCTCAACCCTGACCCTACTCTGACCCCATTCTTACCGCCCTCTGATCCAAATGTGATCCCACTCTAACCCCACTCTAACCTTAACTCTGACTCCTCTCTGACCCATTCTGGTCTCACTCTGACCCCATCATAACCCCCATTCTGATCCCACTTTGACCTCATTCTGACCTCCTCAGTTGCGAGTTACCTCAACGCAGTTGTCATGCAGGAAGCAGGTAGTGACACCATCCACATCGAGCTGGGTCAGATCAGACCCCTGACCCTGTACTACAACATGGGCACTGTGTTCAGACAGCCAGATATGTGGCTCCAATCCAACAGATATGATCCACTGTACCTGAGAGGTAAGCCCATGTGCCGTACCTCTAGGTTCATATGTATAGAGACCCAAATATTGCAGATCTTCCTTATGTTAATGAGGATGTTCAGATTATCTGAATTTCGTCAATGGGGGCAGCAGACAAATCTGTGTGATTTCGTGACGTCAGATATGGGAGCCTTTTCTGAATTTGGGGGAGCTTGCTGTTTGGTTTTTTTCTCATGTCAAGTATTTCAAGGATTATAGTTCTAACAAATAAATCGAGGTTTGTTGAGTGTTGAACATCCTCTTTAATATACAAGCTAAACTGTTCGGTGTGGGCGGCTGAATGTGGCAAAAATCTTCATTCACAGTAACGGCAAACTTCAGAAAGACATAAAATTATGTAAATGCTACCAACGTGGGAAAAGCAAAATCATACTAAAACAAACCACGAGAAAATACAATAATTGACCACAAAACAGTGTAAGGGACATTATATGAATGTATTGTCCCTTTGGTTCATATGCTTATGCATTGTTTAGTACAGACCAATAAATGGAAAATTCGGATGGCGCCGTTTAAAACAAAGATTTTTGTAATCGATAATAATAAATGTATGCCTAGACACTTGGAATGTTATACGAGTACATTACACGTAGATCAATAAGAAACTACTTTCTTCACACGAATTATAAGCCTACTTCTACATTATTGACCATTACTGTAACAATTCTATTTGCTCAATTAACATTCTTCTTACCTTTTAAAATTCGTCTGCGGATAGGAGCCACCCTAACAGTCAATGTAGACTTTACTCAGATAACCGTCTCGTTCCACGCCTCCTCGATCGTGGTGATTGTGAGGGCTTACTCAGACAGCCTCACAGCTGAGATCATTGCCAGTAGAGCGGTACGTATAACATTATGTAACATAGACTCGCTTTACGGTTGATACCGTGCCCGCACATAGAAAATGCGAGAACAGTAAATTCATGTCATATTAACAACTTTACTTGGTGTGAACCCATTTTAGTCGACTTATGAATAGAATTATCAAATAACCACAAGGGAAACTGATTGAAGTTAAAGTCATTGAAAAGTGAACAAAGGAGAATTGACTGGAGATGGATTCCAACCGGCGACCTCCTGAATACCGTATACAGGCGGTCTACCAACTGAGCAATCCAGCCCTACGTTGGGTTTTTTCTCTGTTCACTTTTCAATGACTTAGGCCTATAAATAAATTAAACGAACACCATGCTTCACTTAGTCTTTTTCCTATCGTTCCGATGGTCCTTTGAAAAACCTGGGGCTGATTTCACTAACGTTTTGCGACCATCGCTTATAATCCCAAATCCATCACTAAACGGAAAATTGCTGCACAAAGTAGCGATCGACTTTTTCGTTAAGCGATGATCATGGATTTTCGACATTAGCGATGATCGCGAAGCGTTAATGATATCGGTCCCATGTCAGGCAACTGCCATTTGGGGCCCACACAACGAAACGATGAGATTAGGCCACATGACGAAGCCGACGGAAGGCTTCAGCTTCATTTCATTTAGGACACTAAATGGCGGTAGCAAATTAATCCCAAGCTTTAATAGCCTCAAGCCTCATTTCATAGCTTACAGAACACCATTCGTCACTATAGGGCGTTTACGAAACGGAGGCTCGGGCTCCGTCTCAGGCTCGGCTCCATTTTGTGAATCCATTCTGAAATAACTGGTATCAAAATAAAGCCTTTTGCCCGCGGTTCTGAAGTAGATTTTCTGGTTTGATAAAGGAAAACAGAATTTCAGCCTCAGTGAAATACTACAACCTATATTGTCAGCATATGTATGTAAGAGCTGGAGACTGAGCGTAAACATCCGTTTCGTAAACGCCCATTGTCCAGGCCACTGCTTCAGTGTTTTTGTTTTGTCCTGCATAGCGCCCTCACGATACCAAATTAAGGTTGATTTATATTGCTTCCCACAGGCTATTGGTCCCACGGCAAATGTGGAGGGACTCTTAGGAGATATGGACGGCATCTCTGATAACGACATCCGAGGTGCCGACGGACAACTCTACGAAGGAGATGATCCTAGTGTACTCTTCGAAACGTTGAAAGAATGTAAGAAACAGGATCGTAGACATAATGCGCCTTGCGGTAATAATAATAATATAGAACATTTATATTGTGCAGCTCATATATGAATGTACGCTACTGCGCATCACAACTTTATCCCTGGTCATCGGTCATTAATTTACATTCCTGAAACCATCTCAACTCCCTGGTGAGTATACAGCCTCGTGCTACCGTATTCAGTGCACAGAGGCTAATCAAACCACAAAGCCATCTCTACCCTCACTAGTACCCATTTACACCTGGGTGAAGAGGAGCAATATGTGACAAAGCGCGTTGCCCCAGGACGAACTCACCATTAACCCATGGCTGGATTCGAACCCACAATCTGTAGATTGACCACAAGACTTTGAGTTCAACACGCCAGACCACAGCACTCCGACGGGTAGACCAATACAAAACAGATCTTCAAGGGAAAATAAACTGAATGTGGAAAAAAGCACAGCTCAATGCGAGCTGTTCTTATATTCAGGCCAGTCAGCTTCTTGCCGCCTGGGGGCGCCCTACTGAAATGCCGCCACGTTGGAGACAACATCAAGTACTTATTGAAAAAAGTCTTTCTTCAATTTGGTTAACCATTTCGTTTGAATCTTCGGCAGGGATAACGACCGGGGACACGCTCTTCCACACGGATGGTCTTCTCACAAGTATGGACTACCAGAATGAAACGTTCGTCCCGATTCTCGTGACCCCTGACCCCAGCACCCTGGACGAGTCCATTTCTAGCCGGCTGGAGGAAATATGCCAGGGACTTGAGGAGTGTGTCTATGACATGTCCGTCACTCAGACGATACAAGCAGGCGAGGAATGCTTCGAGGAGAACGAGGAGTACTTAGCCACCAGGAAAATCATGGAAAAAAGTAAGGCGGCCAAATTTGAAAGATATAAAGCTGTGTCTTAATTATCTGGCTGCGACCGAAAATAACACACGTGTCTATGGATATGGCTGCAGTCACTAGTGGCTGCCATAGGTACATTTCGTATTTTGCAGCCGCAGCCAGAGAATTGAGACACGGTCTAAGTTGTGTTTGCATCAGCCACATAGAACAAGCAAACAGTCAAAGAAGTCAAACAAACCAAGAAAAATCTTGCAATTTTGTGTTTCACATAGTTAAAGAGGACAAGGCATTGCATTTTTCAGTGTCTTATTGTACTTGAATAGACTCCCACAAAATGTGAACGTCCGAGATTGCAGACTGCTGTTTAGTTATGATTGACTTATGTTCGTGTACCGATGCATTCAAAAGCTCGTTTTGAACCCATGAGCCGGAGTACATAATTACACGTCATGTAGATGACAGCAAGTATAATATAGGGAACGTTGCATGTCGCTGAGAAATGGTGCTGATTCTGCACACTTGAGTAACTGCAAGGAGGAAGCTTTGCAGTGGTTAAGAGTATGGGAGGTGCTACTTACCATCACCTTGTGAAATTTGAAATGTAGTGAAGACTTGGCGATTTGTGTAGCTCCTGAAAAGAGCGTGTGTAATTCCCCAAAGCTGAACACATGGACAAATCATTACTTAGTACCTACATGGATCTTATCGAAAATATCCCAAAACGGGCCCAAACGGGGTATGCGCAAAGCATTCTGGGTATAATTGTTACTTGGGCTGGTGCTGAGCTACGGCTAGGTATATTATCTCGGTGTCCCCGTGCATTTCCAATGGAGCGAAGACCAAGACCTAGCTCTAGACAACAGATTCGAATGCAGCCACATCTGCCACAAAATCTCATTGGTCCAAAGGGCCATCCATTGAATAGTATGCCATGGATATGTTAATCCATGGAGGAAGGTCTTGCTCTATGGTTGGTCGCGGTGCTTCCAATTTCCATTCACAGGTTTATCGTTCCTGTTGAATCATTCTACAGTTCCGACTTGCCCGTACCTGCCTGGCCCGGTAGACGGCTCGATGGAGTTCTCAGATCCTCTCCAGAGGTACGCATCAGGCACCACCATCACCTTCAACTGTGACGACCCTAAGAGCATCTTGCACGGTCCACGGACCAGGGACTGTGTGGTTGAGGACGACATTGCCCTCTGGTCTGATAATACCATGCCAGTGTGTACAGGTAAAGTTGATTCACTGCTCTCATAAGTAAGGTTTGAAGTTTTGCATGGTGGAGACACTAGAGAGAGAGGAAGGCATGCGGTAACACCATGTATCATAAATCTCTTTTAGGAAGATGTGTGGTCCTAAAAAGGACCGATGAGAGTGGATTCTCGACGTTTCGACTAGTGTGCTCTAGTCGTCCTCAGGAGAGAGAGTGCCGAACTAGGTAGATGTGTTGGTTATTTATGCTGAATGCCGTGTTGGATACCAACACATCAACCTAGTCCGACACTCTCTCTCTCCTGAGGACGACTAGAGCACACTAGTCGAAACGTCGAGAATCCACTCTCATCGGTCCTTTTTAGGACCACACATCTTCCTAAAAGAGATTTATGATGCATGGTGTTACCGCAAGACTTCCTCTCTCCACTGCTCCCATCTCTAGATTGAAATATATGGTATGAAACTGCTAACAAGTAACACAATATTGTCTACGTTTTTGTGTAAAACTCAGTGTAAATAAGGTTGATGTTAGCTTCAGGCTTCTTGTGAAACTGATGGCTTTGAAATGATGTCACCTTTCAGAACACATCAGTTGCGTGCTTCAAAATACACATAAGTTGATTTCGAACGCATCAATCGAATTATGCACTACTCGATTAAGAACAAGAACCGTTACTTTCCCGAAAAATATCGATATACGAAAGATCCTGCTTAGATCGAAATACCAGGTCCTCCTAACTCTGAGCATTTAACCTTTGAGAAATATCCTGCTAAGTTTGAAACGTCAGGCCCTCCTAACTCTGAGCATTGAGCCTTTGAGAAAGTTCTTGCTAATATAGAAATACAAGGCCCTTCTAACTCTGAGCATTTTGCCTTTGAGAAAGATCCTGTTATAAGATCGAAACGTCAAGCCTTTCTAACTTTAAGCATTTCGCCTTTAAGAAAGATCTGGTTATAAGATTGAAACGTCAGGCCCTCCTAAGTCTTACCATTTATGCTTTGAGAAAGATCCTGCTATAAGATCGAAACGTCAGGCTATTCTAACTCAAAACAAAAACTTTCAATGTTTTTAAAGAGAGTGGGTTACACTGTTCACACGGGCAGAGTGTACTGGTGATAATGTATGTGTGAACAACCATTTTTTTTCCTTTTAACAGTGACGGACTGCAGCACCGATGACATGAAAGGCGCTGACGTCATCAGCACTAAGACAGACAGTGAAGGCAACCTCCAGGTGACCTTTGGCTGTCCGAATTCAGAAATCCGATACGAGCTGACATGTAAAGGTGGCCAGTGGGATGGAGCCAGAGCCGACTGTTCAAGTAGGTTTACCATTCATATTATGGGTTAATACTCGAAACCGAGGCTTGGGCTTGGGCTTTGGCTAAGGCTTGGTCTTGGAATTGGGCTTGGGCTTGGGCTTGGGCTTGGTTTTGGTCATCTAAAAGCTAAAATACAGTTTGTCGTGGACACTGGAAGCCCTTGTCCTCGATAAAAAACAGAGTGCTATTCTTTGAGTGGCTTCTTGACCAAGCAAGTTTTGATATGATCGAGAAACTGCTGTTAAATTATTAAAAGTGAAATAAGGCCTAGTCAACCCAGCAAAAGTAGACAAAATATAAAAATTTGGTTTACGTTAAAATGAAAAAAAGGTGTTTATTTAGACACTATGCAAACTGATCCGATGGTGTCTTTGTAACACAAAGGTCAACATGTGAAACTTGAGGCAAGATCTTCGGAAATATTTACTCTTTATCCGAAATAACCTGAAGGCCAATTCGGGGATTCGTCTCTTTCCAAAGCCGCTATCGATAATATTCTTGTTTTAAAATGCGAACACCACTTTAGGCGTTACACTGGTTAACAAAAAGGCAATGGACTGTGCAGATTAAACGTATTTTTTTTTTCTGTGAACTTCTTCACGAAGCAGTACGTACCAAACAATCACTGAAAAGTTACATAGAAATCGTGTCTGCGATTCTTAAAATTTGGTCAAGAATTTGCTTCCTTGAGGGTGTAGATGGCAGCACGGTCTCCTTCAATGGAGCGGTTATTGGTTCAACTCCCTCTAACGAGACAATATCGCACTGGGATAGGTTAAGAAAAACTCGAACTTAGAACTGTTTTCAAGGAGTGGTGCATCAACTTGGTACGACTAAGTTGTTGAATGAAAACCAACACAAAAAAACAGCATAAGCAGCAGCAGAAGTATGAACATATGCAGCAGCAGCAACTTACAACTTACAACTTACAACTTACAACTTGCAACTTGCTACTTACAACTTACAACCTACAACCTACAACCGACAACCTACAACCTACAACCTAAAACCTAAAACCTAAAACCTACAACCTACAACCTACAACCTACAACCTACAACCTACAACCTACAACCTACAACCTACAACCTACAACCTACAACCTACAACCTACAACCTACAACCTACAACCTACAACCTACAACCTACAACCTACAACCTACAACCTACAACCTACAACCTACAACCTACAACCTACAACCTACAACCTACAACCTACAACCTACAACCTACAACCTACAACCTACAACCTACAACCTAAAACCTACAACCTACAACCTACAAACTACAACCTACACCCTACAACCTACAACGTACAACCTACAGTAGCATCAACAGCAACATAACATTTGCTGCAGCACCAGAAACAAAAAGAAAATAGACTGTCAAGGGTTGTATTGGAATTCCGAATGGAGCAGAAGATTATAACGAATTAAGATTCCTTTTGGATCTGGAGTTTTGAATTGATGAAACATGGTATAAATCTACTGCAATAATCATTGCTTCAATTCTGAAAAGCAACCCAAGTGAAACTTACGTCATGGCCGTTAGCGGCGTGACATAGAACACACAGGCAAACAGAATGCATCTAGATACTGGTTACAAAGCCTAAGATACAAGATATAAGATACTAGATACAAAGCCTAACTGATGACTCAAGGTACTTCTTTGTTTCGATTCATTAATCTGGTGATTTTAATCTGCAAGGACCTTGCCTTTTTGTTTTCCATCAGCGGGAGGCGGTGGGCTGGGCGGTGGGGCCATTGCCGGCATTATTATCGCTGTCCTGATTGTGCTGGCCCTGGTCATCCTCGGAGTTCTGTACTTCCTCCGTCAGGGCTCTGGTACCAAGGACCTGGAGCGAAGCGGGTACGTCACTGAATTATTCAGTATCATCTCATGAATATTCATTACAAATTTCAAATTAATAATTAGCACAAATAACTATTAATTTACATAATGTCTGTTATTATATCCGTTACTCATTCCCCTGTCATTGAATCAGACAATTTTAGTATAAAATATATTGTATAATTAATAAATTTATCAGTTTGAATTCAGTAGTTATGAATTTTATTAATTCATTAATGCGGATAATTATTTCTGGAAGTCAATAAAAATAATGAACTTTTGCAAACTGCTCATCACACAAAATTAGAACCTGAAATATTTGGAGTTAGGAGGGCCTGACGTTTCGATCCTAGCAGGATCTTCATTGAAAGTCATTTCCGGAAGGAACATTTTTGAAGATTCATGCATATGATATAAATTATTATCTTGTTTTCCATGGCGCTTGAGTATGACTATTTCAAAAAATGTAATTTAATATTCATTCAATAACACTCCACTATCAATTGTTCAACATTTCCGTGCACTGTTTAAAATTAAATCTAAGTAGTTGATTATATTGATATTCTCAACACTAGCAGGCTCAGGCTGACCAAATAAAAAAAATTGAACGTAATGATCTAAGCCCTAAGTAAGACTTGAAGCTATGCATGGTGGAAGTACTAATAAAGAAGGCGAGTTTGCGATGACACCATGTAATCTCTTCTGTGAGAGTGTGTGGTTCTGAGAAGAACCGGTGGTATTATCTGAACAGTGTGCTCTGTTCGTCCTCAGGAGAGTGACTGAGCCGTATCTAAAGTGTAGCTCAAGCCAAATTTTAAGTGTAGATGAAGACAATTGTTTCGCATTACGTCTTCCTTCGAAATTCGTTCTGTTCAGTTTAAACATTATCTACGACTGCTTCGTGTTTGATTTTATTTGCTCTCTTTTTTTTTCCAAACGCAATCACTATAGGACGAAAGTGAACGAGAACCAACCGGCCGAAAACTGGGGAATGGAACAGGAGGCCGCGGACGCCATGGCCTCTAAGCAACAAGGCAGAGGAAAAGAAGAAACCGTCTAGATTGCGTCATGAAAGAGTCGTCGGATTAGTCATCATGCAGGGAAGCCATATTGCAACATGGAAACTTCTAAAAATATCTGTCCATGTTGGCCTATCGCTCAGCACTTGAGGAACGTGGTTTTATTGTTATTATGATTGTCTTTTGGATTATGCAAATGCTGAGTTTGAAACTGTGATCAAAAATCAATTACGAATTGACGGCAAAGGAGCACAATAATTATATTTGTTCAGAAATGAAAAAAGAAAAATCCGAACAATATCGAATGAGAAAAGTAGCCAGGTTGAGGTGTAGCAGATTTTTATAAATTGCATTTTTATCAGCGTGAAATCATTATATCGTGTTTTTTTTATAGATGTGTAGCATGTTTTTAAACACAGAGCGACAGTTGAAATGTCAAAGAAGTATAGAAACACATTTCCTTGTACAAAATGCTCATAATTCGGCAATAATGTCTAATTATACAAATTAATCTACAATATCTGAGTTTGACAGATTTAAATACTTTTGATAAAAAAATAAAGAATGGAATAAGTTATGTTACATTATAAAGTGATGTTGCCATAAGTAATCATTATGAAATGATTAAGTAACTTTTCTGTTATGTTATTGTGAGAGCCATGCCACTCGAGGTAATTTGTTAGTCCATAGAAATACGATCGGTTTATGTACGCAAATTAGTGTGATTCACAACAGTGCGCCACCATGAGTCTCAAACGAGTTGGCCAATCACAATGCGAGGAAGAAATTTTGTCGACAAACCGCACATCTCTCCACATGCGCAGTTTGTCGACATCATTAATTCCGCGCATTGTGATTGGTCAACATTTTGCAAACTCATGGTGGCGCACTATTGTGTATCGCCGTAATTTGAGGCAACCAACTATATAGATGCATTCAAACGACTTTGCTATCCCAAACGGCGTTTTCTGGCAGTGTCCTAGCTGCCTTCAAGAAAACTTAGCTGAAAAAAAGTTTTAAAATAATGCTCTTACTGCAGATTTCAGAAATTATTGAGTATAAGTTACCTCGTGTGACGTGGCTCCATAGTATTGTATACATAGGAGATTTGGAACAGTAAGGCGGATATAAACGTCACCCGGTTCGCCTAAAAAAAATGTCTTTTTGTTGTTCCAAGTTTCCTATGCATTTACACTACGCGCGTTTTCTATAATACTTACCGAGCAGTTTATGTGTATATATAGGTTGTATGCTTTACGACCAAATTGAGAGCTTATTTACTTGCCCATTTGGTTACGAGCGTTCTTTTTAGTTACGAACGTTTTTAATTGCGTGTTTAGCTCTTTATGTTAGTAAACGCTTTCATTAACAAGATCCTACTGCGAATTCAAAGACACTTTCTGGTTGTCATGGTTTCATGAAGAGTAAAAATTCTCCGTCATGTAGAAATCTGTGATGTAACATTTAGGCATATAGATAGTGATATAGGTTGATCCACATTTCAGACTATCCAACGACAACATCCTTGTGCCTTAAAAGTCCCAAACTTACCTCAAATTCGTATCAAATTTCAACAACTAATTTCCCACACTCTTGCAACAAAACTCCCCCCCCCCGGCTCATTTCTAGAGAGCAGTACATACCACCACGTCGATGACTCTGTTCATCTACTGAACTGAAATGTTGAATGAATACTTCATCCATTCTTAATTCTCCACTGTTTACAGCCAGCTGATATTTTGTTTATTTCAGAGGGGGCGCTATTTTGTACTCCATCTTTATTTACAAGAATGAACATAGATAATTGAGATGCTTTACATCAAACCAGTTTTAAAAATGTAGTATGCATTAGTCTAATACAACAGTGCTATATTTTATGATTTCTGACAGAGATGTGAACTACAAAAGTGGCATAAATATAGCGCCCTCATCCGTCAGAAACACTTGCAACGACGGTCGAAAAATTACTGATTTTCAGACTCTTGGTGGCAGTATTCAAAATAAAGTTTACTCTTTTCTGCAACCAAATGCCTGAAGAGTAACTGAACATGATGTTAACATTTCGTTTATGAGCAGGGCGAACTGGTTTGTGTACAGGAATATGGAATAGATAATTGAATTTGGTTGACAGACATTCGAAATGTTTTTGTGACACCCCTCTGTTTAAAGAAAATGCCTCCTAATGGTATGTGACCCTCAGTGATCATTCAAGTCAAATATTCGACTCCAGTACTTGTATTCGGTTATTTTTTTTTACAATTAGGAGAAATAAATTTAAATTTAACTAAAACAATCGACTCTCAAATTCTGAATTTGTTTTGTCCCTGACTGAGATGCGCAAATTTGGGGGAGACAAAAACTACATTCTTCCTATATTGAGGTATACCTTAAAGAAGAAACAGCGTTCTGACATGTAGAACCAGAGGTTTGTTCAGTGATTGGACTGGCATAGGCCTACCAGTGTCATAAGACCGGGTTTGGAATGTGTAAAGAGATTCTGCAGTTCTTACATTGAACCAAAGATGTATTCAATATTAAAGGGATCATATTATAGGATTTGCAAAGCTTCCGAAAGGAAATGTATTGAGTTTGAGACAAAAATGGACTCAACAGTTCGTAAACAGTGCAAACAGTCACCATGGGAAATCTTGGTTCATCAGATGCTGGGTTTTTCAAGCAAATCAATAATTTCAGTGTCTTTTCCAAAGATCGTTCGACCGAACGATATTTGGAACAAACATGAAGGACACCCTCACTTGAGTTGTCTAAGTTATCCCCTTTCACTCAAGGTATGAAGATGCTGCTGGTAGAAACATACCGTTAAAATATTTCCACCTGAAATGCTGTATTTATCCAGAAATTAGTAAAACAAAGATCGAAAACAGTTTTGTTCTCGGGGTAAGATCAAAATCATTCTTCATGTTTTATAAGAAAAATTTAGTCGGGTTTTGTTATTTTCTCGTAACTCAGATGTCCGATTGAACTCAAATTGTCACAGGTTTATTATTTCATGTACATGTTTGATCAGACAAAGTACGAGTGCAGTCCTTTGACCTTTACTAATCAACGTATTGTACCTTTAAGGACTGATACACCATCGTAACACACTATCGATCATAGGATTTATTATATGTATTGCAGCCCAACGTAGACATATGTATGGTTTATCTCGAGTTACCATCAATCTTAGGGCATTGTGGAATTGACCTATAAGCTATATCTGACTCCATCTTTGAAATTCGAATACAGTGGTTCTCTCATACAACACTTTTTTGCACCTTTTCCACCAGACGATGGGAGTCGTGGTCGAGCCATAGGGATCGGGATTGGACTGGTAGTAACCGTTCTGGTGTGCATTGGAGTCATCGTATGTGGCATCATGTGCTACAAGAGAAAACCTAACCCTGTAAGTATCCCGTACTTCCGTTAATTGCTGTGCAATGGAATGGGCAAATTTACGGAGAGAGTCATGTTTAACACAATGTCTTTGGGACCATGTTCGGTTTTCTGACCAGCAGAGATTGATAATGACGTCAGAACGTGACCAAGGCTGCCAGAAGGTCACGTGGTTGTTCGATCCTCTTTCTTCGCACATGATACGACAGTACATCTATATTTATACTATACCTGTCTGTTACAAGCGTTTTTAGAAATAGAGCAAAATGCTATCCACTATCTTACGCGAGTCGCTATAGCAAACGCCATGACCGCAATATTTCCCGTATGAGGTGGAACTGAAGGTGCACTTGATGGTGAGCTGGGCAAGGGAAAGAGAAATTAACATGGAAATTAGAGAATATGACGACATTGTTCAATTTTGTCCATTGATTGAATTTCCCGCCATTTCTGTCTATTCTTCAGCGGACGCCATGGTCGGGACAGTCTTACGATGTCGTTGCAATGTCAGAAGAATTAGGTGTAGAAAGGCCAGCCCCAGCGACCGTAGTCTCTGTCAAGGCCACAGGAGGTCCGGGCCAGAATGGAGAGTCTACTGCAGCCACCGGGGATGCTGCCATGCCGGATGTCTTGACGCATGGAGAGGGAGACTACAACCAGGCCGGGGTGTGGCAAGGCCCGGATGTCAGTGCGCCCTCAGAGGCCGAGGGAGTCGGCAAAACGGACGAGCTGGTGAGCGGTCCGGAGACGAGACCACCACAAGACGGCGCCAGGAAGCCCACCCCAACACCTAGGCCGCGAGAGGGCGTCAAGAAGCCTACCCTACCAGACAAGCCTCAAGAGGTCGCCATTAAGCCCACTCCGACAGCTAAGCCGCGAGAGGGCGCGATGAAGCCTCAGCTGCCAGCCAAACCGCAAGAGGGCGCCATGAAGCTCAACGAGCTAGCCAAGCAGCAAGAGGGCGCCATGAAACCAACGCCGCCTTCCAAGCCTTCGAGGAAGTACCTTAACGACTCTGCAATTGGCGACATCAAGAATGAAGATAAGGAATCAAGTCAAGGTACCATGAAGCCTGCTGGAAGTGGGAATGTATCCACCTCTGGAAGTAGCAGTGATTTGGTAGATGCACAAGAATCATTAGTTTGATCAAACACTCAAAGTAAAAGCTGTGTAGAAGTCTAGTACCCAGACGTAATGATGACATAACCTTGTCGCCATAGAACGTGTGGGATTTACAATTCCTTTTTCAATTAGCATTACATAGCCAGACGGGCTGATAATACCAATTTCATAGAGTTGCCTAGCAGCAAAATTTGCTTAAGCACCAAGAACTTTGATAAATAAAATCAGTATGCCAGTCAAAACTCATTGTGAATGTTACGCCAATGTTCTGCAAACAATGGCCGAATACAAGCAGTAAACATCACATGAAAAATTGGTATGCAATCCTGTTTGATCAAGGAAGGCTTTTCATGCTTAAGCAGTTTTGGTGCTTAAGCAGCTCTATGAAATTGGCCCCTGGTGACCTTACAATAATTTTACGGTGCAAGGGTTTTTGTTAAGATTTTCAAAACCAAACCGTGAGGGCCCATTTCTAATTTCAACATCATCGTACACGTTGTAGACATTATATGTATAATCGAGATCATTGGTAACTCTTCATAACTAAGGAGATAATGTATTTTTACCCAGAAAGAAGCTTACTGCCAGGTACATGGTGTATTTTTTCTTTTCTAATTAATTTTGATTAATTAATCGTAACAGTTTCTCAAAATGCTTGACTCTCATCATGGTTATAAAAGTAGAAACATCAGGTATTATTTACGAGTTTTATGAGGGATTATAGACTTAGGTTTGTGAACTTTTGTTTTCAACATTTTTCAGTTCATTATTCTTCAACATTACACAGAGTAGTCGAGTAGTTATCACAACAATGTTCATCATCTATATTAATTTTCCTGTTTAAATTGAACAAAATTCTTAAAACTAAGCCGTATTAAAAGGGATACAAAGAGCTTAGCAGTATGATACTTTCATAACAATTAACATCATATTATTACAGTTTTTTATCATACGAAATCATCAAATAACCACAAGGGAAGCTGACTGGATTAACTTCATTGTCATGAAAGTCTTGAAAAGTGAACAAAGAAAAATTGACTTGAGCGGGATTAAAAAATTATATCATGAGCTACATTTTTTTTCTTATTTCCAGACGTGTTCAGACGAATCCTCCAACTCGGAGGAATAATACAATAGAAAACTCCTAAAGTATCCCCTTTTGTCTTATTTACTGATGATGACATTTTGTAACATGTAATCCATCATTTAAGGTTTTTTTTAGTTGTTCAGCACGCAATATTATACTATGCACGTATTATTTATCTTTTTCATCATAAATAAATGTATAATTACAGGAAATGTATAAATGATTGTGAACAATAATGGCTATTTCCACGGTTTTGTGACATTTTGTAACATAAGTTACCTCTTTTTGCATATTTGCATGTATTTTAAGAACCATAATTGGTATACTTGCTGATTCCAATACAAAATTTTAAATTGGAGTCTTTCAAGAATGATTGATCAAGGAATAGGTCAAATTCGCTTAATAGGTAACATGAGTTACCGTATATTTGTCCTAATGAAGCAATATTATAACAAAAATCAATTATGCAATATTAACATAAATCTATGCAATTATCAAATCTTAAACCGAGCTGTGTCTATGTATATCCAAATGTATAATTTTACCCTGTAAATAACTATGATGTTAAATAACTTAAGATTTGTAAATGATTACTGAAAACTCAGCAGTCTTTCCAATGAGTTTTGAAGGACATCTGAATATTGTTTTCGCAGTGTAATTCTTAACTGACCTTTGCACACGTACGCGTGGGCTGCTGTTAAAGGAATATTAATAAATAATCAATTATTAACTTTAACACAAAGAATAATATGATTGATGACCCACGCTACGAACACGATAACCACGCTTTGCTTACACGCTGCCTGTCCGTTGTTTGTTGTGTTACTGTAATATTTCAATTGTGAAATTAATTTGTAATCCGAATGAAATGCACGATTGCGTTGTTCTTCCGTTGAGTCAATGGGGAAATTCCAGTGACATGACTAAGAGCACTTTAGCAAAATGAGGAATGATAATGTATGAAACTGATGAATCATAATTGAATAAACAACAACGATCAAAATTGGTGGGAATTTCCACATGATTATTTATCATCAGAAAATTCAGGCATTCATAAAAGTTCTTTCGTTTCCTTAAGTATTTTTGCTTTATGTGAGGTGACGTCGCCGAGTGGTCTCGCGTGTCGTATTCAAGTTCTTGTGGTCAATCAACAGATTGTGGGTTCCAATCCAGCCATGGGCTAGTAGTCTTTGAGTCCTTGGGCAAGACGCTTTACCACATATTGCTCCTCTTCACCCAGGTGTATGTTTACGTGTAAGGGCAGGGATGGCTCTGTGTGTTTGATAAGCCATTGTGCGCTTTACAGGCACCCGAGGCTGTTTACTACACAAGGAGAACAGCACACACATACAACAACAACAACAACAACAACAAACAGCAACATCACCAGCAGCAGCATCAACTACAAGACTACACTACGACGACTACACAAACATAACTGATCCAGACGAACACAATAAGCTAGTTGTGTGTTTTTTCAAACTTTTTTCTAACTTGGCAATTTGGCTATTAAAAAACAATAACAGAAACAACAACATCAGCAGCATCAATAACAACAGCAACAACAATAACGACTACAAGAGTAAAATTGATCCAGATGTTGCGTTCCTATCGAAACTTGACAATTGTGTTGGGCTTTTTATCAATGCAAACATCATGGTAACATCCTTGGTCTAGGCGATGAAGGACGGCCAGGGGCCAATTTCATAAAACTGTTAAGCACAAACATTTGCTAAGCATGACATTTCTCCCTTAATAAAAACCGGGTTGACAACCAAATTTCCACGTGTTGTGTATAACTTGTGATTGTCCTTTGGCTGTTGTTCGCTTACCATGAATATCAAATGGAATTTTCAATGGTGGTTTGTTTCATTGGGCGAGACATTTTTGTGCTAAGCAACTTTTTGTGCTTAACAGTTTTATGAAATTGGCCCCATGAATTCACCATAAGCATGACACTTGTTATCAAGTTTGCCTTGTAAACCAACTCGACCAGTCTTGTTAGTTCGTTTGCAGTGACCTTGCGTGTGTTTAAATAATACACGTTGCAAATAAAGACCTATCTCAACAGTTTACTCAATGAGAGATGTATACTTCGATAAAAACCCAATGATTGGTGTTAGGAGGGCCTGATGCGTTTTGATCATAGCAAGATCCTTATCGAAGGCTAAATTTCTTAATTGTACTTTATAAAACAAATGATAAAAACCACCAGTTTCTATACATGTATATCCAGCCTGTACATAATATTCTGGACTGTTTCTATATTGTTCTTCGCAATTAAAGGATTCATTCATTCATTTAAAGGGATTACCAATTGTGACATGGGCCTTGCTGAAAGTATTAATATACACACACCTTGAGACTTAATCCCTTTAAATCTGTTTGCTCGTTAAGAATTATATTTGGTAATTCCAAAGCTTACGAGTGGTCTGCCTGAGTCGTGACGTCTGATATTCATACGTGAATTTTGTACCCTGTCTGGCCTGTACCATTAAAACTAACGGGGGTGATATCTGCTTGTCATCTTAAATTATCAAACATAAGAAGGCTGTGAAATTGTATATCAATATTTAGTATTGAAATATTATGTTTGAGGATTTTGTTAAGTTTGTTTCGTTTGGCAGTTTGTTTCTTTTAAAGTTTTCGAAGAGGATTGGAATTTTTTCGAAAATGATCATCCCTCGTTTGGTCGAGTCCACACGCCCACTTGAATGTGGAGTTCAAAGTCGACGCGTCCTGGCCATTGGGGACTTTACGTGTGCCATTTCGCGCTCTTTTCTAGCCGGGTGTGATTGCAAAAGTGACGCGGTTTTTGAAGGGCGATCTGTTGGTTCTTTTGTCTTTACCTCCTGCGGTATCGGTGTGGGGACTGGAGAAATCGAAACGATGGGGAGATTTTGCCTGATTTTCTCGGTGCTGGCTGTAACCGTTCTGGCCACTGTGATAGGTGAGTTTCATTATGAAGGGCGTGGCATTAATATGCAGACACAAAATAGCTAACTTGAATTTCTATATTAACATTAATATTAATATTCCAATAGTATAGTATTTCTATATGATAATGCTGGCGGTGCTGTAACTATCAATATCCATAAGTACATCTTACTACATATCCCTATTGTTTATAACCCAATGCGTGCGTGCAATGACAGTACATGTCATTACATGTACTTACGGATTTGGTAAATTCTTGATAAATGGACGACATATTTATTATCATGTGAAATATTGGAAAATTTTTGTTTTATAAAAGTTCATTGGTTATTAAAGGGACATGAGGTCTAGACTTTGCCCGTTGTTCATATTGCAGAACAGTAAGATTTAATTTCAATGGAAGCATGGGCAGTTCGTGAAAGGGAATGCAATACAAGTTGTAGTCTGCACCATTTTTGTTCTTGTAGTCGTTGCTGTTGTTGTTGTTGTTCTTGTTCTTGTTCTTGTTGTTGTTCTTGTTGTTGTTGTTGTTCTTGGTGTTGTTCTTGTTGTTGTTCTTGTTCTTGTTGTTCTTGTTGTTGTTCTTGTTGTTGTTCTTGTTGTTGTTCTTGTTGTTGTTCTTGTTGTTCTTGTTGTTCTTGTTGTTCTTGTTGTTCTTGTTGTTCTTGTTGTTCTTGTTGTTCTTGTTGTTCTTGTTGTTCTTGTTGTTCTTGTTGTTCTTGTTGTTCTTGTTGTTCTTGTTGTTCTTGTTGTTCTTGTTGTTCTTGTTGTTCTTTGTTGTTCTTGTTCTTGGTGTTGTTCTTGTTGTTGTTCTTGTTCTTGTTCTTGTTCTTGTTCTTGTTCTTGTTCTTGTTGTTCTTGTTGTTCTTGTTGTTCTTGTTCGTGTTGTTCTTGTTGTTCTTGTTCTTGTTCTTTTTGTTGTTGTTGTTGTTGTTGTTGTTCTTGTTGTTCTTGTTCTTGTTGTTCTTGTTGTTCTTGTTGTTCTTGTTGTTCTTTGTTGTTCTTGTTGTTTTTGTTGTTATTGATAGACTACATGCCTCCATACCCAATATCAGTATTTGAAACAAAAGCCAAAAGTAATTAAAATACAAGAGCACTTCGGTGGCTCGTAAAATGTTGTTTTTTACCTTACAGGTCGGTTAGTATAAGCCTACATTACTGTGGAAGTAAACAAGTGAATAATTTATACACGGATACAAACTGCTAATCAGACAAAAAAATCCTAAAAAAAAATCATAGCAGGATCTTTCTCGAAAGGCTCTCTCTTTAAACTTTAAGAAAGATCTCGAAAGGCGTCTGGCCCTCCTAACTCTAAGTATTTCATAAATTTCAGTTCATTAATCTGGTTGATGAGCAGTTTGCTGAAGTTCATTACTTGCGAAAGAAATAATGTTATCTTTTTTGGAGAAGGTACACTGAGTATGTTCTCTGATTCCGGTATATGGAAAATAATGCGAACATTCAATGAAATGTATTAACGAACAAAAACAATTGCTGTTAGTGTTAAGGACAGTTGACTTTGTTAAAACAATAATGTTAACAATGCAAATGGCCTCCAGGTTTTGTGATTTGGTCGTTGAGGGCAGGCTTCAAGGCCTTTGACCCTGAGTCGAGGACACTAGGTCCTGAAATTCACCTTTCAAGTTTATCTCCATTTATTGTTTATTTTACATGGATGCTGCGGTTTGCTGTGCGTGGCCTAGTGTTTCTGCGTAGCATACACACTGTGGACTTCATAACAAAGGACGTCCACATAGGATCCCAAGACGTTATGTGGACGTGTGCGAGTCCACATAATGTTTTGATGCCTAAATGAGACATTTTCAATGTGTCTTTTTAAATTTCGTCGCAAATTGAAGTTTATCATTCAAGGGATATTCGGTCCAAATTTCATCATGAAAAAAATTGGTACAGTTCAAATTTCGGTGATTTGAAGTTGTCCATTTGGTCAGTACATGAGAACAAAGGAAAGTCAACATAAGGTATGTAAACAAACATGGGTGGTCTGACGTGTTGAACTCGAAGTCTTGTGGTCAATCTACAGATTGTGGGTTCAAAACCAGCCATGGGCTAGTGGTGCTTGCGTCCTTGGGCAAGACGCTTTGTCACATGTTGCTCCTCTTCACCCAGGTTTATTTGGGTACCTGCGAAGGGTAGAGATGGCTTTGTGAACAGACGGCAGCTGTTCTGTCAACTTTACTTAAGTATGATAGTACATGTAAATGACGTGTACAATTGTGGTAAAGGTGACAGAACAGCACTCACACTTTGTTCACATGTACTTGAAATAATAAGCCTGTGGACATTTGAGCTCAATCGGAGATTCCCGAGAAAATAGAAACCCGACTCAATATTTCTTATAAAACTCAAAGAAGGATTTTTGATCTTGCCAAGATCAAAAATGTTTTCGGTTCTTGGTTTTACTCTTTCTGGATAAATACGCCATTTCAGGTGGAAATATTTTATTTACACGTTTCTACCGGAAGCATTTTCATACCCTGGGATTTTTACGTAAATCTGAGTAGGAACTTTATTGTTTTGGTTTGTTAAAAATTATACACAACTGTATGCATATTAAATGTCTTGGTCGGGAGATAGATAATATGCAAATTAGGCTTGTCCTTCACCGACGCGTACGACCTCCTGCTTACTAGTGCAGATGCCATACCGTTAGGTCACCGAGCTAGCTGGGGTCAGCGGGGTGAATCGAATCCAATATGGGTACCGCAGTTAATGGTGTACAATACATGCCCTTTAAGTTGTGAAGATATCTCGGAATGATATCAAGCAATTGGTGGGCTTAAGGTGTGTTCATGAAACAATGGCACGCCTTGCTGTGCACGAGAGATGTCCAATGGACGCTATCGCATTGCCTCATCTGGTGTGTAGGCTGAGCAACGTAAATCGAATCTATGTTTGGCCAGCACGCCCTTGCCGTTCCCGATCCTTTGTCAGACATGTTTGCTGTCTGTGCTTAGTGTCCAAAGTCTACTAACCGTAAAGTACGTGTACGTCGTGACTTGCACAACTAACAACACCCATTACTCAACCGGAAGTTGAATGTCAAGCAAGGGGTCATTCGTTATCTAGCGTACAAACTTCATAGGTAGCATATTGATTCTGTAAGATGCTTGTTGGTAGTAGTGGAAAAAACGCATACATTACAACTGTCTGCTAAAAGCTCAGTCAGATAACCCCACCGAAAATTTTGAAAAGAAACCGACCTTAAGTCAATAATTGCGCGCTTGTTCAATGTCTGGGGTTGCTTCTAGTCACAAGTTATGATATCAAAGGTAACGGTTAAGCACATGGCACGAATTTCAGCGTCAATTCTGATAAAACAAATCTCACAACTACAAATAATTATGGCCACCTACAGTACTGGCTTTGTTTTTTTTGAACAAGGATGCCACACTTTTAACAGATTTCGGAGGCCTGGCCGCACCTTTTACGCAAACTTCACTTTACATCGATAATTAAGAAGTATAGAATAATCATCGTATAAATCTCTTCTTTTGTTTAATAAAACGCAGAAAGTATGATGAATGAAGCTTTATTAGTATTTGTCTAAGACTATGCTGATATTTTAAAATTTCTAATTTGGGATGTATGCAATAATTGCTATAGTATTTTTAAGAAAGCTGACTCCTTTGACTGTCATTAATTAAACATTCTTGTGGATCGAGAAATGTGTTCCTAGTCTTCCGAGCCTGATGGAGGGTTAACAATTCACCCCAGTAAATAATTACTCATAGGCTTTCATGCTAATTGCCATTTAAAAAGAAATCATTTACAAATACGCAGATGTTTCTCAGGCAATCAAGCTATACTCCAAAATGAAACTGAATTCGTTTTATCTTCCTTTCTATAGGGTAACCAATGAATTTTTGAGAAAAGTCCTCCCAAAGTAAAATACCCTGAAAACGGCTATGTTGACTAGTGCCAGACTAAAAAATACAAAATATTAATGAGCTCCGCAGACTGATTTGGACCTATTTACTGGGGTGCACCCTTAATAGGCCTTATTCACGGCGCAACCGTCCTGCCAATTACTTATATATCCGTTGGAAAAGATAACACCAAGTCAAAAAAGGAAACGGGTACCAGACTACTTTGAATCCAAGTCTCGGTTTGATTGCACTGCTTCGATTGCAGGATGGATCCACCGTGAATAAGGTATGTTGATCTAACCCACTCAATTACCCAGTATTGTTATAGGTTTCAACATATAACAAAAATAGCACTCCAAGTATCATAATGATAAAATTTAGTGGGTCTTTTCCAGTTTAATTCAGATTACGAATTCATTGTCGCCATCATTTTGTCTACATGTACCTCGTTTGTTGAAACAATTTTCGGTCGACTGGCAATACACCTTGACTTTTCCTAATTACCCAAACTATGTTATCGTCTTTAATCAAGAAGGCATACAAATTATTTGAATCAATACAAACAAGTGATGTGGTTTTAATTGGAATTCCCATTGCTCAGCGATGACTAGTGTTTGTCGAATGGATTAAGGATCGGAAAAACGATTTTGCGGTCAACTCAGTATTGAAATACAAAATCTTCCTCAAACTAATAGTGGGGTTATGTTGAGGACACAGGAAGGTCAATGGGAGACTTTTGAGAACCGGTCTTCAAGTCAACAGCACACGGGCACGCAATTGTGAGCATGCGCGCGTTGTTTTGCGCCTGCGCTGTTGTGCGTGCACGTGCGCTGTTGACTTGAAGACCGGTTCTCAAAAGTCTCCCATTCCAATGATCTCTTGCTTAATTTCTGGGCTGAATGTCGTGGTTTTGTTGGAAACCAAACTTATAAAAACAGCATGGAGTTAGGAAGGCCTAACCTTCCAATCCGAGAAGGATCTTTCTCAAAGCCTAAATACTCAGATTTAGGAGGGCATGACGTTTCGATCCTAGCTGGATCTTTCTCCAAGGCTAAATGCTCAGAGTAAGGAGGGCATGATGTTTCGATTCTTGCAGGATCTTTCTCAAAGGCTAAATACTCAGAGTTAGGAGGGCATGACGTTTCGATTCTTGCAGGATCTTTCTCAAAGGCTTAATGCTCAGAGTTAGGAAGGGCCTGACGTTTCAACCCTAGCTGGATCTTTCTCAAAGGCTAAATGCTTACAGTAAGGAGGGCCTGACGTTTCGATCCTAGCAGGATCTTTCTCAAAGACTAAATGCTCAGAGTTAGGAGGGCATGATGTTTCGATCCTAGCAGGATTTTTATCAAAGGCTAAATGCTCAGAGTAGAAGGGCCTGCCGTTTCGATTCTAGAAGTATCTGTCTCAAAGGCTAAATGTTTAGAGTTACGAGGGCCTCAAGTTTCTGCTAGAGAACAAAAACGTGCAACTAAAGATACACATAAATTATTACATGTACTTGGATGAGGGGAACAGAGCAAAGGGGGACAGAGTGACCGGGGAAACAGGTAAAGCATGCATTATGGGGCTAGGAAACCACAACGAGAGGATAGAGGTGGACAAGTGTGGTCAGAGGATGGGGACAGCGGGGTACTGGAGGTTCAATATCAAAGGTAGAAAAATAACAAAGAGTGAAGAATAATATGAGTATAATACGTCATTGTGATGGCTATATTTGTCAAGTTTTTCAAAAGCACTATACTCTGATGACTAGTTCCGTTTTAAGCACTTTAGTTGATCCTTGTTCCAAAAACAGAATGCACTTTGGTCTGATTCATTTCTATGTACAAAATTTTTATAAAAAGATGACTGTGCATTTATACAGCAAAGACTTGTTTCACTTCGCTGTCCTTTGTTTTAAACAAGAAAATGAAACTCTAAACCGAGAAAATAAGATTCGAGAACAAGACTTGATACTTGGGCTAAACGCGCGGTGTGACTAATTATAAATAAACAAAGGAAACGACAGTACTATGCCAAGGGTCGTACATCTTCACATCAGAGATAATAATAAATACCCACAACTATTTCCTTCCTCGTATATTTCATGAACTTAAAGGTTATATCATACTTTGGTTTTTGTCAAAGAAATACAGATTCATGGGCAAAAATATCAAGGACGATACAGTAAGAGTCATCTGTAAAATTTTCAGTCCCAAACGGTGCCCACTTTTTGAGAAAACAGTGAAAAACGGCCTCAGTATTTCTTAAGTCTTTTCTCTTTTATTTTTGATCTTTTAAAAGATCAAACAGATTTTCGGTCGTTGTTTTACTGATATCTGGATAAATACACCATTTCAGGCGGAAGAATTTTAACAGTATGTTTCTACCACCACCATCTTCATACCTTGTAGGTTATAGGTAAATCTGTGAACATTTCTGTTTCGGTTCCTTACCAAAGTATGATACTACCTTTAATGCAGTCGGTCCATTAATAAAGAAGTCACTGCCTTTCTAATTCACTTGTTTGTGTTTGTGCCATCGCTGAACTTGGGTGAATTTGGACAAGCCACTCTACATAAACAAACAAACAAACAGTGGTTCCGAATTCAAACAGACAGACTGGAACGGAAGATTGCCCCAATGAACAGGAAACATTAAATCTATTGTTGATGTGATAAGTCATACTGACCTCAGAATAATAGTTGAACTATTACTGGCTTGAGGTTGTAAACGAATATTTTTTTTGTGATTTGTTCGTATTGTGGGTCATATGTGAGTAGAGTTGTGCGTTTGGTTCTCTCCTATGCTTCGAGGGTTTTTCTCCGGGTTCTCCGGTTTTCCTCCCTCCACAAAACCCTAACACTTTAGATCTTAAGCTGTGCTTCGTCGTGATCATGGGTTGATGTGGCTGGCTGCCAAAGGGCGGCCATGAAAGCCTGCTACTCGATCACGTGTAGCACCATCCTTCATGATTCATATTGTAATTGCTGGGAACCTCTGGAAAACAGTGTGTGTTTCACTGAGCAGGTAAACCCAGGGTAAACAAGAAATAAATAAGTATTACACCAAAATTTGAAATCACTGGAAAAAAAAGAAGTTTTTGATTAGGCCTTTTATCCCCTGCCCCAACAAACATCGTGGCTCCGGACATGAATGGGCTACTTTTCACTTATTATGTTTATTATGCGAGTAACTTTTAACACAAGAATAACTATCGTCAAAAATAATTGTGTATTTTTCATTACGTTTCCTAGAACACTAATCCGACTCGTAGCCGTTAAATGATCAACCCTTCTTACTCGTGATCTACCAACCATTGATAAAATGTAACTTGTTTAGAGATTCTTTAATCATTATTAGTATTACAAGCACAATTTGAGTATAAGGGATTACAGGTAAGCATCTGAAAGTGAGCATTTGGAAGACATCGGGAATTAAGGAGACATTTCGATGTCTCCCTAAGGTATCAGCTATATATTTTGAATTGAATACAGAGAATGCTCTCTATAAGGACATATTATGTCAATTTCAAGTTCATTGGTTTGGAGGATGTGAAATACATGTATGTAAAGGAAGTTTGTGAACAACCCTTTAGTAATGTCTCCATTAGCTACCAATTAGAGGTAATTTTTATTATTATTTAATCATTATGGTTATCATTTGTTGTTATCTTATATAGATGTTTTGAGGTCATGAGCTGAAAGTGCATCGATTCATAACTAAAATGGTCACAACTATTATCTATTTATTGCATTTCCTGTTAGAGCAGGAAATTGCCTAGCGTTAGGGTCAGTGTGCCACCCTACTGCGTCCCATCAGCACACGCACTGTGACACTTCCCCACCTCATACACTATGACATACTTTAGGATCTGTACTTCAACTTTGCCCATATATTTCTAACATCGTTCTCGGAATGAATGATGAATAAATTACTCATTTATGACGATCCAGATGACACGAGCAGAACCTAACATCAAAACACCTTCTTCTTTTGTCCAATCGCGGTATTTCGTGATCTGAAAATGGTACTTCAGTTTAGAGCATAACATCAACTTATTGCCATGTAGTTGGACAGACCTAGAGCGTACACAATCTTATTAAAGGTAGTATCATACTTTGGTAAGACACCAAAACAGAATCCGGTTCCAGTATGTATGGGTATCACCATCCGGTGAACCGACTTTTTCATCCTGAAATGGTGTATTTATCTAGACATTCGTAAAACAATGACCTTTTAAAGATCAAAAATAAACGACAAAAGACTTAAGAAATACTGTGGCTGTTTCCACTGTTTTCCCTCAAAAGTGGGCACCGTATGGGACTGACATTTTCACAGATGACTGTTACTGAATCTTTCTTGGTATTTTTTGCCCATGAATCTGTATTTTCCTT